>OX155908.1:16453986-17653986 GCA_944588485.1 Phosphuga atrata | reverse complement strand
AGTGCACTTTGCTGTTCTGGTCCAATGAGAAATTTTGCGTCTGCTTTTAATAAGTCACTCAATGGTCTCGCTATTATGGAGTAAAATGGTATAAATTTCCTAAAATATCCCGTGAGACCTAGGAAACTTTGTACTTGTTTTACCGTTCGTGGAATTTCATAACAGCTCGAGTCTTCTCTGGCGATGGCAGTACGTTACCATTTTCTATGATATGACCTAAAAATTCTATTCTTTTCCTTAAAAATTGGCATTTTGTCATGTTTATTTCTAATCCGTGTTCCTCTGCGACTTTTAAAACATTCTTCAAATTTTGAATTGCTTCGTCTTCATTGGCTGCTAATATTATCACATCGTCTATATATGGGAGCGCTATACCTTCTAGTATAAACGTCCTAAAAATTCTATTAATGCTTCTTTGAAATACTGCTGGGGAGTTGCAAAGTCCGAAAGGCATTTTCCTAAATTGAAAGTGTCCTTTGTGCGTAACAAATGCGGTATATTTCCTGCTATCGTCTGCGACACTCACATGAAAAAATCCATTCCTCAAATCTATAGTGCTAAATACGCGTGCATCTATTAATTGGTCGAGTATGTCCTCTATCAATGGCAGCGGATATCGATCTTTACAAATTACTTTGTTGATTTTACGATAGTCAATACATATCCTGGGTGTTCATCCTTTTTCCTTGCGATCACCACTTGACTTGCAAATTCGGACTTGCTTGGTTCTATTATGCCCATTTTGATCCAATCTTCGACCTGTTCATACACTATTTTTATCTCAATGAAAGGTAGCCTCCTAGGACTGAAGAATATGGGTTCCTCATCTTTCAGGACTATCTTCATTGTTAAATCAGTTGCTCTTATTTCATTCGGGTGATAAGCTGAAACGATGTCTTGAATGGTCTTCTTAGCCTTGGTTGAAGCGGTTTCTCCGATGTCTATTTCACCCTCTTCAGCTACTTGAATCTGCATTAAAGACGTGTTTTCCTTTCGTTTAGATATCCTCAATCCATCTTCGTTTATTAGGATTTCCGCTTGTTCCATAAAAGCATTCCCAAAAATTGCATTCACTGTCATGACATGTCCGGTACTGTGTAAATGAGACTAGTGTAACAAGATTCGTCTATGTGGATACTGGCTTCAACGACTCGTGTAACAAGATTCGTCTATGTGGATACTGGCTTCAAACGACAAAGACTAGGGATCCCATTTTTTTAATTAGTCCTTCCTTGATTACATTCACACAGCTGCCTGTATCTATTAGTACTTCGGTTTTAACTCCATTTATTTCAGCAACTTTACACATTCTATTTTTTGGTGTCATCACTATTTCGTTAATATCTGCAGGTATTTGCTGCTTGGTTAATTTTGTATCCACTTGAAGCACTTTACTTGTTTTAATTTACATTCTGAAGATTTATGTCCCTGTACACCGCAGTTATAACAACGAATTAGCTTGTCACTTCCATCTCGTTTTCCATTTCTGATTTTTGTTTTGCATTTTTTCTTTATCCTCGTCTCTTCCATCACATTTGTCTTTAAACTCACTATATACATTAAGTTTCTTCTTAAACTCATAAACACTAGTAGCTCCATATAAAATCATTTTACTCCGTGAATCTCCTGGTATTCCATTTATTACATACTGCAGCAATGATTCCGTTTCTATATTTCCTCTACTCGCTAGCTCTTTCATATGCAAGAAATACTCATGGACTGTCTCGTTTCTCTCCAATTTTCTATTCCTCAATATTTCAAGTAGCTGCGCGCTATTCAAACGATTCGAAAACTCTTGTTTCAGCGATGTCTTAAGTGAATACCACGAGTTCAAACTCGGTTCACCTTGGATATATAGCTTCGCTAATCCTCTTAAAGATTTTTTCCCATACACAAACATATGTAATTCGTTCCATCCGAAAAGCTTAGACATGTCTTCAAAGTCAGAAATCCAACATTCGACAGAGTACGAACTAGTGCCATTAAAAATTCGTATTGAGTCTTCAATGTCTAAAATTCATCACAAATGGAGCGGTTCCTCTAGACACGGATACAGACGAGTTAGACTGTGCATTATCCTCTTCAGTTTCTTCTTCGTCTTCGTCGTCCTCGTCTGTACTTTGACAAATTAGTCTTAATTTATCTAAATCCATTAATCTTTCACAAATGCTTCCAATTAAATTGAACTTTGACACATTTAACTTTTGTCACAGTGTGACTCCCCGAAAAATAGCTGATTTTCGCGATTTTTTTTTGATGGTCAGGCTAAACTAATCGGTCTGATTTTTTTTTACAAATTACAGCACTAATGGAGAATACAAAATGATTTTTTTTAAATTGATTTTTTTATTGTTTAACATTGTTTTTATATATTTAAAATGGCGTTGAAAAAACGAGGTACTGTACGGTGCCCACGATTGCGGACGCAAGTTTGATCTGAAACAAAAATCTCAAAAAGATTATTAATCTGAAGGAAAGCCTCTATGTCTCTATGGAGGCTTTTTCTTTTTTTATGAAATTTGCAAAAATGGCGGCGGTTTTACAAAAAGTACCGAATTCAGCCTATTTTTTCGACAATTATTCGTAAAAAAAAATTGGAAGATTTCAAAAAAAAAAAACGCTTCCATAGCAACATAAAGAATGACGTGAAGAATGTTTAGCCAAAATTCCAAAGGGGTAGCTTGAAAACTGTTCCTTTGAGAGTGGGCACCGTAAACACCATTCCGAGAAAAACGCGTTTAAAGTTTGGAGTGAGGAATTTTCAGATAAATCGCCTACATACGATCAATCGGCGATGCCAGGTCCATACAATATTCCTTCTGCTTCCTCAAAGTCTTGATTTTCGGCAGAATGTTTGTTTCGACGAGCTGTCCTGGCTTCTTTGCTGTCCAGAGAGCTTCGGCGTTCCGCGGCTGCGATGCGCTCGTGTCTGTACTTAGCAGCGAAGTCCGCGGCTGCCGGCCCTACGGTGACCCCCATTACCTCCAGGATTTTTAGTATTGGATCATATCCCTCATTGAACGTACAAGCGGACCTTTTTCTTTCCTGTCGTGGACGGTTTGTCCTCGAGCCTTTTCTATCCAGCGGCACTGATTTTTCAGGCGTTTTATTCGTAGGTCTATCCATACTGGCTGTCGCAAGCGAACTGATGTACTTTGCCCATTTACTGCGACAGGAAATAGGAATAACGGTTCTACAGTGGATGGACGCGCCAGACACTCTAATCGATTTTTCTAAGAAAGGCTGTAGCGACCGAAATAAATCGAATTTCGATTTAAAAATTGGGGAGAATGTTTATAACAGTGTATACTAAAGGGGAAAAAAAACGATTTTTTGAAAATTTCACACTGTGACGGTCCCTTAAATCAACGCGAAAAATTGTCGCCACTGCTACAAGTTCATTCTCAGAAAAGTGTTATTCTAGCTTCTAGCTTCTAAAGCTTCAGCTAGAAACCGAAACTTCCTCGTGACGCTTGCGCATTTTCTCTCAAGTGCATGCACAATATTTCTTCCGCGACATAGAAGAAACCAAAAAGATTAAAATATAAAATGTAAAAAAGATATAAAATGTAAAAAGATATAAAATCTAAAAAAGATATAAAAAGTAAAAAGATATAAAATGTAAAAAGATTTAAAATTTAAATATATTCTAGCTTCTCGTTATATTCAGTTGAACCCTCTTGAAACGTGAAACCAGCAAAATCACGTAATACGCCTCTGCTTTTTCGATTACCCTCTTCTTCAAAAATCAGCTTATAAATAATCTTCACAACATTAAACCTTGCATTTTTAATGCTGTCTGCTACGGTGGAAATTTCTCCTAGCGTCGTCATAATTATTTTCTTCGTATAAATTTTTAAAACTTCTTATTTTCAAAAAAATTTAAAACTCCTTATTTTCAAATATCCTCGTCTTATTTATTTACTAACGTCGTCCTTGTTAGAAAATGTTCCCGTCTTTTATTTACTAACTTCGTCCTTGTTAGAAAATATTGCCGTCTTTTATTTTCAAACGCCCCTCTTCTTTATTTACTCTCAAACGTTTTACCGCCGTAATGCCGCACGACAGCGGCGTACAGTTTTATCAAAAATTTACTTTTTCTTTGTTCTTAACAGTCTTCACTAGATTGTAGATTGTAGATATGGTGGTGACGACTTGTACTGCGACCTTTATAGATCTATTGTACCCCACCCTCCTCCTCCAAGTGTTGGTGTACTTACCCATTTAGAGCGCCTCCTCTAATCCTGATTCCTTTAGGAATCTCAGGATCTGGGTGGGATTCAAGGCCTGCAGCTCCTCTGTGTTCAAGCAGTGAGCCCCAAGGTACATCTGTTTCTTGCGGAGTAATGCTCCGCAGTCTTTGAACAGATGTATGGGGGTTTCCCCTGCTGAGCCACAGAATCTGCATCCATCATCCTCCTCTAGGCCTAGGGCCTTGAGATGTTTCCTAAGTCTGCAGTGTCCCGTCAGGGCTCCTGTCAGAATTCTGAGCTTGTTCCTGCTTAGTTTCAGGCAAGCTTTAGTTCTCTTCTGGTTAAACGATCCCAGCATGGTAGGTGTACCTACCAGCACTATAGTCCTAAGGTAATTATCAATCACCTTCTCCATTGTCTTTAACATAAAAGATGTTAGACTAATGGGTCTAAATGACTTCGGTTGAGTGGTGTCTTTCTTCCCCACCTTCAGTATAAATACCACCTTAGCCCTTCTCCATAGCTTCGGTATATATCCGAGCGCTAAGCTACTTCTAAAGATATTTAGAAGATACGGCATTAGTTCTCTCTCTCCCTTTTGTAGGAAGGCAGGAACTAGTCCGTCCACACCTGGGGCCATGAAAGGCTGGAAAGTGCCGATAGCCCATCTGATTCGGTTTTCCGTACAGATGGACGCTGTCCTCTTCCAGTCGGCCCGACTTGGATTCCGTGGTTGCATCAAGCCCTCGGTCTCCCTGTATCCTCTACATCCCGGAAAATGGGTTTATATTAGGAGGAGAGCTCTTTGCTCTTCATCCTCCGTGAAGGTCCCATCCGGTTTCTTGAGAGTGGTTGTCATTTCCACTCTATCCTTCGCTAGTGCTTTGTGCAGTCTAGCTGCCACCGGCGTGGATTCTATGTTTTCACAGAAGGTCCTAAAGTTTTCCCTTTTTGCCTATCAGGCGTTTTTCTATCAGGCACATTTATTAGACATACCGAGCCGAGTATGGTTATGGTCCATCGAGAAGCGGCGGTGTCGGCATTAGTCGGCAATATAAAGCGATTGTTTATGTTTTACGTCTACTACCCAATGAATAGGTCTCGTTTATACGAATACATAGTGTAACACAAAAATTATTAAATAATTTAGATTAGATTGTTTAATTTTGCAAATCAGCTGTAGTGTTACAAGTAAAAATTATATTTTATATTTTCAGTTTTATATTTCATTCCGTTGTGTCTTGTGGTGTGTGGATTATGTGCACTTGTTTTCTGGTTTTATTTCTAATAATTGAAAATTATATAACGGTATTTAAATACTGATTAATTATATATGAATATGAATTATATGATACGGCAAGTTTATATTTGGATTAATTTAAGTTAGAGTTCAATTAATTTACAAATATTAAAATTAATAAGCATAAACTGACCCTTGAAAGATGAATACATTTACGGAGCACCGAAAAGGAGTCGTGTGAAGTTGGTCCCCGAAATTTTGAAAAATTTAAATTTTTTTAGAGTTCTGGCAAGATTTCGAATAGTTCTAGAGTTCTTGCTTGAAAATTGCAATAGTTCCGGGGAATTTCGGGCAGAAATCGAGAAAAACAAATTGGGGGCCAACTTCACGCAGCCCCCTATTTTTCAGGAAAAAGAGTTCTGATGTAATATTCCAGTTCTTTATATAGAGTTCTAGAGTTCTCAATCGATAATGAATATAGTTCTACTTTTTTTTTTTCAAAATTTTTTAATTTTTGAAAAATTAAAAAAAAATCTGATAAACAAAAAGATAAACAAAAAATGCTTATCAGACATTTTTGTAAAATCAATATTTATAAATTTATTTATAAAAAACTTTCGACGAAGATAAAAAATAAAAAAATACAAGAGTTCTGATAAGAGTTCTGAGTAGCCCCCGGAGAGTTCTGAACAAATAACCAATACAATTTCTTTGTCAAACCAATATTAAAGAAGTTATAAGCAAAAACGAGGTTTGAAAATTACAAAATTTCAAAAAAAAAAAAGTTCTGTTAAGAGTTCTGGGTAGCCCCTCGAGAGTTCTGAACAAATCTCTTTTATAATTACTACGTCCGACCAATATTAAAGAAGTTATATACAAAATATAGTTTTTTGAACATTAAAAAATAAAAAAATTAAAAATTCATGAGTTTTGATAAGAGTTCTGAGTAGCCCCCGGAGAGTTCTGAACAAATAACCAATACAATTTCTTTGTCAAAGCAATATTAAAGAAGTTATAAGCAAAAGCGAGGCGCTAATTTTTTGAAAATTTCAGAATTCGAAATTTTTTAAAAGAAGTTATAAAAGAGATTTGTTCAGAACTCTCGAGGGGCTACCCAGAACTCTGAACAGAACTCATAGAAAAAAAAAATTTTCGAAGTCTGTAATTTTCAAAAATTTTGCGTCTCGTCTCGTTTTTGCTTATAACTTCTTTGATATTGGTCGGACATGGTAATTATAAAAGAGATTTGTTCAAAACTCTCGAGGGACTACCCAGAACTCTGAACAGAACTCATGGAATTTTTTTTTTCGAATTCTGTAATTTTCAAAAAATTTGCGCCTCGTTTTTGCTTATAACTTCTTTAATATTGGTCGGACATGGAGATTATAAAAGAGATTTGTTCAGAACTCTCGAGGGGCTACCTAGGACTGTTAACAGAAGTCAAGTTTTTTTTTTTTTGGAATTTTGTAGTTTTCAAAAATTTTGCGCCTCGTTTTTGCTTATAACTTCTTTAATATTGGTTTGACGAAGAAAGTGTATTGGTTATTTCTTTAGAACTCTTCGGGGGCTACTCAGAACTGTTATCAGAACTCTTTTATAAATAAATTTTTTATAATAAAGTTTTTTATAAATAAATTTATAAATATTGATTTTACAAAAATGTCTAATAAGCATTTTTTGTTTATCTGCCTTAGTACAATCGAAAACCGTTATCAGATTTTTTTTTAATTTTTCAAAAATTACAAAATTTTGAAAAAAAAAAAAAAGTAGAACTATATGCATTATCGATTGAGAACTCTAGAACTCTATATAAAGAACTGGAATATTACATCAGAACTCTTTTTCCTGAAAAAAGAGGGGGCTGCTTGAAGTTGGCCCCCAAATTGTTTTGGCAACTTCACATGACTCCGAAAAGGACAGGACGAAACTTCAGTTTGGAATCATTTTTTGATTGAAAAAAACGGACAGGTTGCTAAATGTAAAAAGTGCGCGAAAGAAATAAAGTGTACAGGCAAGTGACAAGTGTACTTTAATGTAATATTAAATTATGGAAAACTCATTAGTACCCACAAAGAAAACTCACGCTACTTAGTACTAAAACTAATATTCTACCAGCGAAGAATAATAATCTCATTGGTAGTGAGAACCACAAAACTACCCGTACTGCCTAAGACTAAGTATTTACGGTCAGTACCATTCGTTTCCTTTCCAATGAAATGATCCAAAACTATTAAAAGAATTAGTTAACACATCAAATATAGCTACATCAAATATAATATTAGAGCTGCTAAAATTAAATTAACTGTAGCTAGTACCATGGAAAATACGGTAACTACAAATTGTTGTAGTACTAGTTTTGGAAACAGTTTTCATTGTCGTAAAAGTTTTATTTTATTATCGTATATTACTATCTAGCTTTGAAAATCGTTTCAAAATAGATATAAGATTCTATGAAATAGTACCAGTTTATACCAACTTACGAAAAACTAATTTATTTCAATTAGTACCCACAAGGAAACCTATGCTAGTTAGTATTAAATAGATAGTACTAACACCAGCAATATTTTACCAAGGAATAGTGATAATCTAATTATTGTGGTATTAACTACCACAAAAACTACCAGTACTACTGCCTAAAATCAAATATTTATAGTCCTTTCCAATAAAATTATCCAAAACTAGTACAAGGATTAGTTGGAGCTGCACCAAATATAATATTATAGCTGCTGACATTAAAATAACTGTAGTTAGTACCATAAGAATTACTGCAACTATAAATTGCAGTATAGTACTATTTTCTAAAATATCGTTTTTTGTTGTAAAAGTTTTATTTTATTGTTTGTAGCTTTGAAAATATTTTTAAAGTAGATTTGTAATCGTTCAGAAATAGTACCTGGTTACTTAGTAAATCAGTACTAAAAAATCTGATGTAATTATTGCCTTCTACTTGGTACAACCTTAATGTTTTAGTTGAGCCGGTTAATACTACAAACAATTACAAATTAAATAATTGCCATTCAAGTTAGTCCTGCTTAAAACATTAAATTGTGGTACTACCTGTTTCTGCATAAATTTCCTGTGTTGATTTTTTTCAGTAGAATTAGTTCATTGGCAGCGGCAGCTGCAACATACCATCAATTATTATTTAACTTACAATTACATCAATTAACGAAGGTTTTTCTTTGGCTTGTACCAGAGTACTAGAAATAAATCAACTTTAATTTCTAGTACTACCTAAACATATTTCAGTATAAGCAGTACCCGTCTTATACGGTATTCATTTTAAGAATTAGATCTTAATTTTATAACTGATTATTATCTAGTTTTACTACTTTGAGACAAAATTGAGGATTCGATAGTTAGTTCTAGCAACATTCTATTGTTTTGAAGTAGTAATTTCATGTAGTACTAGCAAAAGGGGTAAGGCAGCACTACTTTGTTAGAATTTTCACCTGCCGTTGCCAAGGAACTTATTCTACTGAAAAAATGTAGTACACAGGAGATTTATGCAGTACCACATAGTACCACAATTATTCTATGTAGATGTGACTTAAACTAACCTTATTTCCGCCGGTATAAACGACATTTTCGATTGAGATCGAGATTTTTTCTGCTATCGAAACAGATTTCGATATGAGCAGTAACCATCTTATACGGTGTTTATTTTAAGCATTAGTACTATAACTACTATTACAGCATTAGTACTATTTTATAACCGGTTAGTATCTAATTTTACTATTTTCAGTCAATGTTGGGAAAGCGATAGCTAGTACCACTAATATATCAAGTATTAATTTCATGTAGTACCAATATAATATAGTACTACAAATTGGGTTAAGGCTGCGCTACTTTGTAAGAATGACCATCTGCCGCTGCCAATGAACTAATTTTGCTAAAAAAATTGTGGTACATAGGAGATTTATGCAGTACCATATGGTACTATAATTATCGCATCTATGTAGATATGATTTACTCTCAAGTCGCGTCTAAAGTAGGTTTACTTAAAAAATCAGAAAATCGTTTGTATTTATAAGTTAAGGTTATAGAAGTACCACCAAAGGTAATACTAGTATCATCAGAATACTAGTACTATCAGTTATTATTTTACTTACAATAACAATAAAAATAACACAGGTTTTTGTTTGAGTATTGGCTTGTACTAGAGTACAAACAATAAAGCAACTTTTATTTCTTCTACTACCTAAACAGATTTCAATATGAGTAGTACCCTACGGTCTTATACGGTGTTCACAATAAGCATAACCACTTAATTTTATAACCGGTTAGTCTCTAGTTTCACTATTTTGAGACAATATTGTGAAAGCGATAGCTAGTACAACTAATATTTTAAGTATTAATTTCATATAGTACCAATTTAATATAGTACTACAAAATTGGTTAAGGCAGCGCTACTTTGTAAGAATTACCACCTGCCGCTGCCAATGAACTAATTCTACTGAAAAAATTGTGGTACACATCCTCTTATTTCTTCATCTAAACTTTTGCGGATGGTGTTAACGCTCATACCGCAAAAGGGTTCCGGACCTATGAAGGGTATACTGGATCCCTTGTTTGCTAGGTGAGCGGCTTCCTCGTTTCCGTCTATACCAGTGTGTCCTGGTAACCAGTATATCGTTAATTTATTATCCTTGCCAAGCTTGTTCAGCTTCCCCACACAGTCCCATACCAGTTTGGATCTGATGGTGTATGAGCTAATGGCCTTGATGGCTGCTTGGCTATCTGACAGGATAGCAATTCGTTTTTTGCGGTTATTCCTGTCGAGGTTAAACTGTGCACATCTTTCGATTGCGTGTACCTCTGCTTGGAAGATACTTGGGGATGTTCCCATGGATTCGGAGTATCTGGTACGAGGTCTAAACACTCCTGCACCAGTGCCTTCCTTTGTCTTCGAACCATCTGTATACCATTTGATGGCATTTTGCTCTATGTGGTATGCTGAGGATTCGTCGCTCCAATCGGCTTTACTACTACACATTGCTGTGTAGTTTTTCTCGAAGTGGTATTTGCATACCATTTCGTCTTTTGGTACTTCCAGCCAGGGGATCTTGGCAGCGAGGCTGTTTCGGTCTCTGCTCCCGATTATTTTACCTCTGCCCATTCCTTCCTTGGTGAATCTTACAATCGCCGATCTGGCGGCGCTCTCCACCACAAGGTGCAGCGGAGTCAGATCCAGCACCAGCTCCAATGCTGCTGTCGGACACGACCCCATCGCCCCCGTGATGCAGACACACGCCAGTCTTTGAATCTTCTCAAGCTGTTTCCTCATAGAGGCCAGTATAAGTGATTGCAGGTCTCACTATCATGGTGTACATCCATCGCAGGATTGTGGGGTTACAACCCCACGTTTTTCCTGCCAGATTTCTGCACACCATTAGGGCGCGTTTGGCTTTACCTACCACTGCCTCAGCGTGTCTATTCCATAGGAGTTTGCTATCTAGTGTGATACCCAGATACCTTATCTCCTGTTGGTATTCTACTGCCTTTCCATCTATGAGTATGGGATGTAGGCAGTTTAGTTTTCTTCTTCTGGTAAATGGTATCACCGTGGTTTTGCTCGGGTTGAGTCTCAATCCCACTGTTTGACACCATTTACTAGTTACTTTGAGGCCTCTCTGAACAATTTCACAGAGCGTTCCCTCAAATTTTCCTCTGGCCGTTATGACTATGTCATCGGCGTAACCTTGACATTTGATGTCTAGGTCGTTTAGCCTAACCAGTAGTTCATCAACTACCAGGCTCCACATTAGCGGTGATAGTACACCTCCCTGTGGGCACGCTCGAGTTGTGGAGATCTTAATGGTGTCTTTTCCCACTTGTGTTTCCGCCGTTCTAGTTCTCAGCATTTCTCCCATCCACTTTGAGATAGTGCTGTCGATATTCCTTCTTTCGAGGGCCGCCCTGACAGCCTCGTGTGAGGTGTTGTCAAAAGCTCCCTCTATATCCAAGAAGGCACATATCGCTACTTCCTTTATCTCTAGTGCTGCTTCTATTTCGTTTGTCAGCTGATACAGGGCGGTTTCTGTGGATTTCCCTGCTCTGTAAGCATGCTGACTCCTGTGTAGTGGTGTACCTACCAGCACTATAGTCCTAAGGTAATTATCAATCACCTTCTCCATTGTCTTTAACATGAAAGATGTTAGACTAATGGGTCTAAATGACTTCGGTTGAGTGGTGTCTTTCTTCCCCACCTTCGGTATAAATATCACCTTAGCCCTTCTCCATAGCTCCGGTATATATCCGAGCTACTTCTAAAGATATTTAGAAGATACGGCATTAGTTCTCTCCCTCCCTTTTGTGGGAAGGCAGGAACTAGTCCGTCCACACATGGGGCCTTAAAAGGCTGGAAAGTGCCGATAGCCCATCTGATTCGGTTTTCCGTACAGATGGACGCTGCCCTCTTCCAGTCGGCCTGACTTGGTTTCCGTGGTTGCATCAAGCCCTCGGTCTTCTTGTATCCTCTACATCGCGGAAAATGGGTTTCTAGTAGGAGGAGAGCTCTTTGCTCTTCATCCTCCGTGAAGGTCCCATCCGGTTTCTTCAGAGTGGTTGTCATTTCCAATCCTTCGCTAGTGCTTTGTGCAGTCTAGCTGCCACCGGCGTGGATTCTATGTTTTCACAGAAGGTCCTAAAGTTTTCCCTTTTTGCCCTTCTGATCTCTTTGTTGTACGTGGTAAGCACCTCACAGTATTCTAGCCAATTTCCGTATTGCTTCGCTTTGTTGAAAAGCCTACGTACTTTTGCTCTTAATGTAGACAGATTTTTGTTCCACCATTTTTCGTCCTTATGCTCCTTCACGGTTTTTACCGGGCAGCTGGATTCAAATGCCGTGGTGATTGCTACATTTATTTCTCCTACAGCCTGCTCCAGCACGGTGTAGTGTTTGATACTACCCCGCACTGTCACCTGCTCTAGCTTTTCTTTTAGTTGGGAACTAAACATAGGCCACACAGTTTGTCTGGGGTTTCGAATGGGGGTGTTTTCCTCACTCGCTCCTTCCAGCTCAAACTATATGATCCTATGATCTGACATTGAGGGCTCACTTGAAACCCTCCACTTTTTAATTAGTTTACTTACGTTAGCGCTACCTACCGTAATATCCAGTACCTCATTTCTGACTTTAGTGACAAATGTTGGTGTGTTCCCAACGTTGTACACAATTAAGTTCTCTTTAATGAGGTATTCTAAAAGGTACTCACCCCTCTTATTAGTATCCGTGCTGCCCCACATCTCATTGTGTGCGTTCGCGTCACATCCCAGGATGAGTGGAAGCCTTCTCCTAATACAGTGTTCCACCAGCTTTTGTACTTCAATGAGTGGTATGCTGTTACCATCGCCAGGGAAGTATGCTGATGCGATCACTACTTTGCGGTGGAGACCCTCGATCTTGATGAGGGCCTGAATCGGTACTAAATCCCGCGTTAAAAATTCTGAAAGACATAAGTAATTTATGACATTTTTTACCATAATGCAGGTTCTAGGGGAGACCTCACGGCTGTCCCATACCAACTTACATTCCCTGTTGCTAAGGCCTCTGATCTTACCTTCGTAGGTCCAGGGTTCTTGAAGCAGCGCTAGCCCTAGGTGCTGCTTGGTGAACATTCTAGCCATCACAGCTGAAGCTGCTTTGGCATGATGGATGTTCACTTGGGCTATTTTGGTGCGCCTGCTGGTCATTCTTGTTTTGGGACAGGAGGCGGCAAGTCCTCCTCTGTCCCTACAAGAACATCTACCTCTGCCTCTGTAGACATGGCTGGACTGCTCATGTCTACGAGTGTGAGGTCAAGGTCGTCTTCCCGGGAATCCGGGCTGACTTCCTTGTTCTCTGTGTCGGTTAGGTTCCGTACACATGGATTATTTTTACTTTTGGAATTCATATAAATCCCACGAGTCGCAAGGGAACTAAAGGTCCACCACATCAGAGCCCCGCTTGATAGTGGTAAGGCTGGATACCCTCTGAGGTCGCCAGGTATCAGAGATGGCCGGTTGCCCTTGGCCATCAACCAGTCCCTTTGGCACGGGTCGCATGACACCTTGGGATTAATGGTTTGGAAGTTCTTGGTTCTTCGCCCTCCGCCGAACGCCCCGACCGGAGTTGTTCCCGTCGTGACGTCCAACGGTATGTTGCGAAACTAAGCCCTCACACCGCGACAAGGTGACTTCCACGTGAGGGGCGCCTAAAGTAGGTAAAGGAAAGGATCCACAAGTGGCCTTCATACTCACTTAAAAACGATACATGGACTAATTCTTAAAAACAAATGTGAATCCCCCCATGATGTCGAATCAAGTGTTTCTAAACAGCCTAAATTGTTAATAACAAATTATTTTAAAAATAATAAAAACGAAAAACTTTCAGAAGTGCTTGCCCGAACGACAGCTCGCGATGGTTTGTCTTTTAATATTTTTATAAAATCGTAGAGATAAGAGAAGGCTTAAAGGCAAGAGGATTCAAAGACATGCCAGAATCTGCAGCCACTATTAAAAATATGGTACTTGAATATAGTAATATTATTAAACAGTCTACACTGCATGAAATTTCTAGACTGAAATCTGAAGGTAAAAGTTTCGGTATCACATTTGACGAATGGACATCTATTCGTAATCGGCGCTACATAAACATTAATGTACATTCTGTTGGAGGAAGAATGTGGAATATCGGATTAGTGCGCGCTTACGGATCCCTTGTAGAAGAAAAATTGAAAGATTTTAATTTAGATATATCTAAAGACATAGTTGGAGTAACTACTGACGTGGTGCGTCGGTTATGGTAAAATTAGGAAAAATTATAGAGGCTGAACATCAACAATATATGGCACATTGCATAAATTTAGCAATTGCTGATGTTTTGTATAAGTCAACTTTGAACCCGAGTGTGGAGCAAAATTATAATGATGTTGACGATGACGAGTATGACGACGATATCGACGAAGAAGATGGTAATGGAATTATTATAGAGTTAGATGCTAGTATTACTACAAGTAATATAAAAATTAGACATACTGGTATGGTAAATCATCTCTAGTTTCAAAAATTCGGAAAGTAGTGAAAACATTTATAAATTCGCCTTCTAAAAATGATAAATATTTACAAAAGTAGGTTAGAGAACAATTAGGTAAAGAAACAGCGCTAAAATTAGATTTGTCAAACAAGATGGAACAGTATGTTATTTATGTTACAAAAATTTGAAGAAATTAAATTTTGTATTCAAAAAGCGCTTTCTGACGACGAATTTAATTTATTGTCTTCAATTATTGCTGCTCTAACTCCTGTAAAATTAACAGTAGATGCATTACGCCGAAAAGATGCAAATCTTTTGACGGCTGACGCTTCTTTAACATTCATGTTTTATACTCTTTGATACTCTTTCCCAGCAAAGATCTGCAATTGCATTAGAATTTTGGGAAGCATTAAAATCTCGAATTTTACTGCGACGAACTGAATTATCACAAATACTTCAGTATCTGCAAAAGGGCTCACAAGATGTTGGAGAAGTATTTAAACGCATATCCAAATTTACAATCATTAAAAAAAAATGTAAGCTTAACTAAACGGCTCATACATGAAAATCTAGAAGATACAGAAGATGTGGAAGTTGTGCAAGAAGCATCCCTTCCGATATCTTCCCAAATTAGTAATGAACAGTATTAGAATCTGACATGGTGAACGTAAACGCATTAAAGAAAAAAACTACAGGCAGCAATAGACGAAACACTAAATACTTCACCCGTGCCTGCGTTTAAAAAAATTCCAGGTCTGGAACAAAAATAAAAGATGAAATTACTTTTTTTGAAAAAACAGGAACAAAAGGAACGTATTTACAAAATGTGTATGATTTCTTAATGACAATAGTGCCGACAAGTGTAGAATCAGAAGGAGCTTTTTCGGCGGCTGGTTATATTTGTACGAAAATTCGGTCCTCGCTTGATGATGAAACGATTGATTGTTTATGTTTTTTAAGAGCATACTTTAATAAACAAAACGCAAGTTATTAATATTATTTCATAAATACTTTCCAATTTAGTTATATTTTTGCTTCTTTTATTATATAATGCCATACGAGCCTATTATATGTAAAATGTAACATATAATTTAATATGTACTTTTTTTTACTTGCACGTTTTTTTTGTATCTATCTACTCCTACTCTCTATGTAATAAAATTAATAATATCTACTCCTTTCAGAACAATATTTATTGGATTTCATATATTATATGTTAACAAGTCAATATAATAACTGAGGTAATTAAAAATATAACTAGTAAATTTTGTATTAATAATACCGGTTTTAATACCGGTATCCCCATATTTCAAATTTCAAATATCAAATACCGGTATTCAGATTTTAGTTCGGTATTGAAAGCCCTACTCAAGATGTTGAATTATAGCTTTTTTAAATCAGAATGAACGAGAATCTTCTTTTCTAACAGATAATAACTCAATTTATAAAAAGTGTCAAATTCTCCTGACTTTGCTCTTTTCTTTCATATTGAAATTTTCATCTTGAATGCAGAAAGTTTATCATTGGCAGTGAAAATATTATTATTTTTCCCTTGCAGTGATAAATTTAATGCGTTAAGTTTATCAAATATGTCACATAAATATGCTACACGTTGTAAAGTGTAGTCGGAAATCATAAAATCAATATGTAGTTGTATTTTTTCCTTAGTTGATTTCTTCTGAACTTCACTCCTGCGTTCGTATAGAAATGCTAATACTTCAGAACGTAATTCATATATCCTCGTCAATACTTTTCCTCGGCTCAACCAACGTACTTCTGTATAAAATAGTAAACAGTCGTAATCACTGCCCATTTCAGTACAAACCTGCCTCAAAAGTCTAGTATTTAACGCACTGTTTTTTACATATTTGTTAGTGCCTAAATAAAGACTGAGGAAAGTTTTTAACCACTAAATTTTCTCTGTGGAGAATACAGTGGCTACTTGAACAAGATGGATGTGCCACTTCTTTAATTCTTTCGACTACACCAGAAACTGGACCTTAGATAGCTTTAGCTCCATCAGTGCAGATATCAATGCACTTTTTCCAATCTAGTTCATTACTTCGAATGAAATCATGAATTTTATTGAAAATATCACAACCCGTAATTGTATTTTTTAGGTCGTCGCACATTAACAAATCTTCGCAAAGCTCATCATTGTACTGATATTTCACAAAAACTAAAAGTACTGACTAAACTAAACCTAAACCTAACTGTAAACTAAAATAGGTAGACAACTTGATTCTCCGCAGAAGTTCATTAAGAAGATCGTTTGCACAAAGTGCAATTCGCCTTTTTACGGTATCATTAGAAAGTGGCAATTGTTTTATATTTGTCACTTCTTTAGGACCGAATTTAATTAAATTTTCACCAATAGCATGAGCTTCACCTTGCCGAGCAATGCGATAGCTAACTTTCAATGAAGCTTTTAGTAATTCTTTGCGACGGGTTGTATATGTTGATTTCATTAATTTAGACTTATTTAAATAAATTTTATTTTTTTCTTCAAAATAACTAGATTGTAGATTGTAGATATGGTAGTGACGACTTGTACTGCGACCTTTATAGATCTATTGTACCCCACCCTCCTCCTCCAAGTGTTGGTGTACTTACCCATTTAGAGCGCCTCCTCTAATCCTGATTCCTTTAGGAATTTCAGGATCTGGGTGGGATTCAAGGCCTGCAGCTCCTCTGTGTTCAAGCAGTGAGCCCCAAGGTACATCTGTTTCTTGCGGAGTAAAGGTCCGCAGTCTTTGAACAGATGTATGGGGGTTTCCTCTGCTGAGCCACAGAATCTGCATCTATCATCCTTCTCTAGACCTAGGGCCTTGAGATGTTTCCTAAGTCTGCAGTGTCCCGTCAGGGCTCCTGTCAGAATTCTGAGCTTGTTCCTGGTTAGTTTCAGGCAAGTTCTCTTCTGGTTAAAAGATCCCAGCATCACTTTGGATTGCCTTAGCCCTGGAAGTTCTTTCCAGGTTTTTATCCATTTTCCTCTTATTTCTTCATCTAAACTTTTGCGGATGGTGTTCACGCTCATACCGCAAAAGGGTTCCGGACCTATAAAGGGGCTACTGGATCCCTTGTTTGCTAGGTGATCGGCTTCTTCGTTTCCGTCTATACCAGTGTGTCCTGGTACCCAGTATAGCGTTACTTTATTATCCCTGCCAAGCTTGTTCAGCTTCCCCACACAGTCCCATACCAGTTTGGATCTGATGGTGTATGAGCTAATGGCCTTGATGGCTGCTTGGCTATCTGACAGGATAGCAATTCGTGTTTTACGGTAATTCCTGTCGAGGTTAAACTGTGCACATCTTTCGATTGCGTGTACCTCTGCTTGGAAGATACTTGGGGATGTTCCCATGGATTCGAAGTATCTGGTACGAGGTCCAAACACTCCTGCACCAGTGCCTTCCTTTGTCTTCGAACCATCTGTATACCACTTGATGGCATTTTGCTCTATGTGGTATGCTGAGGATTCGTCGCTCCAATCGGCTTTACTACTACACATTGCTGTGTAGTTTTTCTCGAAGTGGTATTTGCATACCATTTCGTCTTTTGGTACTTCCAGCCAGGGGATCTTGGCAGCGAGGCTGTTTCGGTCTCTGCTCCCGATTATTTTACCTCTGCCCATTCCTTCCTTGCTGAATCTTACAATCGCCGATCTGGCGGCGCTCTCCACCACAAGGTGCAGCGGAGTCAGATCCAGCTGCAGCTCCAATGCTGCTGTCGGACACAACCCCATCGCCCCCGTGATGCAGACACACGCCAGTCTTTGAATCTTCTCAAGCTGTTTCCTCATAGAGGCCAGCTTGATTCTACTTCCCCACGCATCTGCCCTATAAGTGATTGCAGGTCTCACTATCATGGTGTACATCCATCGCAGGATAGTGGGGTTACAACCCCACGTTTTTCCTGCCAGATTTCTGCACACCATTAGGGCGCGTTTAGCTTTACCTACCACTGCCTCAGCGTGTCTATTCCATAGGAGTTTGCTATCTAGTGTGATACCCAGATACCTTATCTCCTGTTGGTATTCTTCCCATCTATGAGTAAGGGATGTAGGCAGTTTAGTTTTCTCCTTCTAGTAAATGGTATCACCGTGGTTTTGCTCGGGTTGAGTTTCAGTCCCACTGTTTGACACCATCTACTAGTTACATTGAGGCCTCTCTGAACAATTTCACAGAGCGTTCCCTCAAATTTTCCTCTAGCCATTATGACTATGTCATCGGCGTAACCTTCACATTTGATGTCTAGGTCGTTTAGCCTAACCAGTAGTTCATCAACTACCAGGCTCCACATTAGCGGTGATAGTACACCTCCCTGTGGGCACCCTCGAGTTGTAGAGATCTTAATGGTGTCTTTTCCCACTTGTGTCTCCGCCTCGTGTGCCCTGACAGCCTCGTGTGAGGCGTTGTCAAAAGCTCCCTCTATATCCAAGAAGGCACATATCGCTACTTCCTTTGTCTCTAGTGCTGCTTCTATTTCGTTTGTCAGCTGATACAGGGCGGTTTCTGTGGATTTCCCTGCTCTGTAATCATGCTGACTCCTGTGTAGTGGTGTACCTACCAGCACTATAATCCTAAGGTAATTATCAATCACCTTCTCCATTGTCTTTAACATAAAAGATGTTAGACTAATGGGTCTAAATGACTTCGGTTGAGTGGTGTCTTTCTTTCCCACCTTCGGTATAAATACCACCTCAGCCCTTCTCCATAGCTCCGGTATATATCCGAGCGCTAAGCTACTTCTAAAGATATTTAGAAGATACGGCATTAGTTCTCTCTCTCCCTTTTGTAGGAAGGCAGGAACTAGTCCGTCCACACCTGGGGCCTTAAAAGGCTGGAAAGTGCCGATAGCCCATCTGATTCGGTTTTCCGTACAGATGGACGTTGCCCTCTTCCAGTCGGCCCGAGTTGGATTCCGTGGTTGCATCAAGCCTTCGGTCTCCCTGTATCCTCTACATCCCGGAAAATGTGTTTCTAGTAGGAGGAGAGCTCTTTGCTCTTCATTCTCCGTGAAGGTCCCATCCGGTTTCTTGAGAGTGGTTGTCATTTCCACTCTATCCTTCGCTAGTGCTTTGTGCAGTCTAGCTGCCACCGGCGTGGATTCTATGTTTTCACAGAAGGTCCTAAAGTTTTCCCTTTTTGCCCTTCTGATCTCTTTGTTGTAGGTGGTAAGCACCTCAGAGTATTCTAGCCAATTTCCGTATTGCTTGGCTTTGTTGAAAAGCCTACGTACTTTTGCTCTTAATGTAGACAAATTTTTGTTCCACAATTTTTCGTCCTTATGCTCCTTCACGGTTTTTACCGGGCAGCTGGTTGAAATGCCGTGGTGATTGCTACATTTATTTCTCCTACAGCCTGCTCCAGCACGGTGTAGTGTTTGATACTACCCCGCACTGTCACCTGCTCTAGGTTTTCTTTTAGTTGGGAACTAAACATAGGTCACACAGTTTGTCTGGGGTTTCGAATGGGGGTGTTTTCCTCACTCGCTCCTTCCAGCTCAAACTCTATGATCCTATGATCTGACATTGAGGGCTCACTTGAAACCCTCCACTTTTTAATTAGTTTACTTACGTTAGCGCTACCTACCGTAATATCCAGTACCTCATTTCTGACTTTAGTGACAAATGGTGGTGTGTTCCCAACGTTGTACACAATTAAGTTCTCTTTAATGAGGTATTCTAAAAGCTACTAACCCCTCTTATTAGTGTCCGTGCTGCCCCACATCTCATTGTATGCGTTCGCGTCACATCCCAGGATGAGTGGCAGCCTTCTCCTAATACAGTGTTCCACCAGCTTTTGTACTTCAATGGGTGGTATGCTGTTACCATCGACAGGGAAGTATGCTGATGCGATCACTACTTCGCGGTGGAGACCCTCGATCTTGATGAGGGCCTGAATCGGTACTAAATCCCGCGTTAAAAATTCTGAAAGACATAAGTAATTTATGCCATTTCTTACCATAATGCAAGTTCTAGGGGAGACCTCACGGCTGTCCCATACCAACTTACATTCCTTGTTGCTAAGGCCTCTGATCTTACCTCCGTAGGTCCAGGGTTCTTGAAGCAGCGCTAGCCCTAGGTGCTGCTTGGTGAACATCCTAGCCATCACAGCTGAAGCTGCTTTGGCATGATGGATGTTCACTTGGGCTATTTTGGTGCGCCTGCTGGTCATTCTTGTTTTGTGACAGGAGGCGGCAAGTCCTCCTCTGTCCCTACAAGAACATCTACCTCTGCCTCTGTAGACATGGCTGGACTGCTCATGTCTACGAGTGTGAGGTCAAGGTCGTCTTCCCGGGAATCCGGGCTGACTTCCTTGTTCTCTGTGTCGGTTAGGTCCCGTACACATGGATTATTTTTACTTTTGGAATTCATATAAATCCCACGAGTCGCAAGGGAACTAAAGGTCCACCACATCAGAGCCCCGCTTGATAGTGGTAAGGCTGGATACCCTCTGAGGTCGCCAGGTATCAGAGGGGCTCCGTAAGCGATGGCCGGTTGCCCTTGGCCATCAACCAGTCCCTTTGGCACGGGTCGCATGACACCTTGGGATTAAGGGTTTGGAAGTTCTTGGTTGTTCGCCCTCCGCCGAACGCCCCGACCGGAGTTGTTCCCGTCGTGACGTCCAACGGTATGTTGCGAAACTAAACCCTCACACCGCGACAAGGTGACTTCCACGTGAGGTCAAAATAACTAAGTGGTTTATCTTCAAAATTGAAATGAGCATTTTCTAAATGTCTTTTTACCAGAGAGGGTTTTATTGAGTTGTTTGCTAAACGTTTGCTCACATATTAAGCATAGAGGCAATTGATTTGATTCCTTGCAGCAGAAATAAAAACCAAAATTCAAATATTCGGGTTGATAGCAACGGCGTTTTGAAGAATTTTTAGATGAAACTAATTGACTGCTAGTACTTGCGATTGGTATTTCGCATTTTTGGAATTTTGGTTCAGAAAGCTCGGAAGGTTCAGATTGTTTACCGGTAGTTCTTTTTCCTCCTCTTATCACAAACTTATCCATAATTGTATTTTTCGGATTGAAGCTCTAAAATAGGAGTATAAAATTATGTTTTAGAAAAAAATATTGATTCACCTCGAGATAATAATAAAAAACATTACTGAACGGATACTGAAAAACTGAATTTATTGAAACACTTCAGCCAAACTTACTTTCTTCCAACTAATCTGTAAAGGTTTTTATTTTGTGAACCTAGCATTACAACTATTATAACCTAACTATCAATACAAACTAAAAACGAGCAATAAAAAAACCCCGTACCTAACGAAGAGTTAAATATATATATATATATATATATATATATATATATATATATATATATATATATATATATATGGGTTCTGGAATCCTAGGTGGAGCATAGAGCCTCCATAAGCACCCTCCAGCGGACCCTATTCTGGGCCATTGCTTTGGCTTCACTCCAAGAGGTTTTCTGGGCTTTTAGTTCATCTAACACTGTTCTCCTCCATGTTTGAGCCGGTCTTCCTCGTCGTCTCGTTCCTTGGGGATTCCAGTCTAGTGCTGCCCTTGCAATGTCGTCTGGTTTTCTTCTTAGAATGAGGCCGATCCATCCCCATTTTCTTTTCTCAATGTCGTGCTCTATTGTTTCTTCTCCGCATCGTTTAAGAAGTTGCTCATTAGTAATTTTCTGTGGCCAGAAGATTCTGAGGATGATTCGTAGACATTTGTTGGCGAAAACCTGAAGTTTATGTTTTGTGGCATTAGTGTTTTTCCAGGTCTCACATCCATATAAGAGGATTGCTTTAACGTTTGTTCTATATAAACGCAGATTGCTCTTTGTTTTTATGATGTTGGACCTCCATATTGTGTTTAGTTGCCTGAATGCCATCTGTGCTTTTTGAATTCTGTTTAGAATGTCTAGGTCTGTTCCGCCCGTCTCGTTGAGAATGCTTCTTAGATACTGAAACTTTTCTACATTCTCAATTGGTTGGTCGTTTATTTGAAACGGTGCGTCGTTATTTGTGTGCATTCGCATCGCTTTTGTTTTTGAGACATTTATTTTCAACCCTATCTTCTGTGCCATGTCTGATAGTAGGGTGAGTTGCCTTTGCATACTTTCATAGGTATGCAAAAAAAGGCAAATGTCGTCTGCGTATTCGAGATCTTTGAGATTAGAGTAAAGAGACCATCGAATACCATCGTTTGGTCTGCAAGACTTTTCCAGGATATAGTCAAGAGCAATGTTAAAAAGCAAGGGAAAGAGCACACATCCTTGCTTCACTCCTGATCTCATCGGAAAAGGGTTGCTATGTGCTCCGCTATGCAGGATACTACATGATACGTCATGGTACAGTTCTCTAATCGTGTCTATGATTTTTGTTGGCACGCCTTTTGTCCGTAGTATCTTCCATATAGCAGAGTGGGATAGGCTGTCAAAAGCACGTTCAAAGTCGATGAAAACAAGATATAGTGGCGATCGCCATTCAACGGATTGTTCTATAATTATTCTTGTTGAATTTATGTGGTCTATGCATGAGCGGCTTGGGCGGAAGCCTGCTTGGTTTGGACGCAGTATGGGTTCGAATGCTTCTGCCAGCCTATGTTGGATTACACTTGCAATAATTTTGTTTATGGTGTTTAACAGCGTTATTCCTCTCCAATTTTTGCATTGCGTTAGGTCTCCTCTCTTTGGCAGTTTGATAATGAGACCATGCTTCATTTCTGCTGGAATTTCTTGGTTTGTCCAGATCCCTTTTATTATTTTTGCAAGTAGAGGTGCAATCCATTTAGGGTCTACCTTGATTTGTTCGGCAGGTATGTTGTCTACCCCTGCCGCTTTGTTGTTTTTCAGCTGCTTGATGGTATTTAGTATTTCTGTTTTTGAAGGCGCGTCTATTTTTATATTCAGCTGTTCATTTGCATTGGCTTCTGGAGCTATCTCAAGTTCGTCTTCCGTGGGTGAGCTGAGCATATCAGCAAAGTATTCCTTCCACCTATCGAGCTGAGTTTCTGGGGTGGTCAGTGGGCGGTTGTCTTTGCTTCTAGCTATATTTGTGGTCTTTGTGTGCTTTTTGGAGAGCTTGTTTGTCAGTGTGTAAAGAGTCCTCGAGTTGTTATTTTTGGCTGCTTCTTCTGCTTGCTCAAATATCAGGTCAATCCATATTCGCTTGTCTTTTTTGGCAGATGCTTTAATTTGTTTGCATAGTTGTGTATATCTCCAGATTGCATCATTTTTGTCATCGAAGTTTTGCACTGGAGTACCAGTTTCTTCGCATCCTTTCTGTCTTGTATAAGTTGCCATGTTTGGTCTGAGATCCAGTCTTTTCGATTTCTTTCCTTTGTGCCAAGGGTTGTTTTGGCCGATTCGGGTAGGGTCTTGGCTAAGCCATCCCAAGATGTTATGGGATTTTGGTCTGCATTTTCATGCAGGTTTGTTAGGAAAACTTTTTTGCAGTTTGGTTGGCGTAGTTTGTGTAGGTTGAACTTTACTCTCTTTGATTGTTCAGGTTTCTCTGGTACGGCCAGTTTGATTCTGAAGGTGCCGAGCAGAAGGTGGTGGTCGCTGGCAATGTCTGCACCCCTTTTGTTTCTGACATCAAGTAGGGATCTCCGCCATGTTTTCGATATGGCAATATAGTCAATTTGGTTTTGGGTTTTCTTGTCGGGGGATATCCATGTGACTTTGTGGATTTGCTTGTGTGGGAACACTGTTCCACCTATAACTAGGTCTGATGTTGAACAGAGTTTCGTGAATAGTTCACCGTTTTCGTTTCTTTCCCCACGTCCTTCTTTACCCATGATGTCTTCTAGGTTTCTGTTATTTGTCCCGACCTTAGCGTTGAGATCACCCATGAGTATGGTGATATCACCTCTGTTTATCTTCCTTAACGTACTTTCAAGGATATCGTAGAAATTTTCTTTTTCCTCAGCACTCGCACTGTTTGTGGGTGCATAGCATTGTACAAAGGTGATATTTCTGTATTTAGTGTGGAACCTTGCTGTAATTATTCTGTCATCAATGGGGTTCCATGAAATTAGGCTCTTTCTGGCTTTTTTAGTAATTATGAAACCAACGCCTCTTTCATGAGACCCAGTTTCTTTGCCACTGTACAGGAAAAGCTCCCCAGATTGTAAGTTGAGCTCCCCCTTGCCAAGCCAGCGAACTTCTGATAAGCCTAAAATTGAGATGTTGTAGTTATTTAATTCTCTCACCGCTTGATGCAGTTTTGATGCTTCGTATAGAGTTTTTACGTTCCAGCATCCAAAACGTAACTTTTCCTTAAGTGTAGCCAGTGTTGTCTTCGTTTTGTCCGTCCGGATTTGTGTTGTAGAGGTTTCATTAATAGCATAGTTTAGGCCAAGCAGGTTATTAGCCCACTGTGACCGTAGTTTGGTGCTGGGGCTGCCAGCTATAGCTTCCAAACCAGCCTCCTGTTTACAGGATTTAAATCAGCCGCCCATTCTGGGTCAGACGCTGTTGCAGCCGCCCAATCTGGAACAGATGCTGCGGATTTGTAGTCGCTCATTCTGAGTGCAGACGCTACATTTGTAGGTTTTGATCCGCCCCGGGTATTTGATTTCCCCGGTACCACCTATATCTAGGATGCATCCCCCTATCCGCCACCTGGGGAGGCGCCCGATGAGGGACCTACACGAGAACGAAGAGTTAAATAGAGATATAATATTAATATATCATTGTATACTGTCCTGCTAATTTATAAGGTGCAGAACAATACAAGAATCTTTCAATTTTACTAACATGCTCAACGGTTTTGCTAAGTATCAAGACGAATGCGCGGTTGCAATGACACGCAATGCATGTTGGGGTACCATCCAGGAATCGTTATTCAAAATACCAGTAGTCGAGTGTCTAGGCTAGTAGGCAGCCCCTATCTCACTGAGAAAGTTTTTGTCACTTCTTGTGGTAATAATTTACAGCAAGTTGATTAGCATTCGCTATTTTATAATGAAAGTTAAATGTACCCCTTCCATTTACGATTGTACCCCCAGGGGTACATGTACCCCCGGTTGAGAACCACTGGTCTAGGGTATAACTACTGGGGTACTTTTAATTTCGTTACTTGTCTCGTGCGTCGCTTCTAATGAATGTGCTATCTCGTAATAATTTCATCACATATTTCTCGTGATATGAGTCCATGCAAAAACTGTTCGATTAACATTCTGTCTAGAAATTCTCCATATTCGCAGTCGACAGACCCCTTCTTAAGTCGAAGCGCAAAATTAGCAATGATTTCTCCTTCCTGTTGTGTGGTTAGTCTGAATTTAATGCATTCAACGTATTTGTTTCTTCTCTCTCTCTCTCTCTCACCCTCTCTCTCTCTCCCTCTCTCTCTCTCTCTCTCTATAGCTCTTACAACCCATGGGTCTTGGCTGACCCAACAACTCTCCTCCATTGGACTCTGTTCATCATTAGCTCCTCCGCTTCCATGATATTCAGGGATCTAAGATCTGATGCTCTGTTGTCTCTCCACCGTAGTCGCGGTCTTCCTAGTGGTCTTCTACCTGTCGGGGCCTGTTCCCATACCAATCTAACAACTCGTCCACCCTCCTGTCTCTTTACATCTCAGTCTTTCCGCTTTTATCGTTCTTACAAAGTCTGATTGGTCATATAGTATTTGTTTCTTACTAGGTCGAAATGATTAATTAGAGTTTTACGTAACTCGGCAAATAACAAGTTGTCAGGGTGACGTGGGTTGACTAAAAATCGAATGGCATTATTCAGCTCAGAACCCATGTATACACGGCTATCATTTGCAAATTTCTCATAGAACTTATACTAATGGAATAGGAATACCGTATAACTTACGTGTACCGAAACTGTGTCCAACATCTGCGCGACAAGGAAAGATATAACATTTCTTTTGTTCGCTATGCGCATGCTCCAAATGAAATAAACATTTATTTTCTAACCTTAATTTTAACCATAAATATGGTTGAACTTTAATTTAGAAATATTTTTGTTGTTACTCATACAATTTTTATAACATTAGGTGCTTTTATTTTTTAGGTGGTGTATTATTTAGTTCTATAATTTGTATCTGTTAAAAATATATTAAAGAAAAATTAAAAAAAGTTAAAAAAGTGTTTATTTTTTAAAAGAAAAATATTTAAGTTTACATAAAAAATAAGAGATTTATCAAAAGATAATAAGTATTTTTTTTTATTAGTATAAGTACTAGTATAGTACGATTTAATAATGTAACCCTCGACTTTTACTAATTGTTGTAAATATAATACCTAACCGTAGACGAGCGACTATGGGTAGCGTGGTGACTCAACAACGATTTCAGATAAAACACCGTAGTAAGAGTAATATAAATATCAATATATTTGTTTCAAATCTACTTTAACAACGACTAACAATAATTATAAAATTACTTACAGAAAGTACTTACATCTGTCGATTTACTTATCAGCTATAAATGTATATACATATATTTAAATTTACCAAAACACAACTGGTCGCACGGGAAGCTAATCAGCGAGAGAGCGAGCCCCTCGCACAATCTTGTGTAGGGCTGGTTCCATCCCTCCCCCACCTCCAGGTAAAAACAAAGAAAATTTCGGGGCAACATGCGTTTCGCAGATGTTGGTTTTTTTTCTAAACGCTGTTACCGTCCAAAATGTTCCGCTTAATTTATAATTCAATAGAATTTTACAAGTTTACTCAAAAATAGCGACTGTTACAACTCTTCCCTCCTTAAACTGGTCCATATATCCCAAACTAAGGGGTATTTCTTTCTTACACGGGGTCGCGACATTGTTATCCCTGCGTACTCTGGTTCTGTTTCGTTCTTTTGAATACGGCGCCTCCTCTGAACACCTCCTCCTAGTTGTAACCAAGGGCAGCATAGTCGACGCCATCATCGTGGAGCGTCACGAACTAGATGGCATACAATATTAATTGTGCCTTCAAGTAGCCACTCGCCAACCATGCGACACCGGAATGCAAGGATCTTTACTGAGTAACTTCGTTTCTCTCCCTACAGGAATACGTCGCAGCAAAATCTTATCTCTTGAGGTTGGGTTGCACATGTCGGCTAAAACATTGAGTAAACTCGGCAGTATTCATGTGACTATTAACTTGTCAAGCGGTATATTACGGTGTATACGATATAAAACAATAATCGTTAACTGGAAAATATATACATATGGTGTTATAAAAACAAATGTAACTCAAAATTGACAATCGAAACTTGTGTGAGTACAACGAGAATCCTTAAAATAACTTCCCTAACTAAAACAATTACATTTGTTCATTACAGTTCTACAGTTCAGAACGCAATAAAATATCTTCTTTTATAACTAACCCACTAAGGTTTTAGGGTGCTATGCGGCCTGACATATGCTTGACATATGTCTTACAAAAATAAGGCAAAGAACAACACAGTAATGATTTTTGCCCGCATCCTAAAACATTAGTTAGCTACCTTACGGACAGGAGCGGAGGAGGATAAGGATTTGCGGATGGGCTGCATTATTATATATCCAGGTGTTAGTCGTTAAAATAAAAACGTACAGTTTAAAGAATGAGACTTCATCTAGGTGATATTGATTTCGTCAAATGAATATACCTATATTGTTCTAATTAGTACCGTTAATGATCCAAACAGTGCATTCGTTTAAGGGTTTTTAATTTTTTTTTCTCTTTTATTTATTTTTTTTAATATTTTTTTTATTAATGACATGTGTGTTGTTTACCTTCGGCTGCTGAGTATCCATGGTAGGTCTGGAGGTCTTCCTGAACTTCTTGTGAGGTAACGTCTTACTTCGGGTTCGCCCTCATCGGTGGAGCTGCTGTTGGCAGCGTCATCAGTCGGTACGTAACTACTGTTGGCATCTCTGTCCTCTGCTGACTCTGATTCTGTGTCTCTGTTACTTTCCTCGAGACGTTCGACGTACCTGTCAGTTAGATGTGCCGGTGGTGGAGGTAGTTCTGCGTGTACATCGTTGAGAATAAGTTCCTGTTGATTCCCTGGCATCGGGGAGTCAGGTCTCTTCGTCGGCTCTTCACTAATGTCTGAAAGGCATAATTTCAGGCGATTAACATGGACTACCATTTCTTTCTTAGACTTCAAATCTCTGACAACAAAGTTCACTGGACTTGTTTGTTTTATTATCAGATAAGGTCCGTTCCATGGTTGGACAAGTTTCCGCGTGAGTCCCAGTGGTACAGTTGAATCGTGCAGAAATACGTGGTCGCCGACTTCCAACGTGACAGGTGCTGTTTTCTTATTATATTGACGCTCATTTCTGGCATGCGACGTCGTCAATCTCTCCCGAACTACTCTATACACATCGCGAAGTCGAGTCATCATTTCGGTTGTAAAATCGCGGTCGGTGTCGACTTGACATTGCGGTGTTAAAATGTCATCGAAAGGCATTTCCAATTCACGGCCATGTAGTAAGAAGAAGGGCGTTTCGCCGGTAGCACTGTGGGTTTAACTTCTTATTGCCATCATAACATACGGTATCCACTTATCCCAGTCTCTCTGATCTTTAGCCACGTAGTGTGACATACAATCCGACATCGTTCGATGGAACCGTTCGATCCGTCCGTTGCACATTGGGTGGTATGCCGTGGTTTGTAACTTGGTGATGCCTAGCAATTTACATACATTTTTAAACATATCTGACATATGAAATTTGTTCCTTTATCCGTTAGCAGTTGTTTTGGTACTCCGTGGAGAGAAATAATTTGTGTGACAAAGGCTTTAGCTACTGTTTCGGCCCGTTGATATGGCCCGTGGATATCTAGAAAACGAATCTTGGATACGGACCGCGATATCCATCGAAACTCGTTCGAATGGAGTCAAAGTTTCAATAAACTGCTGTAGGGGCGCCGGTCGTAAATGCGGTGATGTTTTCCGTTCATTGCAGGATACACACGTCGTGCAGTATGATTTTATTTCTGTAGACATACCTTTCCAGTAAAATCGACGTTTTATTGCGGCCAACGTTCTATCATAGCCCTGATGTCCTGCTTGAGGTAAGTCATGGTAGTACCTTAAAATTTTATTTACCATTATCGATGGGGCCACTAATCGGTGTTCTCGCTCGTTTTCGGTGCGCGCCTTGTACACTAGTCCATCGTTATTGGGATAAAATTCATTTAAAGGATCCGTTGGATTTATTTCCTCAATATACTTCATGAGTTCTGGGTCTTGGTGTTGCTGCTGTCTGATACGCTCTCGGTTCCAGATTGGTTCAACCTCTTCGACATGATTCACTTTAATTCTAGATAACGCGTCGCCGTTTCCATGCTGTCTATCTGGGCGATGAATAATCTGGAATTCATATTCCGCTAAAGTTAACGCCCAGCGAGATAGTCTACTACTCGGATCCTTAAGGTCCATAAGCCAACGCCGTGGGCGGTGATCTGTAATTATTGTGAATTTTCGTCGGTATAGGTAGCATCTGAAGGATTTCACAGCCCACACTACTGCTAGGCATTCTCGTTCCGTAGTTGAATAATTCTCTTCCGCCTTGGTGAGAGTTCTGCTACCATACGCGACAAGATGTTCCTGGCTACCGGTCCCTTGGCTCAGCACTGCACCCAGTGCACAGTTTGAGGCGTCTGTCGCTAAAATAAATACAAACACAACTGATCGCACGGGAAGCTAATCAGCGAGAGAGCGAACCAGCTACACAATCTTGTGTAGGGCTGGTTCCATCCCTCCCGCACCTCCAGGTAAAAACAAAGAAAATTTCGAGGCAACATGCGTTTCGCAGATGTTGGGTTTTTTCTAAACGCTGTTACCGTCCAAAATGTTTCGCTTAATTTATAATTCAATAGAATTTTACAAGTTTACTCAAAAATAGCGACTGTTACAATAACAATACAACTTGACACTGTTACAAGAAAAATACTTCTCTTATTTTATTTAATATTACATAACAACTTTATTACAAATTTACTTAATATATATTGCAACTTTTACAAAATAAAAATAAATCTAATGTAAACTTAATAAAGTCGGAACACAGCCTGAATATATAAATATATTCAACCTTTCCAGAGCTCTATAACACTAATGAGTCTTTTTAGGACTACTAAAAACAAATCTCATGTGAAATTTGCCAGTTATTTTTTAGCTTTCAGGCCACCTTCGTGGCACTCAACAAAAACCAGAAAAATAATATTGTTTTTTAAGATCATGTCATTCCGATACCTTGTTGATACATGATCTTAACAATGTTATTTTTCTGGTTTTTGTTGAGTGCCACGAAGGTGGACTGAAAGCTATAAAATAACTGACAAATTTCACATGAGATTTGTTTTTGGTAGTCCTAAAAAGACTCATTAGTGTTATAGAGCTCCAGAAAGGTTGAATATATTTATATATTCTGACCGTGTTCCGACTTCATTAAGTTTATAATAATAATAATAATAAAGGCTTTTATTCGTAATAAACACAAAATATCAATAAAACATGCAATCCATTGGGCGAGGTTCAGTTCGCTCTGTCTACAATAATAGTAGACAAAACGTCTGGTAACCCAAATAACCCAAATAATTAAACTAAAAATAGCCAAAATAATGAAAATAATAACATTTGAAAGTTTGTGACAGAGAAAATGCTAACCAAGCCAAATAATTACTAGAACTTTTCTGAATTTCCGAAACGGTTTTATTACGAATGCCGCATTGCCAGCAATATACACCCATTTTGTTGATTAGCGATATTGATATTATCAAAAAAGAAGTAATAAACTCTTAATAAACTGGATTAATAACATGCATCTAACAAGATGGCAACTGTAAACATCGAAAATACGTGTAGGCCGCGCATGAGCATTTCGACCCAAAGAAATAGAATGAGAATTTGCATCTCACTTCTTGGACACAATTTTATGATTTATATATTCCTGTTCCATAAGTATATGTTCTAAGATATTTCTCCTCTGGTATTTGGCTTAATTGTAATTCCCACTCCAACCACTAAAAATAATCTTCGACAGTTATACCTTCTGAAGATCTGTATTCGTTTACTGTAAACGGCGACGGCTTTTGTCGCGCCTCCGTAGCCGATCCGTAAACTCCCGCATTCGATGCTGCTTGTGCTACCCTCGACTGGAGGGCGTTGGCTACCATTGAGGCAATCGCTGCAAAAGTTCTGGAGGTACGTCCATCTTGGATTTCGTCGTCTGCTGTCACTATAGACCATTTTTTTAAGAATGCAGTACAGAGAAGATAGGGCTTATTTGACCTAGTTTTCTGATTGGCTTAAATCAAGGAGAAGTTCACACCGACGTTATTTACTTCTCCGTCTCTCTCTTTTCACATACATTTGCAGTCACTGGCGTAGAATTTGGTGACATGTAATTTAATGAATATAATACTACGAATAATTTCTAAACATAATAGAACGTTAAATTATACTACGGCTAATAAGTATAATATTATACAATAATGTTTTATATATAATTTTAAAGCTAAAGATAAAAAAATAATAAAAACTCCTAGTAAATTTTTTTCGTACGCCTATGCATGTTGCATTATTTTTGTCAATGGCTGCCGTGTCAATTTACAATTGTCATCTGATCTATTTGTATCATTTATCTTAGTAGGGAAAGATGATTCGTTCTGGAACCGCCAAAACCACCGACCTTGAAATTACAGATTTCTGTAAAATTTACATGGGCAGTCTGCTTATGGACGTATTACATGTACCAGCTTTAAACAGCTTTCAATCAGCTTTAAACAGCTTTCAATCAGCATTAAACAGCTTTCAATCAGCTTTAAACAGCTTTCAAAACAGCTTTAAATTGAAAGCTGTTTAAAGCTAATTGAAAGCTGTTTAAAGCTGGTACATGTAATACGTCCATAAGCAGGCTGCCCATGTAAATTTTATAGAAAGCTGTAATTTCAAGGTCGGTGGTTGTGGCGGTTCCAGAACGAATCATCTTTCCCTACTGATCTTTTCATTTTTCTCTATTTATTTGTTTGTATTTTATTACTATTGTTGCCATTTGGTGTATTTAATAGATTTACAATCAAACCATTAATAAATTACCAATTTTATATTCAAGTAACTACATTTGAATTTAGCGCCAAATTTTGTAACTAGATTCAACATTTGTCAAAGTGTAAATCAGGTTTCTAGTTACTGCATTCTTAAAAAAATGGACTATAGTATGTTTATAACCTAATTTCCAAATTCTTTGTTTCTTCTCCACTCTGCGTTCTTTATAATACGGACATAATAGTGGTGTCAGAAGAAGTGGTGACCTTCTTCTGACACCACTATTATGTCCGTATTTATTTGTCAGGGTGTTTAAATAAATAACTCAGTTACTTTTGTACCGGGTTTTATTCTGTTTTCACACTAAACGTGATGCCCTCCATTCTCATTAGCAAACGACTCACTTCCTCGTGACGCTTGCGCATTTTTTCTCAAGTGCGTTCACAATAATTCTTTATAAGTGAATTGCTGGATCGCCATACGGTAAATAAATAAATAACTGCAGACTTAGAAAACACCTCAAGACCCTAGGCCTAGAGGAAGATGACAGATACAGATTCTGCGACTCAGCAGAGGAAACCTCCATACATTCGCCCAAAGACTGCGGAGCACTGCTCCGCAGGAGATAAATGTACCTTGGATTCAAGGAGTTGCAATCCTTGAATCCCTCCCAGATCCTGAAATTCCTAAAGTAATAAGACCTAGAGGAGGCGCTCTAATTGGGTAAGTATACAAAACGATTTGAGGAAGAGGGTGGAGTACAATAGATCTATGAAGGTCGGAGTACAAGTCAGCACCGAAATCTACAATCTACAATATCCACAAACTTTTCTTGCGCCTTTTCAAATTACAAATTTTCATTTCAATAACTATTGTCAGATGCAATAAGTGTCCTTTAGTATTTCACAGAGGTTGTAAAACCAAAAACTATAAAATAATTGATAGTGAAACAGTCATCTGCGACAAACACAAACACGAAATTACAAATGACAGTCCCAATAATGCTTCTTCATAAAATAGAGCTTTACGTCGCGAAAACGACACATTAAAGGAAATTATTGAAGAACTAAAAAGTATGATATCTATGTTTAGTGTACTAACAAATGCCTTACACCTAGAAATCATAGGTTTGAAATCACTTATTCAAAATAGATTTGCAATATCTACACGTATACCTGAATATATAATATGACTTTCCCACCAACAAATCTAACTAATAATGGCATTGTTACAACTGAAAATTCTCACGGAATTGCACCTACTACAGCAAATAGTACTATGAACAATATATCCAGCACTGCTGATATACCAACTGAGGCAATTCCTCCTCACATTTCAAACAATTAAAGAAGAACTCAACACCTCAAAATTCTCTAAAGCACCAGCTCTTAATCCAACAAATGCAACTAGTAATTCCAAACTGTAAGTTCTCTAGCAGCGGCACTTTCTACATCAAATGCAATAGGGACTATGCATCAATTTTTTTTATTTGCTAAATTCACTTTTCACTTCGTTTTAACATAGTAAAAAATATAAATACTGTTGTGTTTCAATTCATTGTTTTTGAAATATATAAAATACCGATTTAGTCCGGTCATTTTAGACAATTGAAATAAAGAAAATTCCGACAGAGCCAAATCTTCGTAGAGACCTTAGGTGTACCACAAGGAATAAAGTGTCAAAAGTCCCCATCAGTCCCATGTGAGCTTAGGGACTTATTCGGGGCCCAAGGTCAAAATTTTGGGTTTTTTGGATTTTTCTCGAAAACGGTAAGTTTTATCGAAAAAGTACCTCAGAGCAAAGAGTAGATCTGTATATCTTGTAGATTGTAGATCTTGTAGATCTTAAAATTCTCTATAAAAATGGTCCCTATGATTTTTTCTCTAAGACCCACTATTTCCCAGATATTGCGCTTGTAAGATTCATGTTCTACATAGTATGCACACATATGCCACGTATATACATATTTAGGTACTCAAGCAAGCAAAAATGCCTACTCGTGTCTCTTTTATGTATACATTATACTATTCTAAGAAAATTTACTCTAAAATGACCGCCGGTCCCTTACCGAATCCCCTCTACTTGAATAACATCTGGCCTTGAAAAACATCTGCCTATTCTTTTGTCCATGTGGTGTCGTTCACGTATACCTGCTTCTTTTAGTGTTGAACGAGCAGTTCGAGTGACTATACGTATTTATTACAAGCGTCTACTATTGAAGTTAGTGCTGATTAATATTTAAAAAAAAATGTCACAATTTTGCTTTATTTGTAATAAACTTTTGACTGAAGATGAAACTGCTGTGGTCAGTCGTGGAATGCCAACTTTAATCGATGCAAGTGTCGCGAGAAGTGATGAGTTTGCTGATTATTTAAGAAGCCAAAAGTCCGTTACAATTCACGTGGATTGCAGAAAATCATACACCCGGAAAACTTCAATCTCTGCATCAAAAAGACAACGTGAGGAAGAACAGCCAAAAGTAAGTCCTCCTCATACTAGAGCGCGAATAAGTGAATCCAGCTTTTGTTTTAAAAACCACTGCTTATTTTGTGGCGATGAAGCGGATGAAGAAGCAGAAAAGAAGAAAGTGAAGATTTATCGCCGAAAAATTCATAAAATTTCTACACTTACTTTCAAAGATTCCATTTTAAAATTAGCTAAAGATCGTTCTGATGATGTGTCAAAAGCTGTCTTTGCGCGTATTAATTTTCAGTATGATTTAGTTGCTGCTGACGCTAAATACCACGACAGTTGTTACAAATCCTTCCTGAGACCTAATACTGGCGGTAAAATTGGCCGTCCTCAAAGTGAGGCTATAAACTCTGCAATGGAGGAAATTTTCAATTTCATTGAAAGTAGCGATGACTGCCAGTTTTCGTTAGATGAACTGAAGAATGTTTGCCAAACTGTAGCTTTAGAAAACGGGATTATAAAAATTCGATTGAAATTAAAGTATGGTAGTAGAATTATTATTACAGAGAAGCCTGGTAAATTAACATTTATTTGTTTAGTAGACAATTACCAAGACATTTTAAGTCAAGCCTGGTCTGATAACAAAAACTTGAATGAAAAGGAAAAACGGTGGAAAACTTTAAAAGCTGCGGCAGAAATTATTCGAGAAGATATTCAATCTTGTATGTTTGATAATACTATGTACCCGCCACCGGGTAGAATGTTTGAAGATATAAATAACGATATTCCCGAATCATTATCTTTTTTTTTTGGGACAAATCATTCTTAAAAATAAGCGTCATGATTTGGATCATTTAAAGTTAGTTTGCACAAATATTAGTCATAGCATAATGACTGCTGTTCGGCCTAGATCCTTCAAGTCTAAATTACAGCTGAGTCTTTCAGTTTTTTTCCATCGGCGGTTTGGTTCAAAACGGCTTATACAAATTTTCTCATCGTTTGGTTTATGCGCATCTTACAGTGAAACAATGAAGTATGAAGCAGCAGCAGTTTTCAGTCGCCCACCTCACATTTTATCACCAGAAACTGGCACATTTGTTCAATATGTTGCAGATAATGCTGATATTAATGTAAATACTTTGGACGGTAATAATACGCTTCATATCATGGGTATTATACAAATTGTAACTCCCAAAGATTCAGTATTACTAGAACAGCCGATGCCACGAGTAACTGAAGTCCTTTCAGCTAAAGATTTTGCAGCCAAGGCTCATGTACCTATACAGGTTTATCAAAATACTGGCGTAGTAGGATATAGCAAAATAAATGTGCGAGATTTTGAATACGAAAATGAAACAAAAGTATCTTTTCTAAAAAAAGTTGATGTGATATGGTTCTATGGAAAATGTAAAGCTTTTCCTTTACCTGGTTGGAATGGTTATATTGAACACGTGACTAGCAATATTGTAGACTTTTCAAAATCAAAAATTTCATTTCTGCCATTTGTTCAACAGCCTGCAAGTAATTACAATACGATATACACAACTTTACTTTGTGCTTTAGAAGATGCTAAACGTCACAACCATACAGTTTGCATAATTACTTTTGATCAGCCTCTATTTGCGAAAGCTCGCGAAATGGTATCTGCTGCACCTGAAGGATCGGAATTATCAAAGATTATAGTGAGACTGGGAGGATTTCATTTGTTAATGTCATTTTTCGGCGCAATAGGTTATATTATGCAAGGAAGTGGTTTAAAAGAAGTGCTTTCTGAGATTTATGCTCCTAAGTCTTTCGAGAAAATGCTTAATGGCCATGCTTACGCGAGGGCAGTTCGAGCTCACACGTTACTTCAGCTCACTTTAGCATTAACAATATTAAAAGAACTAGCTATTGATGATGGTATGGATGCAGATCTTATAATTACAGTGGAAAATATCCTCGATAAAACTCTTTTATATTATGACATTGAAAATGATAAGGAAATATCTGAACTTTTACTTGATTTATTTAATAAAAAGTTAATGGAGTATCAGAAACGAGGACCAACTGCACAATTATGGGTACAGTATTTCCGGATGGTGTCCATTGCAAAAGAATTTATAAGAGCTGAACGTATGGGAGATTGGCAAGCTCATTTGAACTGCGTTAAAGAAATGCTTCCTTATTTCCATGCATCTACCTTACGCTTACGGGCATTTACCCCCTTTACGGGCATTTACCTTACGCTAAGTCTGCGCACTTATACTTGCAGGATATGCTTCAATTAGAGGAGGTAATTGATCCTAGTGTTTATCGAAGGTTTACTGATGGATTTTTCACTGTTCGACGTTCTGATAAACTCAGTTGTGGAACTTCAACAGATATGATTATTGAACTATTAATGATGAAATCCATGAAAACAGATGGTGGTATTTCTCGAGGACGAAGTACAAAAGAAAGTGTAATAAGCAAATGGGTTTACGGAATGCATGCAATGAACACAGTGTGTGACGAGTTGGAAGTTCTTGCTAATGTTCGAATGGACACGACAGATCAACATGTAGATGCGAGTGATTCGAGAGTGAAGAAAGATGCTAAAGATATTAAAATACTTCTTGGCTGGTTTTCATCACATGATCCTTTTTCCGAAATTAACAAAATCTCATCTATTGCTTCAGGAGTCGTTGGTGACGATAAGATTAATTGTCATAAAGCTCGTGAAGTTGGGATTGCCTCGATGTCTAAAATGACTGGTCAAACTTTCAATCATATAAAATTGAAAAGCACAGAGAAAGTACTTCCTCTTTTAGCTGTGAGTAGCACTGTGAAAGTTCACGACGAAGAAGTACCAATAGACCCAGTATTATTATTTCAACGTATGAGTGTCTCTTTTGAGGATGAAATTGAAACATTTTTCGCATATGATTTAGCTCCTTACCCGTTGTCACTCTTCGATGCAGCTGGAATGCGTAAAACAATGAAGTCCGCTCTTTACGATTGCTTTCAATTAGTCAATGCTGAGGTTGATTGTACAAACGCTGCTTACGTTATTGATGGAGGATATCTACTACATCACGTTGTGTGGGATCGAGAAGAAACCTTTAACGTAATTTTTGAAAAATATGTTCAGTATTTACGTAGACATTATGGCCATACAGTTACGGTAGTATTTGATGGCTATAGTGACACAACAAAGAGCATAAAAGCTGCAGAACAACGTCGTCACAAAAACATCCTCAGGTACCGACATAATGTTTGACGAATTTATGACAGTTCCAGTTAATCAACAACATTTTTTTGCAAACATTAATAATAAATCTCGTTTTATTTCTATGTTGAGTAACAAATTATCAGCTGAAAATATTGCCGTGAAACAAGCTCCGAATGACGCCGATGTCCTCATAATTGAAACAGCAATAGAACAATTTAATGCAAGAAATACAACTATTGTAGTGGGTGAAGATGTTGATTTATTAGTACTACTCACTGCAAGGACTCCATCTGATAAAATTATTTACTTTTTAAAACCTGGGAAGGCGCAGCAACGGACAGAAATATATTCTTCTAAAAGTTTATCAGCTTATCCAAAATGCCAAAACTTTATTTTATTTTTACATGCGATAACCGGATGCGATACTACGTCAGCAATGTTTAGAAGGGGCAAAAATTCAGTATTAAAATTATTTGAAAAAAATGATTTGATTGACTGCGCAAAAGTATTTACAGAAATTAATTCTTCACCTCAAATACTAATTACCAAAGGAATTCGGTTTCTTCTTGCGGTTTATGGAGCTCCAAAAAAAAATTGATTGCATAGATACGTACAGATATTTAACATTTGTAAAAAATACACGAAACAAAAAGCAAGTACAGCTATCTTGTCTTCCTCCAACATCGGCATCTGCTAGTCAACATTTGTTTCGAGTATACTATCAAGTTCAGACATGGCAAGGCAATGAACTGAACCCTGAAGACTGGGGTTGGAAATTGATAAATATTACTTTGGAACCGATTCGAACTTTACTGCCCCCTGCTCCAGAAAAACTTCTTAACACTATTTTTTGCAATTGTAAGAAAGGTTGTAGTGCCAAATGTGGCTGTAAAAAAGTAGGGTTGCAGTGTTCTCCAGCGTGTACCAATTGCCAAGGTGTCTCTTGCTCAAATGTTCAATTAAATACAAGAGAGGAAGATTCATGTGATTTTGATGAAGAGACAACTGATTCATCTTCATTTGAACAATTTCTAAGCGTTCATCAACAGGAAGGAGAAGAAGAAGAACAAGAAGAAATTGAAGAAAACATGATTGTTGAAGTTGAATTTGAAGAGAATGAGTCAGATTAAAGTAATAAAAAAAAGTTAGAACGACAGTTAAACTCAGTAACCCATATCAATAATCTTCATACTATTAAATAATTATTGTTCCTGAAAATAACGTCATAAAGGTTCGTGGAATAGGCCTACCGGGGATACCACGCAAAAACGCGCCGAGTACACTACCTCACAGGTGGTGTGGAAATGTGTGCATATTATGTAGAACGTGATTCTTACAAGCGCAATATCTGGGAAATAGTGGGCCTTAGAAAAAAAATCATAGGGACCATTTTTATAGAGAATTTTAAGATCTACAACTTTGCTCTGAAGTACTTTTTCGATAAAACTTACCGTTTTCGAGAAAAATCCAAAAAACCTAAAATTTTGACATTGGGCCCCGAATAAGTCCCTAAGCTCACATGGGACTGATGGGGACTTTTGACACTTTATTCCTTGTGGTAAACCTAAGGTCTCTACGAAGATTTGGCTCTGTCGGAATTTTTTTTATTTGATCACTATTTTTATGTCTAAAATGACCGGACTAATTAAATTTGACCTGTTTGAACGGTCCCATTTTTTTTGCGCGCTTTGGATGACGTCACAGATTTCAGTGTTGTTTTCTATTTGCAATGTTGTTTACTTTTGACAGTCAAGGATTTTCAGTTTGAATCGCTATTTCGATAATGGGAAAAGCTAAAGAACCATGTTATAGATATTGTTTTGTACCGGAATGCAAAAACACTATTACAAGTACACCAGATAATGTTTTTCTTGTTCCAAGAAATGCGAAAATGCGTAAAGAATGGTGTAAGGTTATAAGAAGACATGAAATATCTCAAAAATCGTGTTTATATTGTTGTGAAGATCTCTTTAATGTAAGTATTTTGTATTTCGATAGTTTACATGATGTGAATTTCTTCCAGGGTTTTACTAAATGTTGAATTTATTTCAGATTGAGGAAGATGCAACAAATTATGCTTAATAAATCATGAAACAACATGGGCAAAAAGTTATACTACGGTTCAAGGAAGGAGTTCCACCTCATATATTTCAGTGCCCAAAAGAAAATATGCCACCACCACAAGAGAGAATATGTGCTATTAAAAGTCAAGGATTGTAACTATTAGCTGCCAAAAGTACAAATGCTTTAGAAATTTAAACACCAAAAACAAGTAACTATGAAGCCGGGCAAAGTAGTTTTCATATTGAAGGAAGTGATGATTATCGAGCAAGGCCCAGTACCTCTCGCATGGATGTCTCTGAAACAGAGCAGATTGAAGCCTCCAGTAATACTAATGGCAAAGCTCTGCAAGTAAATATTAAGTCAAAGTACAGAAGTAAAGGTGTTCAAGTTAATTTAAGAATGGAAAAGAAAAATGATCTCTTTCAGCTTTATCTCCTCTTCGTATTTCATTACAAAATATTGCAACGTACTGCAACCAATAAAATCAGCTAGGAAGTTATTTGCAGATAACCCAGTTGATAGAACATCTATTTCTTCTGATTTTTCAGTGATATCCCCTGATTATGCATCATGTCGTTATCTGAATTAAGTTGGACGCAAGATGATTTGAAGGTTGAAAAACATTTAAAAAATGTAATGTGAATTGGTACAATAACTGCTATAGGAAAAGAGCCTAAAATGTTGATATTGTTACCCAAACAATCATATCATTTAATAAAAGTTTTAAGTGAAAGCATCCAACTATAGACATACTAATTCTTCTTCTTCTTCCAATGCGTATCCATTAATGGATGTTTGCGATAACATTTTCCATTGCTTCCTTATTCCTTGCGGTGTGTATCAACGACTGTATATGGCGTAGCCCTGTCCACTGTCTGATATTTCGCAGCCAGGACATTTTTTTTTTCCTTCCGATCCCTCTCCGGCCTTCGATCTTGCCTTCGATCAATAGATGCAAGAATTGATATTTCGTGTTCCGCATTATATGCCCTAGATATGCCGTTTTTCTTTTCTTAATCAATTCAAACAGTTCACGTTGTCTGTTGACACGTCTTAGAACTTCTTCGTTTGTTAATCTAGCCGTCCAAGGTATCTTCAGGATTCTGCGATACAGCCACATCTCGAAAGCCTCTAATTTGTTAATTGCAGCCGTCTTTAATGTCCAACCTTCCATACCGTTAAGAAGCACCGACCAGACGTAGCATTTAATGAATCTGAGTCTTAGGTTGAGGTCAAAATCGGAACAGGTCAGTACTCTTCGAAACCTCAGGAATGCCTGTCGATAACATACTGTATATAACATACTAATTACATTAAAGAAATTAAAATTAAATGAATCATTTAACATATTGGTAGTGCAGTTTGGTTATTCTCAGAGCACATCATAAATACATATATTTTTGGTAAATTGTCCGATTGTGCTTTAACAAAACTACTTTGCGTCATTGTTCTTGATAATTTATAATGTCACTATAGACCAAAATCGCATTAGTTACTAACACACTGGAAAAACACTACAGTAATATTGCACAGCAAAACAGCACAGTGAATATTGACGTCGATAAATGTCATAACGTGCGCGTTACAGTCCCTAGTTTCGGTTCGACCAATGGTGATGCGTTTCGCAAATTTGAATTTTGCTCGCATATTTTGGACTTTTTGATTTTAATTTTTGGAATTAAATACAAACTAAATAAGAAAATAATGGTATAGGTGTAATGTCAAGATCATAAAGTATCGGGGTAAAAAAATCAAGTAAACCTAAATCTCTTGCATATTCCCTATTAGAACATGATTATCAGACGAGAATTTTCAAAATATTGTCTAGGTTCCTCAAGGCTTCATAATTACAACATGATTTTGAGACGCGAATTTTCAAAATATTATCTGGGTTGATCAAGGCTCCATAACTAGAACATGATTTTCAGACGTGAATTTTAAAAATTTTGTCTTGGCTCCTCAAGGCTCCATAATTAGAACATGATTTTGAGAAGCGAATTTTCAAAATTTTGTCTTGGCTCCTCAAGGTTTCATAATTAGAACATGATTTTGAGACCCGAATTTTCAAAATTTTGTCTGGGTTCCTCAAGGCTCCATAATTAGAACATGATTTTGAGATGTGAATTTTAAAAATCTTGTCTTGGTTCCTCAAGACCCCATAATAAGCACATGATTTTAAGACCAGAATTTTCAAAATTTTGTCTGGGTTCCTCAAGGCTCTATAATTAGAACATGATTTTGAGACCTGAATTTTCAAAATTTTGTCCGAGTTCCTGAAGGCTCCACAATTAAAACATGATTTTGAGAAGCGAATTTTCAAAATATTGCCTGGGTTCCTCAAGGCTTCATAATTAGAACATGATATTGAGATGTGAATTTTAAAAATCTTGTCTTGTTTCCTCAAGACCCCATAATAAGAACATGATTTTAAGACCAGAATTGTTAAAATTTTGTCTGGGTTCCTCAAGGCTCCATAATTAGAACATGATTTTGAGATGTGAATTTTAAAAATCTTGTCTTGGTTCCTCAAGACCCCATAATAAGAACATGATTTTAAGACCAGAATTTTCAAAATTTTGTCTGGGTTCCTCAAGGCTCCATAATTAGAACATGATTTTGAGACCTGAATTTTCAAAATTTTGTCTGAGTTCCTGAAGGCTCCACAATTAAAACATGATTTTGAGAAGCGAATTTTCAAAATATTGCCTGGGTTCCTCAAGGCTTCATAATTAGAACATGATTTTGAGATGTGAATTTTAAAAATCTTGTCTTAATAATAATAATAACCTTTATTGGCATAATTAAAATAATTTCCATACAAAATATACATACAAAATAAAACAATAAAAAATAATAAAAAAGTTGTGAAACTAAAACCCCATTAAATAGAAAAAAGAAATTTTACCACCCTATAAACCTATACTTCAACACCTGTACATCGGACATAAGCTCACAAAAAAAAAGAAAAACTAAACCGCAACACTCAAAAAACTACGCCGTCGCATCCGCTCTTTCCATGCTTTCACTCTGTGTAAAAACGACAGTCCCTTCCCGCTCTCGTCCATACACTCCCTCCAATCCTTTCCTCGCCTTCTCTCCTGGTCATTCCACTCCGCCATCGTGCATTCTTCCAACCAATGACTCCACATATCTTCATTCAACCCACACACCAAACACCTTCTACTTTCCTCCTTCATCCAATGTCTCCTTCCACGCTCTTCATTACCACACCTAAATCTCGCCAACACTGACTGGTCGTCCGACCCTTTACTTGTCCTCAAATAACCAGGAACACGGCCGTGCACTTGTATCTGTCTGTAGCCTTGGTGATATTTACTAGCCTCTATTTTCGATTGGCGCTCTTGGAAGTCCACTTCTAATAACCTCTCTTTTAGCATCCGTTTCCACTGAGCACCCGCACTTTTTTCCGTTTCCAACCCCTCGGATGATAAACCGCCTCTCTCATACAGTTTCCTTTTATTAAACCCCCAACCGCTCTCTCTTCTACCACTTAACCCCTCTTTATTCACTACTCGAAAGATTTCCTTTATTATCCTTTCATCTCCTAACCCATCCACCCTATACTCGAACTTTATCACTCTTTCCGCAGCTATTACCGCCACCTTACAAGCACTCACTTCCTGAAGCACAATGTGACCAGGCGTCGACCTATCAAGTTTCAACACTTTCTTATAAAACTTTAGCTGCACCCTTTCGATCTTGTCTTCCTCTTTCGTTCCCCAGACCTCGCATCCATACAGTAACACGCTTCGCACACATGCCTTCCATATGGTCTCTGCTGCTCTAAAGTTTCCATCAAAGTTCCTTTTCCAAACCTCCCAGATATGACCCGCCGCCACCCATGCCATCTTTGTAACATACTCTATGTGTTCTTTATTACTGTATCCAGTCCCAAAGACATACCCCAAATACTTAAATTTACTAACTTCCTCTATTTCAGTACCCTGCCATTCAAACCTTTCTTTCTTATATCGCCCACCCCTTTTAAACCGAATCCATTTTGTTTTACCAACATTCACCCTTAAATCCCTCTTTTCGAAATACCTGCCGAGCCTTTCAATCACGTCCTTCATCTCACTAGCCGACTTTGCAAATACCACCATGTCATCCGCATATGCCAAGCTCCACACCTTCTTTTTCCCAATCACCACTCCTCCAGCTTGCCCGGCCTGTAGAACCTTTTCCATATCCGCCACATACAGATTGAAAAGCGTGGGACTCAAAGGGCAGCCTTGTCTCAGGCCCTTCCTCACCTCAAAATAGTCCGATTCCCATTCATTCGCTACTACCTTACCGACCGTTTCCTCGTACAAATTCCTGATGTTCCTTCTTACAGTCTCTGAGATACCTAGCTTGCCCAAACACTCGTCAAGTCTCCTTCTGTTCACCGAGTCATATGCGGATTTCAAATCAATGAAAAGAGCAAACAGGCATCCCTTTGTTATTCCTTGGTCTATGATGACTCTCAAGGTCACCAGGTGTTCCACCGTGCTCCTTCCTTCTCTGAACCCCGCTTGTATTTCCGGCAAAAGCTTCCTTTCATTGATTTCCTTCCTCAAGCGACAATCCAGGATTTTAGCAAATATTTTGTATGAGGAGTTCATCAAAGTTGTACCTCTATAATTTTCTAGCGCGTCCCTCGTTCCGCTCTTAAACACCGGTTGAATTATCCCCACTTTCCAGCTGACTGGTATCCTTTTCTCTCCTCTCCCTATCCTTCTCAATTCCTCCGTAAACTTCTCCTTACAGATTCCAGGTGCTTCTTTCCACGCTTCATTTCCGAGCCCATCCAAACCTCAATCTTGTCTTGGTTCCTCAAGACCCTATAATTAGAACATGATTTTGAGACCTGAATTTTCAAAATTTTGTCTGAGTTCCTGAAGGCTCCACAATTAAAACATGATTTTGAGAAGCGAATTTTCAAAATATTGCCTGGGTTCCTCAAGGCTTCATAATTAGAACATGATTTTGAGATGTGAATTTTAAAAATCTTGTCTTGGTTCCTCAAGACCCCATAATAAGAACATGATTTTAAGACCAGAATTTTCAAAATTTTGTCTGGGTTCCTCAAGGCTCCATAATTAGAACATGATTTTGATATGTAAATTTTAAAAATCCTGTCTTGGTTCCTCAAGACCCCATAATAAGAACATGATTTTAAGACCAGAATTTTCAAAATTTTGTCTGGGTTCCTCAAGGTTCCATAATTAGAACATGATTTTGAGACCTGAATTTTCAAAATTTTGTCTGAGTTCCTGAAGGCTCCACAATTAAAACATGATTTTGAGAAGCGAATTTTCAAAATATTGTCTGGGTTCCTCCAGGCTCCATAATTAGAACATGATTTTGAGATGTGAATTTTAAAAATCTTGTCTTGGTTTCTCAAGACCCTATAATTAGAACATGATTTTGAGACCCGAATTTTCAAAATTTTGTCTGGGTTCCTCAAGGCTCCATAATTGGAACATGATTTTGAGACATGAAATTTAAAAATTTGTCTTGGCTCCACAAGGCTTCATAATTAGAACTTGATTTTTTGACGCGACTTTTAAAAATATTATCTGGGTTCCTCAAGGCTCCATAATTGGAACATGATTTTGAGACCCGAATTTTCAAAATTTTGTCTGGGTTCCTCAAGGCTCCATAATTAGAACATGATTTTGACATGTACATTTTCAAAATTTTGTCTTGGTTCGTCAAGGCTCCATAATTAGAAGATGATTTTGAGACTCGAATTTTCAAAATTTTGTCTGGGTTCCTCAAGGCTCCATAATTAGAACATAATTTTAAAACGAGAATTTTCAAAATATTGTCAAGGGTCCTCAAGGCTCCATAATTAGAACATTATTTTGACATGTAAATTTTCAAAATTTTGTCTTGTTTCCTCAAGGCTCCATAATTAGAAGATGATTTTGAGACTCGAATTTTCAAAATTTTATCTGGGTTCCTCAAGGCTCCATAATTAGAACATGGCTTTGAGACGTGAATTTTCAAAATTTTGTCTTGGCTCCACAGGCTCCATAATTAGAACATGATTTTGAGACGTGAATTTTCATAATTTTGTCTTGGTTCCTCATGGCTTCCTAATTAGAACATGATTTTGCGACCCGAATTTTCAAAATTTTGTCTGGGTTCCTGAAGGCTCCATAATTAGAACATGATTTTGCGACCCGAATTTTCAAAATTTTGTCTGGGTTCCTCAAGACCCCATAATTAGAACATGATTTTCAGACCCGAATTTTCAAAATATTGTCTGGGTTCCTCAAGGCTCCATAATTAGAACATGACTTTGAGACATGAATTTTCAAAATCTTGTCTTGGTTCCTCAAGGCTACATAATTTGAACATGATTTTGACCCGATTTTTTTAAATTTTGTCTGGGTTCCTCAAAACTCCATAATTGGAACATGATTTTGGGACGTGAAATTTAAAAATTTGTCTTGTCTCCACAAGGCTTCATAATTAGAACTTGATTTTTTGACGCGACTTTTCAAAATATTATCTGGGTTCCTCAAGGCTCCATAATTGGAACATGATTTTGAGACGTGAATTTTCAAAATTTTGTCTTGGTTCCTCAAGGCTCAATAATTAGAACATGATTTTGAGACCCGAATTTTCAAAATTTTGTCTAGGATCCTCAAGGCTCCATAATTAGAACATTATTTTGACATGTAAATTTTCAAAATTTTGTCTTGTTTCCTCAAGGCTCCATAATTAGAAGATGATTTTGAGACTCGAATTTTCAAAATTTTGTCTGGGTTCCTCAAGGCTCCATAATTAGAACATGATTTTGAGACGTGAATTTTCATAATTTTGTCTTGGTTCCTCATGGCTTCCTAATTAGAACACGATTTTGACACCAGAATTTTAAAAATGTTATTCTCGGTTCCTCAAGGCTCCATAATTAGAACCCGAATTCATTGAACATGATTTTGAGACGAGAATTTTCAAAATGTTGTCTGGGTTCCTCAAGGCTCGATAATTAGAACATAATTTTGAAACGAGAATTTTCAAAATATTATCTAGGGTCCTCAAGGCTCCATAATTAGAACATGATTTTGACATGTAAATTTTAAAAATTTTGTCTTGTTTCCTCAAGGCTCCATAATTAGAAGATGATTTTGACACTCGAACTTTCAAAATTTTGTCTGGGTTCCTCAAGGCTTCATAATTAGAACATGATTTTGAGGCGTGAATTTTCATAATTTTGTCTTGGTTCCTCATGGCTTCCTAATTAGAACACGATTTTGAGAGCCGATTTTTAAAAATTTTATTCTGGGTTCCTCAAGGCTCCATAATTAGAACCCGAATTCATTGAACATGATTTTGAGACGAGAATTTTCAAAATGTTGTCTGGGTTCCTCAAGATTCCATAATTAGAACATGATTTTGAGATGTGAATTTTCAAAATTTTGTCTTGGTTGCTCAAGGCTCTATAATTAGAACATGATTTTGAGAGGCGAATTTTCAAAATTGTGTCTTGGTTTCTCAAGGCACCGTAATTAGAACATGATTTTGAGACGTGAATTTTAAAAATTTTGTCTGGGTTCCTCAAGACTCCATAATTAGAACATGTTTTTGAGACGTGAATTTTCAAATTTTTGTCTTAGCTCCTCAATGCTCCATAACTAGAACATGATTTTGAGAAGCGAATTTTCAAAATTTTGTCTGGGTTCATCAAGGCTCCATAATTAGAAAATGATTTTGAGACGTGAATTTTCAAAATTTTGTCTTGGTTCCTCAAGGCACTAGAACTAAGACACTATTTTGAAACGCCAATTTTAAAAAAAAATTCTTATATCTTCAAGGCACCATAATTAGTACTCGAAAATTTTTCACCGCCACTTCAAAAATATTTTGGAAGTACTTAAATTGGTTTGTCTGTCCAAATTTTGGAATATTCCTAAGAAAATTTGTCTGTCTATAAATTCAAAAACAAATAAAATATATTGGAAATTCTTGCAATTGTCTGTCTGTCCAAATTTTGGTAACTTCTTAAGAAATTTTGTGTGACAACAAATTCAAACTATACTTGTGTCCAGGTCCTGCTTGAGACTGTAGCACCAGTGAAAGGAAGGAAAAGCCAAATAATAATAAATATAATAATAATAGTTCTTGATTATTGAACGATTAAACGAGCCCGCCGGAGGCGGGCGAAGTTCGATCGATTATACGAAACCTCTCGTTCGAAGATGATTTGTAGTAGTATGCTCGTCATTGCTTACATTTCACACTTTTCAGAGTTTGAAATTTGGCGCCTAGGCTAGTGTGGACTAGCCGGCCCGGACCTGTACAGTCATATTTTTAGAGATTTTTGTAGTTGAGTTTTCCCTGCAAGATGATCTAGGGTATGTTTATTAACAGGTACATGTAGGGAGGGAGATTGATCATCTTCGAACGAGACTTTTCGTATAATCACGATCGAACATCGCCCGCCTTCGGCGGGCTCGTTTGATCGTTCAAATATACTACACGTCTCGTTCTCGATGCTTTGTAGACTTTTAGCGTATAGGAAAACGCATTCATTTATCATGTTACATGACTGGAAACCATAATCTACATCGCTACCATCTAATCTTACCTACATCGCTTTGGAAAAAGGGCATCGCTACTATGCCAGTGCGGTGAAGAAGACACAGCTCCACACGTACTTTTTTATTGTCCGGTCATCTCAAAATGGAGGCAAGATTCCGAACTGAGTATGTCCCATGCAGGATGCTCCTGGCCACGAGACGAGGAGGAGTTAAGGGAAGTCGAAAAAAACAAGAAATGGTGGAATTTTTGACGAATGCGCCAAAAATCTAAGAAGATTGGATCACGACCTAGTCATCACCAGAAACTAAATTTAAATTGACTATTTTATGTTAATTCGGTCTACGTTCTTGCCTCTTCTTACTATGTTATTAATTATGATGTATTAATTATTATGTACCAGCATAGTGTCCTTGTCGACGGAGTGCTGGCGACTATTAGTCCAATAAATAAATAAGCTGTTGCAGTTCAAAGTCCCATAGCTTGCTCCGTTTTCGAACGAAGCTAACTAAACGTCTAACTTTCCGTTAGAAAACGTATTATAGTATATTTACTGTAATTGCGTTAAATATTGGAATATTTTTTGATGTAGAAAATTTCCGCCATAGCTTTAAGGTACCTTGGAAGTGTTTGAGTGTTGATGGTGTTATGGCGTTGATCATGATTTCTGTAGATGCTTCATTTATTCCTTTACTTAGGAGTGCTTTGCGGACAAGTTACCTGCAACCAATGTGTGTGTACCAGTGGATGTATTTATTGCTTGGAAGGAGACAATAATAAATTTTTGTGAGGTTTTAACTAAACGCTGTTCGGTAAGTAGTGATTTAAAGAGCGGGTTCCAGGGCTGGGTTGACCACAATGGTACCACGACTAATCCCTCAGCTTTATCGGTTATTATTTTTCGCGTGTTCTAAGGGTAAGTGCGAATGGAGGAAAAAACATAGATTTTTCATTGGTTCACATAATAGTAAATACATCTACTGTCATCACGTTTGGATCTGGGAAGCGAGAACAAAATCTAGGGCATTTTCGATTCAACTTTGATGTAAAAAAGGTCAATTGAGAAAATTACAAACTTGATTGATTTTTTCAAATGACTCTTTACATAGCTCCCATTCAGTATCTATATTAGTGATTCTCGATGCTAAACCAGCCTCTTTATTCAAAACTGACGAGATGTATGACGCGTAAATCCAGATTTTTCTCCTCTCGCACCGTTGCCAGACCTCTATTGCTAATGCATTTAAGTGGGGATATTGAATGCCGCCTGTCCTATTGATATAGAAAATTGCAGACGTATTATCAATTCTTAAGAGAATCTGATACTTTGTTCTCGAAACATCTTAGACCAAAGAACGCTGCTAATGCTTGTAGATAGTTTATGATACATTTTCTTTCGTCCAGAAACCATGAGCGTTTACATCATTACAGTGTGCAATCCACCCGGTCAGAGATGCATCTCAAGTATAAACTGAAGTGTTCTATTTAGGTTAGAACCAGTTGGTGTATTTATTTTCCACCAATACAGTTCTTCCATTATTAGTTTATTGACATAATTTCTACTGTCGTAGTCGTTGTCACTTAAAATTAAGGCTAGTTATTTTTGCCTTTCGAGTCTTTTACAGTAGATGGATCCATATGCCACCCCTGGGCAAGCTGCCGTCTGTCAACACAAGTCTAAAATCTACTGAGTTTATAATAAAAGCAAAGCATTTGCATATCTGACTTAGGTTAGGTTAGGTTAGGTTAGGTTTAAGTGGCAGCTAATGCTCACATAGGCCTCAGATGGGCCCGTTGTGTTACCACGGTACATGCAGTACAACCCTCCTCAGGGGATTTTGTCAAACCATTTCGAGCCGTGGATGAACCTCATGAGAGTCTGCGCATCTAGTGATGCGAGGTCAGAGAGATCATCCAAGAAAGGTCGGCCTAAGAAGACTCTCCTCTTCCTCCTCGTCCAGGCAGCCTCTGCAGTAGTCCCGCTTCGCTATGCCCAGTCTCTCAGCGTGCTTGCCAATGGGACAGTGTCCGGTGATGACTCCCACTGCCAGTCTGATATCGTTTCTTTTTAGAGAGACGATGTTGGTGCTTCTTTTCCTGTTTCGGTGAGGCCATATTTGCCTGGTTACCTCGCAGGTTTCTTCATCCCTCCACCTTCGCTCCGCTAGGTTCGAGGTTATTTCGGCAATGGTCTCCTTGCACGAGGCAAAAGGAATACCAATATCCTGTAATATTTCGGTTGAGTGCAGGCTTGTGCCGTTCTTTGCAAGCTCATCCGCTTTTGCGTTACCTGGGATCCCACTGTGGCTTGGTACCCACGTGAGTCTCACGTTTGTGTGTGCTGCGAGCTCATTCAGCTTTCTCCGACAGCCAGAGACCACTGCTGAGTTGGTGCACACGCTAGTAACTGCCCGGAGAGCAGCTTGGCTATCGGTGTAAATGTGGATCTGTTCACCAGGGTCACCATTTACCATCAGCCACTCTGCTGCCCCTTTTATGGCGGTTACCTCCGCCTGTAGAACGGTGCAGTAGTCTGGCAGGCGTAAGCTAATTCTGAGGTTGAGGTCATTGGAGAAAACTCCGCTGCCCACTTTGTCCTCCCTCCGTGAGCCGTCTGTAAAGACATGCGTGTGTCCTGCTGCTACTTCTTTCTTTTCCATCCACTCCTCTTTAGAGGGTATGTGGTATGAGAAGTTGTTGCCAAAAGCAGGTGTTGGTAGACATCGGTATATGTTTTGGGCACCCCTTTAAATTCATTGATTATTCCGGCGTGTCCACGATAGTCCGATGTCAACATTCGCACTGACTTTAGTCTAAGTGCTGTGGTAATGGCAAGTTGCTTGCCCATTAAATCGACCGGGGTTATGTCCAGGATTGTCTCCAAGGCTTCCGTAGGCGTCGTTCTCATGGCTCCCGTTATCATGAGCGCCGCCATTCTCTGCACTTTTGTAAGCGCCATTTGATGGACTCTTTTATTAAGTGCCGGCCACCATATGAAAACGCCGTAGTAGAGTATTGGTGTAACTACGGCTCTGTATAACCAGAAGGTAATCTTGGGGTTGAGGCCCCAAGATTTCCCCACCGCTCTCTTGCAAGAGTAAAGCGCCACCGTTGCTTTCCGTACTCTTTCGTTTATGTTGAGCTTCCAAGATAACTTTCGGTCTAGTATGAGGCCTAAGTACTTGGCGCTCTCCTTGATCGCCAGTTCAGTGCCCTTTAGCATTGGGGGCCTGAATTCTGGGATGTTGTGTTTCCTTGTGAAAACGACTAGCTCGGTTTTCGCCGGGTTGACATCTACGCCACACCTTTTGCACCATTGCGCTAGTTTCGATAGGGCCCCTTCAACAAGTTGCGACATTGTATTGAGGTGTTTCCCTGAGGCCGCTATTGCTACGTCATCCGCATAGGCGACGACCCTGCAGCCGGATTTCCTAAGTTGGAGGAGCAGCTCATTTAGCGTGATGTTCCAAAGCAATGGTGAGAGGGCGCCTCCTTGTGGGGTTCCCCTACTCACCTTCCTTCTTATGTGGGATTCTCCCATTGTGGCCCTAATGTTCCTTTCACGGAGCATTTTTCCGATCAGGTGACATAGAGCATTGTCCATAGCTAGTCCAGTTAAGGCTGATTCTATGGCTTCAGGCTTCACGTTGTTAAATGCCCCTTCTAATCGAGGAAGACAACCATCGTGAACTCCTTATGCCTCATCGAGCTCTCTATCTGGTTTACCAAGGCGTGGAGTGCTGTTTCCACGGATTTCCCCTTTGTGTATGCGTGCTGAGACATTGACAGCATTTCAGGGTGTAATGCCTCCTTCATGTGCAAGTCAATCAGTCTTTCAAGTGTCTTTAGCAGGAACGATGATAAGCTGATTGGTCTCAGGTCTTTGGGGGAGGTGTGTGAGGCCTCTCCTCCATTTGGGATGAAGACCGCTTCGACCTCTCTCCATATTTTTGGGATGTATGAGAGGTTTATACATGCCTTAAACATAGTCTCCAACCAAGGTGTAACTATATCTATGGCCTCTTGCAGCTCAACTGGACTGATCCCGTCAGGTCCAGGTGACTTAAAGGGTTTGAAGCTTTTGATGCTCCAGGTTAGCTTATCTCCACCTACAATTCTGTCAGCCAGATACCGAGGTGGAGTAGTTATGGTGGAGTCCACTACACTTATTCCATTGTTTGGAAAGTGTGTATCCATGAGTAGCTCCAGCTTTTCTGTACATGAGGTTGTCCAGTTTCCATCTTGCTTCTGTATGAAGCTTTGGACTGCCGGATCCTTAGATAAAATTTTACGCAGTCGGCTGGCTTCTGAGGTTTCCTCTATTTGCTCGCAGAGCCGAGCAAAGGATGACCTTTTGGCCTTCCTAACCTCCGTTTTGAAATTCCGTAGGCTGTTCTTATAGGCAGTCCACTCATTGGTGCTTTTTGCCTCGTTGAACAGCCTCCTGCTTTCCTTTCTTAGGGAGCTTATTAACGGCATCCACAACCGTGGTTTGCTCTTACCTATCCTGCTCACGACTTTGCATGATGTGCGCATGGCCTTGTTACAGGCACCTGTGAACTGTTTTACAGTTCTGTCTAGCTCATCCCCTGTTTTTGGTGTTGGGGGCGGCTCTTCCGATAGAAGACCCGATAGGGTAGTTTTGTACTTACCCCAGTCAGTCTTCCGTTTGTCTACAAACTTAGTCCTTGTTTGCATCTGTATGCCTACCTTAAATTCAATAAACCTATGATCAGAAAAGGAGTGTTCTTTTGACACTTTCCAATAGCTTACAAGGTTAGGCGTTTTAGTGGAAACGAGTGTAATATCAAGTACCTCCTCTCTCACGGCTGTGGTGAAGGTGGGAGTGTTACCTATATTACATATTTCTAGGTCGGAGGTTAGTATAAATTCTAGTAAAGACTCACCTCTGTTGCTCGTGTCCGAGCTGTCCCATATGGTATGGTGGGCATTGGCATCGGCTCCAATAATCACGTCCGCCCCTACTCGGTTGGCTTCTGTGATTATACCATGGAAACCCTCTGGGGGACTTACCTTCTCATGGGCGAAGTATCCTGAGATCATCCATAACCTACGATTAGAAAGTCCCATTGATACAGTGACAGTGTCGCAATCGCTGTGGTTAGGCATCATAAAAGCGTTGATGCTTTTATCCGCCAGGACGCACGAGCGTGGCTTACCTGTGTTTTTTACGTACAGTAACCTGTACTTGTCAGAGCCCAGTCCACAGATCTTGGTACCCACGACCCAGTGTTCTTGGATTAGGGCGATATCGACTCCTCCCTTTGACAGTTGGAGGAGCAGAGCAGCCGAGGCTGCTTTGGAGTGGTGGAGGTTACATTGTATTACCCCCACCATCGCTAAGAGATTTTCCTGGCACCGCGACGATCGTTACGTCGTTGTCGTCTTCGGTGACAGAGATTAGCGCCAGATTCTCCTCTGCTTCGCTAATCTCATCTAGATGGAGAGGTCCGAACATATTCGTGACCCCCATATTTGACATCTCACTGTCTGAATGTGACCGAGGCTCCCCTTCCCTCGAGGGGATTGGGGTTCTCTGGTCACTCTTGTAAACATTCAGGGTAGTGGAGCCGAAGCCGTAGCTGATCACTCCCTTACTTTCCGCCAGTGGCGCTAGAGATGCTTCGTTTAAGATGACCATTACTTGCCTTCTCATACCCGCTGCCTCGCTAACTTTGATAACGCTCCAATCCTCAGTTGGAAGCGTGGGGTTGCTGGTCTGAATTATCTTCAGAATTGTCCTCGGGTCAGAGGGTTCCGTCGGGATCCAGGCTCTCGATCTCGGTCTGCTCGGGATCTTGTCCCTTGAGACAGCCTCGATTCGGGCGCCTGGCCAGACTTCCCCCACTTCCCCGATGGCTTGCTTGTACAGGTCCGCTGATCGTTGATCTGCACAAGCCACCAGCTTGATATGTCCTTGATGCCAACCTGCGTCTCTTGAGCAAGGAGCTGGGCCTGGATTCTTTTGGAGAATGTCCAGGTATTTGCCCAAGAGAGCCGCTTCCACCAGTCCCCATTTGGCTGGCGCGATACTCCTATCCCGGTGACCTCTGTCAATGACCGCCCATACCAGATGATCTTTCATGATCTCACTGTATGAGCGCTTCGGGAGTCCCTTTTTATTGGACTGTGGCGAAGGACCCAGTCGTGCCCTTTTTTTTCCTATGAGCGGGGATTCATCCATCGATCTGTCCTTTCTTTTGGACGATCCCTGGGTTGCCGCCGACTCATGCTCTTTCGTAACTTTAAGGGCCCACTCGAGTTTCGCCTTGTCTTGATCAGACCGCTTTTCCTCCGGGATGCCCTTAAATTTGTCGAGGAGTTTGTAAGCCGCCCTTCTATCCCTGTAGGCTCTGACGGACGGTTTCACCTCTTTTTTGCTAGATGTCGCTTTATTCAGCTCTGCATCATTACTAGTGCTAGGCCCGGGTTTCGTAAGCCTGCTACTTGTGTTGTCCTTAGAGGACGGGAGTCTCCCTTTACGGGTGGACTTTTTGGGGAACTCACGTTCCGGGAATGGATTGTTGCCCACACCAGATTCGATTGGGCGGCCTGCTTGCGCAGGGTGGGATTTCGAGCTGTTGCCCGTACCCACCTGGTGGTTGTTACCTCGGTTTGCACTATCCATTGAGGGGGGGGTGCAATTTATACCTTTTGCCAGGTTTCCTTTCGTTAGGGACCAGACTGACCTCCTTCTGGCCATGCATCCTCTTGGTACGGGTAAGGTCCACCACCGTAGGATTAGGAGTAATAGACTGGAGAAGAAAGAAGTTTAACTCCGTAGCCCTCGATACCTACTAGCATCAGGAGTTGAAAGGTGGTCATGAGTAGACCGAAGAGTTGACCAAGGGAGGTCGAAAGATCAAAGAAGGAAAGATAAGAGGAAACTGGTAATCTCGTGCCGAAGCATGGTTACCGTGCAATGGTGTTGGTCCGCGTGTGCAATCCCCTATCCGCCACCCGGGGACGCGCCTGGTAGGGGTTACACGTTCCCCCGCAGGTCTGTCTTGGTGTTTATGACACCATAAATGACTTGGTGGCATATCTGACTTGGTGTTTGTGAACTTTTTTGGTGGTTTATGACAAGGCCCAATTGTTCCAACATGTTTTTCACCAAATTTGGTGAATAGTTACAGGATTCATACGAATGTCCCACAATTAATAGATCATCAAGGTAAATAATTGATAAAGTACCTAGTTGTCTGTATAAATAAAAGGACGTGTGCATAAGCCAAGGGGAATGCTTAAAAAACTGAATAGCTGCCTCTTAAATTAAATTTTTTAAATTAGGAATAATGTAGTAAATATCTTTTAGATCTATCGAACACATATAGGTTTTTGCCTGATATTGAAGTTTAGTCTGATATTGAAACAATGCTGAATCAGCTAAAAAACATCTCCAAATCAACTGGTCTGCACATGAATTGAGCAAGACAAAAATCATGACAACTGATGTCCACACCGGCCTGATATAGTCATCGATGGTGTCACAGTGGAAGGAGTAGAGAGCCTTCTACTTGGGACATAAACTTAAAATAGGCAAAGAAAACCAAGATGCGGAGACCAGAAGAAGAATAGAACTAGGCTGGGCAGCATTTGGGAAGCTGGATTTTATTCTAATCCACAAGACGTTCCCAAGAAAGTTGAAAGCGAAAATATTTGATTCAAGTGTTGCACCAGTTCTCACATATGGCGCAGAAACCACAACATTTACCCAACAGAACATCAAGAAGCTGGCCGTTACGCAAAGATCAATGGAACGGAAAATGCTAGGCATAACGTTACGCCACAAGAAAACGAACGAATGGGTGCGGAAGAAGACAGGTGTTGCGGACGTGGTGGAAAGAGTGGCGCAACAAAAATGGAGTTGGGCTGGGCATATCCTACGAACAACTGATGACAGATGGTCTCACAGAATCCTGGTATGGAGACCAAGATACGGAAGGAGAAACATAGGCCGCCCCTATACCCGGGGCAGAACGGCGTACCAAGTTGAAAATACGTTTTTAAAATTCGAAAGGGTTAATTAAGAGAGAATAAAATTTTTCTATGAACAGATTATAGTGTAATAATCTCAAAAATATAATGATATTGTAAGAAAAGAAAAAAACAATATATTTTTTTTCAAAAATAGAAAAATATATCATTTGCCCCGTTCTGCCCCGGTAGTGGGGCAGAACGGGGTGGTAAGGAAAAGTAATTATAAAATCATATAAAACTAGTGGAAATGCAGAAACAAAAGTTTGCTCTATTTCTTCAGCTCCTTATTTTTTCCACTTATCTTCAGGCACTTTCCTTTGGTAATATTACATTCTTAATTTTATTCTCTTTCTTAAATAGTTTTTTTCTTGCTCTCTCTTCTTTGGCTAACTTTTTCCCGTCTTTATCCTTAATAGTGGCTTCTAACTCTTTTTTGTATGGGGAATCTGTAAAGACAGCGGTCTTCCCCCTCTTCTGATTCTTCCTTTTCGAGCTTCCTTTAACTTTTGGAATTGGCATAAGAATTTCAGGTGAAACATGAAATGAAGAGGTCATGTTAGATGTTGTCATCCAAGAGCACCCAGGAGTGGCAAGACTTGACTCATTAAATCGGACCTTCTTAGCCGGCGTGTCATCATTAGAGTTGGCTGAATTCTAGTCAGCCGGTGTGCAACACGAAGGCAATTCTGACTGTTCGGCTCTAGATACGATCACCTATTCACTTGAAGGACTACCAAGTCTGATGTCAGTTGTGCTTGCTGGGAGAAAATCGGCGTCGGTGAATATGGATTGGTCAGTTGGCCATATTCCTGTAGCTTTGAAACCATTGATAGCTGTTTTCATTGTTGCGCTTTGGATAAAAGCTGAACCAAAAAGCGTTGATATTTGAAATAGAGTTACGGCTTTCCCCGGGTTGCTTCGTAGCCATTTTCGAAGCTCATTGCTGTAATGAAGACTTAAAGGCTTCATAAAAGAAACATCAAGAGGCTGAATCCTGTGAGAGTAATGTGGTGGTAGACATAGCAACGAAACGCCACTCTCCCTCGCGTAGTCTATAACCTTAAGGTTTTTTCTTTTCATCATCCATTCATTCGTTTAATCTTTTGATGCCTTAGAAAATTCCACAAATTTTCGAAACCATTTGAGAAATAACTTAGCAGTCATCCATCCAGTGCTATGCACCTAAGCCCAACCTCCTGGTGATAATCCTAATTCAAATCCTTTCTGCTTCTTCTTTCGAGGAAAAATAAGCATTGGGGGCATGTAATTCACTGAAACACCCGTTTCATCGCAATTAAATATTTGACAAGCCGTTAGTTTAAACTTGTCAACTAAATTCGTTAGTAAAGAAAAAAAAATATCTACAGCTACTTTATTAAAGCCCATAGCTCTTGCACCAGATGTTGCTTCCGGTTTGCGAAGAGATAAAGTAGGATGTCGCTTAAGGAATCCATTGGCCCAATCTTGGCCTGCGATTCCATTTTGAAATCTATGACCAATGCCATTTCTTATAGACAACTCATAAGCTAAACTACGCAAGTCTTTCATTGTTAAACCGAATAATCTAGCCTCCATTGTTTTTAAGTAGTTAACGAGCTCAAGTTCCTGCTCTTCTGTAAATATGTTTTTAAATTTCCCAGCCATTTTATCAATCTTATAGTAGGGGTTTTCCCTTATTTTTTTAACGTATCTTTCCAGAGTAGACTGGGGAACATCAAATTGGTTCGAAGCCTTCAAATACCCAGATTGGCCAGAAATAACCGTCTCGATAGCATTATTCATTTCCTCGATAGACCCTCGATAGAAATTTGAAATCGAAAGAATAAGGTACCCCATTTCGCCCCACCCGTTCAGCCCCGGGAACATGATTGAGGTTAGGGAGTTCAAGTAACTCGAGGAAGATAAGTAAACAAACATTTAACTACACGAAACGAAAGACAATTAAACGTACTTCAAGCATGTAGTAATTATAGTTGTAATGTAAACAAGTATTTATACCTTACCTTAGTTATAAAATCATTAAAAGTTATAATACAGGAGTAAAAAATGAAACAATGAAAATCTCAAGCACGAACGCTCAAAAAATCCAGACTAAAATGGCTGCCGTAGTTGAGCGGTAACAGGTTGTTCTAGTTTTACTTATTGTCGCTCGCTGGCAGCGCCTCCTTGACACTGAAAAACGTCGAACTTCATTCCGCCCCGAACCCCGTTCTACCCCGGGTTCCCCTATGATCCAATAGATATCAAGTGTTTGGTGGACTTAATATCTTCCATTTTTAAAATGGATAGTATCGATAAATGTGTTTAGATTTTTTTTTTTTAATTAATAATAAATCTACTGGAGCCATCTGGCTTGTCAACTAAGAACAAAGAGGAAATGAATCTATTATCTTCATTCTGACAAGGCTCTATTACATTTTTAGCTAAGAGCTTATTTATTTCATGCCTACTGTTTATAATACCGTTTTTAGCCCAATTTTGGTCTGTTAGTGGTTTTGTTTGATATGGATTTCTCTGGAGGGTATTTTATAACCCTTCAGACAATCTAGGACAAATTTATCCTAGGTAATTTATTCCTAGTTTTGCGTAAAGTATTTTAGACAGCCTGCTGACTCATCTACTTCCTTAGGGGCTGCTGGTGATTTGATGACCGACTCGATGCTTCTGTCGTATTGTACCTCTTTCATTGAGGTTTTGTTTTTATTGGAATTTCCTTTTTAGAGTCAGAATGCTCTCCTAGCATTAGTTGCTTCTACGTCTTCAGTAAGAGCTATTTCTTGCTTTTGGGAAGAAATTTATCGGAATTTTATCCAGATTTTCTTCTAAAAAAAGAAATTGTTTTATAATATAGACCTTTATTGTAAGTGTTCTCGAAACTTCGTCTAATGGACAGTTTGTCGTATGGACTGTTAGTCGTATGAACAGTTTGTTGTATGGACAGTTTGCCTTAGAGACAGTTTGTCGTTTGGACAGTTTGTCGTATTGACAGTTTGTCATATGGGCAATTTTTCGTATAAACAGTTTGTCGTATAGACAGCTCTTTGTACATGTTATTTCTGTACAAAGACATACTTAAGTATGAATGAATCACCACACTTAAGCATTTTTTAAATAAGTGTCCCATATAGAGGCTAAATACTCTTTATGTGATACTGGTTTCATATGGAAACTCATATATCTTTTTTGTTCTACAGACAGTTTGTCGTATGGACATTTTGTCGTATCGACAGTTTGTCATATAGACAGTTTTTGTACAAAAACATACTTAAGTGTGAATGAATCACCACACTTAAGTATTTTTTAAGTAAATGTCTCGTAAGGAGACTAAATTCTTTTTATGTGTGTGATACTGGTTTCGTGTGGAAACTCATATATCATTATTATACAGACAGTTTGTCCTATAAACAGTTTATCGCCTGGACAATTTGTCGTATAGACTGTTTTTGTACATGTTGTTTTTGTGTAAAAACATATTTAAGTGTGAATGAATCAACACACTTAAACATTTCTTAAGTAAGTGTCTCGTATGAAGATTAAATGCTTTTATTTATGTGATACTGGTTTCGTGTGGAAACTCATATATCTTTGTTATGCAGACAGTCTGTCGTATAAACAGTTTGTCGTATAGACAGTTTGTCGTCTGGACAATTTGTCGTATAGACAGTTTTTGTACGTGTTGTTTTTATGCAAAAACACACTTAAATGTGTTTGAATCAACACACTTAAGAATTTTTTAAGTAAATGTCTCGTATGGAGGCTAAATACTCTTTTGTGATAATGTTTCGTACGGAAACTCATATCTTTTTATTAATAGAGACAGTTTGTCGTTTGGACAGTCTGTCATGTAAACAGTTTATCATATAGAGCGCTTGTCGTATGGACCTTGCATTTGTTATGTATGCAGTTTCTTGTACATGTTGCTTTTGTACAAAGAAAAAATTAAAAAAAACATATTTAAGTGTGAATGAATCCACACATTCATTTTTGAATTGTCTCGTAAGGAGGCTAAATACTTTTTATGTGATACTTGCATTTCCATTCTGATTTTTATTTAATTCTGCCAGTTTACAAACGATGTTTTTGAGGTTATCGATCTGTTTTTCAATTTTTTTCAGTCTTCCATCCGTTTTTTGTTTTTTCCTATCTCTTTTCGTGATCGTGAACATGATTTTCTCTTCTTCTTATCTCCTGACATTATAAACCTTTTATTCTTATTTAGATTTGGTAATTTTTTATACTTAGAGTACTCAGTACGTGTGAAACGTCAAACGCAACGAACAAATATGACTGTACAGGGCCGGGCCGGCTAGTGCACACTAGCCTAGGCGCCAAATTTCAAACTCTAAAAAGTGTGAAATCTAAGCAATGACGAGCATACTACAAATTATCATCGAGAACGAGATGTGTAGTATAATTCCTATTACTAAATAGGCAATATAACGCCCACATTTGTCGGTACTTTAATCTACGATTAAATAAATAAAATTATTGCCGAGTGCTTGTCTAATTTCCAACATTATTTGAATATAAATAGGATATTACGTAACGAGAGTTGTAAGAAACATATTACATACGAGCGGAACAGGTAACTGCCTAAATGTAATTGCGTAATTCTGTTACTTCTGTACAGTTACTCGACATTATTTAACTTGATAGAAATGAAAAGCAATACATTCTTAATGGTAACAAACCTTATTATTTAGTTTTAATTTGCGTTAAACTGGAATAAGAGTGCTCATAGATTTAGGCAACCCAATGTACGCCATGTCAATTTCCGTTAGTTTGAATTGTCGCACGTGGGGCGCTGAACGTATGAGCATGTTATAGCAGCTCTCAACCAATCTACGAATCGTAAACCAAACCCACGTGTGCGTTATCAATCACAATTTATCATTAATTGCGGACTGTTACATTCGTGTGTGTTATGATGTATTTACAAGAACTGTACACGAACTGTTACAAGAACTGTACAAAAATGGGCATTTACAATAGAGTTCGTAGATAATAAGAATTTACATAATTTTTTCTTAAGGTACTCTCATCAGGTACATTATGTTTACAATATTTTTGTAAAAACGATTTTAAATTAATATTATTTAACTTTTTCAATGATATATTAGAAATTCTGTGGGTTATCGGCATGCATTTCCAGTAATAAAGAAAAAAAAATGATAATAACGACTAAATATGCAAGAATATGCACGTTTTGATGAAATATGCATGAGCATGCACATATATGCAATTAATCTTTAACGATAATTAACACTAATCAATTTAATTCGTCCACAGAATTAATGCGCTTTGCATATAATCCGCCCTTTAGTTATTATAAATACAGCAATGTTGAATTTGTATTTTCAAACCCGATATTACAATGCTTAATAAAAAGTTAAAAGCCTAATCCAAAATAAACCTAGTTATTTACATTAGAGTGCGGAAGCAGACGGAGCAGACGGAGCAGCTGGAACAAACGGAGCAGACGGAGCAGATGGAGCAAACGGTGCAGACGGAGCAAACGGAGCAGCTGGAGCAAACGGAGCAGACGGAGCAAACGGATCAAACGGAGCAGAGGGAGCAACCGGAGCCGACGGAGCAGATGGAGCAAACGGTGCAGACGGAGCAAACGGAGCAGCTGGAGCAAACGGAGCAGACGGAGCAAACGGAGCAGACGGAGCAAACGGAGCAGACGGAGCAAACGGAGCAGACGGAGCAAACGGAGCAAATGGAGCAGACGGAGTAACCGGAGCAGACGGAGCAAACGGGGCAGACGGAGCAAACGGAGCAGACGGAGCAAACGGAGCAACCGGAGCAGACGGGTCAAACGGAACAGACGGAGCAAACGGAGCAGACGGATCGGACGGAGCAAACGGAGCAGACGGATCAAACGGAGCAGACGGGGCAGCCGGAGCAGACGGAGCAAACGGAGCAGACGCAGCAAACGGAGCCGACGGAGCAGCGGGGGCAGACGGAGCAAACGGAGCCGACGGAGCAGACGGAGCACACGGAGCAGACGGAGCAACCGGAGCAGACGGGTCTAACGGAACAAACGGAGCAGACGGAGCAGACGGAGCAGACGGAGCAAACGGAGCAAATGGAGCAGACGGAGTAACCGCAGCAGACGGAGCAAACGGGGCAGACGGAGCAAACGGAGCTGACGGAGCAAACGGAGCAACTGGAGCAGACGGGTCAAACGGAACAGACGGAGCAAACGGAGCAGACGGATCGGACGGAGCAAACGGAGCAGACGGATCAAACGGAGCAGACGGGGCAGCCGGAGCAGACGGAGCAAACGGAGCAGACGGAGCAAACGGAGCCGACGGAGCAGCGGGAGCAGAGGGAGCAAACGGAGCAGATGGAGCAAGCGGAGCAAATGGAGCAGACGGAGCAGACGGAGCAACCGGAGCAGACGGAGCAAACGGAGCAAACGGAGCACATGGAGCAGACGGAGCAGATGGAGCAACCGGGGCAGACGGAGCAAACGGATCAAACGGAGTAGACGGAGCAACCGGAGCAGACGGGGCAAACGGGGCAGACGGAGCAGACGGGGCAACCGGAGCAGACGGAGCAAACGGAGCAGATGGAGCAGACGGAGCAGTCGGGGCAGACGGAGCAAACGGCGCAGACGGAGCAGACGGAGCAAACGGAGCAAACGGATCAAACGGAGCAGACGGAGCAACCGGAGCAGATGGAGCAAACGGAGCAGACGGAGCAGACGGAGCAAACGGAGCAGACGGATCAAACGGAGCAGACGGAGCAAACGGAGCAAACGGAGCAGATGGAGCAGACGGAGCAACCGGAGCAGACGGAGCAGATGGAGCACACGGAGCAGACGGAGCAAACGGAGCAGCCGGGGAAGACGGAGCAAATGGATCAAACGGAGCAAATGGAGCAGACGGAGCAAACGGATCAAACGGAGCAGACGGAGCAACCGGAGCAGATGGGGCAAACGGAGCAGATGGAGCAAATGGAGCAGACGGAGCAGACGGAGCAACCGGAGCAAACGGAGCAGACGGAGGAACCGGAGCAGATGGGACAAACGGAGCAAACGGAGCAGACGGAGCAAACGGATCAAATGGAGCAGACGGAGCAACCGGATCAGACGGGGCAAACGGAGCAGACGGAGCAAATGGATCAGACGGAGCAGATGGGGCAAACGGAGCAGACGGAGCAGCCGGAGCAACCGGAGCAGACGGAGCAAACGGAGCAGCCGGGGCAGACGGAGCAAACGGATCAAACGGGGCAGACGGAGCAACAGGAGTAGACGGGGCGAGCGGAGCAGACGGAGCAAACGGAGCAGACGGAGCAAACGGAGCAGATGGAGCAAACGGAGCAGACGGGGCAGACGGAGCAACCGGAGCAGACGGAGCAAACGGAGCAGCCGGGGCAGACGGAGCAAACGGATCAAACGGAGCAGACGGAGCAACCGGAGCAGACGGGGCAAACGGGGCAGACGGAGCAAACGGAGCAAACGGATCAAACGGAGCAGACGGAGCAACCGGAGCAGACGGAGCAAACGGAGCAGACGGAGCAAATGGAGCAGACGGAGCAGACGGAGCAACAGGAGCAGACGGAGCAAACGGAGCAGACGGAGCAAATGGAGCAGACGGAGCAACCGGAGCAGACGGAGCAGACGGAGCAAACGGAGCAGACGGATCAAACGGAGCAACCGGGGCAGACGGAGCAAACGGAGCAGACGGAGCAACCGGAGCAGACGGGACAAACGGAGCAGACGGAGCAAACGGATCAAACGGAGCAGATGGAACAAGCGGAGCAGACGGAGCAGACGGAGCAAATGGAGCAGACGGAGCAACCGGAGCAGACGGAGCAAACGGAGCAGACGGAGCAAACGGAGCAGATGGAGCGAACGGAGCAGACGGAGCAGCTGGGGCAGACGGAGCAAACGGAGCAGACGGAGCAAACGGAGTAAATGGAGCAGACGGAGCGGACGGAGCAACTGGTGCAGACGGAGCAAACGGAGCAGACGGAGCAAACGGAGCAGATGGAGCGAACGGTGCAGACGGGGCAGCTGGGGCAGACGGAGCAAACGGATCAAACGGAGCAGACGGAACAACCGGAGCAGACGGAGCAAATGGAGCAGACGGAGAAACCGGAGCAGACGGAGCAGACGGAGCAGACGGAGCAAACGGAGCAAACGGAGCAGACGGAGCAACCGGAGCAGACGGGACAAACGGAGCAGACGGAGCAAATGGAGCAGACGGAGCAGACGGAGCAAACGGAGCAGACGGATCAAACGGAGCAACCGGGGCAGACGGAGCAAACGGAGCAGACGGAACAAACGGAGCAGACGGAGCAAACGGAGCAGACGGAGCAACCGGAGCAGACGGGGCAAACGGAGCAGACGGAGCAAACGGATCAAACGGAGCAGATGGAGCAAGTGGAGCAGACGGGGCGAACGGAGCAGGCGGAGCAAATGGAGCGGACGGAGCAACCGGAGCAGACGGAGCAAACGGAGCAAACGGAGCAGACGGATCAAACGGAGCCGACGGAGCAACCGGAGCAGACGGGGCAAACGGAGCAGACGGAGCAAATGGAGCAGACGGAGCAGACGGAGCAACCGGAGCAGACGGAGCAAATGGAGCAGACGGAGCAACCGGAGCAGACGGAGCAAACGGATCAAACGGAGCAACCGGGGCAGACGGAGCAAACGGAGCAGACGGTACAAACGGAGCAGACGGAGCAAACGGAGCAGACGGAGCAACCGGAGCAGACGGGGCAAACGGAGCAGACGGAGCAAACGGATCAAACGGAGCAGATGGAGCAAGTGGAGCAGACGGAGCAACCGGAGCAGACGGAGCAAACGGAGCAGATGGAGCAAACGGATCAAACGGAGCAGCCGGGGCAGACGGAGCAAACGGAGCAGACGGTACAAACGGAGCAGACGGAGCAAACGGAGCAGACGGAGCAACCGGAGCAGACGGGGCAAACGGAGCAGACGGAGCAAACGGATCAAACGGAGCAGATGGAGCAAGTGGAGCAGACGGAGCAACCGGAGCAGACGGAGCAAACGGAGCAGATGGAGCAAACGGAGCAGACGGAGCAGCTGGGGCAGACGGAGCAAACGGAGCAGACGGAGCAGACGGAGCAGATGGAGCGAACGGTGCAGACGGGGCAGCTGGGGCAGACGGAGCAAACGGATCAAACGGAGCAGACGGAGCAACCGGAGCAAACGGAGCAAATGGAGCAGACGGAGCAACCGGAGCAGACGGAGCAGACGGAGCAGACGGAGCAAACGGAGCAAACGGAGCAAACGGAGCAGACGGAGCAAACGGATCAAACGGAGCAGACGGAGCAACCGGAGCAGACGGAGCAAATGGAGCGGACGGAGCAACCGGAGCAGACGGAGCAGACGGAGCAAACGGAGCAAACGGAGCAGACGGATCAAACGGAGCAACCGGGGCAGACGGAGCAAACGGAGCAGACGGAGCAAATGGAGCAGACGGAGCAAACGGAGCAGACGGAGCAGACGGAGCAAACGGAGCAAACGGAGCGGACGGAGCAAACGGATCAAACGGAGCAGAGGGAGCAACCGGAGCAGACGGAGCAAATGGAGCGGACGGAGCAACCGGAGCAGACGGAGCAGACGGAGCAAACGGAGCAAACGGAGCAGACGGATCAAACGGAGCAACCGGGGCAGACGGAGCAAACGGAGCAGACGGAGCAAATGGAGCAAAAGGAGCAACCGGAGCAGACGGAGCAGACGGAGCAAACGGAGCAAACGGAGCAGACGGAGCAAACGGATCAAACGGAGCAGACGGAGCAACCGGAGCAGACGGAGCAAATGGAGCGGACGGAGCAACCGGAGCAGACGGAGCAGACGGAGCAAACGGAGTAAACGGAGCAGACGGATCAAACGGAGCAACCGGAGCAGACGGAGCAAACGGATCAAACGGAGCCGACGGAGCAACCGGAGCAGACGGGGCAAATGGAGCAGACGGAGCAAATGGAGCAGACGGAGCAAACGGAGCAACCGGAGCAAACGGAGCAGATGGAGCAGATGGAGCAGACGGAGCAGCCGGGGCAAACGGAGCAAACGGAGCAAACGGAGCAACCGGAGCAGACGGGGCAAACGGAGCAGACGGAGCAAATGGAGCAGACGGAGCAAACGGATCAAACGGAGCAGACGGAGCAACCGGAGCAGATGGGGCAAACGGAGCAAATGGAGCAGACGGAGCAACCGGAGCAGACGGAGCAAACGGAGCAGACGGAGCAACCGGAGCAGACGGGGCAAACGGAGCAGACGGAGCAAACGGATCAAACGGAGCAGACGGAGCAACCGGAGCAGATGGGGCAAACGGAGCAGATGGAGCAAATGGAGCAGCCGGAGCAGACGGAGCAAACGGAGCAGACGGAGCAAACGGAGCAGACGGAGCAAACGGAGCAGACGGAGCAAACGGAGCAGACGGAGCAACCGGAGCAGACGGGGCAAACGGAGCAAACGGAGCAGACGGAGCAAACGGCTCAAACGGAGCAGATGGAGCAACCGGAGCAGACGGGGCAAACGGAGCAGACGGAGCAAATGGAGCAGACGGAGCGGACGGAGCAACCGGAGCTGACGGCGCAAACGGAGCAGACGGAGCAAACGGAGCAGATGGAGCAAACGGAGCAAACGGAGCAAATGGAGCAGACGGGGCAGACGGAGCGGATGGAGCAACTGGAGCAGACGGAGCAAACGGAGCAGACGGAGCAAACGGAGCCGATGGAGCGAACGGTGCAGACGGGGCAGCTGGGGCAGACGGAGCAAACGGATCAAACGGAGCAGACGGAGCAACCGGAGCAGACGGAGCAAATGGAGCAGACGGAGCAACCGGAGCAGACGGAGCAAACGGAGCAGACGGAGCAAACGGAGCAAATGGAGCAGACGGGGCAGACGGAGCGGACGGTGCAACTGGAGCAGACGGAGCAAACGGAGCAGACGGAGCAAACGGAGCAAATGGAGCGAACGGTGCAGACGGGGCAGCTGGGGCAGACGGAGCAAACGGAGCAGATGGATCAAACGGAGCAGTAGGAGCAGACGGAGCAGACGGGGCAGCTGGGGCAGACGGAGCAAGCGGAGCAGATGGAGCAAACGGAGAAGATGGAGCAAACGGAGCAGATGGAGCAGACGGGGCAGCTGGGGCAGACGGAGCAAACGGAGCAGATGGAGCAGACGGGGCAGCTGGGGCAGACGGAGCAAACGGAGCAACCGGAGCAGACGGAGCAAACGGAGCAGACGGAGCGAACGGAGCAGACGGGGCAGCTGGAGCAGACGGAGCAAACGGAGCAGATGGAGCAGACGGAGCAAACGGGGCAGACGGAGCAGACGGAGCAGACGGAGCAAGCGGAGCAAACGGAGCAGACGGAGCAAATGGTGCAGACGGAGCAAACGGAGCAGCCGGAGCTGACGGAGCAGATGGAGCAAACGGATCAAACGGAGCAGACGGAGCAACCGGAGCAGACGGAGCAAATGGAGCAGACGGAGCAACCGGAGCAGACGGAGCAAACGGAGCAGACGGAGCAAACGGAGCAAATGGAGCAGACGGGGCAGACGGAGCGGACGGTGCAACTGGAGCAGACGGAGCAAACGGAGCAGACGGAGCAAACGGAGCAAATGGAGCGAACGGTGCAGACGGGGCAGCTGGGGCAGACGGAGCAAACGGAGCAGATGGATCAAACGGAGCAGTAGGAGCAGACGGAGCAGACGGGGCAGCTGGGGCAGACGGAGCAAGCGGAGCAGATGGAGCAAACGGAGCAGATGGAGCAAACGGAGCAGATGGAGCAGACGGGGCAGCTGGGGCAGACGGAGCAAACGGAGCAGATGGAGCAGACGGGGCAGCTGGGGCAGACGGAGCAAACGGAGCAACCGGAGCAGACGGAGCAAACGGAGCAGACGGAGCGAACGGAGCAGACGGGGCAGCTGGAGCAGACGGAGCAAACGGAGCAGATGGAGCAGACGGAGCAAACGGGGCAGACGGAGCAGACGGAGCAGACGGAGCAAGCGGAGCAAACGGAGCAGACGGAGCAAATGGTGCAGACGGAGCAAACGGAGCAGCCGGAGCTGACGGAGCAGATGGAGCAAATGGAGCAGACGGAGCAGATGGAGCAAACGGAGCAGACGGAGCAAACGGAGCAAACGGCGCAGACGGCGCAGACGGATCAAACGGTGCGGACGGAGCAAACGGAGCAGCCGGAGCAGACGGAGCAGATGGAGCAAATGGAGCAGACGGAGCAGATGGAGCAAACGGAGCAGACGGAGCAAACGGAGCTGACGGAGCAGACGGATCAAACGGAGCAGACGGAGCAAACGGAGCAGCCGGAGCAGACGGAGCAAACGGAGCTGACGGTGCAAACGGAGCAGACGGTGCAAACGGAGCAGACGGAGCAGCCGGGTCAGACGGAGCAAACGGAGCAGCCGGAGCAGACGGAGCAGATGGAGCAAATGGAGCAGACGGAGCAGATGGAGCAAACGGAGCAAACGGAGCTGACGGAGCAGACGGATCAAACGGTGCAGAGGGAGCAAACGGAGCAGCCGGAGCAGACGGAGCAAACGGAGCTGACGGTGCAAACGGAGCAGACGGTGCAAACGGAGCAGACGGAGCAGCCGGGTCAGACGGAGCAAACGGAGCAGATGGTGCAAACGGAGCAAACGGAGCAGCCGGAGCAGATGGAGCAAACGGGGCAGATGGAGCAGACGGATCAAACGGAGCAGACGGAGCTGACGGAGCGGACGGAGCAAACGGAGCAGACGGATCAAACGGAGCAGCAGGAGCAGACGGAGCAAACGGTGCAGACGGAGCAAACGGAGCAGACGGAGCAAATGGAGCAGACGGAGCAGCTGGAGCAGATGGAGCAAACGGAGCAAACGGAGAAGACGGTGCAAACGGAGCAGACGGAGCCGACGGAGCAAACGGAGCAGACGGAGCAAACGGATCAAACGGAAAGGACGGAGCAAACGGAGCAGACGGAGCCGATAAAATTATTCTTAAATTTGCCAAAGCTATTCCTGAAGCCTTTGCTCCAAGCAAAGGTTCAGCAAAAGCAGCAGGTTATGATTTAAGAAGCGCCTACGACTATAAAATTCCGGCCCGTGGCATGGAAATGGTCGACACTGGAATTAAAATCCAGCTACCACAAGGTTATTACGGGAGAATTTCCCCAAGGTCTGGTTTAGGGGCTAAAAATTTTATTGACGTTAGAGCCGGCGTTATCGATGAAGATTACCGCGGGCTTTTGAAGGTTGTGCTATTCAATTTCTCCGATCAAGATTTTGAAGTGAAGAAAGGTGATCGCATTGCCCAATTGATTTGTGAAAGAGTCTATTATCCAGATATCCAAGAGGTTCACGAACTGGCCGATACCGACAAAGGCGGCAACAAAGGCGGTTTTGAATAATCCATGTTTAACCGAGACAGATTCAAAACGTATTGAAAAAGTCCAAAATTCTGGCTTGCGTTTCATATTTGCCTTACAAATATTTGATCATGTCACCATGTATAAAATTAAAGATAATAATTGGTTAAGCATGGGACAGAGATGGTATATGCACACGATTTGTCACTACGACGCAATAATAAAAAATTTATTTCCCATATACCTCTACAAGAAAATTAGATTTCGTGCAGATGTGCATTACATTATTATTAGATTTAAGGGCTTGCAATACCACAGGATAAAACACATTTATTTCAGCGCTCTTTATCGTACAGCATTGCTAATATTTAAATATATTTACTAATAATATTCTTAGTTTGTCCGGACCTAGTTTTAAGAAACTCATTTATAAGAATTTGGTGAGTAACTAATTGTAAATGGTTAATTGACTATATTCAGGAGAGTTGTAGTAATTATTTGGCTTAGCTAACATTTTCTTTCAATAAATAAATTCGTTTCTTTTCATTATATAATATAAAATTATTTTTCTTATTTCCTCGTTATGTTATTATTATCTTATTATTTTTATCTTATGTTATTATTATGTTATTATTATATATTATGTTATTATTATGTCATTATGTCATTATCTTGGCTATTTTTAGTTTAATTATTTGGGTTAGCTGAACAGACGTCTTGTCTACTATTATTGTAGACAGGGCGAAGCGAACCTCGCCCAACGGATTGTATATTTTATTAATATTTTTATGTTTATTACGAATAAAGGCTATTATTAATATTATTATTATTTTTTTTTAATTCTGGTCGGGACTGCTGCGAGCTCCGAACTTTCGCGCCAGTGTCAAAAAGTTATTTCTACAACTGCTCCTCCCCGCCGGTCGGTGAACAGCTGTAGGTTCCAAAATCGTGTGCCCTCAGCAGACGAAGGGACCCCAAGACGACTGCTTTCTGCATCCGACCTGCCAAAACTCCAGCGGAGTTTCTGCATGCCGGAATGATCAACTCCGAAAGCAACGATGAACGGATTCACCCCAGAACACCGATAATTAGGACGACCAGCTTGACGAGGTCTTGGTATTTGGTCCGTTTTTTCTCCTCTTTCAGGGCTATGTTCTGTTCCGCTGGAGCGGAAAACTCGATGACGAACATAGTCCTGGTCTGTTTATCGAGCAGGACAATGTCAGGCTTGTTGGCGTGAATGAGCCTGACCGTCGGGAACGGATAGTTAAAAAAAAAGGCATTTCTCGTTCCCGACAACGGACTCAATATCTCCCTGCAAGTAAGGCGGCACAGGCTCCTGGTCCATCTCATACGAGTTCCTAAGATGGTAATAGAGCACTCGCAGTGCCGCGTAATGTCGATGGATGTACGCCGAGACAGCTTTTGTCGGACAAGCCGGCAACAAGTGCATCAGTGTCTCCGACGCCTTGCGACAAGCCCTGCAGGTGGTATCAGGGAGCTATACACCCATCACGCGGCGACGATAGACCAAGCTCTTGATAGGCGTAATGAATCCCTCGGTATCCGCTGTGAGCCCGGCTGACCTCAGATAACCGAAGGTCAGCCTTGTCGACAGACCTCTTGCGTCTCTATGCCTATAAAAGACCCCGTTCATCGGTCTGTCGACATGCCGCCCGAACAACATGTCCTGTTCGGCGGTCCTAATTTGGGCTCTTAGACGATTCGTCTGCAACTCGGTAATTACCTCGGGGTTGCCACCTTGTCCGCCTCCTCGTCTAGTTTTGAATTGGAGACCAAGTTCTTCAGCGGCCCTGCTTGCCGCCTTGAAAACAAACGCCCCTGCTCCCATATGTTCGTGATCGCTCACGAGAGATAGGAGCGGGTCCGAGCTTCTTAAGATCTTAAAAGCTAAACCTAGAACCACGCTGCCATGCATACACTCCAGGCTCAGGAGTCCTCTGCCCCCTCGATGACGTGAGAGGTACATCTGGGGAACGGACGATCTCGGATGCACTCCTCGGTGTATGTGCATCGTTTTACGGGTATCCCTGTCGAGTTGACGCAACTCATCGACTGTCCACTTCACTACTCCGAAGGAGTAGAGCAGGACTGGAACGGCAAGCATATTAGTGGCAGATACCTTATTCTGTCCGGATAAATCTTCCGGACGAAGTCTGTATTTGCCGCGGAGAGCCTCTTTCACCCGGGGGGGATCATGAGCATAGTGCTGCTCAATCCCCAGGTATCTATAGGTCTCTCCAGCATCTAGTTGTTTCAAGATGCTTCAATCGGTGAGCTGCATATCGTCACGGAACTCTGGTGATCGTCCTCTCCTAAGGTGCATCACTGCGCACTTATCCAACCCTAGATCCATGCCAACGTCCCGTGTGTACTCCTGGACCACTGCGAGAGCCAGGCGGAGGTCTCTCTCTCCGGAGGCGTAGATCTTGAGATCATCCATGTAAAAAAGTGGGTGATCTCATGCCTCCGGTGGCTCGGTGGTCCACATGCATAGCCACGCGTACGTCTCAAGGCAATGGAAAGCGGTAGCAGTGAGAAGCAAAACAAGAGGGGGCTCAAGGAATCTCCTTGAAACACACCCCTCCTGAACGTTACCAACTCCGTGATGTTATGGTAAAGCGGGTCTTCCAGAGTGGCAACAGGTATTCCATGCATCTCACTAGTAGAGGTGGTACCGCAAGGCATCCGAGCAAGTGTAACAAAAGCTCATGTGATGATGTGTCAAATGCCTTGCGGTAATCAATCCAGGCCATGAAGAGATTGCGTTTGTAATGCCGGGAGTCCTGAGTGACAGCATGATCTATCACCAGGTTCTCTCGGCATCCCTCCACGTCGGACTTTGCAACACGCGGCTCGCTTATCTGGTACAACACCGGACCGACCACCCTCTACAGCCTAACATACAAGACACGTGTGAATATCTTGTAGCAGGTGTTGAGACAAGTAATCGGCCGGTAGTTGCGCGGGTCGGTCAAGTCTCACTTTTTGTGGAGCAGAACAGTGCGCCTTTCGACAACTCAGCTCGGAATACGCTCCCCGGTTAGCCAAGAGTTATAAACTGTGGCCAGACGGCGATGGGCGGACGAAAATTTCTTCCACCACCAGTTGTTAATGCCGCCTGAGCCCGGGGCAGCGTAGTTCTTGGCCACGACAAGTGCTTGTCGGACCTCATCCTCGCTGACTGCCTCGCACACTCCGACTTCGTTTTGATGCCTTCTATAAAAGGCGTCGAAGTGCACTAGCGCTGGAGTGCCTAGACGTAGCGGAAGGGACTTGTCGTAGACTCCCCTCCAGAAGTTTTCAACCTCCTCCACAGTCGGCGGATTGACAACAGTGGGTGATGGAGTCCCGAAAAGTCGAGACGGATTGTCACAAAACAAGGAATTCTCTCTAATTCGCTTAATCCGCCTCGAGAGACTTCTCCTCACCACCTGCAATGCTCGAATCCTATCCACAGAGTGCTGCTTGATGGTCTGCAGCATGGTGCGATTTAGTGTGTGATGGTGGCGGCGTAGAGTGGCTGCCACACGCCTGATCTTGGGCGTAAACGCCCTGCCGCTCAAGATAAAATCCATCGCACACTGGATCCGAGATGCGTGCCTTCTCGCCGACTGAACTTTGGCCTCAACTTGTTGTAAGCGCCGTTCAATTTTCTCGACCAAGTCGGACGATCTCTCACATCGCCCTTCCGGGACGAGTCGCCTTGCAGCGCTATATACAGCCTCGTTGATTTGCCAAACCTAAGTCACGTGGTTTAAGAGAGATTCTGGTGTTAATGCGATCCCTCCATGTCCTCAAATTAACCTCGGTGTTCTGAAGCAAGCTAGCCCTACCAGACCGATTACACCGTACCAGCGGTGGCGTTGGCGCTGGTTGTTCTTCGGCTAGGTTTGCTTCCTGCAGGAGGCCCGCTCTAATGTAGTCAACCCTACGCAGGTAGGATACCTGATCTCTCAGATGTTGTTATTATGTGTTTTGTTATTATTTAATTTTTTGTTTCACACATTTGTGGTACTTCTAGATGTCCGGACGTTTGTCAAGAACATCTTGTTGTCACTGCAGGTTGAGCGTCCGTCTGACTAGGCCCACCGTTCCTAGGATGACAGCTTTTTGCATCCATATTATTGCGTTACGCTTAAATATTTTACGACGGTCTTGTGGACTAAACCATTTGCGCTCACAACTATGGGTAGTATATGTATTTTGTCCAGTCGCCCTATACTTTTTATTTTGTATGCCAGATCTTGATATTTGTCTACTTTTTCTTTATATGCGCGGCTTAGATTGTAGCCTAGGGGAACCGAGAAATCTATTATTGTTGCCATGTTCTTCTTTTTGTCCCATATTATCATATCTGGTCTATTTGCACGTATTATTTTGTCTGTAATGACCGCCAGATCCCAGTATAATTTTACACAGTCGTTCTCAATTACAGATTCTGGGATGTACTGATGGTATGAGGCAAAGTTACTGATTAAGTTTTGCCGGAGTGCTACTAGTTGATGAATAACTTTACCCATAATATCATGTCTAGTGAGATAGTGACGTTTTGCTAAGTGCGTACATCCTGAGATAATATGCTGAATAGACTTATCTTCCTTATCTTCCTTATTGCACCATCGGCATTTTATTGAGGGAGTGTTTTGTTTCAGGATCACTCGTGTATAAGTTCTTTTAGGGACAACTTGATCCTGAATTACAAGGAGTGGCCCCTCGGTTTTTGGGAATAAATATCTCTCTGTAAGGTAGGTGTTAGAACCTTTGATGTCTACGTCCGGATGATGCAAGCTGGCATAATAACGTCCAAATAATAACGGCTTTTCGGCGCCAGGTACTTTCCATTTCATTGATGTTGTTTTCTGTTTCCGCTTCCCCTAGAGTGGCCATTTTTAGTGGAGTGTATGTTTCGTCAAGGGCAACAAGCTGTTTATATAAATCTAGGTTTTTATTTTGGAAGAACTGTCTCAGATTTTTGACTTCCCTTTGATGTATTATGCGGAGGCAGTTCAGGTCTCTTCCGCCTTCCGTGCGAGTCTCTCCACTGCTGAATTGGGGTGAAGCATCCGTTTGTTTGTGAAAGCTACTCTAATTTTCCTGTCTAACGCTTCCAGATCCGTTTGTGATCATGATACTATTCCAAATGTGTAGGCTATAGAAGGGATTGCCCACATATTGATAGCCGTAATTTTATTTTTGGCATTCAGTTGTGTTTTAAGTATCGCTTTTAAGCAAACTCTTTGCATCAGTTCTTTTTCAGCTCTTTCTTTATTTTCTTTGTATCGGATCTCAAAAGACTGCAATATTCCCAGATATTTATATGTCTTTTCCAGACCTAGTTCTTGAAATTTTAATTCTTCAGCTGCCACGGCATTTTCTCTTGGTTATTTTTCCTCTTTCCGTATGTAATACTGCACATTTTTCAACTCCAAACTCCATCTGAATATTTTCACTGAATTGACGTACCAGTGCCAGTACACCTTGCAGTTGTTTCTTTCCCTTGGCATATATTTTTAAATCATCCATATAGAAGAGGTGCGAAATTGTAGTGTCTCTGTCAATTGTGTAGGCATAAGAGCTTCGGTTTAGCATTTTACTGAGTGGGTTGAACGCCATGCAAAACCGCAATAGACTTAGGCTCTCTCCTTAAAAGGTGCCCCTTTGGATTTTTATTTTTTCTGTGGTATACGACAACTGTCCGCCATTTACTACTAGTTTTGGGTTCCATGAATTCATCAGGTGTTGTAGGAGTTGTCTAATTATTGGATCTACTTTGTATATGCACAGTATTTCAATAAGCCACGAGTGAGGAACTGAATCATATCCTTTTTGGTAATCGATCCATGCTATTGAAAGATTCTTAAGTCATTTCTTAGCTTGCTTGGTTACGATGGAGTCGATTACTAAGAGTTCTTTGCATCCCCTTGCTCGTTGTTTGCAACCATTCTGCTCCCATGCCATTATCTGATGCTGTTTTAGATGGTTATTAAGTTTTGTAGTCAAAGTAGATGTTTATCTCCCTTTTTTGGGATCATATATGTGATACCTTCCGTAAAAAAAATGGTATTTTTCTAGGGTCCACCATGGCTTCATTAAATAATTGGGCTAGTTTACCGTGACTTGGGGTTAAACATTTCCACCAGTAGTTATATATGCCATCTAACCCAGGTGCTGTCCAATTTTTAAGTTTCTTCATTGTTGTTCGGATATCTTCGACGTTGATTTTGGTGTTGGTCATGTCAGGTAGATGTTGGTGATTCTTCCTTTCCGTTTCTAGCCAGTGTGCCTGTGAGTTATGTGTTACTGGATTGGACCAGAGTGTGGACCAGACATTCGTCATGTCAGTCTTTGTTAGCAGAGTTTGGTTTTCAGATTGGTTGGAGATGTTTTTTTTTCTTCAAGCTGACGGTAGAATTGTTTTTTTGTGTGTGTAAATTGTTTATTTTGTTGATATCTGGCTACTCTTTTGCGATATCTACGTAATCTAGTTCCTAGTGCTACAATCTCTGTAGTGCAAATTCACCCGCCACACATCATCACTAACTTCATACACAACTGTCATAGACAAGAAAAGTTAACTAGCGTCGAAAGACAAACCAGCCCACCGTGGGAATGCAGACTGCAAAAGAAAATTAATGAGATCAGAAAAGAAATTGGCATCCTATATACGTACCTAACAGGAACTAATGTGAGCAAGAAGGTCAGAAAATTGGCATCAGATTATCGGCGCAAAGCTAGGATCAAGGCAAGCGATCCTCGATGCAAAGACAATCTTCAGGTACATTTGGAACATTTGAAACAAAAAGTATTGTTTCAAATGTTCCAAATGTACCTGAAGATTCTCTTTGCATCGAGGATCGCTTGCCTTGATCCTAGCTTTGCACCGATAATCTGATGCTAATTTTCTGACCATCTTGCTCACATTAGTTCCTGTTAGGTACGTATATAGGATGCCAATTTCTTTTCTGATCTCATTAATTTTCTTTTGCAGTCTGCATTCCCACGGTGGGCTGGTTTGTCTTTCGACGCTAGTTAACTTTTCTTGTCTATGACAGTTGTGTATGAAGTTAGTGATGATGTGTGGCGGGTGAATTTGCACTACAGAGATTGTCATTTCAACACTCCTCCTCAATCCTGCAGTTTCAAGTTGTGAGGCATATACAAATAAATTAAATGCAATATTAAAGAAAAAGATACAAAAAAATAATAATTGAATTTTAAGTGACGGTTAAATTCATAAACGTTGTAGACCCAACTTCGGTCCCAGATTCTCAAATTGTCTTCTGTTGAGTCCCTTGGTAAGAATATCCGCAACTTGTGTATATCAACAGTTGTGCAGATCTAAGTAACGTCGATTTGCCGTTTAAAGATCCCTGATGAAGTTATATTTCACATCAACATGCTTCAATCGTTTGTGCTGTCAACGTTGTAAAAGGTGAATGCACGCCTGATTATCCTCATAGACAGTGATGGGTAACAGTTAATTCGCAGGTCCTTGAGAAGACCCCTCAGCCAAATTAGCTCAGTGCCTGCAGAAGCTAGGGCGACGTACTCTGCTTCCGTAGAAGACGAAGCAACTGTGGCTTGCTTTCCCGCCGGCCAGCTAATGGTAGATCCTAGAACCTGAAACACGTAGCCTGAGATAGATTTTCGGTCTGTATTTCCTCCCCAATCAGCATCTGCATATCCAACTATTGGTTCCGATTGTTGCTTTGGAAAGAAAAGTCCAATATCTCTAGTTTGTTGAATGTATCTCAGTATTTTCTTTAGTCCATTCCAACGTTCTTCAGTTGCATGATTCTGAAATCGGCTGTAGAAATTTACCGCAGCGCTGATATCGGGTCTCGTAGTCAGCATTGCATACATCAGGCCTCCTATCATTTGTTGGTAGAGTTTGGTCTCGATAATAGACTCACTATCGGTGCTTGCTGGAGGTTTGACGTCCATTCGAGTAAATGCACCCTTACAATTGTCTATTCCGAAACGTTGAAGAAGGTTTTGTAGATAAATTGGCTGAATCAGCATCATTCCTCGTTCTGATCTTTGTATCTAGATACCTAGAAACATCCGAAGTTGTCCAGGTCTTTGATTCGAAACTTCTGTTGAAAGAGGGTTCCAATTTTGTTCAATATTGATTGATTGCTGCTTGACATGAGTATGTCGTCCACATAGATAAGGAGGTAGATCTTTTGTTCTTCGCCGAACATTCTGTAAAGGCATTTGTCATATTCGGAGTGAACAAATCCAAGTGACTGAACGAATTTGTCGAACTCTTCGTTCCATGCTCTAGGAGCCTGCCTCAACCCGTACAGAGTTTTATTTAGCTTACAGACCAAACTAGTTTCGCTTTCGAAGCCTTCAGGTAGCTGCATATAAATTTCCTCTCTAAGTTTTCCATGCAGGAACGCATTTCTCATGTTCATCTGTCTTAAAAAAATCCTGGTTGTTTACCACAGCTAAGAACGTCCTTAGTGTGTCCACTCTAGCAACTGGGGCGTATACCTCGTCATAGTCGAACCCTTTTCGTTGAGAACATCCTTTTACGACTTAACGGGATTTATACTGCACAATGTTGGCATTTTCATCTCGTTTGAGCTTAAAGACCCACTTGTTCTTTATTGCCTTTTTTCAGTGGGTAGAGGTGCTAAAGACCAGGTCTCGTTCTCGTCGAGAGCTGCCAGCTCCTCCTCGACTGCAGCGTACCAATGTACTGCATCTTCTCTTCCATTAATTTCTGCGTATGACATCGGTAGATTTTCAACGAAGATTTCAGCACTGATGGCCAAAGCCACGTAGTCGTCGAATCGATTGGGCGCTCTTTTGGTCCTTGTGCTCCTCCACACCTCTGAACTCCCTGAGGTGTCTTTCTCTCGGAGTGAGCCGATGTCTTCCGTGCTGCTATACTCCTGAATTTGCTTTTCTTCTTGAATCGTAGGCGTTGATGAATTTCCGACATCTTGCACTGCACTTTCTCCTCCTGTCGCGGTACCACATGCTGGTTCGCCGTAATAGAAATGAGCTTCGCAGAATTCCTGGAATTTACTTCGCGGTGTTTCATCAAAGATGACATCACATCCACTGATAACCTTTGCATCCTCCGGTGACCACAACATGTAACCGTTATTGCAGTACCCAATCATGAAGCATTCCTTTGATCTAGGGCTGAATTTCCTTCTAATGAGCGGCTTTGGTAGATGTAGGTAGGCTTTACAGCCAAAGACTTTCAATTTACTCAGGTCGACCTTGTACCCGAACCACAATTCTGAAGGAACAGCTTTTTCCAGTGCACTTGTTGGGCTCCTGTTAATCAAGTAAATAGCTGCCTGCACTGCTTCCGACCAAAGGTTCTTGGGCAAAGATGAGTCCAAAAGCATACATCTTGATTTCTCCTGGATTGTCCTATTCATCCGTTCTGCTACTCCATTTTGCTGCGGGGTATGACGGATTGTAAATTCAGATTGAATTCCACGTTGCTCGAAGTACTCTCTCATCTCAGTAGAAAGATACTCCCGACCATTGTCGCATCTAAATCGTGAGATCTTTAAGTTGAAATGGTTCGTGGCCATTGCTTCATAAATTTTGAATTTTTGAAACACTTCCCCTTTTGACTTTAAAAGGTAGGCTACTATAAAATGGGTAAAGCCGTCTATAAGGGTCAGTACGTAGAGCATTCCATTATAGGACTTCGGATTTACTGGACTAAATAAATCACTGTGTACTAATTGCAATGGCCTTTTGACGCGTTTACGTTGGTGTTGATGAGGTAGCTGTGTTTGTTTTCCTTGTACACAGATTGGGCAAATATGTCTGTCTTCTTCCAAGTGATTTGCTTCTACTCCTCTTACTAATGATTTCAGTTTGTTTAGTGATTTGAGTCCGATGTGTCCTAGACGCCTGAAAAACCTTTCCATTTTTCTTTATAATTCCTTTGCCTTGATCGAAAGTAATAGCATAGCCATTTCGTATTATCGTCCTGGTACATACAGGATATTCCTGATAGTGATCCTGTTTATTTTGCCATCCACAACAGATTCAGCGTGCAGGTTTCCTCTTTTTGTTGCTGTAAGAGTTGATCCTGTTTTGGCACTTTTTATGCAGATGTTATCGTCAAGCTGTTTGACGTTTTGCGACTGTTTATCAACGTTTATCAAATGCTCAGAAGCGACAGAGTCCAGATACCAGATACCCTGCAAATTTTCAGTTCCAACTTTTCCAGCGAAAAAACTAAATTCCTCTTTCTCATCTTCCGAGTCAGCTGCGGCATGTGCCTTCTGGAACTTCTGGATCTTTCGGTGGCTTCCTGCATTCTTGTCGAAAATGTTCGTAGCCACCACAGTTGTGGCATTGGTAATTCCTTTTCTCTAGTTTCTTCCTGTATTGGTTGGACTTCGACGAATTCCACTTTTTCGGTCGGTGCGATTGGGTCGAAAATGCATAGGGCGACGAGGGCTCTCCTTCCTGTCGAACGCCCAATCTCTTCCCTTGCTCAACCAGGAGTCGATTCTTGACGAAGCTCAACTTAAAATTCTCCGTAGACAAGGTCTCAATCGCAGTCACTACAACGTCGTATTCGACGGGCATCGTGAGCAGAAAGTGGCACACCACGTCAGTCTCTTCTAGATTTTCTCTGGTAGATTTGAGATCTCTAATCAATTTATCGAATCTCAAGAAATGGGATTCCATGATGTCATTACTTGAATTGAATTTCATGGTCAGCAAGGTTTTCCGAATTAACAATTGACTAGCTATACCGTTTCGAGCAAAAGTTTTATTCAAAGTATCCCAAATTTCAAAAGCTGTTTTGCAATCTTTGATATATTCAAGTTGATTATCTTCAATTATTTGTATTATGACTTACATTTCTTATCTTGCTTTTTGTGAAGTTCTTTATGACGTTCTTTCCTGTCAGCTGATAAATTCGTTTCATCCACTATTTCCAGTAAATCACAAAGTGGGCTTTTAATATATTCCAGGCAATCAAGCTCGTCCAAGTATGTCTCAACGCGAAACTTCCAGTTATCGTAATTAGTTCCGTCCAACAACGGAATTTTATAACGTTCCTCAGCCATAACCTCACTTTTTAATTTATGTGCTCAATATTTATATCAAATCGGGATTTAAAAACAATCCTGGGCCCATAACCTGTTAGAGTGCACAGTTTTAGCTGTCGAGGGTTAGGCGAGTAATTAGACTAAAACGGGGATTGTCAGTAAAAACACAAAGAACTTGATATATTGTATAAACTAACACGCGGACAGTATTCTACTATATTCTAATGATGTGTGAATTACATTTGTGTATGAAGTTAGTGATGATGTGTGGCGGTGTTGGAAATTTATTTTTGTTTGTATTTTCATACAATGATTATTCATAATATTTTATTTTGGCGGCATTTTTATAGTTGTTATGTTGGTAAAACTTTTTTACATATGGCGTTTTTTCCTGTCCATTAACTAGCTTTACGTTTTTGTTTGTCGTTAGATGAAGATTCTGTGTTTAGTATTCTGTATGTTTTTTTTAATGTTTTAGTTTAAGAATAAACGTTCATCCTAAAATTAATGTGCATTTGAATTATTAAAACTTAATAACAATAGGTTATTGGCCCAGTAAACGTGAATAAATTCAATGCGTAAACAAAATAAGTGCTATGGATGGATTAGGAAGTGAAGTTGAAGTGATCAATCAAGAACAAAAAACCATGTCGACATTCGTAAGTTCTTCAATTCCCAATATTATAAAACTAAAAGGCATTGAAAACTACCAAAGCTGGAAATATGATATGAAAATGTGCTTAATGCATGAGGACCTGTATGACTGTATTGAACTAGACAAAGATGGCAACCCATTGTGTTCGGACAAGAAAAAGGAACAAAGGGCTAGAGCAAAAATTGCTCTCAGTGTAGAAAATGGTCCAAAACTCTTAATCAGAAATTCAAAATCTGCTAGTGAATCTTGGTTAATTCTATTAAAAAACTATGACGACAAAGGAATAAACAGAAGATTGGTGCTTTTAGATCAGTTATTGGAAATTAAACTAAAAGAAAGTATGGATAGTTACGTGTTAAAATTTAAAGAAATAACTAGCCAGTTACAAGAAATGGGAAAACCAATCGATAATGACTTAACAACTGTTTTAATGTTAAGGGGTCTTTCTTCTGAATATGAGGCATTTAAAACCGTTTTAAAACATAACCTAAAAGGTGTTACGGCTGATGATGTGGGTTCAAAGCTCATTGCAGAGGCAAGAGAAAGAGAAATGTCACGTAAGGATAACAAAGAAAGTGGTGCAGCTTTTTCTGCTAAGGGACAGCATTCAAGGCCATATGAGAACAGCCAGAATTGGATAAGTAGTCAATCCAATGGAGGAGGACGAGGTGGAGCAGTGGTGAGAAGATCTAATCAGCCCCCAGGAGGAAATCAAGTTCGTCAATCCTGTTTTCACTGCAAGAAGGTGGGTCATACAGCTAAATACTGTTGGTTCAAGACGAGGAACAGGCCACAAACTGAAGATAATGGTAATAGTCAGAACAAAAGTACTGTAGGTACAAATCAGAGTAATAATTCTGGTAGCAAAGGGGACAAATCATATAATTGGCTCACTGCATTATCTGTAAAAGTTGAATCAGAGGGTTGGTATATTGACTCAGGAGCAACGACGCATTTTTCAAAGTCAAAAGATTTATTTGAAAATTTTAATAGCAATACAAATTATAAAACGGTTACTATTGCTAATAATGAGCAACTAGATGTTGAGGGCCAGGGACACATTTTTGTTAATCTAAAAAAGGGTATTAAAATTAAAATGAATGATGTGGTATATGTCCCAAATTTGTCTGCAAATCTATTGTCAGTTAGTAAATTGGTACAAAATAATAATGTTGTTGTGTTTAACTCAAATGGTTGTAATATTTATTCTGCAGACAATGTTAATGTAAAAGGTGAGGTCATGGCATCCGCTAGGTGTGTTGATGGTATTTATAAATTAGAAATTGTAGAAAAATTGGAAAAACCAAATGTTTTGTCTGAAAATTTAAATTCGGTTTCATCTAATTGTTTTATGGTTAAAAATGATCAAATGCTTTGGCATAGACGGCTAGGACATTTAAGTGGTCAAAGCATGAAAGCACTAAAAGATAAATTATCTGTTGGTATAAATTTTAACCATAAAGAGTCAGAACCGTGTATCTCTTGCGTTGAAGGGAAAATGACCCGTACCCCATTTCCAAAAGCTAGTGGCAGGCCACAACTGAGAAATTGCTCTTGGTTCATTCAGATTTGGTTGGCCCTATGAACATAAAGTCAATTCAGGGTAAAAATTATATGCTATTATTTGAAGATGACTATACTAGGAAAATATTTGTTTATTTTTTGACCTCAAAAGATGAAGTTTGATATTATTTTAAATTATTTAAATCCAATGTTGAAAAAGAGACCGGGCTACAAATTAAAGCACTCAGAACTGATTGCGGTTGTGAGTACTTGAATAAAGAACTTGAAGGGTTTCTAAGTAATTATGGAATAAAGCATGAAAAATCGGTTCCCTATGATCATGAACAGAATGGGGTAATTGAGAGGTCAGTTAGGACAATTGTTGACAAGGCTAAAAGTATGTTAAGTGATAGAGGGCTGGAAAAGCATTACTGGCAATATGCGTGTGAGGTGGCGATATACTTAAAAAATAGGTCACCCACCAGGGCGTTAGTTGGTTACACTCCTGAAGAAAAATGGAGTGGGAACAAAGTAGATTTAGCTCATATTAAGGTTTTTGGTTGCATTGCATTTGTGCATGTTCCAAAAGAGAAAAGAAAATAATGGGATTTTAAGGCTCAAGCAAAAATTTTTGTTGGCTACCCAGATGGTATGAAAGGTTATAAATTAGTAGATCCTGGAATGCCGAGTAAAGTTACTTTAGCTAAAAGCGTAGTTTTCTTTGAGAATATGTCACTAGGTAATCTAGAATCGTGGAAAAATAATAAAATAGAACCAGTTAATGTTGAAAATGTTATTGCTTATTTAGAAAATTATGTGCCCAAGGGTGACTTAACTGAAAATTTAAATGAAAAAGATTCAATTGTCGATATTTCTGATTTGAACGAAACTAGTGTTTTGTCAAATAGTGATAGTGTTTTGAATGATAGTGACTTACCTGAAACTCCTGATGAAATAGACGAAGGTCAAGTTATAAGTAGGCGATATCCTTTGAGAGACAGAATTGCGAAACAATACCCTGATCACGTCCTTTATAGTGTAGGGATGAATGATGAGGAGCCAGAAACTTACATGGAGGCCATGTCGAGTGTAAATAAACAAAAATGGCAAGAAGCCATGAAGTCAGAAATTGAATCATTAAAGGAAAACAAAACATGGACCCTTGTAGATTTACCTCCTAATAAAAATCTTATTGAATCGAAGTGGGTGTATAAAATTAAGAGAGACGCTAGTGGTAATATTATTGATAGGTTCAAGTGCAGGGTTGTTGCACGGGGTTTTAGCCAAAAGTATGGGGTTGATTACGAGGAGACTTTTTCCCCTGTAGTTAGACATTCCACTATTAGGCTACTTTTTGCGTTAGCAGTAAAATATAATATGTGCGTAGAGCACTTAGATGTGGAAACCGCGTTTCTCAATAGTGAGTTAAAAGAAGAAATTTACATGCGGCAGCCAAAAGGCTTTGTTGAAAAGGGGAATGAAAATAAAGTGTGTAAGCTCTCGAAGGCAATTTACGGGCTAAAACAGGGGTCTCGTGCTTGGAACGAAAGATGCAATGAAGTATTAAGTAAATTAGGATTCAGTAAATGTGATAGTGAACCATGTGTATATATTCGTAGGAAAAATAAAAGTATTGCAATTATGGCTTTATATGTTGACGATTTTTTATTATTTTGCAATGATGATAATTTAATGCAGCAAGTAAAAAATGAATTAAAGTCATGTTTAAAAGTAAAGGAACTTGGTCCAGTATCACATATATTGGGAATGAGAGTAAAGAGAGAAAATGGGTGTTATTTTCTAGATCAAATGGCTTATATTAAGAAACTATTAAATAAATTTGCCATGGGTGATTGCAAACCTGTTAGTACGCCTCTAAAATTAGGATCTCAGTTAGGATGTAATGAAGATATAGATGAAAACTTACCGTATCGTGAACTTATAGGTTGTATCTGGCGGTGTGCACCAGACCAGATATTATGTATGCCGTCAGCTATTTAAGTCAATTTAATTCGTCATTCAGAAGGGAGCACTGGTTAATGGCAAAACGTGTGTTAAGATACTTAAAAGGGTCGTGCGGATTAGGCCTTAGTTTCAGAAATTCTGATGATAATTTAGTGGGATATGTGGATGCAGATTGGGGAAGCGATGATAATGAAAGAAAATCGTATACCGGATATGTGTTCAAACTAGGGGATTGTTTGATATGTTGGGAGTCAAAGAAACAAAGGTGCGTAGCACAATCCACTACGGAGGCGGAATATGTGGGCTTGTCTGAAGCAAGCAAAGAGGCTGTATTTTTGAAAAATATTGTTTACCAAATAATTGGGTTAAATGAGCCGGTCAAATTATTCAATGATAACCAAGGGGCGATAAAGTTGGTGAAGAATCCTGTCCATCATAAAAGGACAAAACACATTGACATAAGATATCATTACGTTCGCAATTGTTTTAATGATAATATTATAACTTTAGCTTACATGCCAACCTCAAAGATGCCAGCAGACGCTCTGACCAAACCTTTAGGTAGGGTAAAATTTAATGAATGTATTTCTAGCATATGTTTGTCAAATGTTGTACAAGAATAACTTTAGAATAGAGAGAGTGCCGATAATTCATAGAATAATCATTATATTCAATAAGAGGGAGTGTTGGAAATTTATTTTTGTTTGTATTTTCATACAATGATTATTCATAATATTTTATTTTGGCGGCATTTTTATAGTTGTTATGTTGGTAAAACTTTTTTACATATGGCGTTTTTTCCTGTCCGTTAACTAGCTTTACGTTTTTGTTTGTCGTTAGATGAAGATTCTGTGTTTAGTATTCTGTATGTTTTTTTAATGTTTTAGTTTAAGAATAAACGTTCATCCTTAAATTAATGTGCATTTGAATTATTAAAACTTAATAACAATAATGACATTTGTGTATGAAGTTAGTGATGATGTGTGGCGGGTGAATTTGAACTACAGAGATTGTCATTTCAACAGTTCGTGACTAAACCAGTGGCCGATATGATGATAGGTTAGCAAATGATAGCAAAGTTCTGATATTTCCGAACTTTTTCCGTTTCAACTCTTTGTAAATTATTTATCAGCGGGCAGCCTATATCTATAAGTCTGGCATTCTTTTGGATCCTATCAACTATGACTATGTCCGGACGATTGTGGTCCACATTTCGATCGGTAATCATGGCTCTATCCCAGTAGAGGATAGCTTCATTTGATTCCAAGACTGCAGATGGTGAGTATTTAGAGAAGGGGGCCGGGTTTTTGTGTAATTTAAATTTTAGGGCAAGTTGTCTATGAAGAATTTTAGCAACTTGATTGTTTCTGCCTAAATACTCATTGTTAGACAGAGCAGGGCAACCAGCTATGATGTGCTCGATAGTCTCTCCGGGTCTTGTCTGTCTAGTAGGCTTTGAACATCCAACTGAAAAGTCAAAAAATTTTCTGCTCTTTAATTCTTCCCTCTGAATCTCTATTTAATTTGTTTTGCGGTAAATCTTGATCAAAGTGAAGTTGATAAAAACAGTCAGTGATTAACATGGAGATTGAAATTGACGAAGGAGCAGGAACTTCCAAAGAAGTTTTACGTGATACAGAGACTATTCTTTCACCCGAAGAGAACCCCGAACAACAAAATGCAGAAATCGCGGAAAGGCTTATTGAAATAGCAAGTGGAAATACTATCAAAAAGGAGGAAAAATCGGAGATTCGCTCCCTAGTGCTCAAACTTTAAAAAATAAATAGTGAGATTTGTGGTATTCTTCGCGAAAGAAGATATTGCGAGGCGGTCGGCCGCAGGGAAAAGAACTCGAGGTGAACGGTCCCAAAGACAGCTGCTATTAAAGAGACTCCAAATGCGATGGAAAGCTACGCGGATAAAGTCAAAAGAGCAAGCAATAACGTCATTATTCTAGAAAATATTAATAAAAATGGCAGCGCTCTGGAGATAAAAAGCAGCCTGATTGAAGCTGTGAATGTAGTTTCCGATGGCATTAGCGTAAAGTCTGTCAAAACCACGAAAGACGGGAAGGTAGTAATTAACTGACCAACGAAAAAAGATGCGGATAAACTAACCTTGTCCGTAAATGAAAAATTAAAGGATGTTTTAGTTAAAGCAGAAACAAAAAAGAATCCTAAACTAAGAATTCGAGGCGTTAGTGAAGAGATTGACATTGAGCAATTAAAAGATAATTTAATAAAACAAAATTTCCTAATATCGAATGAATATAAAAGTAGAGATAATTTAGGAAACGAAATAAAAATCAGCCACAAATACAAAGGGAAAAATCCAAGCGGAAAAATAAACATGGTAGTTGAGGTATCTCCCAAATTCCGCGGATTCTTAGTAAACAGATTTATTTCTATTGGCTGGAATCAACATCGGCCGGAGGATCATCTAGACATCCAACACTTTTATAAGTGTCTAAAGCCAGGACATATTGCTAAAGTGTGCAATAGCAAACAAGTATGCGCGAGATGCTCGGGGCAACACGATGTTAAAGAATGCAGAAGAGAATCCGCAAAATGTCCTATATGCATGCGAAAAAAGCAGACCGACTCGCTCGATCATCAAGCATATAGTCCAAACTGCCCTACTGCTAAAAGACTAAGCGAAGAATTAATCTCTAAAACCGATTATGGCCTGTAATTCAAATTATTTTAAATTAAATCATCGGGGTCCGAATATTAAGTGTTTACAATTAAATTTAGGAAAATCCAAAGCTGCTACAGGCAATCTGCTAGAAAAAATTGTAAGGAACAATATTCAGATTTTATTTATTCAAGAACCACACGTTGTATGTGGCAGGGTCTCGGGATTCCCTGCACGATATAGGATACTACAGGGCGACACAACTGGATGCAATATTGCAAAGTCAGCCATAATCATAACAGACCCAAAAATCAATGTTATTTTCATGGCACGCCTTTCCAGTAATCTGATAACAGTAGCTCAGCTGGTCTGCAATGACCAAACTTTCTTCGCGGTTTCCGTTTACATACCACCCGCTGTTAAACCAGTGGCCAACGACAATTTTCTAAGCTATTTAGAAATCTTAAATAGGTTAACAAAGGATTTAGAAAATAGAGGCAATATTATAATAGCGGGAGATATTAACAGCAAGTCCCTAACATGGGGAAGTAGAATACAGGATTGGCGCGGCAGACTGTTCGAAAATTTTATTTATGAAAATAATCTAAATATTCTAAATGAGGGAACGAAGCCAACGTTTGAAACAGCAAATGGATCCAGTGTAATTGATGTGACCCTAGTTAGTGCCAGACTGTGTAATTTGATCACGGACTGGCATTTGCCAGACGAAGACATCTTATTTTATTTATTTGTGGAAATACAATTCCGGCTCTCCGCTTTCGCACTGAGCCGGTTATCTTAATCTAATTTTTCTAATGGCTAACATGCTGCTAACATAGTTTATCTAAACTAACCTAAGGGGCCTAACTAACTTAAGCCTAAACTAACCTAAGCTATGGGGAAAGGTGAGGGGGGGATAATGGGATGGGGTAGGATGGGTATGATGGGAGGTAGGTGGGGAAGGTGTGCAGAATGGAGACAGATTATGTACAGTTATATCGCCGTTTGGTGTGGCCTAGAGAGAACCTAAAAGAAATCGGAAAGGTAAATAAATGACGCCAGTATGTTTATTTAAGGCAGGGCAGGTCGTGGTCCAGTCGTGTGAGGCGTCGGGCGCAGCTGTCGAAGGTCTTCCACCAGGTCCTGTGTAGCTCTGCGTCCTTGATTTCTTCTTCTCTTCTGGGCCAAGTGCATCCGGCGTTGAACATGGCGATCTCTGTCTGGTCTCTCCATTCTCTGGTCATCGGGCAGCTGAATAATACATGGGCAACGGAGTCCACTTCACCACAGCCGCAGGCCGGCGACTCCCTCCTTCCAATGCGATGGAGGAAGGAGTTGAAGCTCCCGTGTCCCGTGATGAGTTGGACCGCTTGGTGTGAAAGGGCCAGGTCCATTTCCATCCACTCTTTGATCGATTGGATGAAATTCCTGGTCCAGCTTCCGTTTTGGGTGTTCTCCCAGTGTATCTGCCATTTCCTGAAAAAGAAGAGAGAGATTCTGCTCCTCACATCTCTGTGGGATACTTTATTAAACATAACAGGAAGCTGAGTTCCTGGCTCCTGAGGAGGATCTATACCCGAGGCCAGTCTAGCCAACGCATCTGCTCTCTCGTTGCCGATTGAGCCTTTATGAGCTCGCACCCAGTGCCAGCGCAGTTCTATTTGCTGCGTTATCTCGCGCGCGATCTCCCACGTTTCCAAAAGCAGCTCCGTGGGAGCTGACAGGTGTTCAGCCTGTTCAGGGTTCAGCTGATCTGCTATCAGACAGGATGGAGCATCCGACGAAGTCGTTGATGTTGGTTCTAACATACACAAGCGCTCGGTTTACCGCGATTAATTCGGCCTGGAATATAGAGCAGTGGTCTGCGAGCCGCAAGCCCTCGCAGTGTATTTCAGTTTCGTCTGAGTATACCGCGAAAGCCGCACCGACTCCCTGTTCCCACTTTGAGCCGTCTGTGAATATCGTAATAGCTTGTGCATTTTCCTCGCCCTGTGTATATCTTATCAACCCGATCTCCGCGGGGTGCACCACCCCTTGAATGCAGACTCTAGATTCAATTTCGTCCGGAGAGATTGTGAGGCCCGTGGCCTCTCTAAGCTCAACCTCATTTAGTTCGCGCAGCAGATGTTTCTTTGTTAGATCTGTCGCTCGCAAGTCTGCCGGCAAGAGCCCCGATATGACGCAGGCAGCGTCGCCCCAGACGGTTTTGTACGCTTTCGCGGCCCTTAGTGTGCAAACGCGTTGCACATTAAGGAGCTTTTTCCGTTCTCGAACTCCGCATGCGCTGTACCATACCGGTGCCCCGTAAAGCAGACAGGGTTCGACAGCTCCCTTATATATAGTGGACATGGCCGACCTACCAAGACCCCACTCTTTCATGGACGCGGCGCTAAATCTGAAACCGATCTGCTTTGCTTTCCCGCACGCCTGAGTGACGTGTTCTTTGAATTTCAAAGACCTATCAATATGTATGCCCAGATATTTAATGTAGGGAGAGCAGTAAATTGATTTGCCACCTATTTTGAAGACTGGATTCTGTTGGTTAAGCTTTTTTCCGAAGAAAATTGCCTCTGTTTTTGCCGCATTAATTTTAAGTTTGGTCTCGGCGGACCATTCGCTAAGTGTCTCCAGCGCGCAATTTACTGAGTTTCTGAGCCCTTTATAAGTGGTGGATTTCGCTAATAGCATTGTGTCATCAGCATAAGCAACTATCTCGCAACCCTCCGGGAGATCTGTATCGAAGATGGAATCGTACAGGATCTTCCAGAAGCCAGGACCAGATTTGGATCCTTGCGGACAACCTTTTTCTACAGCTTTTTCCACGTATATATTGGGCTCTGATATAATTGCTGTCCTGTTGTTGAAGTAGTCTCTGGCTAGTCTGATAAGGTTGTCTGGACATTTCTTAGAAATAAGTCTGTCAATAATGAGTGGCCACCATGCGTTGTCGAACGCGCCGCTGATGTCCAGAGCGACCGCCGCGCAATAGTGACCCGTCGATTTACATTCTGTGACGAATGTAACTACTTTTTTGATGGCGTCTGTGGTTCCTACTCCCTTACGAAAGCCAAATTGATTGTTGTTGAGTAGCTTATTTTGGGACATGTGGTGCTCCAATCTAGTGATTAGGAGCGAATCTAGGATTTTACCGGCTACAGGGAGTAGGCAGATCGGTCTGAAGTCTTTTGCACTTGTTCCGTTCTTGTTTGGTTTGGGGACGGTCTTGACTAATTGTTCTTTCCAGCAAGCTGGAAAGACACCTATTTCGAGACATTTATTATAGATATTTCTGAAGAGGGAAGAGTTTTCCTCAAAAGCGATGCGAACTATATCCGCTGTCAAGCCGTCTATACCAGGCGCTTTCCTACTGTTCATAAATTTAATGACTCGGTTGATTTCCGGTACCGTGAAGGGCCTGTCGTCAGGTCCTCCGATACCGGTTCTCAATGTAATTCTAATTTCGCGGTGAGATTCTGTGTCTTCGTTGATGTCGTCCTCTGGGAAGAACGTATTGAGGAGTTCGCGGGTGGTCTCACGTAGATCGAGGTGATTATTATTAATTTGGATGCTAGTTAGATAGCCTACTGAAGAATATTTCCCTCTTAGCACCTTGTAAACTGTGCCCCAGGGATCTTTATTACCCGATCTAGTGCAGAACTCTTGCCATTTCTTTTCCTTGGTCTTGAGGATTTTGTCTTTATATTCGCGACATTTAATGTCATAATCTGCGCGTCTTTGTATACGATTTTCGCCCGTGCTTTGTTGATATTTCCTACGTAGTTTGTTGTTTTCTTTACGTAATTTAGTGAGTTCCGTAGTCCACCAGGGGACCGAGTTGGTGAACTTTTTCCGAACCGGAATCGCGTCGTGCGATGCGTCGATTAATGACTTGTTTATTCTAGCTACGAATTCAGACACTTGATCAGGCGTTTGACAATTTTCTAATTTTGGGAATACATCATCAGCGTAAGATCGAAATTTCTCGGCAAAGAGAGACCAATCTGCTCTTTTGGTACAGAATCCGCGGATGGATTCTGGAGCGTTGTTTTTAATACCAATCGACCAGCCTATGTATTTATGATCGGATAGGCTGTCCTCGCTTGGCAAGTGCCAATCGGCTATGTTTGCGCACAGCCTGTCACTTGCGAGCGTAATGTCTATGGCGCTGTTGCCGTTTGGACCTGTGAATGTAGGTTCGTCTCCGCGGTTGAGTACGTTTAGATTGTTTTCAGATATAAAATCTTCAAACAATCTCCCGCGACTATTTTCGATTTTGCTGCCCCATGTGGGCGATTTACTGTTGATGTCTCCTGCCAATAAAATTTCGCCTTTAGGCCTCAACTGTACCACCGCAGACCTCAAAAACCCTAGATTTTCCTCGAATCTATCCTCCGTTACCTGTCGCGCGACGGGTGGCAGGTATACGGAGATTGCGAAAAACGTGCTTTTCCCAGAAAGGATTTGTGCGACAGTGCACATCTTGTTGGAAAAACCTGCCATAAATATTACGTTGGCCGCGGGGTCTGTAATTATTACGGCCGCTCTTGTGTTCGGGTTAAGAGCATTAGCTGTTTTATTATCCTCTACGATCCTAAAACGCGAGGGAAAACCGGCGACTTTTCCTCGAATAACATGTGGCTCTTGAACAAAAACTACCTGGATTTTATCCCTAGCTATTTTTTCTATAAGCGCGCCTGTAGCCGCTTTTTCCTAAATTAATCTGGAGACACTTAATTGTTTTTTTAATTTTAAATGGTTTAACAGCCATAGTCGGTTCTGGCTATTAACGCTTCTCTCATTTTAATTGCCGCGGGGCAAGCTAAACTAAACGCTGGGTGGTCTTTTGGGCCTTCCCGTTTGTTTCTAATGCAAAGAATGCATTTAGCATTTTTTGCTTTGCATGACTTAAGGTCATGGTCTCCGCTACATCTCGCGGAAACTTGGTTTTCGCGGCACATTTTTGCAATGTGCCCAGTTTTTAAACACTTGTAGCAGTGTGGTACTTCTAAATAATCGCGGACACGATGCTGGCTCCAGCCTACCGACACCTCTCTGTCCACGATTATATTCCTAACCTTAGGCGAAACTGCGAAAACAAAGTTTGCCTTTTCCTTACTATTTCTACAGTTAAATTTGTGAGAGAATTTCATCTCTCTCTGTAGCGACTCTATATCTGTGAAATTTTGTGCCATCAGATGATTTTGCACGCGCAGGCTACTTGCTAGTGTTTCTATTGTTATTGCCCTGTTAACAGCATAAAAGACAACTTTGGGTCGTCTTTTATCCTCTGCTCTGACCGTGCAGTTTTTCATGCTGCTTTTGACTTTAGCCCTAAGTTTTTCAGCGTCTGACTTGGACGGGCAGTTGACGACTACGGACCCGTCTCTCGCTGTTCTGATTGATTTTACGCTGATTCCAGCCTCGACAATGTCGACAGCTTTTATCAGGTCATCTCTAGTTTTGTCAGAGTGCTCGCTCTCTATATTGTTTTTAATAAAAACTAAATTCGTTTGACTTACCTTTTGGCTGTAAGTCGCTCTGGGGGTCGGCTGGGTGGTGGCGGCGGAGGCGGTGGTGACGGCTGATGGGGCGGCGTGGACGGCTCTTCCTTCCTTCAATTTCCTTATTTCATCCTTAAGGTTCCGGTTCTCAGCGTCTTTCTTGGTTTCCCTGGCTCGTACCTCTCGGAGAATCCCGCATAGTTCGCCGATGTGGCCGATCAACTCCAGCGATGAGTCCTGAAGCTCCTCTTTTATCTCTTGGCGAATTGTCTTGGCGTGGGAGATTTTGCCAATCTTCCTGGCCAAGTTCGTAATTTTGTCCTCCAATTTGATTTCCTCGTCTGCTGCCGTCTCGGGGATGCTTTTGGGCACGGGCTCCACCACTACTTCGACATTTACGCACCTTTCGGTGTCGCTGGCACTGCTGGTGTCTGAATCTGAGGATTCAGAGTCACTAATCACTCGCTGTTTTTTCTTCTTTTTCTCCACCTTCTTCCACTTTGTGATGGAACTTTCTTCTTTCGCCTTCTCCATTTAACTTATAGCACAGTTTTACTCACGTAAAATAATAAATTAATAAGTTATTACGACACTTAACTTATAATTTTGGGTGTTTCAGGTAAAAAACCCTTTTTCTACCTGAACGGATTATCTGTCCGGAGCGCTCGGTTCAACACGTCCGCACGGGTTGAGAGCTCGGACGAGACGCCAGACGAAGACAGCTTATCAGACCATAAATTGATATGCTGGTCGATTGGAAATATTTCGACGGCGGCAGAAATCCCACGGGGTTTTTGTACAAAGAGAGCAAACTGGGCCATATTTAACGATCAATTTGAGAAATACTTAAACAACATCTCCCCAGCTTTAAATGATTGTCAGACTTCAGCGGAAATTTCACAATTTGCAGAATCTACTAATACAGCTTTAATAAAAGCGGCACGCGATGCGATTCCCGCAAGGAAACAATTCAGAAATTCAGTCCCGTGCGCTCCGGAAAGAGAATAATAGGCTTAGCAGCAAATATCAACGTAGCATAGGATTAATCAGGCTGGAAAGACGCAAAGATTATAATCATAAATTTAGGGAATATAAAACCAAAATCTTAGAAACGAAACTCAATAAATGGAAGGAATTTTGTACACGATCAGCAAACGGCGACCCTTGGGGAAAAGTTTATAAGGTCCTACGGGGAAAGAAATCTTCAGTAGGTTATCTCACAAGTTTGCACAAAGACGATTCAGATTTGGATCTATTAGACACTAGCCGAGAATTATTAAATGTGTTTTTTCGTGAAGATAACATTGAGGAGGATTCGGCTAGACAACGGGAAACAAGACGAATGATATCATCAGAATCGGGTGGCCCGGATGATAGATCTTTCTCTGTCTCTGAGATAGAGCGAGTTATTAAAGACATGAACCCAAAAAAGGCTCCCGGTCGAGACGGAATTACGGCAGACATCGTGCAATCAGCCTTCAATAAGAACAAATTTTTTTTCTGCGAACTCTACAACAAGTGTCTTGAAGAGGGAGTCTTTCCAACCTGCTGGAAGGAGCAACTTCCAAAAAAAAGGTAATTAAGGTAATTCCAAAACCGCAAAAACCAGGCTTAAGCCCTAAGGACTTTAGACCTATTAGTCTGCTACCTGTAGCAGGTAAAGTACTCGATTCGTTGCTAATATCTCGCTTAGAACATTACCTATATAAAAACGAGTTGCTGCACGAAAATCAGTTCGGTTTGCGCAAGGGAGTAAGCACTGTCGACGCAATTAGTAAAGTCACATCTTTTATTAAAAGTAGTATTGAAATAAGCTAACTACTGCGCGGCCGTAGCTCTCGATATTAGCGGAGCATTTGATAATGCTTGGTGGCCGCTTATCATTCAGAGGCTTTTAGTAAAGCAATGTCCAGACAATTTAATCAGATTAACCAGAGACTATTTTAATAACAGAACAGCGGTAATTTGCGAACCCGGTATATACGTCGAGAAAAAAGTCTCTAAGGGCTGTCCGCAAGGATCAAAATCTGGCCACAGCTTCTGGAAAATATTATATGACACAATATTCGAACTAGATTTACCGGAAGGTTCCGAGATAATTGCTTACGCAGATGACACAATGTTATTGGTCAGATGTGGAACCTATAATGGCCTCAAATCTAAAGTAAATCGCTCACTGGAGACACTTCGCGTGTGGGCCAATGACACAAAATTAGAATTCAATGCTCAAAAAACGGAGGCTCTCTTCTTCGGTAAGAAACCAAATCAATTTAAGCCAGTTTTTAAACTTAACGGAAACTCGATACACTGTTCTGAGCACATTAAATATCTGGGAATCCTAATAGACAGTAAATTAAAATACAAAGAACATATCAGACAAATATGTGCCAAAGTCAAAAGAGTCAGTTTTAGGCTCAGTTCAGCAGCAATGAAGGAGTGGGGTTTGGGCAAGTCTGCTATGTCGACTATTTACAGAGGGGCTGTCGAACCTTGTCTGTTATATGGAGCGCCGGTATGGTCTAGTTCCTGTGGATTTAGAGAACGGAAAATGCTTCTTAGCGTGCAACGCGTGTGCACAATAAGAACTGCGAAAGCATATAAAACTGTCTCCAATGAAGCTGCCTGCGCTATATCCGGCCTATTACCTGTGGATATGAGATTGGCAGAGGCCTCAGCCAAATACCGTCTGCACAGTATGAATGCAATCGAATTTCAGGAATTGACAGGGTTACTTGTTACTCCTCAAATGATGGAAACTAGATTGTGCATTCAGGGCAGGATACACCCTGAGGAACTTGGCCTCATAAACTATTATATAGGATTAACTGAACACCTCAACATGAAAGTGTATACGGACGGGTCAAAATTTGACCAGGGAGTAGGAGCGGCATTTGTACTTTTTCTACACGACAGGGAAACCTACTTCGAGAAAATTAGATTGGCGCAGTATTGCACAATATTTCAGGCCGAGTTACTTGCAATTTATAAAGGCTTAACTTACATTAAGTCGCAAATTCATAACTTATCAGGTTGCTCAATACTATCGGATAGTAAATCAGTTTTGGAAGCACTAAAATATATGACCGAACCAACAAAGTTACTGGTCGACACCTGGGAACTAGCTCGAGAGATCTCACAGAATATCGACCTGCGATGGCATTGGATTAAAGCTCATGCGGGAAATCGGGGAAATGAAAGAGCGGATAGCTTGGCCAGACAAGCATCTGGGTTAGATGAAGTAGATTTACTATGTACGCTAGAACCACAAATCGTGTTTAATCAGATATCCCAGAGACTTGTAACGAACAGCGTTTCGTTGCGTTTTCTACAGCAATGGTAGTCTAGATGGCAGACAGCATCGACCGGAGTATGGACAAAGAAATTTATACCATCCATATCAGAGTGGCAGAAGATAAACATAGATCTCTCACATCAGGCAGTCCAGCTGATCACAGGACACGGCAACTTCAACTATTACCTCCACCGAATCGGAAAAAGAGAATCACCAAATTGCGAATGTGGAAAAGAGGACACAGCTAACCATGTACTGTTCGATTGCCCAAGGACCCAGGAATGGTGACAACAAACCGAAACAAAAATGATTAGGGCTGGGTGCACCTGCCCACACCAGAAAGAAGATCTTGAAGTTTTGGAGAAAGATCACCTATGGTGGAAAACTTTCGATACCTGCGCAAAAAAAATACTGCGATTAGCCCACTTCCGAGAAGAATAAGTCGTAAATAGTATTTAAAATTTAAGTTATTTCAAATCATCAAGCTAATTTTAAATCTTTTCTTAAATAATATTCCTACTTTATATGTACATTTTTATAATTAACCTTATTTACTTTATATAATTTATAGAACATTAGAACGATAGATTTATGCAGTACTAATTTAGTTTTAAATCATGTAGACTGGGACAGAGCCTAACGGCGGTATCTCGGTTGATAAAATTGTAAGCATTATTATCAATAAACCAATTAAGAAGAAGTCTCTCCGGGTAAGTCACACATTATGCATTTCTCAAAAATTTCTTGTTCGGATAATACGATCTTGAGTGGCAATAGCAAATCCTTCGGTTTCTGGAAATAGTTGATATTTGCCGTGTCCTGCACCATATCATGAGCTTAATAAATAATTAATAATAATAATTATTATTATTATTTTAATTTACAATTCACAGAACAAGTCTGATGGCGAATTTAAGCAAATTAAAGAAGAATTATCTTAGTCTATGTTACGTTGAGGAACTTGCGAACGATATGGCAAGTTTGCATAATAGTGGCCCTTTGCATTTGTTTAATCAGGCCATCAGGTAGGGATAAATCTTGTAGAGATTTTATCTTGCAGAAATGCACCAATTTACTTTCTAAAACTGACACACAAGGGTTCCTAAACCCCACATCTACCATGCTCTCTTGAAGATAGTTGTCCCTACTCGTCCCTCCTGATTTCAAAATAATATTTATGTTATATTTTGCTTATTTCGAGGTGGGGGGGTGGTTGAACCCCCTGGCTCCCTGGACCCTCCTGTCTACGCCCATGAACTGGACTTATTTCTTTTGATGGTACTAGATTAGAATGCAAGTACGAACGGGGGAAGCACATATACGCCATGTAGAACGGGGTTTAGTGAATAAGACGTGCCAACGCCTGTCTCACTGCGGCTATAAAGACTACTTCTTCTTCTTGTGGCAACATTGCTATTTTAACTTTGTTCGCTGCACTCCGAAACAGTTCTACTGAAGTGAGTCCGTACCATACTCACAGAATATACAACCATAAATGTCTTCGTCAACCCGGTCCGCTTTTGTTGTCTGTTTTGCCTTATAAAATGAGTTGTAGGATACGATACTTCTCATGACGCATTATATGCCCAAGGTATTCCATTTTACGTTTTTTTGACAGTCAATGAGATTTCTCCCTGTTTGCCGACTCTGCGGAGAACCTCCTCGTTGGTGATGTGATCGGTCCACGATATTAGTAAAATGCGACAGCATACCCACATTTCGAACCCACTTCCCAGAGGACGACATCAACGAAGACACAGAGTCTCACCGCGAAATTAGAATTACATCGAGGACCGGTATCGGTGGACCTGACGACAGGCCCTTCACGGTACCGGAAATCAACCGAGTCATTAAATTCATGAATAGTAGGAAAGCGCCAGGTATAGACGGCTTGACAGCGGATATAGTTCGCATCGCTTTTGAGAAAAACTCGTCCCTCTTCAGAAATATCTATAATAAATGTCTCGAAATAGGAGTCTTTCCAGCTTGCTGGAAAGAACAATTAGTCAAGACCGTCCCCAAAAAAAACAAGAACGGAACAAGTACAAAAGACTTCAGACCTATCTGCCTACTCACTGTAGCCGGTAAAATCCTAGATTCGCTCCTAATCACTAGATTGGAGCATCAGTTGTCCCAAAATAAGTTACTCAACAACAATCAATTTGGCTTTCGTAAGGGAGTAGGAACCATAGACGCCATAAAAAAAGTAGTTATATTCGTCACAGAATGTAAATCGACGGGTCACTATTGCGCGGCGGTCGCTCTGGATATCAGCGGCGCGTTCGACAACGCATGGTGGCCACTCATTATTGACAGACTTATTTCTAAGAAATGTCCAGACAATCTTATCAGACTAGCCAGAGACTACTTCAACAACAGGACAGCAATTATATCAGAGCCCAATATACACGTGGAAAAAGCTGTAGAAAAAGGTTGTCCGCAAGGATCCAAATCTGGTCCTGGCTTCTGGAAGATCCTGTACGATTCCATCTTCGATACAGATCTCCCGGAGGGTTGCGAGATAGTTGCTTATGCTGACGACACAATGCTATTAGCGAAATCCGCCACGTATAAAGGGCTCAGAAATTCAGTAAATCGCGCGCTGGAGACACTTAGCGAATGGTCCGCCGAGACCAAACTTAAATTTAATGCGGCAAAAACAGAGGCCATTTTCTTCGGCAAAAAGCCTAACCAACAGAATCCAGTCTTCAAAATAGGTGGCAAATCAATTTACTGCTCTCCCTACATAAAATATCTGGGCATATATATTGATAGGTCTTTGAAATTCAAAGAACACGTCACTCAGGCGTGCGGGAAAGCAAAGAGATCGGTTTCAGATTTAGCGCCGCGTCAATGAAAGAGTGGGGTCTTGGTAGGTCGGCCATGTCCACTATATATAAGGGAGCTGTCGAACCCTGTCTGCTGTACGGGGCACCGGTATGGTACAGCGCATGCGGAGTTCGAGAACGGAAAAAGCTCCTTGGTGTGCAACGCGTTTGCACACTAAGGGTCGCGAAAGCGTACAAAACCGTCTCGGGCGACGCTGCCTGCGTCATGTCGGGGCTCTTGCCGGCAGACTTGCGAGCGGCAGATCTAACAAAGAAACATCTGCTGGGCGAACTAAATGAGGTTGAGCTTAGAGAGGCCACGGGCCTAACAATCTCTCCGGACGAAATTGAATCTAGAGTCTGCATTCAAGGGGTGGTGCACCCCGCGGAGATCGGGTTGATAAAATATACACAGGGTGAGGAAAATGCACAAGCTATTACGTTATTCACAGACGGCTCAAAGTGGGAACAGGGAGTCGGTGCGGCTTTCGCAGTGTACTCAGACGAAACTGAAATACACTGCGAGGGCTTGCGGCTCGCAGATCACTGCTCTATATTTCAGGCCGAATTAATCGCGGTAAACCGAGCGCTTGTGTATATTAGAACCAAGATTAACGACTTCGTCGGATGCTCCATCCTGTCTGACAGCAGATCCGTTCTAGAAGCTCTACAACACCTGTCAGCTCCCACGGAGCTGCTTTTGGAAACGTGGGAGATCGCGCGCGAGATAACGCAGCAAATAGAACTGCGCTGGCACTGGGTGCGACCTCATAAAGGCTCAATCGGCAACGAGAGAGCAGATGCGTTGGCTAGACTGGCCTCGGGTATAGATCCTCCTCAGGAGCCAGGAACTCGGCTTCCTGTTATGTTTAATAAAGTATCCCACAGAGATGTGAGGAGCAGAATCTCTCTCTTCTTTTTCAGGAAATGGCAGATACACTGGGAGAACACCCAAAACGGAAGCTGGACCAGGAATTTCATCCAATCGATCAAAGAGTGGATGGAAATGGACCTGGCCCTTTCACACCAAGCGGTCCAACTCATCACGGGACACGGGAACTTCAACTCCTACCTCGATCGCATTGGAAGGAGGGAGTCGCCGGCCTGCGGCTGTGGTGAGGTGGACTCCGTTGCCCATGTATTATTCAGCTGCCCAATGACCAGAGAATGGAGAGACCAGACAGAGATCGCCATGTTCAACGCCGGATGCACTTGGCCCAGAAGAGAAGAAGAAATCAAGGACACAGAGCTACACAAGACCTGGTGGAAGACGTTCGACCGCTGCGCCCGACGCCTCACACGACTGGACCACGACCTGCCACGACAGAAGAAGCAAACCATCACGGACCCCACCAGGGTTTTATTTTCAAAGATATATCTTTGCTAGTAAATAATGACTATGTTGTTAAACGATGTTCTCGTTTTTTCAATTCTTGATCTTATTTATGTAGACTGGTCGCATTGAGAGTTGGAAACTGGTCGCAGTTTCTCGACCTGCTCTACTGGTTCGGTCTTAAGTATCAGCTGTTCTGCTTGTTGTTGTTCCATTTGGTTTTTGAAACATTGAGCTTCAAATCGTACTGTGCGCTGATGGCTTGGATCTTTCTGAATAGATGTTGAAGTTCTTCAATACTGCTGGCAAGTATTGCAGTGTCGTCAGCATGTTACGGCGAATGTTATTGTTGGAATTACCATTTAGTTGTATGCCCACATCAGCGTCGTGTAATGCTTCCCTGAAGATTTCCTCTGTATATCTGTTGAACAAGAGGGGACATAGTATACATCACTGGCGTACACTTTTCTTTATTTCGACCTTTTCAGTAGAGGAGTTATCTAATTTCACAGACGCAGTATGTCTATCATTATTATATATTTTTTGTCTAGCTTTTCTATCTACCTTTTTTAGTATGGATATGAGAAGTTCATGGTATATGGATATGATATATCGTTGTGTATGTATAAGAGAAGGTATGGATATGATAAGTATGAATATGAGAAGTATGGATATGAGAAGACGTTCGTAGAAGACTATCGAAGGCCTTTGCAAAGTCAATGAAGCAGATATAGACATCTTTATTTGTGTCTCTGCAGCGTTGGATTAAAACTTGCAAGGCAAATATGGCGTCTCTCGTGCCAAGTGCATTACAAAAACCGGATTGCGAATCATCAACTTCAGAGTCGCATTTTGCGTAGATTCTATTCTGTATCACTTTTGTAAAGATCTTAGTTAAGTGAATAATTAAGCTTATTGGTTGCAGGTTTTTGCATTTGGTTTCTTTGGTATGGCGATAAATGTCGAGTGCATCCAATCATCAGGTATAAAGATCTTAAGTTAAGTGAATAATTAAGCTTATTGGTTGCAGGTTTTTGCATTTGATTTCTTTGGTATGGCGATAAATGTCGAGTGCATCCAATCATCAGGTATCTTACGCCTGTGTCGTAGATTTCGTTCAATAGCTTCGTTAGCATATAGAGCAAGCTCGGAATTGTCTCGCACTTAATTTTAAGGATCTCAACGTGAATACTATATAGACTTGGAGTTTTATTATTTTTCATGGACATAATGGCTCTCTGTATTATTACATATACTAAAATAGTTTGTTACATATACTAAATTAGTTTGGTACGCCTTTCCGGGAGGGGGCGGGATAAATGCGTCAAATCGGGTTTGTAGAATGAAAACGCACGTTTTGAGTGATTTTCGAAAGAAATTTTGCCGGGACTAAGTGGTAAAATGTTTAGTAAACTCCAGACAATTGACTAATCTTTGAGAAATTGTGGTGCCGTGCGAGGGTGCGGCGCGAAAACGAAATTTCCGTTTCTCGGACGCCGAGCGGCCGAATTTGGACCGATCGCGACGCGAATGGTGCTATCTGGAGCGCCAATTTTTTCCGCACAAAACTGTCATCTCAAATTTTCTGGAAAAAATTTGGAGAAAAGTGCGAAAAACAAAAAAAAATATCGCAAAAAACGATCTTCTTTGACGTTCTATTGCGAGCCGACCGCTGAACAGAACGCCTTTCCGTTTGCGAGTCCGGTTTCGTAGGTTCTTTCTCTCTAGGTCTTCGAAGAGGCCGTGCGATTTTTTGCAAAAATGGCCGTGCGGTACATGTTTTTGCAAAACCGGACGTTATCGGCTCCCGAACCGGAAGTGGGTGGAATTTTGCAATTTATTCTAAATCGTTCGATGGAGGTCGACGGTATCTTGCGTACAATGTGCCGATTTGCCGATTCGCAGAAACCACGAGGTCGCCACGGCTGATAGTAGCAACCCGGTAGGATGTCAATCCGCAATCGAGATCTACAAAAGTAGAAATTGCACAACTTCCTGCCCTACAGTGGCAGATCGAGAATAGACTGGACCGTGCGATAGGCTATTAAAAGTTGGAAAAAGTTTGCAACTGGCAAAGTTATTGCAAATAAACGAAATTCGCATTTTGAGTCCTAGCTAAGAGGCGCATGCGAATATTTTTGAAATTTTTGAACGGTGTCCTTCCGCCGGAAATTGCCGACATTCTGAAACTAAGTTTGCACGTTTCACTTGAACGATGCAACCCCCAGAGCCCTGGGAATCGTCGCCCATTTTTCGCACGTCATATTTCATCCCTCTTTCAACTTTAGCAACTTTTACCGCGACAATTCGTCGCCCGATTTACCGCGGGAATCGTCGCCCATTTTTCGCACGTCATATTTCATCCGTCTTTCAACTTTAGCAACTTTTACCGCGACAATTCGCAAATTCAACTCTTTTCTGAAAGGGTTGTAAATTTAGATTCTTCACCGGCTGCGGTTCGGCGTGGGCGAATTTTCCAAAATTCCTCAAATTTCGGGTACATCAAAATCGGATTTTCTTACCAGGACATTTACGCTGCAACGAAGAACACCAATCGGTGGTAACACATTTCCGAACTTTCACCTGCGAGTCCCGTCGCAATATGATTCGAATTTTAAATTTTTTTTTCCGTATTTTCTGAATCAAGAATTCATCAAGAAAACACATCGGCGCTACTGGCGGGACGCAAACACAAACGTCAACCTAAACGTCAGTCAGTTGAAATCTACTGCGACCTCTGAAAAATTTGTTTTCGGACAAAACTCAGACTTTTCGAACAATTCTGACCGAGACTCCCAAGCAAGTTTCGCCCCGAAAAGTTTGTTCTTGAAATCAGTGGAAATCATTTTGGAACATGTGATGTTAGTGGAATTATGTGCCAAAGTATTTGTGGCTATTTAAACTGTTTTTATATTCCGAGTTTTAAATGTATTTAATTTGGTAATAAACTGTTTTTATCTACGACCACTATTATAATTGCCCAATATTGTACAGTTCGTGGATTATGTAAATACATCTTACAACACACGTATGTAACAGTCCGCGATTAATGTTATGTAATGATTCAATAACACACTAGTGCGTTTGGTTTACAATTCGTTGATTGGTTGAGAGCTGCTACTATCATTAATATAGGCAACCCAATACATTCCGTTATTTGTCAAAAAAAATTAAACGTCAAACTAAACATAAACACTATATTTTTTTTTCAATTATAACAATAAAAGTCCAGTGATGTCCAGTGATAGCGAAATAGAAAATGCTACTCCGCCCGAAATTGTTGAAAAAGCGAAACAAGCTGCCCATAATTTGCTACGGATTAAATCTCGGGATTGATACGAGGATGCATATAGAAAATTTATGGACCGGAGAATGAAGCATAAAGTTAAATCCTTTTCAGAAAATGTTTTATTATACTTTGATGAGTTATATCAAACAGTGATCTTCACTTTGGGCAATTTATTGAATGGTTTGGACATCAATTAATATAAAGCACAACATCGACATTTCAAAACATTCAAAGTTAATAGCTTTACTAAAGGGAAAATCTGATGGATTTAAAAGCAACAAATCAAAAATTTTAAACATTCAAGAAATTCAAAAGTTTCCTCAATAATTCACCGGATAACAAATATTTATTGATGCAGGTATTCATTACTTTTTTATCTTATAATGCTCTCTAATGGGCATAATGACATATTTTTTTATATAATTTTAGATTATTCTTATCATTGGCATTAGTGGTGCCTGCAGAAAACAAGAACTACGAAATGTCAAACCCTGCCATATAGAAGACACTGGAACATCTCTGATCATTAAAATTCCTGATTCCAAAACAAAAACTTAAAGATCTTTTGTGCTACCGAAAGAATTTTACCAAACCTGTAAAAAATATATTAACGTACGGCCACAAAATATGGACAAAACTCAGTCTTTTTTTTCTAAATTATCAAAATGTGAAATGCACTAAGCAATGGAATAAATAAAATTGGCTCTATTCCTAAACAAATTGCCAATTATCTTCATTTGCCGCAAGAAAATCTTTCTTTATACAGGACATTGTTACAGACGTTCGTCAGCCACCATTCTTTTGGATTCCGGTGGTGATTTATTGTCACTAAAAAGGCATGATGGCTGGCGTTCGTCTGCAGTAGCAGAAGGCTATATATACTGCTCCATGTAAAATCAAAACGATACTGCTACAACACAGTAGGTATTAATAGGTATTAATGAAATTAAACAAAGATTATAAATTATTAAGTAAATATAAAATATTTCATTTGACACTGACACTGCGTACATTGTGTTGCCTATATCGATGAATCACTATATCAGTTACATCAAACATAATTTTCTTATTAAATAGAAAAAAAATAGTGTGGTCGTAGATAAAGTATAGTACATAATTCGAGTTGTAAGGCAATTACGTACTCGCGGAATTACGCGCTCCCCGCTACGCGGGTCGCGCGTAATTGTTCCGCTCGTACGTAATATGCTTCTTACAACTCTCATTACGTAATATACTATTTTGTAACAAACAAATTAACAAGTATTTTATTTATCCTGGGTGAAAATCTAAATCTTTGACCACGTTTCTCATTTAAATTAATTAAAACATTTTTCATTAAAAAAATGTTTTAATAGATTCTACAGCATGTGTAACAATAAAATTGTACACACTTCTAAAGAAAAAGTCGATCTGTCTAACACCTCAACATCTAACACATCATTTTCGAAAAATATTTGATCTGGCGGTGGCTGCCGTAACATGTTGGAATTCTTTATTGACATCTGGATTCATTTAAAAAGTTATTTTAGTAAGTTTCACAAAACGTGGAACAATAAAATTTCACACATTTGTAGAGAATTAGTCAGTCTATGATAACCCTCAGTTAGTTTTGCAAAATATTTTATCTGGCGGCCGCCGCCGCCCCTCAAACTCGGACATAAAAAATAATAAATATAAATAACTATAAATTGAAAACTGTAACAGATATATGAAAATTGCTTTCAGATCTATATGGATTATAAATTTTTCTATTCAAATTGACGTGCTGGTATCTTCGTGGCCGATAGCCCTGACACAGAATTTTTTTTATAATAAAGAAATACTCATTGAAAACTTGCAAATATATATTTTTTATCCAACTCTTCGATGGTTCCCAAACATTCATTTAGCGCTCTTTCATAGAGCAGATTTTCATCTAAATATTGTGTCATTTTCATCTTTCCAAGGCGAACCGTTTTTGACAAAACCTATGTAAATTGAAAAATGAAATTCAGAGAAGAATGAACATCTGGTGCAATATAATTGAATACATTTGTAGAGAATTAGTCAGTCTATGAAGTTACTTTACTAATTTTGCAATATATTTTACCTGTCGATGGCCACTGCCTTTTAAAGACTCTCTCGAATAAAAAGTAATAGATGCAGCTAACTTTAGAATAAAAACTCTCACAGATTTATTCAAAAATCTTTGAGTTTTATATAGATTGTACATGTTTCTGTTGATACTAACATTTTGGTATGTGTGTGGTCGATAGCCTTGACACAAGATTGTGTCGGATTCATTGAATTTTATTTTCACAAGTTTCACATCACTTGGAACAATGAAATTCAACACGTTTGTAGAAAAATAATTATTCTATAAATTGTCTGGGTCAATTCTGTAAAATATTCTATACAGCAGCGGTCCCTCAAAGTCAAAGCAGAACAAAGGGTAAGTTTCTATTCAAAAATCTTTCAGTTTTATATAGATTGTACATGTTTCTATTGAAATTGATATATTTGTGGTCGATAGCCTTGACCCAGGATTTTTTTTAATAAAGAAATACTTGCAAATATATTTTTTTGTCCAATTTTCCGGAGTCTAAGAAACATGCATTCAGCGCTACTTTATAGAGCACATTTTCATCTAAAAGTTGTGTCAATTTCATTTTTCCAATGCGAACCGTTTTGGCGGAAGAGCCCATTTAAACCCGTGTAAATTGAAAAACGAAATTCAGAGAAGGGTTCCCTTGCATAAATTTTTGATTTTATATTTTTCACTTTTGCGACTAAACCGAAAAGATTTTCACAAAATTTGCAAAAAATACTTCTACCCTTCTAAATTGTTTTCAATTTTATATTTTTTACTTTTGCGACCAAACCGAAGGTTTTTACAAAATTTTCAAAGAATACTTTTTTTGTAGATACCGACGTCTTACATACGGATATCCCGGTTATAATTTTCCACCTTGAGGCGTTGACGAGTTATTTGCAAATAAGGTTTGATGCAAAAATAATTTCTCACGACGTCCCCATTAGAGTGGGAGCGTTCAAATCTTGTCAACTCAGACCTCTGGTGGATACCCACATTCAGTATAAGTTTCATTGAATTCCTTCAAGGATTAATATATTTTTTTGCAATTTTATAATATTTTTAAATTTTCGCAATCGGTTTTGATCGGGATTTGTGATTGACCTGTCTGGATTTGTTCAAAAATTATTTTAGCAAGTTTTACACAACGTGGAACGATAAAATTCCACACATTTGTAGAGAATTAGTCAGTCTATGATATCCCTTAGTTAGTTTTGCAAAATATTTGATCTGGCGGCGGCCGCCGCCCCTCACACTCGAACATAACAAAAATTAATAAATTCAAATAACTACAAAATGAAAACTGCAAGAGATATATTGAAATTTCTTTCAGATCTATATAGATTATATATTTTTCTATTGAAATTGACGTTTTGGTATCTTCGTGGCCGATAGCCTTGACACAGAATTTTTGTAAATACAGAAATTTTGAAAAAAAAATTGATATTTTGTGAAATCTTTTTTCTGTCCATTTTTCCAAACTCAGATAAATCAAGACCACATACGCGCGGCAGCGCCGCGCGTATAGTCCTGAACAGATAAATCAAGACCTGATACGCGCGGCAGCGCCGCGCGTATAGTCTTGATCAGATAAATTAATACCACATACGCGCGGCAGCGCCGCGCGTATTGTCTTGATCAGATAACAATCAAGACCACATACGTATGGTATCTATACGTATGGTATCGTATCTGGTCATACGTATGACCAGACCGTATGTGGTCTTGATTTATCTGATCATAATTTTTTCTAATAAAGAAATACTTATTGAAAATTTACAAATATATATTTTTTTCCAATTCTCCAAAATCTACGTGGTCTTGATATACCTGGTCTTAATTTATCTGGTCTTGATTTATCTGATCAAGACAACATACGCGCGGCAGCGCGTATGGGGTCTAAAATTGACCCCTTCAAAAATTTTTGGAATTTTATATTTTTTACTTTTGCGTCTAAACCGAAGGTTTTCACAAAATTTGCAAAGAATACTTTTAATTAGACACCAATATCCTGCATACGGATATCCCGGTTATAATTTTCTATTTTGAGCCGTTGACGAGATATTTGCAAGATCCATTTGAAGAGAAAATCATTTGCCACGCCGTCCCCATTGGAGGCAGAGCGTTCCAATTTGGCCAGCTCGTACTTCATGTGGCCATCCATATTCGGTAAAAATTTTGTTGAACATTTTTTGATTGAAATTGACGTTTTAGTATCTTCGTGGCCGATAGCCTTGACACAGTATATTTTTAAATACAGAAATTTTGAAAAAAAAATGAAATTTTGTCAATTCTTTTTTCTGTCCATTTTTCCAAACTCTACCGAACATGCGTTTAACACTTAACACGCGATAGTGCAGATTTTCATAAAAAAAGATTGGGTTGCACACCACGAAGCGGCAGATAAATCAAGACCACATACGCGCAGCAGCGCCGCGCGTATAGTTTTGAACAAATAAAACACGAGCAGGCAGCGCCGCGCGTATGTGGTAAACCAGATAAATCAAGACGACTAATGCGCGGCAACGCCGTGGTGGTCTTGATCAGATAAATCAAGATCCAAAAACTGAAGGCAATGTGGCACAATACATTTTTTATCGAAATATTAAAAGACTATACCATTTATTTGTACAGTATTGCGTGAAATTTAAAAATAAAGCGGGTTTTGAATGGCATATACTTTCAAAAACTCGCAATTGCTAGGCAACGCTTCGAAAGCGTATTGATTGGCACAGTCTGGCAGTATATTTACAATAAACTATAGCCTACCACATGCCGCACCAGGTGGCGATGAAAGCGCCAGTGGCACTTTTACACTTTTAAATTTTCCATATAGGGTGGCATACAGGGCTGCATACCGCCCAGCGGCAGAACAATTGCCAGATAAAAAACACCACATGATTCCTTCATCGTCACCAGTGACGTGCACATCTAAATTCTCCACATTATTCCATCCTCATCAACTATTTCACCCTCTACAACTATTCCACCCTAAAACAACAATTACACTCACGACAACTATTCCATCTTCATCACTATTTCACTTAAAAAGAAAACGATTAATATGTACTTGTTATATAATAATATAATTTGTATTATGAACTACTATTATTAATATTTACAATGTTTATAGTTGTAGTTTTATATTTACAATGTTATTTAATATGACGTATCGCTAATGTCTATCTAATAATAATGGAGAACATCTGGTTGACCAGGGCTACTAAATCTTGGAGGGAAATCCGACGCATGAGCAGCTTGGGCGTTCCATTACATCCCCTTTTCAGCGGTAAAGCAACGGTACCTTAATGACGACCGCTACTAGTCGTACTCAGGGTTGGTTCGGTTGCATCAGTAACTGGATGGCTGGAAGGCGACGGTGGTGTCGTGATCGGCATCGGTATTGGCTGAGCAGTCTCGACTGGGTTCACCTGAAAACCTGTAGAGCGATGCTCGTTTTCTGACGAGTTCGATGGTCCGGTTCCAGGACTAGGGACATGTTTAAGATGCCAAGAGTCTCTGCGATAAGTTGCTCCCTCATTAGTTTTCACATTGTAGGATCTGGGTGCTCTTTGTTCTCTGTCTATCACCTTGGCGGGAATCCAATTTTTCTGATCTTTTTATATCTTCTCCTATTATAAATTGTTCATTTTCCCTTTCCCCCTACCTGCATTTTCCTTTTCTTTCTCCTTTATTGTTTTCAAATTATTAGTAACATTTCTTATAATTTCAGGTGTAGGTAATAAAGTCTTACTGGTAGGTAATAAAGTCTTCTCGTTGGTAAGTAATAAAGTCTTGGTTCTTTTATTCATTAGTCATTGACATGGTCATCCTAGGTCGAGTCTGGGCGTATTTCTGTGGTGTATCAGAGCTAAGTAAATATCTGAGCTACTTTCTGAACATTTTTTGAGTAGATTTTTTGCTTGCTGTGCATATCTCTCAGCTAAACCATTGGATCTGGCAAAATGTGGACTTTAAATTCGGTGTTCGAACTGCCATTGTTTAGTAAATTCTTTGAATTGATGACTGCTATACTTTCTGCCACCATCTGTTTGAAGTGTGTCTGGTATTCCAAATGTAGCAAACCATGCTTTCAAGACTTTGATAATAGTGTTGCTATTTGTCACATCCACTTGTTTGAAGTCATAAAATCCTGAGTAAGCATCTGCTATTAGTTGATATTCATTTAATTGAAAATCGAATAAATCAGATGCGACAATGCTCCAAGGTCTTTTAGGTGGTCTCTGTTGTATCAAAGGCTCCATTGGATTATCTTTCTGAATTTCATTACAGGTTTTACAAATTCTTACATATTCTGTAATGTCTTTTGTCATTCCAGGCCAGAAAACGTTGTCTCTTGCAAATTGTAGTGTTCCTTGTACACCCTTGTGACTCAGATGGCAGTGCTTCATTATTAACTGTACCATTTATGGTGGTATTAATACTCTGTCGCTTTTGAAAATCAGATTATTAATGACGCTCAGAATTTCTCTATATGTCCAATATTTTTTTAAGTTATCTATGACTTCTTCAATCTTTTCAAGCCATCCTTTAAAAATTTATTTTAGTTCTTTTAATTCATTCTTCTTTTCAAGTCTTCTTTACGTGATTTGGTGAATGGAACAACGGCACATATCTGAAGCCTTCCATTTTGCATTTCTTCGCAACTTAGATTCCGGCAGTCTCTACTAAGTGCATCGGCGACATACATCTGTGAGCCTTTTCTATAAATTACTTTAGGGTTATACGGCAGTATTTGGTATAAAATTCTTTGTAATCTGGCCCACACAGCACAGGGTCATCCTGAGAATATCCTATGGATATCGTATTGAACTTAAAAAGATATCCTGGGATTATCCCGAGATGTCTATGGGACCTCTCTGGGATATCGCTAGGATACAAAAATGTCCGCCCACACAATATCTATAGGATATCCCGCAAGGGATATTGTAGATCACCTGAGGATATTGTAGGATATCCCTCAGGGGGGTGACACTCTTATGGGTGACCTTGTGATAGAAGTTGTAATGTATAGGAAGGATTTATAGATGGCACTGGCCACGGAAATTTAAAATTATTTAGTGTTGTTTAGATTACCATACATACACATTCTAAAGTTTATTGTTTAAGTCGCCATCGTGTCAGAATTCGCATGGGCATAGGAATAATATAGGAATATATTATTCCTATGTCCATGCATATTCATTGGTTATATTGTTTCTGAATTTTATTTGTTTTCGTCGGTTTTTCCGAACTGCTATATATGCAGGCAACGCGTATTTGCAGCCAGGGTAACAAGTTGCAGATTTGGCCTTTCCTAGAACTACCCTTCCGATTTGAAACATGTGTTGGGGGATTGGAACATGTGTTGTTTATTTAAGAAGGTATATACACCCAAAACGAAGTGCCAAACTAGAGAGAGCGAGTACGTCAGGATCACAGGTAAGTATGAACATGTATGCATGCTTAGAAACAGAGGACAGTGACAACGAAGACGATATAGAAACTGAGACCGAACACCCCACCGAAGAAAAGAACAACACCCCAATCATCCTACGGAACAAAGAAAAATGGACCAGACTCAGCAAGAAACTGGACAGCAAACACATAAAATTCACAAGGGCCACGTCGACAAGAGACGGAATAAGGATCCAACCACAAACGATAACGGATTATCGTGAAATGTACAGCCTAATGAAGGAAGAAAACTACGAGTTCCACACTCATCAACTGAGCTCCGAGAAGAACCTCAAGGTGGTGATCAAAGGAATCCCTACCGAAGTCGAGGAAGAAGTAATACTCAACGACCTAGCTGACAAAGGTTACCCGGCAATCAAGGTGACAAGAATGAAGGGAAGGAACGCGACCCCTATCCAAATGGTAATAGTTGAAATACCTAAACAATACAAATCCATCTATCAAATGGACAGAATACACTACCTCAGCGTAAGAATAGAGCCACTCAAGCCTAGAGGAGACACTGTACAATGCCATAGGTGTCAGCTTTATGGACACGTGCAGAGAAACTGCAACACGGAATATAGGTGCATGAAATGTGCTGGAAAACACAGCACGCACCTATGTGAGAAACCACCAACACTCCCACCCAAATGCGCAAACTGCGGAGGCGAACACGTCTCAATATGGAGGAACTGCCCCGCCAAACCAACAATTAGAACTGCAGAGACAACAAGACAACGACCAACTCCCCGGACAAACCCAAACAGTTACAGACAAGCTGCAGCTAGGGAAAACACGACATACCGGGACACAGCACAAACAACCACCAGCGAAAACAGACAAAACACCGAAAGGAAAACACCGAAGACAAAGAAAACAATAGACAAAGTAGCGGAAGAACTAGCAAAACTGCTAAAGAAATACGCCTCTGTACAAACAGACGAAGACGAACTGGAAAATTACTCAAAAACCATCACAAACATCGTCAAAATCATCAAAAATGACTAGAAAACGGCAAGTAGACGAACTAAAGATTGTTTTCTGGAACGCAAACGGAATCGAAAGTAAGAAACTAGAACTGGTAGCACACATGACGGAACACAACATAGACGTGGCGCTAATTAACGAGACGCACCTGCGACGCTGCAATCGCCTGAACATACCGAACTACCAAACCTACAGGAAAGACAGGGGCCAACAAGCCGCAGGCGGAGTTGCCATAATAATCAAGAGGAATTTGAAACACCACGAATTGCCCGAAGTTGACACGACGGATAACACAGAAACGATAGGAATCGAAATAATGACCGCAGACGGTCCACTGGCCTTGTATTCACTATACTCGCCACCAAATAAAGAAATGAGCACTCCAGACATGGATAAAATATTTAGAAATAACACGGCAACGATAGCCGCAGGAGACTTTAACGCAAAACACACACAGTGGAACTGCAGAAAAACAAATAAAAAAGGAAGAGAACTAAAACGTTACACAGAAAACCGCCTACTAACGGTTCTAGCCCCAAACGAGCCAACACATTTCACAGGTAATAACAGACACCCGCCGGACATATTGGACATAGCGGTAATGAAAAACATCACAGCAAACATCGACATAGTCTGTATTGAAGACTTGAGCTCCGACCACAACCCCGTGCACATGAACGTCCAAACGAAAAGTGCGAGAAGAACGTGCGAGAAAACATTAACAAACTGGGAAAAGTTCAAAGAGAACCTAGATATTACCTGCACAGATATCACAGACCCATTAAGCCTAGAACAGGCGGCGCAAACACTCGAGAACGAAATAAAGGAGGCGCTCCATACCGCCACAAGAAAAGTAACATTCAACAAAACAACTACACACCCACAGGAAATAATGAACCTAATACGCGCAAAGCGGAAAGCAAACAAGACGTACCAACGTACATTAGCACCGACAGACAAAACGGTCCTGAACAGACTGACAAAACAATTAAAACTGGCGCTACAAGAACAACACAACGCAGACAGGGAAAACAAACTAGAACGAATAAACGACACCAAAGACGAACCGTGGTACTTAGCCAAGACTCTAAAACAACAGAACCGAAACACAATGCCACCTATCAAAAAGAACGACGGCAGCACAGCAACCTCTGACATTGACAAGACAGAGACTTTCGCAAACGCCCTCGAAGAACAATTCACACCAAATATCCCAAACACAATCCACAACTCTCAAGGAATCTACGAAACGGTAAGGAGGATTCTAAACAGCGAAGAAAACTGCGACATAAGAGAATCAACGCCAGAGGAAATAGCCGAGATAATAAAAAACCTTAAAAACAGGAAAGCACCCGGTTGTGATAATATTAACAATGCGACTATCAAGAACCTAACGCCGCCAGCTATAGACAGAATGAATCAAATCGTAAACGCATCGCTCAAACTCAGAACGTTTCCGACCCAATGGAAACACGCCACAGCAATACTGATTTCCAAACCCAACAAACCCAGGAACAAAACATCAAGCTACAGGCCAATAAGCCTACTAACAGGACTTGGAAAAATAACGGAGAAAATAATACACAATCGACTGACAGACATAGTTGACGAGAAACAAATAATCCCGGACGAACAGTACGGATTCAGACAAGAACATTGCACAACGTACCAGACAACTAGAATAACCGAAGCGATAATTGACGCCTTCAACAGAGGATACGCCATGGGAGCGGTACTCCTGGACGTCTCAAAGGCCTTCGACAAGATGTGGCACGAAGGCTTAATATATAAAATGAATAAATTCAAAATCCCGATGGGGATGATAAAGCTACTAGCTTCGTACCTCGGCAACAGAACGTTCCAGGTGAAATTAAATGACACGATGTCGACGACACGTCCAGTGGGAGCGGGTGTCCCCCAAGGATCCATACTGGGGCCCCTGCTCTACAACATCTACACCGCAGACATACCAAGAATGGAAAACACAAAAATTGCACTATACGCAGACGACACTGCTATATTTACCAGAGGAATCCTGGCGAGCACCATCACCGAGAGACTACAAAACCACCTAGACGAGATAAATCGCTGGTGTAACATGTGGAAAATACAACTTAACGCTGAGAAAACTCAAGCCATCATGTTCACAAGAAGAAAATTCAAACACATCCCAACAAAATGCCTCAAGATTAATAATACAAGTATAAAATGGGAAAATCAGGTAAAATATCTAGGTGTCATACTGGATAAAAGACTAACCTTCGCAAGACATATGGATTACATTGTGAAGAAAACCAAACAAATTAATGGCTATCTTTATCCCCTCATCAACAGGAAAAGCAAACTCAACATGGAAAATAAGCTGAAACTGTACAAGACAGTAATACGACCAATAATGACATACTCGGCGACGTGCTGGAAGCAAGCTGACAAACACACAAAATACCGACTACAAATTATACAAAACAAAATACTGAGACAAATTACAGACTCGCGATGGTACATAACCAACGAACAAATACATAAAGACCTCGAAATGGAGACAATCACAGAGCACATAGCAAGACTTACACTAAAAACATTTGACAACATGCGACAACATGACAATATAACAATACAACAAACCGCAAACTACAAAACGAACGTCAAGTGGAAATTCCCAAAACTGCAACAAACCACATTCAGACAATAAATAACACTGTCTTCTACCTACAGGGTACCCAAAGCAACCCCAGAGAAACAAAAGGACCACACCGACAACACAGCAAACGAGACAACACAGAAGGACCAAAGAAGGAAGCCAAAGGACCACAGCAGGACCAGCCGAGGACAAGAGGCCACAGCAGGATCAACCCAACCGAGGACCAGAAGTCACACCAGAAGAAACCAGGAGAAGAAAAAAAAAAAAAAAAAAACTGAAAAGAGTTGTTGTTTTAACGTTTCTCGCTAACACCGAACAAAAAGACAAACAGACACAAAAAAAAAAAAAACGAAACAAAACAAAAGACGGCGGAAGGACGGGCTCACGGCCCACAACCGCCACGAAACAAAGGATCCCATACTAAAACGAAGTTATGGACTCTCTCTTTTTCTGCCTGCACTAGCCACTAATACATTGTCTCTGCAAGATATTGGTAATTTAATTCCTTAAAATTTCCAACTCCAACATTTTATAATTCAAATTGAAAGGTAAGTGCATGTTTCACTTAATATTATCATAAAGAAAATGCTTTGTTTATTATCAGAACTACCTAAAAGCTTTGCATATTATCAGAACTTTGTTTATTATCAGAACTATCTAAAAGACGCACTATATGACACTTTTTAGACAATGAATTTGAAATGTATGGTTCCTGGTTGTGAAAGTAGTAGTATGGTTCACCATCACCTAAGGTTCTTTTGTTTACCCACAAATTTGGAATTGTTGGAAATATGGACAAGTAATATGAATATACTAGATGTTGTACAGAAACCTCTAACCACCCGTGTGCATTACAAAATTTGTGGAAAACACTTTGAAGATTCGTGTTTCCAAACACCTGCCAAGATTAAACTGAATCGCAATGTTGTCCCTACGATTTTAAATGTCAAACCTGGTATGGCTGTCTTAAAATTATTAATATTTTATGCACATCTACATTGTAATATTGTTTTCTATATAGATCTTTTACTACAAGAGGCTTTACCTCGACCTTCACATCTAGACCTTCAGACCACACCAGATGTTTCTACATGTAGTCCAGAAATAGGAATGACAGGTACATTATATTTGTCTCTGTTATAAATTTATTTAAAAAGCCACATTTTAGACACTAGTCCCGACAAACGGCCATACAATATTCTGCACATGGTAGATCAAACTCGTATGGTAAATTTAACACCTAAGAAAAGGAAATATTATCGTGAGCTTGTCAAAGCAAAACATTTAATTGCAACAATGAAAAGAAGACATGGTACTTGTGCCAAGAAATTATTTCAAGGTTCAACAGACATATTTTCAAATTCGATTATGAAAGCCATGGAGAAATTAGAGAAAATGCCACAAGTGGTGCAGCTTTTCATACACAGTCAATTACGGAATGTGCATAAGCGATCCAAAGCACACCGTTACACCTGTGATGAGAAATCATTTTACATTGCATTACAAAAGAGCAGTCCGAGGGGATACAGGCAAATGGGTAAGTTTTTCTCTATGCCATCTTCCTGAACACTAAACAGATTTTTACAAAACTTTTCATTAAAATGTGGGATAAACAATCAAATATTTTCTTATTTAAATAAAAGTTCGGAAAGTTTGAGCCAGCAAGACAGAGTTTGTATATTAATGTTCGACGAAGTTTCATTGAAACCCAATTTGTATTACAATCGGGGCACACAGAAAGTAGATGGTTCAGAACAACTTAATGAAGAATGTAGTTATAAAATTGCTGATCATGCATTAGTGTTCATGATACGAGGTTTGAAGAAACCATGGAAGCAACCAATACCGTTCTATTTTGTACAATCCACTGCAAAAACATTTCCTCTAAAAAAATGTATAATAGCAGTTGTGAGAGCTGTTCATGAAAAAACAAATTTTATAATTGTGGCATCAGTTAGTGACATGGGCAGTTCTAACAGATCTGCAGTACGCAGTTTGAGTGCAGACAATGGTTGTCCCAATGAGTATGTGTACAATATTCAAGGACATGAAATTATTCATATTTTTGATGCTCCACACCTCCTGAAATGTATGAGAAATAATTTTTTAATAAAAAATATTATTTTTGATGGAGGTAAAGTAGCAAAATGGGATGACTTGAAACTTGTATACAACTTGGAATCATTGAACGTGGATGGTAAAATTACGAATTTAACAAAAGATCATTTAGAACCGGAAGGTAAAAAAAAAAATGAAAGTGAGTCTAGCTGTTCAAATTTTTAGTAAAACAGTTTATGCTGCATTGACATTAATATCAAATAGTGGTGACATAAATGTACGTGATACAGCTGCTTTTTGTCTTTTTATGAATAATTTGTTTGACAGCTTAAATTCTACTCTGATTGCCTCCCATCCTTTATCATGTCGTATAAGAGAGAATTCTGCGCATCATGAGTTCTGGGCAGGTGCCAAAATTAAATTGGCTGGACTGACATTCGTCAGAGATGGAAAGATAGTTGCTTCACCTCCATGTGTGCAGTATTTTATAACTACAATAAGAAATATACAGGCTCTGTGGACTACTGTACAGAAACTCGAATTTAAATACATAATCACCAAATCCATCAATCAAGATCCATTGGAAAATTTCTTTGCTGTGATCAGAAGACTGTGTGGCCAGAATAACAATCCCACATGCTCGCAATTTGTTGCAGCATTTAAAACATCTCTTATTAATAACACTTTAAAAAATTGCACAACATCAAATTGCGAAGATGATGGGGCTGTTTATCTTCTAGCCTTAACATCCCTTATCACTTCTCCTGTTGAATCCACCACCCCCATAGTTACGTCCCATTAACCATTCCTCGCTACACCTGTTTCCGCATCACAATTGAAAGAAGATCACTATTACGAACTTACAAATAAAATTAGGCTTAACACGAGTGCATACATTGCGGGATTTATTGGGCGCAAAGTTTTGCAACGCAACTGCCAGGAATGCGTAAAATTTTATACAACTACTGACACTTGTAGTGAAAGACTGGCTTTTATACGATTAAAAGAGAACAGGACTGGAAAAAAAATATTGCTGTATCTCACAGAGACTGTAATAAAATTGGTTGACGAAATAAAAAAATTTTTTTTTTTAAATATTCCCAAATTTCTAAAAGAAAATATTATTGAAAAATTAATTACAAATCATATAGATATTTGTAATATAGGTTGTTCTTGTGGAAGACATGCTGCAGCATTACACAAAAATATAGTAAAAACTTTAAGTTATGTAATGTTAAAACATTTTATTACTATAGTTAATAAAAAACTGCACAAAAAGGACTCAAGGCCAAATAATGTAGTAGACACCTATTTAAATATCTATAAAATCTATGGGAAAATCTGATGTTTTTTTTTCAAAAGAACTTTCTAATCTATTTCAAAAAAATTTAAATGTAATGCAATGTAAATATGTCTGGTGAGGAGGAATTTGAAGAAGAACTCATGAACAAATGTGAGTTTTGTTGTTTTACCTAAGGAGTGAGGTTACAAAGACAATATCTATCTTGTGTTAATTTAGTAGTACATAAACTTTTGGCCTTCAGTCTCTGACATATAATGTCTTGACCTTTCTCGTTACTTGCTTTGACGTAGCGAAAGGCTCACACAATGCATCTCGAATGCTGTGTGCTAAAGAGTAACAGAAGATTTCCGTGTTCCTCCCTTGATTTAATTAATTAAGTTGTCCCAAGGTGGATGTTATTAATATTTTTGTAATGTAATGTAAATGTAATGTAAATGTAATGTAAATGTAATGTAAATGTAATGTAAATGTAATGTAAATGTAATGTAAATGTAATGTAAATGTAATGTAAATGTAATGTAAATGTAATGTAAATGTAATGTAAATGTAATGTAAATGTAATGTAAATGTAATGTAAATGTAATGTAAATGTAATGTAAATGTAATGTAAATGTAATGTAAATGTAATGTAAATGTAATGTAAATGTAATGTAAATGTAATGTAAATGTAATGTAAATGTAATGTAAATGTAATGTAAATGTAATGTAAATGTAATGTAAATGTAATGTAAATGTAATGTAAATGTAATGTAAATGTAATGTAAATGTAATGTAAATGTAATGTAAATGTAATGTAAATGTAATGTAAATGTAATGTAAATGTAATGTAAATGTAATGTAAATGTAATGTAAAAGTAATGTAAATGTAATGTAAATGTAATGTAAATGTAATGTAAATGTAATGTAAATGTAATGTAAATGTAATGTAAATGTAATGTAAATGTAATGTAAATGTAATGTTAATGTAAATGTAATGTAAATGTAATGTAAATGTAATGTAAATGTAATGTAAATGTAATGTAAATGTAATGTAAATGTAATGTAAATGTAATGTAAATGTAATGTAAATGTAATGTAAATGTAATGTAAATGTAATGTAAATGTAATGTAAATGTAATGTAAATGTAATGTAAATGTAATGTAAATGTAATGTAAATGTAATGTAAATGTAATGTAAATGTAATGTAAATGTAATGTAAATGTAATGTAAATGTAATGTAAATGTAATGTAAATGTAATGTAAATGTAATGTAAATGTAATGTAAATGTAATGTAAATGTAATGTAATGTCACAATGTAAATACATATTTTTAAAATTAAACAATTGTTTAACACAAACTTAAACAATTGTTTTTCAATTTCACCCTACTTGAATTACATTATATTTCCGTATATATTTAATACAACATTCATAAATCCCGCCTTTGATAATTAGTTCCTAGGAAGGAAACATAGATGGCGCACATCTATCACAGAAATTCATTAGTCAGTGTCCAGTCTCTCTTTAGATATTTGTCTCTGATATCCCTTATGGGACATTCCAAGACCTCTCTGGTGGCAACACCGCCCAAAAAAAAGGTGAATAAATAAAACAAATCCTTAATTTTTAATTAATGTATTATGTAAAAAAAAATCATGCTGCTTCATCTCCCCTTCCTTTATTTCCCTGATTTCCATTTCCATCCCCTATATATGCTAATAGCCTGTGCCTGAAAAAAAATCTAGATTTTAAACTGGCTGATCCCCTAAAATAAATTATATAGTAATTCTTACGATTTCTCCCAATTCAATCTTTCTTTAGCGTGTCTAGGCCAGTTCTTAATATGTATGGAAATTGTGTCATAATCTTACAATAATCTGTCACCTCTGGTTCATGTATTCTAACCACATCTAAAAAATTTTGAAATTAAATATAAAATGAAAACGATTATAAGAATACACACCATTTCATATAAAGTGTAAATAAATTGAAATTTATGAGAAATGTAAAATTAATATGATATATATATATATATATATATATATATATATATATATATATATATATATATATATATATATATATATATATATGATATATATATAGTCGCAGAACTATTGAAAAACTTAGGCAAAAACGCACTCCAAGAACTCACAGAAATTATCCACGAAATCTGGAACACAGAAAAAGTACCCGAAGACTGGAGATGCGCTCTCATTCATCCGCTCTTCAAGAAGGGAGACCGGACACATGTGAACAACTACAGAGGGATCTCCCTTCTTCAAGTAACATACAAAATTTTCTCAGCATGCTTACAAGAACGAGTTCAGACACAACTTGAAGGCAAAATAGGCGAGTACCAAGCGGGCTTCAGGCCTCGCAGATCTTGCGTAGAACAAATATTCAATCTCAAAAGCTGCCTAAGAATTAGAACACTCAGCAACAAACCCACGGTCTGCACATTTGTTGACTTCAAAAAGGCGTACGACTCAGTAGACCGGACATCACTCTTCAACACGCTAAACGAACTCGGACTGGACACAAAAACACTGAACCTAGTAAAGGCAACACTCACAGATACATACTCCAAAGTGAAATTCATGGGAGAAATTTCAAAACCTTTCAAAATTGAAACAGGAGTCAGACAAGGTGACGGCCTCTCCCCACTCCTGTTCAACCTCATTTTAGACAAAGTAATTAGAGAATGGAACACAACACCCACCACTCTAGGCAGAAGCGGTATCACCTTTAAATGCCTAGCATTCGCAGATGACCTTGCAGTTCTAGCAGACACTGAGGAACAAGCGATCCAACAGGTAGAAACCCTCAAAAAGTGCGCTGAAAAAGTTGGACTACAAATATCGTTCGAGAAAACTGAGTACATGTCAACAAACAAAAACGACAAACAAGAATTACAGACGAAATACGGAACAGTAAACAGAGTTACAAAATTCAAATACCTAGGAGAAATCATACAACATACAGGAATTGAGAAAGAAACTCAAAAGACAAGGATAGAGAAAGTAAGAAAAGGCTACGGCATGACTGCAAACATCTACAACAAGAAAAACCTTGGCATCCAAACAAAAATCAGACATTACAATACAGTCATCAAACCCGCCATACTATACGCATCAGAAACTATAGCCTCGAATAAAGGTGACATGGAAGCCCTGAAGAAAGAAGAGCGGCGAATCATCAGAAAAATTATTGGACCAAAACTCACAGATGAAGGATATAGACTACAATCAATAGAAACCACGGAAAAACTGTCTAACATAGAGAACGACATCAGAAAACGCAGACTTAGATTCTACGGACACATCTCAAGACTCCCGGAGACCAGACTAACTAAACAGATGCTGAACTTCCTACAGAAACGTAAAGTCAGTACCAAGTGGATGAAACAAGTAACACAAGACCTAGAAGCAGCAAACATCACAGATACTCAGGACAGAACGACTCTCAGACATCAAATACACCAGTGGGAAGTGAAGAAGGAGACCAAGAAAAAGACTGGAACCTCCTGGACCGAAGCAAGAAAACAGGCACACCCACAGAAAATGCGGGAAATCTGGGCCAAGAAAAAGAAAAAGATTTGAAAACCATGAAAACTTAGCGCCATCTACTTTGGGTGCAATCCGAGGATAATAATAAATAATATATATATATATATATATATATATATATATATATATATATATATATGTATGAATGACCAGAATGAAATAAACCTAAACATTAACATATAAACATTTAAAAAGAAATTTTTTATTTATACTCCAGTTATTAGCCAGTTTATAAGTTTTTTCCTTATTAATTTTTTATTAACATTTAGAGATTTCAGATTGTCTGGTAGCATATTAAAGTTTTTTATTGCTACAATATGAGAGTTTTTGAATGCAATACTTTTATTGATTTTCGGTAAAATTATTGCCTTATTTCTAGTTTTCCCTTGGTAATCATTAAAAATTGACTTTTTACAATTTTCATAGTGAAAACATAGGGAGTCAATTATGAAAGTTTCTTTACTATTCAAAATGTAATTGTTCGTTTGTTCTGTTATTAAATTAATGAGTTTATTTTGTGTACTAGTTAATTTTTTCATATTTTTATAGCATCCTCCCCATGCAAATATCCCATAATTAACTATACTTTCAAATAGTGTATGATAGATTATTTTAAGTGAATTTTTGTTTACACTCCTCTTCAATTTATAGAAGATAAATAGGAAAAAATTATTTTTATTTATTAAATCTTTTATATGCTGGTCCCATCTCATATTACAGTCAAACTTTATGCCTAGATATTTACAACTGTTAACTCTTTTTATTTTCTGATTATAAATAAAAATTTCCAAATTTGCTGGAATACTATCGCTATAAGAACCAAAAGTTATAAATGTAGTTTTATCTATATTTATTGACAGATAATTATCAAAAAACCATTTCCCTAATTTATCTAAATAACCGTTAATTTTGTGTTGAACGTCAGGCCATGAATTACCAATACACTTTACAACAGTGTCGTCAGCATAAGCAGCTATCGAGTTTGCTTCTAAAATTTTAAAAATATCATTTAAATATAGAATGAACAGTAATGGACCTAAGATTGTTCCCTGCGGAACACCAATTTTTACCTTTCTTTTCATACTCTTAATTTTATTAATTCTTACAACCTGTAGTCTATTGGTTAAATAATTTTCAAATAAATCAGAAGCAACACCTCTGATTCCGTACTTATACAATTTCTGTATTAATATTTGTTGTAATTATATTTTGTTTGAATGTCACCATACTTATGTACTATGTGTTATGTTGGTACCATAAAGGTTACCAGTTCTATAATGGCAACACTGCTAGTCTTGTAAGCATTTGTCGCAATGCGCCAACCATCTCTCTCTACATTTGTGCTGCGACCTTAGTGGGGTATAGACGCGTGTTACTCTGAGTTCTTTAATATTACAATTAAATCTGTGTGCATCCTTTTTATTTCACGACTAACATTGTTAATTTCCACATTAATTAATCATTAACCTCAACAGGTTATGGGCCCAGAACGAATTTTCTGTAAATTTCGAGTGTTTAGTGATTAAAATCTTGAACTTAGTAAGTTGCGCGAGTGTGAGCACGTGTTTGTGAGTTCGGACATTTTTTCTTGTAGTACGTTACTGCCTTGATTGTTTCAATAACAATGGAGTTTAAGGCTCAGATCGATAAACTGAGTGGAGCACAAAATTGGGCGATGTGGAAACGTCAAGTGTGTTTGGTACTGAAACACCACGAGGTGTATGAAGTTGTAACCGGCATGACGGTCGTCCCGGAAGCTTCGAACGACGAAGCAGCACAAGCAGCATTAAGAAAGTATAAAAAAGCTGACGCGCTAGCCCAACTTGTACTTGTTTCGACAATGAACGAATTGAATGTGGACTTGACAGCCACATGTGACACAGCTAAAGCTGTTTGGGAAAAACTACTCAGTGTATATGAACAAAGTTCAGGACAGCGCTTAGACAGGCTGATGGAAAGATTTTTCACCTATGAAAAGGATGAAAATGAGGATATCATGACACATATCGCTCGGCTTCAGCGCATCTTCAGGGAAATGAATGAAGAACTTACGACGGTTGCCCAAACGCAACTTCCTGACCTGTTACTCATGAGTAGAATTTTGTCAACCCTCCCCACAGAGTACTTCGAATTTAAGAGTGTGTGGGAGTCCGTTGCCATTGCTGATCGTTCGATAAACAAGTTAACCGAGCGTCTACGGTTAATAGAAATGCGTTTGCCAACGAAGAAAAACGAATCTGAAGCGCTAGTTGCAGAGGACAGGAAAGCCTATAAACGTAAGCCTATTTTAAAGTGTTACAAATGTCACAAAATGGGACATGTTGCTCGCGAATGCAGAAACAAAAATTTCAGCAATAACGAAAGTGCGGGTGAAGCTTTCATGGCGGTTGCATCGTTCGCGAATAGTGCGGTAACTGACAGTGAGACTTGGTTTGCGGACAGTGGTGCAACGGCACACATGACGAGTAGAAAAGAATACTTTGCTTCTTTTAACAGATTCGAACAAGAAAAATCCGTGCATCTCGGGGACTCTAGTGTCATAAAGGCAATTGGTCATGGAACAGTGAACGTTCAGATGCGTTACAACGGTGCGTCAGTTGACAACTACTTAGAGAACGTCTGGTATGTACCAGATCTTGGGCGCAATCTCTTCTCAGTCAGCGCAACAATGAAGAAAGGCTTTAAGTTTCAAGCTGACATCCGCATGTGCAAGTTTGTGAAGAACAACGATGTGCGCTTAACGGGTACAATGACCACACGAGGCTTATATGCACTAAATATGACTGTTTCTCGGACAAATAATCTTTGTCTTTTTTCATCAGAAGTCGATGAGTGTGCGACCATGTTGGCGGCCGTGGCAACTACGAAAACGGCGTCACTCCAAACTTGGCATGAGAGATTCTGTCACCAAAACAAGCAGCATGTTCGTGAGGTGTTAAAAAGATACAACATTAGTGCGCTAGATCGTAATGATGCAGTTTGTGAAGCGTGCATTCTCGGGAAGCAACAACGAATAAGTTTTCGTTCGCGGAGAGACAAGGCAAAGAGTGCGGGAGAGCTCGTGCATTCCGATGTATGCGGGCCAATGCAGGTGACCTCTCTCGGCGGATCGAGATACTTTCTGTGTATAAAAGACGATTTTAGCAAGTTTCGGCGCGTGTTTTTTATTCGACAGAAAAGTGAAGTTCCTGAATGCGTTAAAACTTTCATAAATGAGGCGACTAGAGCCGGTGTAACAGTTCGCGAGTTTCAAAGTGACGGAGGAAAAGAATATGACAATCAGGCTCTCGTCTTTCCTCTCGGCGAATGGTATAGTGCAAACAATTACAATGCCTTATTCGCCAGAACAAAACGGGACCGCGGAACGCGAAAACAGGACATTGGTTGAAAGTGCGCGCACTTTAATACACGCGACAAAGATGCCGTTAAATCTTTGGGCAGAGGCTGTCAACACCGCTGCGTATGTTTTAAACAGAACGGGCCCTACCTCTGTGGAAGCAAAAGCTCCGTACGAAGTGTGGTTTAACAGGAAACCAACCACACCGTTACACTTTAAAACGTTTGGAACAAGGTGCTACGTCCACATTCCTCACCAGATGCGTCGAAAACTTGATGCTAAAAGCAAGTCCGCTTGTTTTGTTGGATACTGTGGAGAGAAGAAGGGGTACCGGGTCTGGCTGCAAGATGAAAAGAAGGTAACTATCAGCCATGATGTGATTTTCATGGATAAAAATTTACAGAAATCCCTCGATCACATTGAACCATGTGCAGTGGATGTTAATCCAGTCCAGGAGGCTTACGGCGACGACGTTCATCAAGTTCCAAAGGAAGTGACAAACGACGATGTCCATCAACATCGAGAGGAAGAGATGAATCATGATGACGATGATGATGTCCATCAACATCGAGAGGAAGAGATGAATCATGATGACGATGATGATGTCCATCAAGTTGTTCAAGGTGAAGTGAACCAGGACCATGATGACGACGATGGAGTCAATCAACCTCGCGAGGCAGAGGACGATCATGACGAAACAACGAAAACCAAACGAAGAAGAAGACGTCCAGTACGAATGAATGACTATTTGTTGGAGGAAGAAATTGATGCTGAAGTTCTGTTAAGCGAATCGTCTACTGACGAAGCAAATTGGAAAGAAGCCAAAGAAGAAGAAATTGCATCTCTCATTGAGAACCAAACTTGGGTTCTGGTGAGCCTTCCCAAAGGAAAGAAGGCTGTTGGTTGCCGATGGGTATTAAGGCTAAAGAAAAATGCAGATGGCTCAATCGAGAGATTTAAAGCACGACTGGTGGCAAAAGGTTTCGTGCAGAAGAAGGACCTGGACTACAATGAAACCTTTAGTCCGGTAACCAGGTTTGAAACAGTAAGAATAATATTAAGTATTTCAGCATCCAAGGATTTTGATCTGGTTCAATTTGACGTTAAAACCGCATTCCTCTACGGAGAACTAGAGGAAGAAGTATACATGGCACAGCCAGTGGGGTTTGAAGATGGGACGGGACGCGTATGCAAGCTACAACGTAGCATCTATGGGCTAAAACAAGCACCTAGATGCTGGAATAAACGGCTCGTAGACTTCCTGAAGTAACAACACTTTGATCAAAGCAAAGCAGATCCATGTCTTTTTATCAAACGTACTTCGTTGTACGTCATCATGCTCGCCATATATGTTGACGATGGACTTGTGGCCACCAACAACCAAACAGAATTCCAAAAATTTCTCGTCGAACTCAAAACGAACTTTAAAATAAAAGTGTCCAATTTAAATTGTTTTCTTGGTTTGCAAACCAAACAATGTGCTAATTCTTCATTTGTAGGTCAAAGCACATACACAAAACAAGTACTGGAGAGGTTCAACCTGGAGGAGTGTAATGCGGTTGCCACTCCGAGTGATGACTACTTGTCAGACAGCGAGGAAGACCCATTCCTTGACAAGTCAACGCCATTTCGCGAGGCAATTGGTTGTCTTATGTACCTGTCGGTAGCAACAAGGCCCGACATTAGTTATGCCGTCAGCGCAGTCTCCCAATTTCTGGAGAATCCGAGAGCATCACACTGGGGCGCAGTCAAGCGCATATTTCGCTATCTTCGAGGTACAGCTGATTTGGGTTTGCTGTACATGAAGAAAGATTTGGCGATTCCAAAACTGGAAGTTTACAGCGATGCTGACTACGCGGGAGACAAACCTACCAGGCGATCCCGAAGCGGCGTGGTTTGCAAAGTCACAGATGCAGCAGTCTCATGGAGCAGTAAGAAGCAGACTTGTGTTGCTCTATCAACAACTGAGGCTGAATACATTGCAGCCTGTGAAGGCACAAAGGAAGCAATCTGGCTGAGCAGATTGCTGAACGATGTAAACGGGACATACAGTAATTTACCTACTCTCTATACTGATAGTGCTAGTGCACTAAAATTGGCTAAAAACCCAGAATTCCATAAAAGGACCAAACATATTGAAGTCAAATTCCACTTCGTTAGAGAGAAACTAAATTCTGGAGATATAACAATCGACACGTTCCAGGAGACGCACAAGTGGCAGATATTTTAACGAAGCCACTTCCAAAGCCTAGATTCATTAAACTACGTGAAATGTTGGGACTCAAGAAAATGAACTAAATTTTGCATGATAACATTAGAGGAAGTGTTGTAATTATATTTTGTTTGAATGTCACCATACTTATGTACTATGTGTTATGTTGGTACCATAAAGGTTACCAGTTCTATATTGGCAACACTGCTAGTCTTGTAAGCATTTGTCGCAATGCGCCAACCATCTCTCTCTACTTTTGTGCTGCGACCTTAGTGGGGTATAGACGCGTGTTACTCTGAGTTCTTTAATATTGCAATTAAATCTGTGTGCATCCTTTTTATTTGACGACTAACATTGTTAATTTCCACATTAATTAATCATTAACCTCAACAATATTTTATGGTCCACCGTGTCAAAGGCCTTAGCTAAGTCTAAAAGAGCGACTACTGTAGGGTTGTTCTTATCCATATTCGTATAAATAAACTCCGAAATAGATGCAAAAGCATCCTTTGTGCCCCTGTTTGGAGAAAACCAAATTGTTCCTGTGCAATGATTTTATATTTAGTAATAAAATCATAGAGCCTTTTATGAATGATTTTTTCGAAAACTTTCGCGATGTTAGATATAAGGGAGATAGGACGATAGTTTGTTGCCTGATGTCTATCACCCGTTTTAAAAATGGGAATGATTTCCGCACATTTTAATGCATTAGGCCAGATACCCCTTAACATACAGTTATTAAATATATGCTCAATCGGTTTACTAATATAATGATTAATAACTTTGAGTGTTTTAGAATTTATGCCATCTGTCCCTCCTGCTTTGTCTTTTAGGTTTGTCATAATTTCTTCTATTTCACTACAATTTGTTGGATTTAAGAAAATAGAGTTAGAATTTTGATTTATGTTGATATTACATTGACTATAATTTTTGTTTCCTATTTTTTCAGCGAGCTTTACCCCAATATTGCTGAAAAAATCTACAAATTCATTAGCAATTTTTTGTGGATCAATGATCTTTTGATGTTCTTTATTTAAATAATCAATATTTTCATTAAAGTTTATTTTTTTTCCAAGCTTTTCATTGATAAATTGCCACATTTTTTTACTATCGGTACATTTATAATTAAATTCCCTACTGTTATGGTTATATTTTGCTATTTTTATTAATTTATCTAACTTTTTACGATAGTTAATATAATTTAATTTTAATTTAATATTAGTTATATTTTGCTTCCATTTATTATAAAGTTTTTCTTTAGTGTGACAAGATTTTATGATACCAGAGGTAATCCAATTTTTACGCGGCTTTTGCTTTTTATAGATACTAGATTTTACAGTGGTTTTTTTTAATTAATATTTGTATTTTATCAATTAGTAGATATGTAGCTACATTTGGATCATGCGTAGCCAATAAGTCTGTCCAGTCGGTTTGATCGCAATTATATAACAGTTTCTGGTAGTTAATAGAAGTTTTATTATTATTATAATTTTTTTGTGTATGTATTTTAATTCCCAGAAATATAGGAAAGTGATCAGCAAAAACATTTGCATAAGTAATTGAATTTAGATAATGTAAATTTGTCTTGACAAACATATTGTCTATACATGTCCCAACGTTTATATTAGGTCTCGTAACATCATTAAAGTAAGGTACATAATACATATCTAGTAGTGTAGAGAGATACAAATCAGTCAAATTGTCCGAAGTACTTATATCTATGTTAAAATCACCAACGATAATATGATTTTGTACTTTAGTATTTTTTTGTAAATAATATTTTAAGTTATCTATAAATTCATCTTTATGTATATCATGACACCTATATACACCACTTACTTTTAGGAGATTATTATTATTAATTTTTATTGTAGTAGAGATGCAACTTGACCTTCCCATGTTTTCAATTGAAGTTGTTTGTTCAATGTTATCTAATATATACATAACTACACCATCTGTTTTGTTGATATAACTTTGATTATAGTACAGTTTGTAATTTATTAGAGAAAAATAATTTGGGCAATTTAGTGTCCACGTTTCAGTACATACAATAATTTGAGGTTTTTTTTCTAATCTTTCAATAAATATCTCTAAATTTTCAAAATTTGAATTAAGGCTTCTTACATTAATATGTAGAATTATTATGCCATAATCTTTGAGCGCAAAATTTAAACATTCGAGGTTATCTATTGACTGCTCGATGTGAATATTATTATGAATTGGTAAAACCATACAACATTATAGATAATCAGATAAACTTAATAAAGATGGAACAAAGCTTGAATATATAAATATACTCAACCTTTCCGGAACTCTATAATACTAATGAGTCTTTTTAGGACTACCAAAAACAAATCTCGTATGAAATTTGTCAGTTATTCTATAGCTTTCAGTCCACCTTCGTGGCACTCAACAAAAACCATAAAAATAACATTGAGTTTTAAGATCATGTCTTTCCGATACCTTGAGTGGATAGCCATCTGTGGACGCGTTTCGAGATTTATCTCTCATCAGCACAGCTTTGCTCTCGAAACGCGTCCACAGATGGCTATCCACTCAAGGTATCGGAAAGACATGATCTTAAAAATCAATGTTATTTTTATGGTTTTTGTTGAGTGCCACGAAGGTGGACTGAAAGCTATAGAATAACTGACAAATTTCATACGAGATTTGTTTTTGGTAGTCCTAAAAAGACTCATTAGTATTATAGAGTTCCGGAAAGGTTGAGTATATTTATATATTCAAGCTTTGTTCCGTCTTTATTAAGTTTATCTGAATATTATTATATTGATAATTTGAATTAACTGACATCACTTTAATTCACAAAATTAAAAGCTGTTAATTTAATTTTTTTTTATGAAAACTTATTATGACTCTGTTTTCTAAGTCTACCTCTGTCCCATCCTTTGGCTTTTGTCCTGACTAGGGTCTTTTTAGGATCCGGTTCTGGTTCTGATGTGTCGTTAGAAAGTAATGATGTTCTAGTGATTGGTGGATCAGGTCGTTTCATTTTGTCTTTTTCTTCTGCAACTTTTTGAGTTTTCAAATTATCTCTGGATGTCCGTTCTTTATTTGTTGATGATTCTTTGTAAAAGTCCTCTTCCGGTGTATATGAATGAGTCTTTTTACTATCTATCGCAGAAGTCTTTTCAAAAATTATTGGTGTACAAGTTTCAGTTTCTTCAAGGTCAGTGTTTCCTTTAAAAGTTTCAGGTCGGATTAGGTTTTTTAGAGAGTCCATAATTGCAGGAATTAAAACTGCGGCTAGCTCCTTAACATCGAGAGAGGTTGGTCGTATGGGTGTTGAGAGAATTTTAGAATACGAAGTGTTATTAATTGGTGTGTTAATTTTAATTTTACGCTTGGCTTCATGATATGAGATTTTTTCTTTAATTTTGATTTCTTGTATAGATGCTTCTTCTAAATAAATTGGGCATGTTCGATCATTTGCTGCATGGTTTCCGCCACAATTTATACAAATTGGTAAGACACAATTACCCTCGTGTGGAGATTTACCGCAGGGACATATTTGAGTACTGGAGCAGTGGTTAGAATTATGGCCAAATTTTTGACAGCGGAAACATCGAGTAGGATTTGGAATGTACTCCCGCACTTCCAAATTGTAAAATGCAACTTTAATGTATTTTGATATTGTGGGTCTATTGAAGGTTAAGATGATATATGGTGTGTCTCTAAGTGTACCATATCTTTGTTTTAATTTTTCTTACTTCACAAATATCTATATGCTTTAATTCTTCGAAAATCTCTTCCTCTGATACGTTTAAGAGGTCCTTACAAAATATAACGCCTTTGCTAAAGTTTAGGGTTCTATGTGTTAGGACTTTTACTAGATATTCGCATAGATTGATAGTATTCCTTAGCCTAATTGATTGTTTGTCACTTTTAGTTTCAACCAAAAGACCTTCTTTGATTTTTTTAATTTTAGCGCATTCACCAATTAATCCGTATATACTTTTATTAATTTTAAATGGGTTGTCCTTTTCGAAGTTGGTACCATCACTTTTCTTGATAATCAAGAACCGGGGTTGTGCCGCCGTCGTCTGATTATTAGATGCTATTTTGTCGGAGATCGGGGTCTCCTTGTTTTTGTCACCCGTCATTTTCCATGTATTTGATCCTCACTGCTAAAAGCACTTGCTCATCTAATGCTCATGTAGCGGCGAGGGATGTGTGAAAATATTAGGGAGATTATTTATCGCCGGAATAGCAACTATACAAAATAACAGATTTGAGTCTTTTAAAAATATATAACAAGGTTTATCACAAATAATTATATGACAAGGTTCACTCCATAATGGTCCGAATTTTAAAACACTATCACTATTTAAAATGTCTAATAGACTAAGTAAAATTAACTTTCTTGTAAGAGTGGACGTGAAAAACGTCTATACGTCAAAAAAATATTTTGACACCAATATTAGGGCCACCAATATTCGATAACTCGGTCATGTAAAAACAGGAATATAAAATATAATATATCATTTACTTACAGTCTGAATAATTAGAAAAATTTGTAAAGTAAAGCTACTAATACATACCAGGTCTTTCTTGAATTGGTCATCACACAAGTTTCTTTCGATGATTTCCAAGGCTTGCATATCAAGTAAAGGAAAAGTTTTCATAATATTAGTTCGATGTTCTGGAACAATATTAGCAGCAGTCAACTGTTCCAGAACTTCTCTCATGCTCATCTTTAAACTTGTTAAAGATTTTACCACAAAGTGTTGTGGGTCAATCTGAAATGAAAACTATATAACCATATTGTTGTTGCATGAATTATTTTTATGCTCAGTATAAAATAAACTAAAAAAGTGTATATACTTTTTTGCTTCTAAAATAATATCAGCGAATGTAGAATAAATGGTATGATTAGTCGAAAACAAAAAATCCTGAGATCTTGTATTTAAATAAATTATCATTACCTGATGAATTTACTTTCTTTAGTTTATTGTCTAGTCTGTCTAGTCTGTCTAGTCTTTTCAGTCTGTCTAGTCTGTCTAGTCCGTCTAATCTGTCTAGTCCGTCTAGTCTGTCTAGTCTGTCTAGTCTGTCTAGTCTGTCTAGTCTGTCTAGCCTGTCTAGTCTCTCAAGTTTGTCCAGTCAGTCCAGCCTGTCTAGTCTGTCTGGTCGGTCTAGCCCGTCTAGTCTCTCTAGTCCGTCTAGTCTGTCTAGTCTAGGGGCCCCAAACTTTTTATCCCGGCGACCCTTTCATATAATATTTGGCTTCATACCGACCACATCTTGTAAGTTTTTAGACAAAATAGACCAAGTTATGAGACACTATATTTCAGGTATTAGACTAGGCAGCATAAAGAAACTTGGTAAGTATCTAGCCTGCTAAATTATCTAGACGATGCTGAGAACTATAAGTCGCTACCTAGTCTAGGAAAGAAGTAATCGGGATTAAAGTTCGTGTAAGTTTTGAGTCAAAATGGACTAAGTTTTGAGACTATATGTCTCAGGTATTAGACTAGGCATTATAACAAAACTTGGTAGACATCTAGCCTGCTAAATTATCTAGACGAAGATGGAAACTAGAAGTCGCTACCTCTTCTACAAAAAAAGCTATCGGGATTAAAGTTCTTGTTAGTTTATAGACTAAATAGGCCAAGTTTTGAGACTCTATATTTCAGGTATTAGACTTGGCAGGCTGAAGTAACTTGGTAAATATTATCTACACGATGGTTAAAACTAGAAGCCGCTACCTAGTCCAGAACAAAAGTAATCGGGATTAAAGTTCGTGTAAGTTTTGAGTCAAAATGGACTAAGTTTTGAGACTCTACATCTCGGTTATTAGACTAGACAGGATAACGAAACTTGGTAGGCATCTAGCTCACTAAATTATCTAGTCGAAACTGGAAGCTATAAGTCGCTACCTAGTCTAGAAAAAAGCTATCGGGATTAAAGTTCTTGTAAGTTTTTAGACTAAATAGACCAAGTTTTGAGACTCTATATTTCAGGTATTAGACAAGACAAGATAAATAAACTTGGTAATATCTAGTTTTCTGAATTATCTAAACGATGGTGGAAACTAGAAGTCGCTATCTAGTCTAGAACAAAACTAAACGGGATTAAAGGTCATGTAAGTTTTGAGTCAAAATGAACTAAGTTTTGAGACTCTATATCTCAGGTATTAGACTAGGCATGATAACGATACTTTGTAGACATATAGTCTGCTAAATTATGACGAGGATGGAAACTAGAAGTCGCAACCTAGTCCAGAAAAAAAGCTATCGGGTTTAAAGTTCTTGTAAGTTTTTAGACTAAATAGACCAAGTTTTGAGACTCTATATTTCAGGTATTAGACTAGGTAGGATATAGAACCTTAGCAAATATCTAGCTTGCTAAATTATCTAGACGATGGTGAAAATTAGAAGTCGGTAGTTAGATTAGAACAAAAGTAATCGGGATTAAATTTCGTGTGAGTTTTGAGTCAAAATGGACTAAGATATGAGACTCTATGTCTCAGGTATTAGACTAGGCATGATAACGAAATTTGGCAGACGTCTAGCTTGCTAAATTATCTAGACGAATATGGAAACTAAAGGTCGCTACCTAGTCTAGAAAAAAAGCTATCGGGAATAAAGTTCTTATAAGTTTTTAGACCCAACAGACCAAGTTTTGAGACTCTATATTTCAGGTATTAGACTAGGCAGGATAAAGAAGGTAAATATCTAGCTTGTTAAATTATCTAGACGACTGTGAAAACTAGAAGTCGCTGCCTAGTCTAAAACAAAAGTAATCGGGATTAAAGTTCGTGTAAGTTTTGGAGTCAAAATGGACTCAGTTTTGAGACTATATCTCAGGTATTACACCAGGCAGGATAAAGAAAATTACTTGTTTAACTTGTTTATCACAGTGGGTTGCTGAAGTTGAAGGGTGCAGCAATTCACAATCATTATTTGTTTTTTTGACTTTTAAAAGCTGAGGTTTTGGATTAGATGATGATTTTTTTCTGTTCGCTGGAGTGGTAGGAAAAGGTGGTAATATGCACGGTCCATTATTTTCGGAATGAGATTCATCATCACTACTCGAATTTATAACACGTGCTCATTTTCTTCTGTTTTTCTTTAATTCTGCCTCATCCACATCACTATTATTTATGTCAGAAAACATTTTTGCTTCTTTTAACTTTTTTTTTCCATTTTCATAAGTTTCTGAAATGAGAATATTTTTGTTAAAAAACAGAACCAGATATAAAACAGCGAAATAAGTAAAATGAGTTGTGATCTATGAAAATTTATCACTAAAAATATTCAAGGCGGTTTTTCTAATAAATTAAAACTTAAAGGTTAGTAAACATTAATTGTTTTATGAAAATAAAAATAACTTACTTGCTGTTGTAACTTTAACAGCTTTGTCAAACTTTTTGTTGTTTGTAAATGTTGGCCAATAAAATTCTGTTTTTTGATTTGCCATTCAATTCTCTGGTACAAATTGAATGCCGTCCTCAAATTCGACAACATAAAAACTAGGTCCTTTCGAATGGTCCATATTATAATATAAACTAGGAAAATAAAACTTTTGTTGGTTTTTATTTTATTTATGAGGCGAAGCAGCAAGCTACTGATGTAAGTGCCCCCCGGAATTGGCCTACTCTTGTCTGACTAGTCTTATCTGTATAATCTTTTCCGTCTAGTCTTGTCTGTCTAGTCTTGTTTGTCTGGCCTATATGTAATAACGAAATCTTTCTTTAGACATATTGTAGACCATAGACCCTGTATGTTTATAAATAATGATTTATAACCTCGAAAACTTAAAAATAGTCTGTAATAATAACAAATATTTACATATGTAATAACAAAGAGTAAAACTTACCAGCACTGGAACTTTGAATTGTCACCGACAATAATTGTAAAAACTCAGATTAATTATTAATCTGAGAGTTTTTACACTAGTACACTATTAATAATTTTACACTATTACTATTGTGATCTCGCGATTTTGGTTTCAAAGAATTTGAGTTTCTCACGAGTCGGCAAAGAAAACTGGACACCCGATTAGTTTTTGTTTATTTAGGACCATTAGTCTGGCTTATCTAAATCATGCGGGCAGACGCTCGAACTTAGGGATCGTGCCGAGACGCCGAGAGGATTTTATTTTATGAGTTTTGGAAATTTTCCATAAAGATTAGGGGAGGACTCACACCAAGACCGAGGTGATGAGGTAGAGGGGAAGTTAAAAGGGGGCAGTCAGAATTGAGCTAGCAAGAAAGTAATTTGAGTTTTGAAGACGAACCTCCGTATTTTCGTTGAAGTAAATTCCGGGTTTCGACCATAAGTTTCGTAGAATTAAGTGTATTGTTTATTATTTATTAGTTTCGATTCAGTTATTTATAATTGTAATAACGTAGGATTCGATCAGTTATGAAATAGAAGCGAATTATTAAGGGAATCGATAAAACTCGATCATTTGAATGTAGAGGAACAGAAGGCTATCGGTGAATTGATTTACAGATATTCTGATATTTTCCATCTCGATGGAGAAAAGCTGACTTGCACCGATGCAGTTCAGCATAAAATTCCATTAATCGGTGATTCACCTCCCATTCATATTAGGCAGTATAGGTTACCAGAAAGTCAAAAGAGCGAGGTACAGAGACAGATTGATAAAATGTTGGATGATAATATCATTGTAGAGAGCGACAGCGCTTATAACGCCCCATTATTAGTCGTACCGAAGAAAGCGGGTGCGGACGGTAAACTTAATTGGCGCGTTGTTGTAGATTTTAGGAGGCTAAACGAGTCTACAGTAGGATTTTCGTACCCAATTCCCAATATTAGCGACATTTTAGACAAACTAGGGAATTCCAAGTATTATTCAAAGTTAGATCTATCGAACGAGTACCATCAGATAGAAATGCATCCGGATGACAGGCATAAAACGGCATTTTCACATCAATTTGCTCACTATGAATTTAAAAGAATGCCTTTCGGTCTAAAATCAGCTGGAGCATCATTTCAACGCCTTATGAATAGCGTGTTGTCGGGAATACAGGGAATTCGCGCATTTGTTTACCTGGATGATATTATAGTATTTTCAAATAATTTGCGTACTCATTGTGAAAAATTGCAAGAAATTTTTGAAAGATTACGATCTTTTAACCTAAAATTAAGTCCGGAAAAATGCGAATTTCTAAATAAAGAGATTGTGTACCTAGGTCACAAAATTACTGATGAAGGAATTTTGCCTGACGAAGATAAAATCTTAGCGGTAAAAAAATTTCCTGTACCAACATGTCAGAAACAAGTAAAGTCGTTTTTAGGTTTGGCTTCGTACTATAGACGATTTATTAAGGATTTTTCAAAGGTTGTTTCCCCGATAAATAACTTGTTAAAAAAGGATGTGCATTTTCAATGGTCGCAACGTTGCCAAATTGCATTTGATGAATTAAAACATTTATTAACTAATTCGCCAATTTTGATTTATCCCGATTTTTCAAAACCGTTCATATTAACGACCGATGCTTCAGATTATGCTATCGGTAGTGTTTTGTCGCAGGGTAAGATAGGTCAGGATCTGCCCGTCGCTTACGCATCAAGATCGCTCAATAAGGCCGAAAGAAATTACAGCACATGCGAAAAGGAATTATTGTCCATTGTTTGGTCTTGCAATTATTTTAGACCGTATTTGTTTGGCAACAAATTTTTCGTTCACAGTGACAATAAGGCATTAGTTTACCTAAAAAATATTAAGTCCCCAAATTCCCGTTTAACTCGAATGAGACTCAAATTGGAAGAATTCGATTTCGAAGTTAGTTACAAGCCCGGCAAATTCAATAAAAACGCGGACGCTTTAAGTAGAATAGATTGGGATCAAACAATTATCAGAGAACCCAGTTGTAGTATTAATTTGACAAATAAAGTAATTAACGATTACGAAATTTTTTGCAAGTATTTAGAAGGTAATGTGATTATACCCGACGACGGTATTCAAGAATGCCAAGATTCACTTCTAGATGATTTGCCTGCTAACGCAAATTTTTGTTTAGAATTCGACGAAAATGCGAGACCATTAGAACCCTATGTTGACGTCGTAAATAAATTACAATGTCAAGACGACCTTGACAAACTTGACGTACAACGGGGAAACGTTTATTTAATGAATATCACTAATAATAGGAAACTTATCTGTCTCGTAACCTCAGTCAATTCTCTTTTGAAGGTTTCATATGAGAATATATTTTATATTTTGATAAAATTAAAAGAAAAACTTATTGAACATAACATAACAAATATTTATGCATGGAGTAATTTTGGTAACAATTTGAAGTGGTGTAAGGTTAGGCTAATGTTAAGATATATATTTAAAAATTCGGGAATCAAAATTTGTGTGTGCCATAACAAGGTCCGGAAGGAAAACTTTAGTGAAAATGAAAAAAATACAATTTTAACGGAATATCATGACCTGCCCACTGGAGGACACCCAGGTATAGGCCGAATGTACAAAAGAATTAGGCGCAAATATAATTGGGATAATTTAAAATCAGATGTAAGAGAATTTGTTAAAAAATGTAGGCAGTGCCAACAAAATAAGGTTCAAAATAAGACTCATAGGGCACTCTTAATTATTACAGATACTCCCGAATTAGTGTTTGAAAAGTGTTACCTTGACTGCGTAGGACCGTTACCTATATCCGAACAAGGCAACAGATTTTTACTAACGTGTCAGGATGCCTTGAGTAAATATTTAATAGCAATCCCGGTTCCCAATATAGAATCAGCTACGATAGCCACAAGTTTTGTAAATGAAGTTATTTGTAAATTCGGTATAATGAGCGAAATCGTCACAGATCAGGGAAGTAATTTCATGTCGGAGCTATTCAAAGATGTTTGCAAACTTTTGAAAATAAAGAAATTAAATTGCACTAGTTACCACCCCGAATCAAATTCGGTCGAAAGATCTCATCGAACTTTGGGAGAATACTTGAGGAATTTTGTTAATAAAAATAAAACTGATTGGTGTAGCCATGTCCCTTACTTTTTGTTTTCATATAATACTACACCACATTCAACCACCACGTTTATGCCATTCGAATTAGTGTACGGCAAACAACCTATTTTACCAACGTCAATTACAGCTCCACCAGAATTTTCATACAATTACGACGATTATCTGACGGACTTGAAACACAAATTACGCGTGACTAGACAAGAAGCTAGAGACAACCTAATCAGAAGGAAGGAAAGGTCGAAAGTTTTATATGATAGGAGTAGTTCAAATATAGAATATGAAGTAGGAGATTCGGTTTGGCTATTCGATGAAAGTACCAAAACGAACAAAAGCAAAAAATTACATTCAAGATATTTAGGACCATTTAAGATAGTTTCTATAGATTCAGATGTCAATTGTACGCTTAAAATAAAAGGAAAATACGTCAAGGTACATACAAATAGAATAAAAAAATGCCATGTTAATATCGCGGAATCTCGAGTTTAGTTTCTCTTATTGTTAGTTTAGATGTTTAGAATCTTGAGTTTGGAACTCCATTATTCATGAGCCTACCTGCGAATAAGTTCATAATTACAGAGCCTGTCGCGAAATATTTTGCCGTTAACGTTACACAAAGGTATACATGTTTCCATCTTGTTGTTTTTGTTAAGTGTAATATGTGACAATATGTTTGTAAATAAAATTGTCTAATATTTCTGATACAAACAGTGAAATGTGTGAGACGAACTTTTTAGCGGAAACAAGAGAGGTCTGTGAATATTATAAAACATCGTTGAACCGTCGACCGGCCGTTACTAATCGTAAGATGCAAAATTGGAAGGAATCATATTCACCAGGAGAGGAACCGGCGACTAGAAATTATTCGTACGACAACAACGCGGTGGCAAAATATGAAAAATTTGTCAGTTTGAGTAGCGCCAACTTTTTATTAAGTGAGGGAGTGTTGTGATCTCGCGATTTTGGTTTCAAAGAATTTCAGTTTCTCACGAGTCGGCAAAGAAAAGTCGGCAAAGTGGACACCCGATTAGTTTTTGTTTATTTGGGACCATTAGTCTGCTTTATCTAAATCATGCGGGCAGACGCTCGAACTTAGGGATCGTGCCGAGACGCCGAGAGGATTTTATTTTATGAGTTTTGGAAATTTTCCATAAAGATTAGGGGAGGACTCACACCAAGACCGAGGTGATGAGGTAGAGGGGAAGTTAAAAGGGGGCAGTCAGAATTGAGCTAGCAAGAGAGTAATTTGAGTTTTGAAGACGAACCTCCGTATTTTCGTTGAAGTAAATTCCGGGTTTCGACCATAAGTTTCGTAGAATTAAGTGTATTGTTTATTATTTATTATTTTCAAGTTAGTTAGTAATTATTGTAATAAGTTAGCGATTAGTTGTACATATTGTAAGATATTAGCAGATAAGTAGTATTTAATTACATATAAAGGACATATTTGCGTGTAATTAATTCATCCATTGTCCTGATCCTGGAGCAGCACCATACCAAATTACCAGTTCGCAACACTATTACTAATTTTACACTATTACTTAAACTATACTCGGACCGGCGAGAGAATAAACTACGAAACATAAAGAATAAACACTTAAACTATGAAACTTTTTGTGATCGAAGATGAAAAATATTATACTTAAGATATCCCTAGGATATACACAAATGTCATAAGATATCCCACGATCTCTCTGGGAAATCCTGAAATTAAAATGTCCAACGGGATATCCATAGATATGTCCATAGGATATACTGGATATCTTTAGGCAATTTGGTATATAATCAGGATATCCCTGAAATATCCTGTGCTGTGTGGGGGGCGGCGCTTCCGCGAGTGACTTCTTAAATATGTTGCTACAGGTTTATGGTCAGATTCGATGGTAAGATTTTTACAACCCCAAATGTAACTGTGAAATTTTTTACAAGCTACCAATATAGCATTTGCTTTTTTTCCAGTTAACTGTATCCTATCTATGTGGTAGTAAAAGACTTGGCGCAGTAGGCAATAGGTTTTCCTTTTTGAATCAATACTCCACCGCAGGCATAACTACTTGCGTCCACTGAAAGCAGTATAGTCTCTTTTGGATTATAATATCCCAAAACGGGAGGCTTTTTCAGTAACTCTTTCAATTTTAAAAAAGCCTCCTCTTGCCCGTTGGCCCAATACCATTTTGTGTCTTTTTTCAGTAATACTCTTAATGGTTTAGTTACATCAGCCATGTTTTTCATGAATTTTGAGAGGTATGTTACTAACCCATGGAATCTTTGCAGTCGTTTTACATTTTCAGGTCTCTTTATTTTATTTATCCTTTCTAATTTTTCTGGTTCTGGCTTCAATCCTTTGTTCGTCACAATGTGTACTAAGAATTTAACTTTTTGTGTACTGAATATGCATTTTTCTTTATTTAGTTTTGACACCTAACCACCTGGCATACGTCTCTCAGACCCAAAGCAGCAGTAATTTTCTCACCTGAGACGTATGGCAGCTGGTTAAGGGTTAACCCTGAATTTCGAAATTTATCTAGCACTACCTGTGTATTTTTTTCTAATTTATCTTTTGTTTCAGCATGTATAAATATATCATCCTTCGATACCTCTGTGTTTTCTATGACCGTAGGTGAGGTCATGGCTTGTTGAAACACTTCAGGTGCAGATGCTAAGCCAAATGGCATTCTCAGGCAAGAGTATCTTCCAAATGGCGTGCTAAATGTTAAATATTCTGATGTTTTTTTTGTGACTCTAAGCTGCCAAAAACCTCTTTTGCAATCTAATAAAGTGAACCATTTTGATCCATGTATTCCTGAAGTTATTTCTTCAACTGTGTTTAGAGGGTAGTGCCTTCTTTGTTAGATTTATATTATTAAAATTGTTCATTCTAGTGCCATCTATTATTATATTCATTGCACTGCCATCTATTACTTTGTTCATGCCAGCGCCACATATTTTTACTTGTATTAAACATGTTATATTAAAAATAAATGTGTCAGTCTTGTGTAAAACATCACTGCGTGAGCATTATTTCTAACAGGTTCTGGGCCCAGACTTGAAAAATGGCAGCCGTTAATTATTTGTCGAGTGTACCGAAGCTGAAAGGAAGAGAGAATTATGCAGAATGGGTGTTTGCAATGGAAAATCTTTTAGTGTTAGACGGATTATCCAAGAGCATACTTGGAACTGAAGAAGACGCGGAGAAGGTTGGAAAAGCAAAGGCCAAGCTAGTTCTAGCCATCGAGGCTTCGTTGTATGTGCACATTAAGGAGGCAAAGACTGCAAAAGACGTTTCGGATAAGTTAAAAAAACTATTTGATGACTCGGGTTTTACGCGGAAAATTGGATTATTGCGAGCTTTTATTTCTATAAGGCTAGAAAATTGTGGTTCCATGGAGTCATACGTGAATCAAATGGTTGACACAGCGCAGAAATTAAAAGGGACAGGATTTCAAATAGATGATGAGTGGATCGGTTCGTTATTATTAGCCGGGTTGCCTGAAAGGTATTCGCCGATGATAATGGCGATCGAACACTCGGGAATTCTAATAATGGCCGACAGCATTAAAACAAAATTGCTGGACATGGAGCCGGAAGTCGGTAAGACAGGGAGTGCATTTGCCAGCGCCAGAAATGCAGGAACGAAACAGCAACACAAGTACAGGCGCAGCACGGCAGATGGCGGTAACCGTGATTCAAGTGTCAGAATGAAAGACGTTAAATGTTATCGGTGTAAACAGATAGGTCACTTTAAAAATAAATGTCCGAATGAATATGTGGAAAATCGTAGAAACAGTAATAATAATAAAAACGAACACGCGTTCAGTGCGGTATTTTTAAACGGTGCATTCAACAAAAACGACTGGTACGTGGACTCGGGCGCGAGTGTGCATCTAACGGTTAATAAACATTGGCTGCGAAATGTGTCAAAGAACGTGAATTTAAATGAAATCATGGTGGCAAATAAAAGTACAATACCAGTGGAGTGTACGGGACAAGTTAATATTATAACAGTTGTTGGAAAAGACAGACATAATGTAACAATTGAACGGGCAATGTGCGTGCCAGAACTGACAACAAATTTATTGTCGGTCAGTCAACTAATCAAGAATGGTAACAGTGTCCAGTTTGAAGAAGATGGGTGCAAGATTTTTAACCGAAATAAAATTTTGATTGCAACAGCAGATTTAGTTGATAATGTTAAATGTTAGTTAAATGTTGAAAATCCAGTTGAATGTGAAAGCACCCTGATGAGTACATCAGTAGTCACAAGTGAAATGTGGCATCGAAGATATGGTCACATCAATTATGCAGACCTAAAAAGATTGCAAGGCGGAATCGTAAATGGAATTAAATATAAAGGAAGTCAGGAAGAACAGTGTGTGGTTTGCTGTGAAGGCAAACAGGCGAGACTGCCGTTTAAACACAAAGGGACAAGGGCAGACAATATTTTGGAGGTCATTCACACTGATGTGTGTGGTCCAATGCAAGTAACGTCCTTGGGAGGCTCCAGGTATTTTGTGTTGTTTGAAGATGATTACAGTCGTATGACATTTGTATATTTCCTGAAAACGAAGGATGAAGTTATCAACCGATTCAAAGAATTTCAAACAATGGTGGAAAATCAAAAAGACTCCAGGATAAAGAAAATAAGATCCGACAATGGAGGTGAGTTTTGTAGTAACGAAATGGAAAATTTTCTAAAAAGAAATGGTATCATACACTAGACAACAAATCCCTATGCGCCGGAACAAAATGGTCTATCGGAACGAATGAATAGAACAATTGTAGAAAAGGCAAGGTGCTTGTTATTTGATGCAAACCTTGAAACCAAGTTTTGGGCTGAAGCTGTACATACAGCGGTCTACCTGCGAAACAGGTCAATTGTGTCATGTTTTGAAGGAAAAACTCCTTATGAAGTTTGGCATGGTCACAAACCAGATGTGAGTAATTTCAGAATTTTTGGGAGCCCTGTAATGGTTCACGTTCCAAAAGAGAAACGCACCAAATGGGACAAGAAGGCAGTACACATGATACTAGTAGGATATAGCGAAACTACAAAAGGGTACAGATTGTACGACGCTAACAGAAATATTGTAACCACAAGTAGAGATGTAGTAATTATGGAGGACATTGTAGAAAACAAAGTGCAGGTGATAGTGAGCACGGAAGTTGAGAAAGAAGAAACAGCAGAATCAGTGGGGGATATAAGTTCTAAAAGAAAATCAACACGACAACCGAAACCCAAATTGTTTGAAGACTATGTGACTTATATGTGTGCTGAGGGAGTTGAATTAAAAGAAGATACAGTTACCATAACAGATGCTTTATCAAGACCCGAAAAAGAAGAATGGAAGAAAGCGATGGAAGAGGAATTACAATCGTTTGAGGAAAATGATGCATGGGTACTAACCGATTATCCGAAGGATGGAACTATAGTAGACTGCAAGTGGGTGTTCAAAAAGAAATTTGATAGCGAAGGTAAGACAAAATTTAGAGCTAGGTTAGTGGCAAGAGGTTTTTCACAAAGAGCTGGAGATGATTATGATGAAACGTATTCGCCTGTTGTGAGACATTCAACCTTGAAAATGTTAATGGCCTTAGCTGTCAAATTGGATTTGAATATAACACATATTTATGTAACTGCAGCGTTCCTGAATGGTGATCTAAACGAAACAGTTTATATGAAACAGCCGGAGGGTTTTGTAATGGATAAAAACAAAGTATGTAAGTTGAGAAAGGCTATATATGGTTTGAAACAGTCTTCCCGGTCTTGGAATAAGAAAGTAGAAAGTGTACTAAATAAGATAGGTTACGAAAGGTCAAAGTTGGGACCGTGTATTTACTTAAAGGGTAAAGGAGACAAATTAACAATTATAGCTCTATATGTGGACGATTTCTTCATTTTTTCGAAAGATTTATTGGAAGTAGAATTCTTAAAACAAGAGTTAGGTTCTAAGTTTAAACTAAAAGACTTGGGAGAAGCCAAACAATCTTTAGGAATGAGAATAGAGAGAAATTGGAAGGAAGGAATAGTAACTTTAGATCAAAATTATGTGAATCAATTGTTGAAAAGGTTTGGAATGACTAATTGTAAACCAATTAATACTCCTATGGAAAACAAGTTGCAATTGGAACCCAGCAACGGAAAATGTAGTGAAGACATTCCTTACCAACAATTAATAGATAGCTTAATGTATTTAAGTGTACTCACACGTCCAGATATTTCATATAGCGTAAGCTACTTAAGTCAATTTAATGCTTGCTATAATGAATCGCATTGGAAATGTGCCAACAGAATTTTAAGGTATTTGCAGGGAACAAAAAGTCATTGTTTAAGATTCGAACGGTCAGGATCAGAGGTGCAAGGCTTTACAGATGCGGATTGGGCAAATGACAAGCAAGATAGAAGATCATATACAGGTTATGTCTTCAATTTAGCAAATGCGGCTATATCATGGCAAAGTAGAAAACAGAAAACCATAGCACTTTCAAGCACAGAAGCGGAATATATGGCCCTAACTGAAGCAGCGAGGGAAGCAATATATTTAAAGAATTTAATGAGTGAGTTAATCGAAGTGAATAATCCCATAGTGTTGTATAATGATAACCAAAGTGCGCGGAAGCTTTCTGTAAACCCTGTTTTTCATGGTAGATCTAAGCATATAGACGTTAAACTTCATTTTATTAGGGATACTGTTAATGATGGTAGTATTGAAGTTGTTTACATGCCTACATCAGATATGCCTGCAGATTTATTAACCAAAGGCTTATGTGAGGCAAAGCACTCAAAATTCATGCATGCTATAGGATTATGTAGAAAATGAAAATTTTTGTAATATAGTGGGGGTGTTAGATATATATTATTAAAATTGTTCATTCTAGTGCCATCTATTATTATATTCATTGCACTGCCATCTATTACTTTGTTCATGGCAGCGCCACATATTTTTACTTGTATTAAACATGTTATATTAAAAATAAATGAGTTAGTCTTGTGTAAAACATCACTGTGTGAGCATTATTTCTAACATTCTTCTTAGGTTTTTATTTATAACTGATGAATCTAAGCACAATCGTATTTTTCCATTTTTTTTTCTTACTACTACCATAAGTAAAACTGCTGGTGTTGGTTCTGTGACTGCTTTTATTATTTTTTGTTCGACCATACTCACCAGTTCTTTTTTTAATTGATCTCTGATTATATGTGGTACCTTTCTTGGTGGGCATATCGGCAGCAGAGGGTTGTCTATCAGGTCTATATCGTATGTAACTCTATCAGGTCTATATCGTAAAAAACAAGGCCTATATCGTAATTAACATTTAATATCGGTTTCCATTACATACTTTTTCAGCGGTAACGCAACGGTACCTTAATGGCACTCTCAATTTCGTTCTTCATGAATGTTAGCCCAGCCGTGACCTCATCTTGGTTATGATTGTCGGGTCGAGTATAAAGGCTACATATCACCCCAATTATATACAAAAAAAGGTTAGTTAGATAGTTTAACTACATAGTTTCGACTATGTATGAAGACGTTGATGTCAATATTATCAGTGTAGTTCCACCTAGCGGTAGATAGTTTAAGTATATAGTTTGAAGACGTACTTATGAGTCAGCACCCTCATTGAAATTAAGATGATAAATATAAGTATGAACATTAAGCTACGATGATAAAGATGTTAGCAGTAACACAATAGGTGCAGTAGTTTTGACATCTAGGATGTTAGTTAAACTTTATACTTATAAGATTAGTCGCCAGATTCGACTATTATGACATCTATGGAACAGTAGCTGAACCTTTTGATGCGGATGGATTAGTTAGGTAAGGGGTACACTCTTATGGGAAAATTTGTGATAGAAGTTTTATTTCAAAGTACTCATTATAGATGGCTTGGTCGCTTAAATTAACTGATAGATGGCACTGAGCACCCAAAATCTCTAGTAAATAACTAGTGTTGTTTACATTTAAATTAGCAAAATGTCAACCAGCGACAAGTAGGGGTAAATAGTACAGTTTTTGGTCAGTAGGTAGTGATTGGTCATAATTTGAAAACTATATAACTATAAGACAATCTTTTCGTGAAATAATTGTTTATTAACAGAAGAAAATTCTATATTCTTTTCTGTATTGGATACAACCCATAACATTGTTATAACTTAAGGTTTCATGTGTGTATTTAATTATTAAAATGAGCAGTCCGAGATTTACGTCATTTTAGACAGAAATGTACAAAAAGTAACCTTACTATTTCTCGATATTTTCATGATTTAATAATGATTTTTGTGCTGATTTTTGGCATTCGTAAATGAATACAGGTTTAAATTATCGAAATAAAAAGTTTTTTGATAAAAATAAAGTACTGACTGTGAAAAATATGATAATACAATAAATATCGCAGGATAAACAGTTTTTATGGTGATAGATCATCCGACCAATTAGTATTTTGACCTTAGAGTAACTATGTGACAGTTATTCCTAGAGTGTTTAACCTACAAAAAAGAGGACAAGAAAAATATTCAGTACACAATTTTAAGGCAATTAAAAATGAAAAATCTATTTTACTTGAATTTATTTATGTATTTGTTATTGTAGTTAGTGAAAATACAAATTTATTTATTTCTAGGTTAAAGACGCTAGTGTTAATATACATAAAATGACAAACATAAGAAAAGGTACAATCTTAAAATAATCGGAACACAGCCTGAATATATAAATATATCCAACCTTTCCGGAGCTTTATAACAATTACTGAGTCTTTTTAGGACTACCAAAACAAATCTCGTGTGAAATATGCCAGTTATTTACCAGTTTTTTAAAAAAAATATACGGATAATCAAATTGAAGATGCTATTAATGCAGTTTAAAATGGGATGTCACAATGCACAGCTTCAAAAAAGTATGGTATTCCCAAACCAACAATTCAATTTAGAATTAGTGATGCATTCATCAAATCTACTACAGGTCCGTCTCCTGTATTAGGATGCAATGCAGAAGAGGACCTAGTACGTTGGATATTTGATTGTCAACGAAGAGGATTTCCTAGAAGAAAGATTGGGACCATCTAATACAAGCTATTGTCAAAGAGTTTTTGGATCCAAGTAAAGTAAAAAATCCTTTTTGTGACAATGTTCTAGGAAATGGGTGCTATAAAGCCTTTCTTGAAAGGAATCCGATTCTTATTGAAAGATTTCCAGAAAGAGCAATTAAAGCCAGCTCTTGTGTAAGTGAGAGTAATATTAAAAAATGGTTGAGTGAAATATATGATTATTTATCAAAAATTAAATATTTGAACATATTAAAAGATCCGACTCTTGTTTCCAATGATGATGAAACTTATTTTATGGTATGTCCAAAAATGAAAAACATAATAGCCCCCCTCGTGGGGCACAAAATGTTTATGAAATTGATCACGGCAATTTCAAACTTAATGGAAAGACATCTTAAAAACAATGTTATATTTATGGTTTTTGTAGAGTGTCACGAAGGTGGACTGAAAGCTATTAAATAACTGACAAATTTCACATGAGATTTGTTTTGCTAGTCCTAAAAAGACTCGGTAATTGTTATATAGCTCCGGAAAGGTTGAATATATTTATATATTCAGGCTGTGTTCCGATTGTTTTAAGTTTGTATGATTATCTATAACGTAGGATGGTTTTACCAATTCGAAAAAAAAAAAATAAAAAGCAAAAGATAAAGAAAAACAGAAAACTTATAAAATCATAGAGTTGATTGAGGATCAAGAAAATATTGGTGGCAATTAAATGAATAATCATAGCATTAATTATAAATTTATATTTAAATTGTTTTTTTTTAAACAATAATTAAATATTTTTCTTTTATTAGATCACTGGAGTGTTCATCACTGGAGTGATCACTAGTTCATAATAGTTTTTCATATTTTCAAATTACTTTTATTTATTATAAAGCGTTGACTAATTACTCTAAATCCTCTAGACAATCACTACATTCTTATGATCTATAACTATGTTTTTTGATGAATCAAATATGTATCTTCTTATTTTCTATAAAATTTTAAATTTTTATTCGAATTATTATTTAAATAGAAAAGTGACGTTTTTTACAATTACTAGCACTATAATAATTCATAAATTCATTTTATACAAGCATGCAATTTATTATTTTCATTGTTCGATTTCTAAAATGACCGATCACTGTACTGTTTACCCCTACCTAAAGTCAATCAGTTTAAAGATGATGTCGCCAATGTGTCAAATATTCATTCGTTATATTTTGTCGATTGTGTGAAGTGTTATATATGCGGTTAAGGAATTTTACAGCCAGGATAGCAATATAAACTACCCTTGAGATCCAACCCTAAAAGCGAGGTGTCTCAATATGAGAGGGATTGGAACATGTGTTAACAATATAAGAAGGTATTAAACCCAAAACAAAGCTCTTCATCCAAAACAAATAGACTCTCTATTTTCCTGCCACCACATCGAAGAATATATTGTCTCTGCAAGACTTTATTAGTGCAAGACTCTTGAAAATAATTCTCCATACATTAGTTATAATCTAGATTGGAAGGTAAGTGTGCATGTTTTTACTATATTAAACATGATTGGTTTATTACCATCATATCCCTTATTTTCAGACAATGGATTCCATAAACTAAGGCGTATTATAGACAAAAATGGCTATCAAGTAGGAAGCAAGTATATCATAATGAATTCAAAAGGCTCAGATCACTCACTAAACGGCAAATCAGTGAAACATATCAGTTGTATCTTAAAGAACTAGAAGACAATATCAAATGAAATCCGACCGGATTATGGACTTGCTTGCAGATTATGCAATTATGATATTGCAGATTATGCGGATTATGCTCATATGAAACAAGGTACTACAAGAATACCTAGCAGAATTACCGATGAAAGTCAGGAGTATTCTACACCTAGTGACATCATTAATGGTTTTGCCTCACTATTTTCTAAAAGTTATAAACCTGCTAACACCACTAATTTACCTGATAATCATAGTAATTGTCTGTCTTATACCTTAAATTCAATCTCAGAAAATGATTTAATAAGCATTATGGCACGTTTACCTAATAAATTATCAGCTGGAGATAACTCTGTTCCTTCCTTCCTAATTAAAGATTGTAGATTCATATTTGCTAAGCCCCTTCATATTATTATAAATCTTGCTATTAGCATGTGCATGTTTCCTTCAAGGTGGAAGTTGGCTAAAATTACTCCGGTATATAAAAAGGGAGAAAAACATGTTCGAAAAATTATCGTCCAATTGCTTTTGTTAAGTAACTTTTCAAAAATATTCGAGCAAGTTATTTATTCAACTATTTTCAAAAACGTTTGTTCATTTATTTCTTCCAACCAACACGGTTTCATGCCAGGTAAATCTACAACAACCAATCTTGCATCATTATCGCAATATGTTTCAGAAGTGATAGATAACAGGGGTCAAGTAGACGTAGTATATACGGACTTTTCTCGAACCTTCGATACCCTTGACCACGACATAATACTCATGAAACTTGCTGAACTTGGAGCTGCTCCAAGTCTACAACAGCTTATGAAATCATATTTATCTGATCGTCAAGCATACGTAGCTTTTCATGGTTTTCACTCGTACAAATTTTCAATGGATTCTTGGAAATTTGGGGCCACTACTCTTTATTATTTTTATTAATTCCCTCTTCAAATCCTTAAACTGTCATGTACTGGCCTATGCAGATGACATCAAACTTTTTACAAGCATCACTTCGCCAAATGATGTTACGTTTCTTCAACATAACATCAACAAATTAGTATCCTGGTGTGAAACTCATAAACTGTACCTTAATGTTGATAAATGCTGCTCCATGTCATATTCCCGGAAATCTAACCATTTCACAACATCATACACAGTGAATGGATTACAACTTAAATGCTGCGTGGAGATAAGGGATTTGGGCATCTTATTCACCTCTGATGTAAATTTTACTAGACATATAACTAATATTGCAATGTCGCTTCCAGAATGTTAGGTTTTATTATGAGAATTTGTGCATCTTTCACAGACATTGACCTCATAAAGTTATTGTATTTTGCATATGTAATAAGCAAACTCGAGTATGGGTGTCTTATTTGGTATCCATATTACATGAATCAGATAATCCCGCTGGACCGTATTCACCGCAGATTCTTAAAGTATTTATCGTACAGAGTAGATGGTGTCTATCCCGATCGCGGTGTGGATCAAAATATTCTCTTGGAACAACATGGTATCGCTTCGCTGGCCGCCAGGAGAGAAGAGCTTACTGATAAATTTTTATGGAAGATTCTTCATAATAAAGTGGATGGATGCTTCATTTCTGTTGTCAAAAATAAACTTCCATATGCCTAGGTCAAGTTCTAGGTATATTAACACATTTTACATCCCAGGGGCTCGTACCAATTGTCTTCGGCGGGCACCAGTAACTGTAATGCACCAGTAAGTAATAATGGCCGCCAGGAGAGAAGAGCTTACTGATAAATTTTTCTGGAAGATTCTTCATAATAAAGTGGATGGATGCTTCATTTCTGTTGTCAAAAATAAACTTCCATATACCTAGGTCAAGTTCTAGGTATATTAACACATTTTACATCCCAGGGGCTCATACCAATTGTCTTCGGCGGACACCAGTAACTGTAATAATCAATAAAGATTTTTTTTTTTGACAAGTTATAACTTAACCGAATACATTTTCATTATTTATATATTGTTAAATTTATTGTTGTCTTGTAAATGGGGTTTCCCGTTGGGCAATAAAGTATATTATTATTATTATTATATATTTCCGATGTGTTGTTCCTGGTTTTGAAAGTAATATGAAGGATGACCCTCCACAAAGTTTAAATATATTTTTTAATGTTAAAACATATTTAGTATCTTATTAGTACATGTAAATAACATAATTAACAAATTGTTTTTAATTTTCACCCTATTTTAAATAAATTATATTATCGCATATATTTAATAAAACGTTCATATAACCCGCCTTTCATTGTTAGTTCCAAGTATCATTCACTGTTAGCGCAAACTTCTGTCACAGAAATTCCTTAGTGAATGTCGCATCTCTCTTTAGATACTTGTCTCTGGTTAGGTAGATAGGTAGCAGTATAAAGTTACGACTAGGTATGTAGATGTAGCATGGATCTATAAATACTAGTATTCATAGGTCAATAAGATGTAGATATTAGCAATGTTAGGACTTTGCCGCCCTACGGTATTTTCCAGCGAAAAGTGTGTGCCACGCTATTAAAATCAATCGCGGGAAAAAAACCGCAAATGAGGCCGCTTGTATTAGCTCACTTGACAAACAAAATCACACGTTTAAAAACCGAGCCGGTTTAGCCGAAGTGTTGCTAGGCCTTTGGTAGTGACACCTAGCGGTAGCTAGTATAAGTATATAGTTAAAACTATAATGACATAGATGTCAGAACTAGCAGAGTTTTGATAAACGTTAAGCTATGAAGGCGTAGATGTCAGCAATGTTTGTGTAGTTGCATCTAGCGGTGGATAGTATAAGCACAAAGATTGAAGATATAAAAGTCAGCATTAGTGTAGCGTTATATGACGGGAATTACTAAAAAGCACACAAACTGACTAGACGGACTAGCCGAACTGACCAGACTGGACGGACTCGCTGGATTAGCTGAACTCGCAGGACTATTATATCACAGATCTCAAGATAACACGTTAGTGTAGTCATCTATATCATCATAGTGTAAACTTTATAGTTAAAGTAACGAACCTACTATCAAAAGTAATAAGTTTTGTTGCGGTTTCAAATAATCCAGTTTAGACGCACCTAGCGGCTAACACTACAAGTATAAAATTTAGCTATTGTATCCCAGATACCAAAACTATCGCACCAACTTTTTAATATTGACTTATATGTAAACATGCCTTTCTCGTCTAGTCCGGCTAGTCCGTCTAGTCCGTGTAGTCCGTCTAGTCCGTCTAGTCCGTCTAGTCCGTCTAGTCCGTCTAGTCCGTCTAGTCCGTCTAGTCCGTCTAGTCCGTCTAGTCCGTCTAGTCCGTATAGTCAGTCTAGTCCGTCTACACCGGCTAGTCCGGCTAGTACGTCTAGTCCGGCTAGTCCGTCTAGTCCGGCTAGTCCGTCTAGTCCGGCTAGTTCGTCTAGTCCGTCTAGTCTGTCCGGTTCGTCTGGTTCGTTTAGTCCGGTATATGGCGGGAGTTACTAAAAGCACACACAAACGGACTAGACGGACTAGCCGGACTCGACGGACTCGCCGTATTAGACGGACTAGCCGGACTAGCCAGGCTAGCCGGACTAGCCGGACTAGCCGGACTAGCCGGACTAGACGGACTAAACGGACTAGACGGACTAGACGGTCTAGACGGACTAGACGGACTAGACGTACTAGACGGACTAGACGGACTAGACGGACTAGACGGACTAGACGGTCTAGACGGACTAGACGGACTAGACGGACTAGACGGACTAGACGGCCTAGACGGACTAGACGGACTAGACGGACTAGACGGACTAGACGGACTAGACGGACTAGACGGACTAGACGGACTTGACGGACTAGACGGACTAAACGGACTAGACGGTCTGGACAGACTAGACGAGAAAGGCATGTTGACATAAAAGTCAATACTAAAAAGTAGGTGCGACAGTTGTGGCATCTGGGATACAATAGCTAAACTTTATACTTGTAGTGTTAGACGCTAGGTGTAGCCGCTGGATTATTTGAATCCGCAGCAAAATTTATGACATTTGATTTTGGGTTAGTTACTATATTAATAAAGTTAAACTATGATGGTATAGATGGCAGCACCAACGTGGTATCTTGACATCTATGATATAATAGGCAAACCTTACACTTATGTGTTAAACCGCTAGGTTCGCCTCTGCTGGCGTCTGTGAACCAATAGCTGAACTTATTACTTTTGATAATAGGCGCCATTTGACGAGATTTTTGTTCCTTGTCTTTAAAAGCATCAAAGTTTTTGAAATATTGAGAAAACACTATTAGCTACAGGAAAAAATGGCTAAATCAGATTAAAACTGCGTTAAATTATCTAGAAATTGATATAAAACACGTGTTTACACACAGCATGCAAATATAAGAATTTGTTAATTAAACACAGCACTAAATAATATAGTTTATTGTTAATAATTCAATAAGTACAGGATTTTAGATTACAAAAATTAACTAAAAGTTAGTTAAGTTTTCTACAAAATAGTACCAAAGACGTATTTTGAGGATTAGTCTACATTCTTAATCTTAAGTGTTTTTTTATAAAAAGCATTATTCAGTCTTTGCTTAATAACTGCATTTATTAACTACATGTTAATGAAGATGATTGACATGTTAATGAACATTCTGGAAAGTTCAGTTAAGTAAATATAATAACTAGATGTTTGAAATTAGTTGACTAAGCGATTTAATCTTGAGGTAAAGTCAGCCTTTGTTTTCAGAAGAAGAAAAAGTTGGAGTTTGAGTTAAATATTAGAGTTAGCAGAGAAGCTAGCAACTTGAAATTTTGCGTTTAATTACGGGACGAGCTGAGGTGTAAAACGAGCTAAACTAGGTATTGGTAGAGGGAGCACAAAGTTACAAAGCGAGAAACACACAAAATTCCAACCAGTCGATTTTTGTTGAGTGCAGAGTTGAGATCCGGTCCACAGACCGATAAAATATCTTTTAATATCGGGCCCAAAGTTTCGACAAAGACCGCTTTGTCCGCCGCTCGCCCCAAATAGCCCGACTAGCCAAATAGTTTGCTAATCTGAGATTACTTTTCGAGAAAAACTACACAGTTCAAGACCGCACAAGCCGAAAAGTTCGATTAGCTCTCAACCAAGATTTATACCAACATTTCAACAAATCTAGTTTCCACAACAAACACTAAATTTTCAAGCTAAAACTAAATGAGTTTTCATGTATTGATAACTTATAGGTATAGTACACTTTAGGGCTATCGTTCATTCCTAATTGACTAAAAGAATTTGGCTAAAATTGTTGAAACTTGCTATTAAAACTTGAGATTCGTTTAAAATTACGTTAAACTAGATAGAATCAGCGTGTAGTAAAGACTAAGTGTTTAGTGACAGTCTACACAAGTCTATCGACCGCTTTCAAGTGATGAGCCTCGCCAATATTAACTGCAATTTGCGTTTTAACCGGAGATTCTTTGAAATTCGCATGAAGATTAAGTCCAACTAGATAGAGTCAGCGTGTAGTAAAGAGTACGTGTTTAGTGACAGTCGACACAAGTCTATCTAGCGTTTTCAAGTGTTGGACTTCGCCAATATTAATTGAAATTTGCGTTTTAACTTGAGATTCTTTGAAATTTGCATGAAGATTAAGTTAAACTAGATAGAGTCAGCGTGTATTCAAATTCAAATTATTTATTTACCAAATGAGATACATAAAATATCTATAGGCTATGTCAAAAAATAATTAAATAATTAAAATACAATATTACAATAACTAAAAGTATTAAGTTAGTTAAATTTAAAATACATAAAATCACTAGGACAGTACATCGGGTTCATTAATTAAGAACTTTTTTCAAATTATTTCTAAATTTTTTAAGTGACATTTCATTTTTATTGTGTTTGGTGTTTTATTGTAAATTTTATTTTCTTGATTCTCAAGTCCTTTTGAACACAAGTTGTGTCATATATATGGATATCTTTATGTTTTTGGAGAGTATCGCGAATTTTGTGGATATATGAGGCAGTTTCCAGTATATATAAATTGACTACTGTCAAGATATTTAAATTAAAAAAAAATTTAAATGTGGTATGTACGATTCTGTTGTTTTTATTCCCACTATATTTCGGACAATTCTTTTCTGTGCTAGAAGTATTTCTTCTATAAGTGATCCATAGTAGCTCCCTGTCACCTAGACACCTGTCAAATGTCAAATTTGACGCATGTCTGCTTAGAGAACGTCATGCCGCGAGCCCGAGCACTAAAACATTGCACCAACTGCATTTCATTTCAATTGTTCGCTGAACTGACTGTTGACAGTTGACATCTGTCAAATTTCAAATTTGACGTATGTCTGCTTAGAAAACGTCACGCCGTGATACGGAGCAGTCACCCATTCGAGCGCTGTCCTCGAACATGCGTGCTAAACTTTCCAAGATTTTCTCTGTTGATTGACAGTCGACACTTAAATTCAATTTTTTTTTTCAACTTCTATCGAATCTGTCTGTCCAGTGTCGACGAACGTTGCAACTTCTTACCTGCTCAAAGAACTGACAGTTGACACCTGTCAAATGTCAAATTTGACGTATGTCAGCTTAGAAAACTTCACGCCGTGATACGGAGCGGTCACCCATTCGAACGCTCAACTTTCCAAGATTTTCTCGGTTTATTGACAGTTGACACCTGTCAAATGTCAAATTTGACGCATGTCTGCTTAGAGAACGTCATGCCGCGAACCCGAGCACTAAAACATTGCACCAACTGCATTTCATCTCAATTGTTCGCTGAACTGAGAGTTGCTCCCCATAGAATAATGCCATTAGAATTGTCTTCCTTGTTCACCAGATTGCGCAGATGTTTAACTTGGCAAAACTTGTTTAACTTTGACGCAGATGTTTTCTGATGTAGTAACCGACTCATTTTTTGTATGGTGGTTGTCCAGAGGAGATGCTCTTCCAAGTGGATTCCTAGGAACTTTGCTTCTTTAGCCCTTTTTAAACAGTGGTTTTGTATTTTCAAATCAATGTTCTCAGCATAGGTGCTTCTAGCTGTCTGAAAAATGACATACTCTGTTTTTCCTTTATTAAAGAAAAGGTTGTTTGCTCAGAACCAAGTGTTGATTGAACTTAGTAATAAATTAGCTTTGCTGCATTTTCTTTTATATTTTTCCAGTTATAATAAAACTGGTATCATCTGCGTACAATGTACAATGCTGTCCGTTTATATAAGTTATTAAGTCGGCGGTGTACAATATGAAAAGTGTTGGTGCAAGAACGCTCCCTTGAGGGACCCCAATATTGGTACAAATGGTGTTGGACTTTCCTGTTTCATTTCCACTTCTTATTGTAACATATTGCTTACGGTCTTCTAAGTAGGATTGTAGCTATCTCGTGGCTTTCCCTCGGATTCCATATCTAATTAGTTTGTTTAATAGTGTTTCGTGGGAGACACAATCAAACGCCTTACTTAAGTCGCAGAATATTCCTATAGGATTATTACCCATGTCTACTTCTTTTAAAATAATGCTGTGGAAATCTGCTGGCGCTGTTGAAGTTGATTTCCCTTTACGAAATCCATGTTGTTGGCCTGGAATAATGTTATATTTTTCTATGAATGGGATGATTATACTATGTATGGCGTATTCAATGATTTTTGATAGTACAGAAATAAGAGCAATCGGCCTGTAATTTCCAATATCCTTTTTTGATCCCTTTTTATGCACTGGAATAATTTTTGCTATTTTGAGGATTGTTGGAAATTGTTCATCCGCGATGGAGGCATTGATTATGTCTGTTATAGGAGTCAATAGGTAATGGCCGAACTCTTTGATAATTTGACATGGAAGGTCATCGGGTCCGCTTGTTGATTTGTTTTTTAAGAAAGCAATTATAGATAGAACCTCATTTTCTGAGAATTCCTGCAAATATATTGTATTGGGATTAAACTTTGTGTTGATCCGAAATGTCTGTAGGAATAATATTACCAACAGTTTTTTTTTGGGGCTTCCTCAAAATACGTATTACAATCTGCAATTTCCTTCGGACTTGTGATTAGCGTATTTTTTTCGATTAATATAATTTAATCGGTAGTTTTTGATCTGTTTGTTTTTTGTTTTATGACATTCCACAGCACTTTCGATTTATTAGGTGCCTGCAGTATTTTTCGTCTAAAAAAAGATTTTAAATGAGGTGACTAATTTCTGGTGTTGGTATTTTTGTTGAATATACTGGTTACGTAAAGCGGGATACGTTTTTTGTAATATGTGCATATCCTTTAGTTTTGCGGACGAGACCTCTATTTCTTTTGTTATCCAAGTCTTTCTATTGGAATTTACTTTTACTAGAGGAAAACATATAAAGAAATAATACTGCATGATTTTGATAAATGTAGTTGTCTTACTGTTGCTGCTAGTTTTGTTGAGTACTTTTTCCCATGTTTCCTTTTGTAGATATTCAGAGAAACGAACTTTACTGGTTACCGAGAATCGTCTTACTAATTTTGGCTGCATACCTGTGACTTCTTGCAAATGCCGCTCAGCCTTAATATACGGTGGTCAGATATCGGAGTGTCTTCCACAGAGGTATTTAATTCCATTCCCGATGTTGCAAAGATGTTATCAATTTTTGTTTCAGTGGTGGTAGTTATTCTGGTAAATTGTTTAATTTGTTCCTCCATTCCATATGCTGCTAGTAGATTTTTGCAATTTTGGACTTCCTTTGATGTTTTGGCAAAATTGATATTGAAATCGGCAACTAGGATAATTTCTCTGTTTCTCTTCGCAGATTTGTGTAGAATATTATCTATGACTTCCATAAATGTAATTAAACAGTCTGTTGGTGGTCTGTACACATTTAAGATTATGGTGTCTACTCCATTTAGTTTCATGTGTAGTCCACATATTTTAATAGTCTTTTCAATGGCATAGTTTTCCAACTCAAATATAGATCGCCTGAGTGAATTGGGGAAAAATTTTGTTGAAAGCAATCAACTTCCAATAATAGCTTCAGAGAAAATCTCAGAAGTTGTTGTAGCCAAGAAAAGAATAGCGTTGTTGAAATCTAGTATTGATAGGAAGAATGAACAGGAAAGTCTTCAACTTGGTAGTATTATCGATGATAAAACGGTTATAAATAAATTATAGTCAACTAACAATTGGGAGAAAGAAAAGAGTTGTTTGTATGAAAAGTCTGGGAATAAAGTTGAAACTGCTGTTTGTAAAATGGAAAAGTCTGGTATTCAAAGTGGCAGTGGAGACAATATAATTCAAGATTTGGATATTGATAGTAGAGTAGAAGTGCCATCTAGTATTAAAACAAACCATAATTTTAACTTTGTTGGTGTTGTTAAAAATCTCGAAGAAAAATCGAAGAAGCAAAATAGTTTGACATTATTTGATGAGATCACAGGACATAAAATCGATGAGAAGCTTCAAAAGAGTTTTAAAGATCAAACAAGGTTGAGTATGAAGTTAGAATGTACACAAGTTGAAGAAATTGATAAAGTTTTGATAAATTGTAAGAAAGAAATAGATGAAGAAAAACTGAAAATAGATAGTGTAGAAGCAAATGATTTGGGGAAAGAACTGGGACTTGATAAGAGTGATGGTGAAGGAAAGCTAGTAATATCAGATCTTATATCAGGTGCTCAAATAACAGAAGATACAGTTCAATTAAAAAATAATATTAGCGCGATATTAGAAGGAGCGGGATTTGAATTAAGACAATGGTCCTCCAATAACAAACTTATTTTTAATGATTTTGATATTAAACGCGACATCGACAAATATTATATAACTGATGATGAGAACTCAAAGACATTAGGTTTGATATGGGATTCTAATTTGGACACATTAAAATTTAAATTAGATTTTAATAGTAGTGATCAGAGGGTTACAAAACGCTCAATATTGTCCACGGTGGCAAAAATATTTGACCCGTTAGGTTTAATAGGGCCAGTAGTTATTAAAATAAAATTTATTTTACAACGTCTTTGGAAGGAACGGTTGGGATGGGATGAGTCCGTACCATTTAATATTTACGCCGATTGGAGACGTCTTATTAATAATTTAAAATTTTTGATAAACCTTGTTGTACTCAGACAAGTAACAATTAGGGATTACGCTGAATTAGAGTTGCATGAATTTTGCGACGCCTCTGAGTCTGCGTATGGATGTTGCGTTTATATTCGCAGTAAAGACAGTTCTGGTAATGTTATTAGCAGATTATTATGTGCAAAATCCAAGGTGTCCCCGCTAAAAACGATTACAATACCTAGGTTGGAACTGTGCGGTGCAGTTTTGTTACAAAATTTAAAGAACACGGTTTTGCAATCATTTAAAAAAAACTTTGTAAAAAATTATTACTGGTGTGACTCGACAATTGTTTTAGGGTGGTTAAATTTAGAACAACAAAATTTGCAAATATTTGTAGCGAATAGAGTTACACAAATACATGGGTTAAGAGATACGTCAAATTGGCATCACGTCCGTTCAGTTGACAATCCAGCGGATATAATTTCGCGTGGTCTAAGTCCTGAAGAGCTGATGAACAATAATTTATCGTGGAAGGGCCCGAATTGGCTTCTCACAAGTTCCTACTATTTAACCCTTTGAGGACGGATTTATTTTTTTGAAAAAAAAAAAAACAAATTGAAGAGTGTAATTTTATTTATTTATATTAATGTAAGCTATTAAAATGGTATTGGCAATTAAAAACAATAAGGATTATCCTTCAGGATATGGTATCCCTAAATTACCACTAGGAACAAACGCAGATTTTTTTTTTTTTGTAAAAAATACTAAAACTAGGCGAACATATGAAAAAATGGAACTACTTAGTATGGTAAGCTCCAAAACAGTTTTTGTTGTGTTTTATGCACAATCCCACATTGCATGTTGAACACTTCCACATCGTACGGCTTACTTCCTTTGTGGTGCTACAGTTGGCACATCTCAGCAACGTAGACCTTTCTGGCATGTGGCATGCCTTAGAATAGCGAAGTTCCAATGGAACAATCTTCTTAAAATTATTGACGGGTCTCTCGTTTGATGGCCTTCCTCGTTTAGAAGGAGCTACTGCCCCAATAAGACCTCTGGCTACTGTCAAACGGAATGTTTTCAAATCTAGTCCTTTTGACTTGCTTCGTAGTTGAAACAGAATGAAAGCGTTCACTACACATGCGTCAACGAAGTAAAACAAGATTCTATGCCACCACTTATGTGATTTACGGTCCACTTCATAAAGGCTTTTTAACATATCGAACTTATCGACATATCCCATATGAGCATTGTATTCAATAACCATTTGAGGGCATGTTATGTTTTCAAGGACCCCATCTTTTTTTCTTCTTGGAACACGACCCATTGTTGCTGGATTTAGGTAATTTCCGAGGGTTAACACACTTCTTTTATCCATCCACTTCATTCCGACTAGTCCACAAGTAGATATGGGATAATCTTTATCGCCCCGTTTCATATCTTTATCTGATTTTAGCTCAGGAAAACTTTTTCTACCTTTCCGAATCGTACCACAAGCATAAATTTTATCCGATAATAAAGATCTTTGTAATTCAACGGAATTAAAATAATTATAAAAAAAAGTTTGTGGTGCTTTCCTACTAAAACTCTACTAAGGTCCTTTACAACCCGTAGCCCTAATTTTTTTTCAGTAGTCTGACCAACCTTCCCAGTGTATATTTGAAAATCACACATGAAACCTGTTGAGTCGGATCTAACCCAGACTTTATAACCCCGCTTGATGGGTTTGTTTGGCATATATTGACGAATAGAACTTCGTCCTTTGAATTTAATCATTGACTCATCTATGGATTGAAATTCATGCGGATTTAGGGCGGAAAGAAATGATTCCCGAAGCTTAGACAACAGGGGCCGAACTTTATAGAGCTTGTCGAAATTTGGGTCGTTTCTTCCCGGTTGCACTGAATTGTCGTTGAGGTGGATGTAGCTTAGTAACCACGAGAATCTATCCCGTGAGATAACAGCACTAATATAATTATCCCGGAGATCGTCTCTCGATGACCAACAGTCTTTGTAACTGGGCATTTCTTTGATGCCCATCAATAAGTTGACACCCAAACAAATTTTTATTTCTTCTTCAGAAGTTGGAGTAAAATAAGCTCCTCCACCATGTTTTTGAAGATAGTACAAATTTGTTTGGAATACTATATCTTGGATTAGATCTTCGGGGAAAAGTGATAAAAAAATGTCTGTCGGAGTTTCTACATCCTCAGGAAGGTTAGCACCTGTTACTTCCAAGAAAGGATTTGTTTTTGTGACATAATTTTCATTGTTGGTCCAAACTACAGACTGATTCCTTACAAACTGTGCTAGTGGTATGTCGTCTTCGCTTTCCCAACTATTGTCACCATTATCACCATCTACTTGCATAGCAACGTCGTTTTCTTCTTCAAAGATAACATCCAGATTTTCAAGTATGTTATTTGTATCTACATTTACTTCTTCTCCCATAACGCTTTCTATATCTGATTCTTCAGATTCACTACCACTTGGTATTTCATCAAGAATACCATAAATTTCATCCTGGTGCATATTTTCTAAATCTACATGGCTCCAAACTCGTTTTTTTTGTCCTAAAACAATTTTTCTATAACTACTTTGAAAATAAAATAACTAAAGTGCATGTGCCTAGTGGTACTTCCAGATAACCATACATAAAATCTACGATATAGAAACAAAATTTTCATGCAAACCTTATTTGTACAATTGCACAACAGTCATAACAATAAATTAACATACCTGCCATTTTTCAAAACACGTAAAAACAAACAGATTTTCACTATTTTATGCCGGCGTAAAACGTTAACCTCAAACAAACGGCGATAATTGCATGTGGAGCTCGATAGAAAACATTTGGCGGTGGATTGCTTGGATCACAATATTTTCAGCATGTTAGGCAACCAACTTTCAAAGCCGGTACACTCAGAAAACCAATAGGCAAATAAATAAACGACATCTGAATAACCACTCTCAATCACCACTGGTCCTCAAAGGGTTAAGTAGTGTAGAAGATATTTATATTATAAGTTGTTTACCAGAAATACATAAGTCGTGCATGATAAGTATAAGAAATAATGATTGCCTCGATTTAGAGAGCAAATATTCCAGTTTTGTAAAATCACAAGGAGTTTTCGCGTATATGTTAAGGTTTATAGAAAACGTTGGTAGAGATAGGTTAAGTAAGTGTGCAGGCAAATTAGCGTTAGTTGAATTAAATAATTCTACAAGAAAGTTGATTTCATTGATTCAACATAAATACTTTCAAAGGGAGATATTGTTATTGAAAGCTTCCAAACCATGCCGAGTAGTAAAGTTATTTATTTAAATCCATTTCTGGACAAATAGGTGCGAATAGGTGGTAGATTAGTAAAATCATTATTAAATTTAGACCAAAAACACCCTATTATTTTACCGTCAGGGAGTCAGTTCACCCGACTTATTGTAGAGCAAGAGCATAAGAAAAATGTACATATTGGCGTAGAAGGCACAAGGCAGCTACCATTCATAGAAAATTTTGGCCAATTCATGGTCGAAGTACCGTCAAGTGGGTGATTCGTGATTGTATAAAATGTGCTAGATTTATATTAAATTCGTATCCACCTTTAATAGGAGATTTTCCCACATCGTAATTTTTAATTGCCTTTAAAGGATTCTGCGGTAGAAGACGAATTTGTAAATTGTTGTATTCCGATAACGGCACTAATTTTGTTGGTGCTAATAATGAATTAAGGCTGATTATTAAGTTGTTATCTGACACTATATTTTGTAATTATTTTAAGTCGAATTCCATTAATTGGAAGTTTATACCTTCGAGGTCCCCTCATTTTAATTGGCTTTATGAGGCTGCAGTAAAGTCAGCAAAAAACATTTTGAAAAAGGTAATTGGAAACGCCTTTCTAACATATGAACAACTAACTACAGTATTTGTTCAAATAGAGTCAAACCTCAATTCCAGACCTATTACTCCCATTTCCAATGACCCTAATAATTTACTTGCGTTGACACCCGGACATTTCCTTATTGGTGATGCACTAAATTGTGTACCGCAAGAGGACGTATTCCACACCCCAGAAAATAAATTGAACCATTACCAGAGGTTAAACCAGATGATTCAGCATTTCTGGAAAAGATGGTCCACGGAATACATCAACACATTGCAGGAAAGAAGAAATTGGCGTAAGTCAAGACCCAATATTGAAGTTAATACTTTAGTATTATTAAGGAAGGAAGATACACCACCGCTATTGTGGCCTTTAGGCAGAATTGTGAAAGTGCATCCTGGTCATGACAATGTAGTGCGAGTGGTAACTGTAAAAACGGCATCTGGACTCTTTAATAGGTCCGTAGTAAATTTGGTTATATTACCAGTAATTTAGTGTATATATTAGTTATTTCATTATTTTTAAGCATTTATTTTCTTGTATATTTATTATTGTTAGTCTAAGGCATTGTATATTTTAGTTCTCCATGTAATCTTTATATTAATCTTGTTGAAAGCAATTCTTTCAAGGGGGGTGTATGTTTAGTATTGTAATTCTTGCGCGTGCGCCACCCCCTAAATGCATCATGTAGGGGTGGAACCCTAAGTCTGCTTAAGTTTCTTCGAGAAACTATTTTATCTATTCATTCATTCACATTTTGGTCATATTAAGTAAAACATACAGTCCACTAATTATTAAAGGCTATGTAACATTGCATTTTTATTATATTAAAGATTCTAATATTAATCAACTATTTTAAATTTATTATTGACCCATCAAATGTATGAATGGAATATTTACAGAAGATATCCAAGTGTCTGCTAGACAAATAAAATATGGGTTTACATTTTCAATTTCCACTTCCAATTGACACAGTTTCTTACATAGTGCTTTTATATTTAGATACATTAATATGTTAGTTTGAGGTGTCTTACAATTAGATAACGGTCGTGGCTTTATTCTGAATGTTGTGTATTTTTTTATAGTCTTTTGTATACAGAAAAAAACGGTTTATGCAAGTATTCCTTGGCCAGATTTCCGACTTTTTTAACTCATCAAGATTTTCTTTTGGCACAGAGATTTTAAAAAGGGTATTCCTCTGGATGCTTAGACGCCAGCTTCTCACATTTGACATTGTTGAATTTTCGATTCTTCAGGTATTGGATTAGGTCATCCGTTGCCAGATATGGGTCCAGTCTGTAGATATGTAGATGTTCATATTTGATAGCCGCTCTAACTTGGGTGATATCATCATTTGTGCCATGTATAACGCTTGCCTTCCAGCTTCTTCGTTTTTCTGTGAATCCCAATTTTCATTATCAATATTTTCGTTTGTATTCCGAACATCTGTGTTTTCGGATTCCACTATTTTTAATATTATTAAATTTTAATTACTATAAATTACTATAAGACTAACAATACAACATATCAAAACAAAAAAAAAAACAAAAAAAAAAAACACATGGAAACAATAAAAAAAAAAGAACAAAAAACAGAACATAACTAATAACCCGACCCAAAAATATTCCAAATACTCAAACTTAAAAAAAACTACACTTTAAAGAAACAAAAAAAAAACAATAATTCTTCGCCCGCACTAACTTTTCTCCCTCCCTAAACTCTTTCCACAATCACTCCCTTCCGCTCTAAAATTTCCCGCATTATGGGCCACCCGCTACCTGACTCGTCCATGCACGCTTCCCAGTCTTTACATTTATTTTTCTTTCCTCCTTCCCATGTTAGCCCTTTGCACTCTTCCATCCAATGTGCCCACCTGTCAGTACCCTCTCTGCATATGGTACACAAATTCTCCCTTTCATTCAACCAGTACCTTCTTCCCCTTTCTTCGTTGCCGCACCGAAACCTGGCTATCCTATTTTGGCTACCGCTGGACCCTCTGCTTAGGTACAAAGGGAGTCTGCCGTACACTTGTACCTTGTTGTACTCCCGATTGTAACTGCTTTCGTCTATACGGCTTTGTCGTATCTGCAGCTCTATCTCCCTACTCCTTTCACCCAACAATTTTTCACACTTTACGCCTTCCCTTTTCATCCTTTCTACCTCCTCTTTCGACAACCCTACTCGTTCATACATTTTTTTCCGTTCATTTCCCCATTTTGTTAGTCTAATCCCTCAGACACCTTCCTTCCTTAAACTATTGAACACCTCTTTCACTATTCTTTCATTCCCTAACCTATACTCTTTCCTTTCGTATCTTGCCACTCTCACAGATGCTTCTACTGCAACTTTATACGCATTCGCTTCTTGTAGCACCAGGTACCCTAGTATACTCCTGTCTAATTTGAACGCCCTTTTTATAAACTGGAGTTGTACCTTTTCTACTTGTTCCATTTCGTTCATACCCCATATTTCCGCTCTATACAACAAAATACTCCGAACACACGCTTTCCACACTATCATTTTTGCCACGAAACTATCTTCAAATTTATCTTTCCAAGCATTCCAAAACCTATTAGCAGCCACCCATGCTTTCTTACATACGAACTTAATGTGCTCATTATTGGAGCCATTACTACCAAACATAAATCCCAAGTATTTGAACCTGCTAACCTGCTCTATAACCTCTTCCCCTCACATCAAGCTTTCCTCTTTCTTACCAACTTTCTTTCTAAACACCATCCACTTAGTCTTCTCTACATTCACACTTAACATTCTTTTCTCAACATATCTTTTAATCCTTCCAATCATCTCTTTCATTTCCCCTTTTGTTCTTGCTAAAGCAACTAAGTCATCCGCGTAAGCTAGAGACCACACTTTCATCCTACCTATTACCACTCCTCCTGCCTGCCCATTTTTTAAAACCTTTTCTAAGTCATTTATAAAAACATTAAATAGGACAGGGCTAAGTGGACACCCTTGCTTTAACCCTTTCCTAATCCAGAATCTTTCGGATTTTTTTTTCACTTATTCTAACTCTGCAGCTTGTCTTGCCATATAGATCTGTAACCGCCTTCACTAGCCACCCACTAATTCCTTTTGCTCTCATCATTTCCCATAGCATGTTTCGGTTTACTGTGTCATATGCCGCTTTCAGATCTATGAATACAGCATACACCTTTCCACCTTTCTGTGCCAGCTCTTGCTCTATTACGTATTTTAAGGTAACCAGCTGGTCCGTTGTTCCTCTCCCTTTTCTGAATCCCCCTTGTACTTCCGGAATCACTTCCTTTTCCTCAATTTCTTCCTGTATTTTCATCTCCACTACTTTTGCATATATCTTATATGATGTATCCATCAGTGTGATGCCTCTGTAATTTTCTGCTTCTCCCTTATTTCCTGCTTTGAAAATTGGTACGATGTCCCCTTCCCTCCAGCTTTCTGGAATTGCTTGCTGTCCTTTGAAAATCTTGTTGTATAATTCGTGGAGTTTTTTTTGTATTGAAACCGGCGCTAGTTTCCACGCTTCATTTGAGATTCCATCCGGACCTGTCGCTTTTCTTCTTTTCAGCCCACCCAGCACTTGCTCCATTTCCTCCCACATAATTTCTGGTCGATGGCCTTCTTCTTCTTTTCCGTCCTCTTCCACTGTCTCCTCTGCTCCCTTATCTTCTTTTCCGTCCAGCAACTGCATAAAATGTGCTCTCCATCTTTCCATCTTAATTTCATTAACTTTCCGGGTTGCTTTTTCCACATTTTTGGCAATAAACTTCCATATTTCTCTTTCACTATTGAGCTTCCTAGCCTCCTCCATTTGTTTTCTTTGCCACGTTCCTTTTTTGTTCTTCACAAGTTCTTTCATTTGGTCCTTCATATTTTTTAATTTACCTGGAGTTCCTCCGCTCTGTCTCCATCTCTTGACATCCTCTCTCAACAGTTTTTTCTTGGAGATATATTCTTTATCAATCCATGCGCTGTTATAATGATCACTCCTGACATTTTTCCATACTATCGCCTCATGGACTTTAGATACCAGTTGTTCTAGGCTATTTATTGATTCTAGCTGACAGTTTTCCAGGTTGCTCTTAAATCTTTGTACCGCCTCTTTATTCCATATCGCTACTGATTTCTGCTTCTCCGTCTGTCCACTAACCACCGTTTTTCCTTTTGCCGTTACTTCCAGCGGGAAATGATCCGACTCTATCCTGTTCCCTACTTCCATGCTGATTATATCACTTGTTGCTGCCTCGTTTGCTACTACATAGTCTATCACTGACATCCCTCTTCCCCCTACATACGTTGTCTCTCCACTGCAATCTCCCTCCGTGCATCCATTTAATATGTTCCATTTTCTTTCCTTCATCCAGTCAAGCCATTTTCTACCATCCGCGTTGATTATTTTGTCTTTGGATTTTCTTGTTACTTCATGTCCTCCTTCCCCGAGATTCCCAACCTGGCTCTCCCCTATTCTTACGTTCCAGTCCCCCGCAATTTTAACTTTAGACAAGGTTTCCTCGTCTGCTTCCGTCTCTATTTCCGTTAATAATTCTGTTAGTCTTTTATTATTATAAACTGTAATACATTTCCATTTATCCCCGTTTAATTTTATCTTTCTTATTTGAATCCCTTCGCCGTAATCTTCTCCACTATAATTTTTCTCTTCCTCTATGTTCTTCGTTACTCCGGTTATTAAACCGCCTCTTGGTCGCCCCATGTTGAAATCTCTTTTTGCCCATTGGCACTTCCACGCGAAGTTATCTGGCAGTTCATTCTTCACCTCCTCCCAATCCTTTTCGTCAATCCATGTTTCCACTATTCCAATTATATCGAAGCTCTTCATGTAAACCAACAAGTCATCCTTATAATCGGCTCTTAATTTTTTCTTCAAACCTGGTACATTCCAACACAATATCTTCGTTTGCTTCGTGACCTGCTGGTTTTCCATCTCCCTATTCTTTCTTACTGAAATTTTATATCCTTTATTCCTGTAACATCATTGTAGTGGTACCACCTCTGGTCTACTTCCATTTTTCGGTATCCTACTCTTACAAACTTGCCTCTTTCCCTCAATTCTTTAGCTTTCTGTCTTATCTCCCTCTGCACCTCTCTTTCCTTCTCTGTGAGATCATTGTCCACGTAGACCTGCGATCCTTTTAATTGGTTTTTCATTTTCATTATCCTTAGTTTTTCCTCCCCGTTATTCATTTTAATTAATATTGCTCTGGTTTTTCCATCTGTCGGGCTTCCTATTCTGTGCATGTTTTGTACCGGATTTATTTGAAATTTGTCCCTTAGCAAGTCCTCTACTTCCTTTTCCCACGTAGCTTCTTCTTTAATTCCATTCATAACTATGTTTAACTTTCTTTCTTTCTTACCCTTTTCTTCAATAAAATTTTCAATTTTAGCCAATTTCTCTTCCATTTGCTTTCTATCTGCTTCTATCTTAGATTCCCTGTCTGCACTTGCCTTCTTTAAGTCTCTAATCTCATTCTCCAAGCCTATAATTTTCTCTCTTGCTAATTTATTTTCTTCCCTCATCGCTTTTAGTTCCTCTGTTAATTCCGTTCTCCACTTTTTCTCCTCTCTTTTATCTTCTTCTAATTTCTTCGTGAATCGCATCAGCTCGCGTTTTATCTCCGCCATTTCCTGAACCACTGAGAGATTTGCTTTAATCAGCGAACGATGCGATTTGTGGCCCTCCTTCGGGCTAGCCTCTTTTGGGCTGGTCACCTTTTTTCTCTTAGAGCAGGGAGAACGGCCTAGCCGTTTTTTAGATTGGAATGGGTTGGCCTGTTCACTATCGGAACTGCGTTCCTGCTCACTATACTCCATGTTATCATTTTTTTCTCTTTTTTTTCGTTTTCTTTCTTTTCTTGTTACCGTTATCCTTGCTTTTTCTTTTTCGTCTTTCTGTTTCCTTTCACTCAGCCCCCTTTTCTCTTTCCTGTTCTCCTGGTATGATTTCTTGGCTTTTGGGCTTTTTTCGTGGCCCCTTCTGTCGTAGGGCTGCGCTGGAAATTCGACGCTAGCGAACTACCAGTGGTTATACTCGCAACTAAACTTTTTGTCAAACACTTGCACGACTTACTTATTTGAACGCTCGAACCAAACTCCGATGTTACTGGAGTAATATCCTTTAATTTGAAGTGATTTGAAACGGCATAGTTATAATTGACGATTTCACATACTGGATTCCACTATTTTGTTGTTGGTTTTTGTTCCAGTGCGCCTTTTCTTTGCGGTATAATTTTTTTTGTCCCTGCAGGTAGATGATTTGACTCTTTATCGCTGATAATGGATACATTTATTTCGTTTTCGTCTTGATTTAATTCAAATGAATTTAAAGATGTTGCTCTAGTAGGACTTGTAGCACATAATAACTGCTCCTTAATTACTTTTAGTTCTTTCACTTCTGCTGTTAAGTCGGTAATTAGCATTTGCAAATGCGCGACATGTTTCTTAATTATCTTTGACAAGAGATTTTCAAATTCTACACTTTTTAGAAAAGTAGTCAGAGAATTAGATTTATTATCCATAAGGTTATAGGATCTTAGTTCCATTGGCATTATGAAACACAGTTTATCACAGAAATTAACACAGAATTTCACTTAAAAAAGGTTTTAACACAAAGCTTTGAATAAACCAGATTTTAAACGTCCGCTCACGCCGAATGTTCGCACAAGACTCACACAAGTGTAGTTAAGACTAAGTGTTTAGTGACAGCCTACACAAGTCTATCGAGTGTCTTACCAATATTAATTGCAATTTTTTTCTTAGAAATTTGCATGAAGATTAAGTTAAACTAGATAGAGTCAGCGTGTAGTTTTTTTTTTAACTACAAGCTGCTACTTTAAGCAACATTTATTAGTTTTGATGACTGGTAGGAAGTGTGGAAGTAGAGAGTGCATCCTATGACACACGCTGATCTATGTTCTCCATTGGGTTTTTTTAGTTTTGGACAGTTAGGTTGTGCGGAACCGTGCTTGCAGATCCACCGGCTTGAATTTCTTCAATCTCCTTATGATTCATCCTTGATCTAGCAAGCTGTGTACCAGCGGGTTTGGGTGGTCTTCGAGTCGCTTCTCGTAGTTGGTGCATAGCTTTTGAGCTATATTCTTAACCGTTCTAATTCCAAGGTCTTTGTGTAGCGTGGCATTGGTCACTAGCATTCGCTAGGGTTCTCAGCGTTTTGGATTGGAATCGCTGTATTCTGATTGGTATCGCGAGTTGTTGTCCGTACCCCAGAGCTAAATACCGTAGGTTCAGATTGACATTGGTATGGTCTTGTATATGAGGACTTTATTATGCAGGGATAGCTTTGATCTCCTTCCTATGAGCCAGTACATTTTTTTCAGCCTTACATCCAGTTGTTTCCTCTTGTTCCTAATATGTTTCGCCCAGGTTAGCCTGCGGTCCAGGAGCATGCCTAGATATTTTACTTCTTCGACTTTCGGGAGTGGTTCGTTGTTGAATGAAACCGTTGGGCAGTCCTTTTTCTTCATAGTGAAGGTAATGTGGATAGACTTTGTATTACTAGCCTTCAATCGCCACCTTTTGAGACATCTTTGGATACCGTTGAGTGGAAGCATTAGAGCTGCAGAGCAGTATTCCTTTCGTTCCAGCGTGTTAGCTATGGTTAAAGACCCGATTGACTAGCTCTATCGTTGAATGCTTGGATCTAAATCCGAATTGATTTTGACTTTTTTTGAAAAAAGGGAAAAACCCTCAGCGGGAAATATTAACATTTCTCCTAAGGCTTTCAGTGTGGGATTGGTGCTTGCCCAGTGTTAGGGTTCGCCCGACCGCACTAAAAAATCCCCTTTGTTGGATTTCCCATGGATCCCCTGTGGAACCGACGCAAGTCATTACTTCATGTACTGGGATGTTTACGGCTAGCTCACAGCCAGCATTCCATTGTTCCTCTGAGTGCATCAATGGCGCACCGTATCCAGCGGCAGTTATGCGTGTGCCAGAAATACACTCCCATCTCTGTCTCTCCTGCTGGAATCTGGGGCATTCCAGCAGGACGTGTTCTGCTGTCTCCGAGATACCTGGGCATGGGGGCAGTCGGGTGTTACTGCTGCCCCTATTCGGTGGAGATACTCATGGAAGCTACCATGTCCCGTTAGTATTTGGGTGAGGTGGTAGTTCACATCACCTTACATCCTGCAGATCCACGGCTCGATGTACGGGATCAAACGGTAGGTCCAGCGACCGTTACTTGATTTGTTCCATCTTTCCTGCCACTGCGTTAGGGTGATCGCCCTCTTCGTCTGTACTCGATCATTGTCGGCCTCCGTGTGTTGGGGATCGTCCTGGGCCGGCCCCTTCTTCTTTTTATATTGTCGCATGCGCTCTTTTGCAAGCACGTCTATTGGCGGCAGGCCTGCGATGACCAGTGCTGCACCTGCGGATACAGTCCGGTAGGCGGATGCGATTCTCAGTGCACTTGTCCTGTGTGCTATCAGTCTTAGGTATGCGGGAACCTCCGTCATTTCTGCCCAGGTCGGCGCCGCATATAGCAATATCGAGGTGCTAACGCAGGCAAGCACCCTTCTCCTAGCGCCGCGGACCTCCAATATTGGGTAGTATCCTGGAGATAGCTGCAGCAGTTGTAGCGGCTTTGTTTCCTGCGTGTCTGAGGTGCTCCTTGAAGTTGAGCCTCTGATCCAGCATCACTCCCAGGTATTTTATGGCAGGTTTGCTCCTGATGGTGCATCCTCGGTAGGTTAGTACCATTGAGGTCCTAACCTTTCTGCGGGTGAAAAGCACTGCCTCAGTCTTCTGTACGGCCAGGGAGAGGCCGACTGACTCCATCCATTCCCAGATAATCTCCATGGCTTCCCCGAACATTGCAGCGATGGCGTGACAGACGGTGCTGGGTATAAGGACCGCCACGTCGTCTGCGTACGCTACCAGCCGACAGTCCCCTGACAAGGGCAGCTTCACTAGTCCGTTGTACAGGACGTTCCATAAGTCCGGGCCAAGAACCGACCCCTGAGAAACGTCTGCGGTGATGATGAACTCCCTAACTTCAGTTGTCGTTTCCGCGAATAGTACTCTGTCACTCAGGTAGTTCAGGATGATGTTTCTCGAATACACGGGGACGTTGAAGTCCCGGCAGAGGGCTTCACCGATCTTGTCCCATCTTGCGGAGTTAAAAGCATTTCTAACATCCAGTGCAACCATGAGACAAAGTCTCCTCCTCCGAAGTGGTCCGCAAATGTGGCTGCTGACCAGGCGCTTCACCTCTTCTACCGCATCCGTAGACGACCTCGCAGGTCTGAAACCGTACTGGTTGTCCGTCAATTGATGATCCACGCAGCCGCGAAGGCGCTCCTGGACGATCTTCTCCACGATCTTGCCCGCCGTGTCAAGCATACACACTGGGCGATGCGAGGATGGTTCTCCGGGGGGCTTCCCGGGTTTTAGGCTCAGGACAAGGCGTTACCTTTTCCATACGTCCGGGAAGACACCTTCGTAGGTACCTGTCGTGCGCCCTGGTGAAGATCGTTGGGGCAGCTTTGACGGCCGCTCGAATTGATGTTCTGGGACAATGTCAAGCTTGTCGATCAATTATTGTATTCTTCTAAGCAGTAGTCTTTCAAATAACTTTGTTGTTATGGGCAGGAGGCTTATGGGGCGATACGATTTAATATCATTTGGTAGTTTGCCAGGTTTCTGAATCATTATGATTTGGGCGACTTTCCATTGGCTCGGTGTGTGTGATGTACGAATTATAGCATTAAATAGATTGGTCAGGAATACTATGATCCTTGGTAGCTTCTTGAGGATGGTGCCTGTGATCAGGTCGTATCCAGGAGATTTATTCGCATTGACCTCTTTGTTTATCATTCTGTTTACTTTCACAGGGGAAATATGCCTGATGGGTAGGTCCAGAGGGAGGGGACTATCTAGGATGTCTTCTATATCTCCATCGTGTTGTTGGGCTGGACATGGAGTAAATACCTGCGCGAGAAGTTCTGCAAATATTCCGGCTTTTTGGGCGTCACTTTGAGCCCATTCTCCACCGGCTTTCCTGATAGGTGGTTTATGGTTTTGTGGATGGTTAATTCTTTTAGTTGCTTTCCAAAGTGAGTAATCCGTAGCAATTGTATTTGTTAGGTTTATTATATATTGTTCCACATTTTTAGGGTTCCGTACCGAAAACAAAACCCTAATAGGATCGCTTTATTGCCCGTGTGTCTGTCTGTCTGTCTGTCAAGACCATTTTTCTCAGGAACGCGTGGAGGTAACAAGTTGAAATTTGTATAAAATACTCTGGTCTGCGGTCTCTTTCAGCTGTGAAAAAATCAAACTTGTAAGTCAACGCGATCAAAAGATATGACCGTTTATGTCGCAAATTTTGCGATTTCATAAGGGTATCAAAACCTATAGGGTACTTCCCGTTGACCTAGAATCATGAAATTTTGCAAAAAGCGGTGTCTTACAGCACATGTAAAGGGAAAAATCTGAAAACCGTAAATATGTAGTTTAATTACAAGAAAATGCGAATTTACTATTAGAAACTTATGAAAATACACTAATGTTGTCGTAGTGGTATTGTCAGGCTCCGGAAGCATATGGGTTGCATACAGTTAAGTCCTACTCGGTTAGGTCCGAAGATGTAAAAAAGATGTAAAAGTATGTGTTGGCACCAAGCTGTTTATTCTGAATTTTCTTTGTTTATATTCGTTATGCATTTCATCACGTACGCTCTATATACATAATATATACAGGGTATATATTATGTCTAAATTTTGCTTGTTTATAACCGACATGCGACATACTCAAGTCCCGTAACATCCTGTATATATTATATTTCGTCTAATTTTTCTTTATAATCTACATATACTTAAATCACGTACGGCCTATATTTTTTGGTAGTCAATTGCCCAAAAAGCAGTCAATTGAACAACTGAATGTTAAGAGTATTGAAATAGATCTAGAAATAGTTAATATATTAGTTTATATTAGATATAGAAATAGTTAGATCTTAATATAAGTTAGTGAATAAGTGTAATACTAAAATAAAGTTTTCTTTTTATAAGTTTAAAAATATTCACGTTATTTAAAAAAAAATACCCTGTATACCTTTATACGGGGTATATGTGAAGTTCCAGAACCCCTAAACACTCATAGTGAATGGATAAACATAGTGTCATGGCAAACATAGTGAATGACAAACATAGTGAATGGATAAACATAGTCATAGTGAATGGGTAAACATCCCCCATGTGTGGTAATAAAATATAGGGTAGAATTCCATCGTACGACAGCGACATCTTGAGGTTATGCTTGCAGCGGTACTAAGATGGTCGCGATTTCAGGAGAGCCACTTGTCAAGTTAACTGTATGTGCTTGCTACGTCCTCCACAAAAAAAAGGTACCTTACTTACAAGTTTGTACGGAACCCTCGGTGCGCGAGTCACAACTCGCACTTGGCCGGTATTTTTTGTTATTGTAATCGATGATTAGTTTCTTTAGTTGTTGGGATAATCTATTTAATCGTTGTTTATCAGCCGGGCTTCTGCACATCTTCCACTGTCGCCTTGTTCTCCTTTTTTCGGTAATTTTTTGTTTTATATCGTCAGGATATATTATGGTTGTGGGGGTATCTCTTGTATCCGGGGTGGCTTCACATGCAGCCTTTTGAACTATTTGGTGAAGTGTTCGGTTGCCTCATCTATATCGAATTCACTTTTTAGAGGTACGTTTAGTCTAATGCGTTTATCGATTATGTCACGGAACGTAAGCCAGTTTGTATTTTTGTTGTGAAGTGTCGGTAGCTTATCAATTTTTATAACTCCACTACTCAGTGTCACCAATACTGGAGTGTGGTCCGATGAGAGATCGAAACTTGTTTCTGTGTTTGTGAAAGGTTTAGCTATTCCCTTGGTTACGAATAAGTCGAGTACGTCGCGAATTTTATTTCTGTCGGTTGGCCAGTAGGTTGGTTTTCCTGTTGAAAGTTGGTTACAATTTAGTGAAGTCAATGATTTTGGTAGTTGTCGGCCTCTAGTTGTACTCAACCTAGATCCCCTAGATAGGGGATGTTTGGCGTTGTAATCTCCTCCAGCTAAAAAGCGTGGTCCCAGACTGTGGAAGAACTCAGTGAACTTGTTGTCTTTTATATTATGTCGTGGAGGACAGTAGACTGCAGCTACTACAATAGATCCGAATTTCGCAACTTCGATGGCTATATTAGTCGCCCGTAGGTAGTCCTTGGCTGAAGGCGGTAACACGTGGTGTTTGAAGGTTGTTTAAACGAGAATCACCGTACCTCCATGTGCCGTTCCATCCGGGTATTCAGTGCTATAAAGTTTATACCCGTGAACTTTTATATGGCTTCTGTCAGTGAAGTGAGTTTTTACCACCAAGAGGATGTCTATTTTCTAAGTGTTTAAGAATACGGCCAGCTCCTGGCGGTGTTGGACTAGGCCGATGGCATTCCATAATGCTAATCGGTAGGACGTAAATTATTTGTACGCAAACTTTGTCAATACTGCTGTCAGTAAGTTTAACATGGTTTTTAAGGGCTCGTTTTGCTGTATAATTGCTGTCCTAAATTCGTTGAATGATTTGTCGAGAATGTTTATAATTTCTGAGTTTTCGTTGGGGTTGTTCGTGTGAGAGCTTGTGTTTGCTCCATCCGCTTGTACATAGCTCAGATTGCGTGCATCTCTCGCAGGCGTAGTATTAGGCTGGGTTTGGTTGGATTCGTCCTCGCTGATGTGGTTTACGCGTTGTGGTCCTGATCTATGCTAGTGCGGATTCTGTGTGGAGGAGGCTCTTTCGTTGAGTGTGTTTTGATACACGCGACAACCCTTGTAGTTGGCTGGGTGGTTATCCCCGACACATTTTGCAGGTGTATCTCTGGAATTTACGCAAGATGTTGAGTTGTGATCGCCACTGCATTTGACACATCTAAATTGTCTGCGGAAGTAAGTCCTGGTGTGTCCGTATCGCTGGCATCTTGTACAATGTATAATCGTCGAGTTTTTTTTCGGCGGTTCAATGTCGATTCTGGCGTATAATATGCGATCAACTTTGTAGATACCCTTATTGTTTGACATCGGTTCTAGGTCAACGAAGAAGAGAGGTAGCGGAACAGAGAACAGAGAACAGAGGGGGCTCTTTGGTTTTTCTATGACGTATGTTTATTACGTTTCGCACATGATGTCCATGATCCTCGATAGCGCTTTTTATATCCTCGACAGGAGTAGTGGGATGGAGAGACCTTAGTACCACTCTGTAGGCACGGTTTTGTTTCTGTTGATAAGTATGGTACGATGCCTTACATCGTCTAATATGTGTATTATTTTTCTACAAGTTTCAGAGTCCCTGGCTATTATTTTGATATGTCCGTCGGTGTTGATAGTTTTGTGTGTGTAGTCGCTTTTGTTGACAACATTTTCGAAGCATTTCTCCAGCTCAGTAATAGATTTCCGGTTCCGGTATAAATATTGGCGGCGGTATTGGGATTCTCACGCTAGCCGCTACGTCCATGGCTTGATTATTATAATGATTGTTTCCGAGCGGAGAAAATCTGTTATTAGTCGAGATTGGGGTACTTTCCTCGACACTGGTCGCAGATGCGTTAGAATACCTACGTCTTTTTTTGTTATGGACAATTTGCCATGTTGGTGGATCGTCGTTGCTGGGTTTAGTTGGGTTTCTTGTTAGGGTTACACGTAGATCGCTCATGATTGTTACTGATGGGGTTACATTAGGTGTTAGATTAGGTGGCCTATTAGCTAACAAGCCAATTTCCATGGCTTTTAAACCATTTGTTACTCTTGCGTCCCTTTACTATTAAACTAGATTTTGGACGCTATTTAAAAAGATTCACGTGAATAAATTGAAAAAGTCCGATAACGTTATCAGCGATAGGAGATAGTTTTACTCGCTCGCGGTACCTTTGCACAGTTTGAAGAGTCGCGAGCGACTAGCGTGTAGTTAAGACTAAGGCTCGCTACACGCGTACCGTGTGGATATATCCGACGCAGGCCCGGCACCGGGTTGAACACCTTACACACATGCCGGATGGATTTGTCCGGAACCGGCTCGATGGCCCACGAGGTCGAGCTACGAGCAGTGTATTTATTTGACTTCAGTACAAAATGGATCGCGAAAGAGTTATTTCTATGTGGCTTCGCAAGAAAAAAAAAACAAAGAAAACATTGCGTGCACCCACTCGACAGGTGAAGACGGTCGACTGCCGGACCGGAATGTGTGCAAGCTTCAATACAGTTCCATAGCCCACCACAGCCGAGCCGGTACCCGGTAGCCGGATGGCCAGTGGGGGCCGGCCGGTGACAACCCGACAAAATGAGTCGGCCCGGCGCCGGATGGACTCACGCGACACGTCTGAACTCTTCCATGCTAGACTATGCAACACCATCCCCTCCACCCGTTGCCGGGCCTGCGCCGGATACATCCACACGGTACGTGTCTAGCGAGCCTAAGTGTTTAGTGACAGTCTACAAAAGTCTATCGAGTGTTTTTAGGTGATGAACTTCGCCAATATTAATTGCAATTTGTGTTTTAACTTGAGATTCTTTGAAATTCACTTGAAGATTAAGTTAAACTAGATAGAGTCAGCGTGTAGTAAAGATTAAATGTTTAGTGACACAAGTCTATCGAGCGTTTTCAAGTAATGGGCTTCGCCATAATTAATTGAAATTTGCGTTTTAACTTGAGATTCTTTGAAATTTGCATGTAGATTAAGTTAAACTAGATAAAGTCAGCGTGTAGTAAAGACTTAGTGTTTAGTGACAGTCGACACAAATCTATCGAGCATTTCCAAGTGATGGGCTTCGCCAATATTAATTGCAATTTGCGTTTTAACTTGTGATTCTTTCATATTTGCTTGTAGATTAAGCTAAACTAGATAGAGTCAGCTTGTAGTAAAGACTTAGTGTTTAGTGACAGTCTACACAAGTCTGTTTAGCGTGTTCAAGTGATGGGCTACACCAATATTAAGTGCAATTTGCGTTTTAACTTGAGATTCTTTGAAATTTGCTCGTAGAGTAAGTAAAACTAGATAGTGCTTGCGTGTGAATTTGTATATTTATTGGTATTGCGATTGAAATTGAGATCGGTTTTATTGAAGTCAGTTTTATTGCGAATTCAATTTTGCGTATTGTTTCTCGTTGCAAATTTTGCCGAAGACAGAGATTCGTTATTGATTATTCGCGAAATATTCTTTAACAAAGATGTTTGCGCTTTTCTTTGTGAATAGTTTGCTGAATTCAAATTTCTGTGAGAGTCTGTAGAAAACTGTGATAATTTACGAAAGATTCGCGCGAACCGGAAAGCAAATAAGCAATTGTTAAACTAGAATTTTACCCACTGCGTATTATTGACAGAATAGTTCGTTCGAGTCACTTTTTTTTTTATCTGGAAATGATCGAGTATTTTTTAAACTTGCCGGCAGTTTTGGTGCGCGAGTCTTTCGTGCCGCGTTTTGAGTGTATGTAGCTGCGATGATACCAGTAGCTCCAGCAACTCTGTTGGCGGGATAACTCAAACTTTCATGACAAAAACTTCCTTTGGCGTTCTCCCACTGCAACAATGTGCCCATTTTTGACCAGCTTGCACGTCGTCTTGTTTATCCGCATCTCCACATCTTTTTGTCTATACTCTATGGCAGTATTATGGATGTATTATGCGCCCACAGAAAAATTCCCGATAAATTTTAATAATTGTTCTGTGACAGTTAGTGTCGAAAGAGTGACACTAAAGATTTTGGTAAAGATCATTTATGAACGTCTCTGGGTGTCATCTCAGAAAGTACATTGGCGCATGAGCAGTAAAATTGCAAAAACAGTTGTAAGAAAGCAGTTTTTAAAAGGCTTGGTTTTTTGCGTACAATATATATAAATATATATATATATATATATATATATATATATGTTTTTTTACAAAAAATAGCTGGAAAAATACAAAATTCGGTTTATTCCTACAAAATGCGATTACTTCATCCAAAAAATGGTTACTTCGTCCAAAATAAAATATAAACACCCAATAATCAATTTAATCTTACAAATAATAATGATTTAGTACAATAATTGATGGATTTGTACAAAATAAAATCAATTCACCCTTAAAAAGGTTTAACTGTACAAAAAAGGTTGATCCATCCAAAATTTTATTGTTCGTTACAAACAATTTTTTTTATACAAAATACAATTATTTCTTCACAATAAACGAATTTTCCAAACAACGACTTGATTCCTTCAAATTTTAGTTCTAAGTAACGCGGCGCATAACGAAAGAGAGACCGCAAATTCATCAGTCTTACGACCAGAAGCACTGTATGCCATGGAGTGTCTTTCCTTGAACCGAAGGGGTCTGGTAGAGACATTGGAAATCAGAGAGAGGAGAATCATCAGAAAGATCCTAGGCCCGATGAAGGAAGCTAAGAAGAATTCCGAAGACGACAAAACTCTGAGCTCTACGAACATATTGAGAGGCTCTCTAATTGTGCAAGGAAAAGAAGGGTAGCTTTCTATGGCCACGTTGTAAGATTGCCTCCAAACCGACTAACCAACAGTGTGTTTACATTCTGGCAAAACAAGAAGAATCGTGCCACTTGGTTGACAGAAACCGAGAAGGATATTAAAGAAGTGGGAATAACAGATCTCCAAAGCAGACAGTCTGTGAGATGCACCCTGACGGAAGTCCGTGGATTTCAGGAAAAACCCCGAAGAAAAGTTACCCCCTGGACAAAAGAGAGAATGGAGCTACACCGGCAGAAGCTGCGACAATACTGGGCAAAGATCAAAGCCCAAGAGTTGAACAAGCGTGGTCCAAACTAGGCCTATTGGAAAGAAGAAGAGAGAGAGAGAGCGCGCGGTATATAAATATACAATAAGAGAAAGAAACTAACGCGGCGTATAAAGTTTTCTGCCGAATCACTCATATCCGAGAGAAACGGAAAACGGATGATTTTACAATTATTATAATTCACAGTTATTTCTTGTCATATTTGGCCTTTAGTAATTTTACAGTGTTTACTCTGATACATAATTTATTTCCGAACTAATCCACTCATCAATAAGGTAAACAGTTTTTCCTTTCAGTATTTTTATACTCATTATGGTATACCTATGTACACTTATTATATAATAAAAGTGTGAAGATTATTAAATACACTCCTTAATTTGCATTTTGCACTTATTTAGTAAAATAAAAAACCTTTTTTAGATGAATTGCGAATATGTTGAACGGTTAAATCGATTATTGTAAGGAAAAATCATAGTTTGTACGAAAAAAAAACAATTATTGCATAATTACATTTTATTTTGGATGAACTAACCTTTTTTTGGATGAAGTAATTTATTTTGTACGAAGTAACCAAATTTTGGATTGATTAAATTTATTTTGTATTTATCCAGCTATTTATTGTAGAACTTCATCCATTTATTGTATGTTGAGTTTTGTATACTTCTAATCGAATATTCATCGAAAAATTACAAATCTAATATACTTCTAATCGTACGGTCGATAAAATGTCAAAGTGACATAAACGTATTTTTTGCTCTCCCTCCTTTTTCGACCTAATACACCGTCGTCTCCGCCGTCGTCTGGTCCCAAGCCCAGGGTGTGAAAGGAGGAGGGTGGTCGGCCTGCCGCGCCGACCAGAATCGGGAAACCGAAGAAACTAGGCAAGAAACCGCATGGATACACGACTTAACCACTTACGAATTAATGCTACCGCATCCGGGGCAGCCGATGCGCCAGCTTTGGGAACCAGGGATGCTGGTGAGAAGTTGACTACTGGCCAAAGACTCAGGTTAATCACACCGAAATCAGAAATACGAATCGCCGCATGGAATGTGCGAACGGGACATCACGTTGGTCAAAAGGAAATTATCGCCAAGGAATTATTGAAATGCAAAATATCGATCTGTGCATTATCAGAACTGCGGCTCACAGGATCTGGGACAATGAAGGTTGACCCACCATCAATCGACGAGACGATGACGCTATTCTATTCTGGTGGCGACAAACGAGAAGCGGGCGTTGGCTTTATGGTTGATCGACGGGCCTCTGCCAGTGTTATCGCATTCCAACCGATATCCGAGCGTCTGGCGGTTATCACTATTGATGGAACGATTAAGACCCATATCGTATCCGTCTACGCCCCAACTGAGACCAGCCCGGACACAAACAAGGATGAATTTTATGCCCAGTTTCAACACACACTGGATACAATACCCCAAACCGAATTAATCGTACTTACGGGCGACTTTAATGCACATACGGGTGCAGATCGAACCGGTTGGGAAGAAACGATGGGAAAATTCGGATACGGGGAAATAAATGACAACGGATTACGCCTCTTATCATTTGCAGCGTCAAACAACTTGATCATCGGCAACAGCATCTTTCGTCACCCCCTCAAACATCAACTCACGTGGCGAAATCCATCCGGCAACGATTCGGCGATGTTGGACTACATTTTGGTCAACACCAGATTCCGATCGACGCTCAAAGATGTACGCGCGATGCGTGGACCCGACTGTGGATCAGACCATTATCTTGTCCGATTGAAACTACAATTGAAATTACAAAGAGCAAAGAAAAAGGCACCACCATCAGCCAAGAGGAAATGGGCCTGTCTGCGAGACCCTGAAACCAGCCGAAAATTTCAAATCGCATTATCCAACAAATTTGCACCACTCACGATACCAGTCGATATCAACATAGAAGAAAAACAACTTTCTGAGTCTATTGTGGGGTGTGCAACGGAGCTGTGTCCGCCCATCCGTCGACGGACGCAGCAATGGATCTCGGACGACTGTCTTAATCTAGTCGACCAGCGGAAGCAAATGAAACACGTCGATTTCAAACAATACCGACGATTGAACAAAGAAGTTCGACAGAAAATGAAATTGGAACGGGAAGCTTACTGGAATAACATCGCGGCTGACTTGGAAGAAGCAGCGTCAAGGCATGAGTACCGGACGCTGTACCAGACAATCCGACGGTTAAGTGGCAAAACAACATCAACAAATGACAATATCAAAAAATTGGATGGAACTTTCGTGACCTCTCCTCAGGAACGTCTACAGCGGTGGAGAGAATTCTTTCATCAGCTGTACAACCACAATCCGCCAGTAGGTCCAGCACCCGAACTGCCGATTATTGAGCAGCCGATAAATCAGTTTCCCGATACTGAACCAACAATCAATGAGGTGAAGACGGCAATAAAATCCCTGAAAAATGGTAAAGCGCCGGGAGGAGATCAAATAACTGCCGAAATGATCAAAGCCAGGGGAGACGTCTTATTACATCAACTTCACGTTCTCACAGTGCATATATGGCATTCAGATTGTGTTCCATCCGTGTGGAAGAAAGCGATTGTTGTGCCTATTTTGAAGAAAGGCGACAGTCGGGAATGCGAGAATTACCGTGGTATTAGCGATCTCTCGATCGTCGGCAAAGTATTTATGAAAATCATACAATCAAGACTACAGAAACATCGAGAGCAAACAAGCCGGGAAGAACAAGCGGGATTTCGACCACATCGAGGATGCATCGATCAGATATTTGCTCTCCGTCAGCTAATGGAAGAAAGAATTCGATGTGGCAAACGAACTGTCATCGTCTTCATCGATTTCAAATCTGCTTTTGATTGCATCGATTGGACAAGCTTGTGGGAAGCCCTGAAGATCGAACACGTGCCACTGAAAATCATTAAACTTCTTCAAGCATCGTACGACGGCTCAACCAGCAATGTTCGTATCCGAAACGACATGTCTGAGGAATTCCCGATTCGAACCGGAGTCCGGCAAGGAGACGTGGCCTCGCCGCTCCTTTTTAACATTGTGATCGACACGATTCTGCGAAAAGCGTTTGATGGGCGACGCGGAGTTCGATATGATGACAAAAAATTCCTAACCGATCTGATGTTCGCCGATGACAGTGCGGTTTTCGCCAACACAGATGCCGAAGCAACAGACACCTTGTATGACATTTCCCGCATTGCCCAGTCATACGGACTGAGAATCAATGCGGATAAGACCAAAGTGCTTACAACGGATGGATCTGAAGCCAGAGTTTACCTCGATGGAACCACAATCGAGCAGGTACCACAGTTCAAATATTTGGGATCACTGGTCGTGGAGAAGAAAGTAGCTTCGACAGCCGAAGTTCACAGCCGGATAGGCCAGGCATCAGCAACGTTTGCTTCACTCAAGTGGTGCATATGGAAGCGGACGAATATTACCATCAAAACCAAAATACGCCTATACCGGACGCTGATCCTCCCAATTCTTCTTTATGGATCGGAAACATGGACATTACTCAAACCAGACCTTAACAAGCTCGAGGCCTTCCAAATGCGATGCCTGAGACAGATTCTCTGCGTCTCACTCCTCAACCACCTCCGAAATGAGACAATCAGAGAAAGGGGAAAAAGGGGAATTGAGGAAATTCAAAAACGCCGATTACGATGGTTCGGCCACATCTGTAGGATGGGCGACAATCGAGTACCGCACAAACTCCTATGGAAAAAACGACCTCTTGATTGGAGAACACAAAAACAAGCACCGAAGACCACATGGTTGAAACACGTAGAGAACGATTTAAAAAACCAGCGAATAACAACAGCTGAGGCAAGAACCGTTGCAACTGATCGATTAGCATGGAAGCGTATAGTGAATGGAGCACGGAATCTAGCGGCATCAACAGCAGCGTACTGGCTACGAGGTCGACCACCTCTCCATGCGCCGGCTATGGATTAAAGAAGAAGAAGAATCGAATATTGGATGAATAAATTTTAAGCGTTTTTAAAACATGAATTCGTTATCTCTTACAAAGAGGTGAGCACTAAAATTGATCGTTCGACTGGTCGTCTATTCATTTTGAAATAAAGTTTCAAATTTATCTGAGAGGTCGCGCCAGTCGCGTTGTTAGCACCGACGCGATGGTTGCAACCAATTACGCATATTGTTAGCATTCAAAATATTATTTACGCATATTGTTTGTATATTGTTCCATGGCGCAGTAGTCTAGGGACGTCGGTTATAGATCTCAACAAAAATTGCTTTTCTTCTTCTTCTTCTCGCGGATGGGTCACTTAGGACCACGCGGAATCAACGTATGCTGAGCCTTCCTCCTTGCCCAATAGCTTTTCATCTTCATGGATTGTTGTACTTTCTGTTCCTCCGACCATGCACGTCGTGTTGGTTTCTTCAGATCTTCCTCAAATCCCCTTGTATGAACAATATTCCTGATCACATTTCTATTCAGGAGATCTGGCGATCCCATCTCCACTAGGTCCCTTTCCACTTGTTTGTACCACTTTGGTTTTGTACGTTTGTTCTGTAGAAATTTGTGGATTCGGTAAGTAAGCCTCGTATGATTCATTCTTTCCAAATGACCCAAAAATTGAATTTGTCTCATTCTCATGGTATCGGTAATTTTTGAAATTTTTCTATATATTTCAGAATTGGGTTTGGGATAGTGTATGCCATTCTTAATTCTGGGCCCTAAGATCTTTCTCATAATTTTCCTTTCCTTAATATTTAATTGTTCCTTTAATGTTTTAATTTGTAAATTTAGCGTTTCTGAAGCATAAAGAGCTTCCGGTTTAATCACTGTTAAATAATGACGAATTTTACTCTTCCATGACAGGCATTGCTTGTTATAAACATTTTTTGTGTATTGAAATGCTACCTCCATTTTCTGGATTCTTGATGTTACAGATTTATTTTCATTGCCATTTTCTATAACCCATTCGCCTAACTATTAATATTCCTTTACTCTAGCAATTTTGTTAACGTTAATATAAATTTCATGTGGCGCATTTTTTATGTTAGTCATAAATTTAGTTTTTTCATAAGAGATATGAAGCCTTATTTTTGCTGCTTGTTCTTCCAAGATAGTAATCTGCTTCTGTGCATCAGAGATGTCTTCAGCAATTAGTGCCATATCATCAGCAAATGCTAGGCAGTCTATTTGAATACCCTTAATCTTTGGCCCTAGTCGGTGAGATGGTGCCCCTGCTTTTCTCCATTCCCTAACAACTTTTTCCAGGGCACAATTGAAAAGTAATGGAGAAATTCCATCACCTTGACGGACGCCTGTATTTCTTTCAAACTCTTCACTTAATCCACCCATAAATTTTACTTTAGCCTTTGTCTCCGTAAGTGTGTCTTTGATAATATTTCTTGTTTTTTGGTCAAGTCCAAATTCTGTTAAAACACTAAAGAGTGATAAGCGATCTATACTGTCGTATGCTTTCCGGAAATCCACAAACGTTATGACATATTTTTTGTTAGTTGTGTTGCGAAAATATTGTATGACGTTTTTCAAATTCAAAATTTGCTCTGCACAGGACCTTCCCTTCCTGAATCCACCTTGATATTCACCGATTTGATTATCTACTTTCAGCTCTGCACGGTTTAGTAACACTTTTAAAAGAATTTTGTATGTGACCTGAAGAAGGGAAAAACCCCAATATATACCCCAATATATATCCTAAAGTTTTCAGAATCAAAAGGACATTCATCTGTGTACCGTGATTCCTGGTAAGCAATAATTTTTATATTACGTTCTCTAGCTTTATTTAAGATATTTTATAATTTCCCAGCTTTCAAAAGGGAATTGACATTAAATGTCATTATCCAAATCCGAGATTTTGCTTTAAGAATGTTCCTACCGGGATTTGAGGTACTCCGACTTACCTCCTTGCACACATCTGTAGTCTCCCCAGAATCCGAATAGACCACTCGGGGACTGAAACCCCTGGGGTAATTTATTGCTCTAGAAGGTGCACTATTCATGTTGATTTAATTGAAGTTATGACTGACATGTCAGTCGGTTAAACTCAAGAGTTCCACTTCTGAGTAAAAAAATTGCTTTTATTATTACTTTATCTTATTAATTTAAAAATAAAAAATACTCAGTATGGTTGAGGCAGGTCCTAGTAAACGTCCACGTTCTTACATTTTCCAAAAAGATTGGGAAGAAGAATATTGTTTTATGGAAGTAAAAATAGTATTTGTCTTCTGTGCAATCGTACCGTTATTACTAAAAAATATAATATTGAAAGACATTTTAAATTAGAACATGAGAACTTCGATAAAAATTATATGCCTCATAGTACTATTCGAATTGAGAAAATAAATAGTTTAAAGAAGGGATTGTTCAGCCAACAATTATTGTTCAAAAAACAGATAAATCAAAAAATGTAACTATGGCATCGTTTAAAATAGCACATTTTTGCGAAGAACAAGAAATCATATTCAAATGGGGAATTATTTAAACAAGCTTTACTTATTGGTGTCGATTCTCTCTTTGATACGTTTTCTAATAAGCCAGAAATAATTAGGGCAATAAACGATTTACAGTTATCACGCAATGCAATAAAAAGAAGAATTGCGGCTATATCTACCCATATTAAAGATCAACTTGAATCTGATATGAATAGGTGCTCTTGGTATTCACTTCAAATGGACGAATCTTTGGATGTAACGGGTACATCTCAATTAGTAGTAATAACAAGAATGGTTTTCGAGGACTACTCTGTGAAAGAAGAAATTCTATGCCTTTTGCCAATGAAGGAAAGAACGAGAGGTGAAGATATTTATCAAATATTTAAAAATTATGTTTTGGAACAACAACTTCCCTTACATAAATTATCTTCAATTACAACTGACGGAGCTCCAGCAATGATCGGTAAAAATAAAGGATTTATAACTTTATGTAGAAAAGATGGATCATTTCCAATTTTGTTTGCTTGCCACTGCATAATACATCAGCAAGCTCTGTGTTCTAAAGTTCTTTCATTTAGCCACGTTTTGGATCTCAAAACAAAAATTATAAATTCTATAAGAGCTGCACCATTACAGCACAGACTTTTTAAAAAGCTATTGGAAGATGATGATAGTTCCAGATTCAACTGATTTAATTTCTGACAAATATCAGCTAAAAAAGCTAAGTCACCTAGCCAATTAGGATCTTCAAGTTTGTTATAAATTTCGCCTTTTTGTTCAAGAAATTCCTTTATTTCATTAATCAAATTAAGAAACCGGTCTTAATAACTTACACCGAAGTGAGGTGGCTTAGCAAAGGCAAAGTATTAGACCGGTTTCTTAATTTGATTAATGAAATAAATGAATTTCTTGAACAAAAAAGGCGAAATTTATAACAAAATTTATAATGCGCCCTTGCTTCCAAAAAGGTTGGCCACCCCTGCTCTATGGTATAGCCGTTCCTGCTGAGAAGAAGTTGTACTGTAATTTGGACACATAGAGAATGTTTGATAGGTGGTTTTCGCTCGTCGTTTATGTTCCCTCTTCCTTGAGCCTCGATGTGCGCTCCATCGCCCACTCGTACAAGCATCTCATAGTCGAAATCCGTGTAGTCGCTGACATGCGCCGTGGCAACAGCCTCGCTTCTGCAACAAGCGTCTGTGTTTCCTCTTCCGTCGCCGGGTTTCTTCTCTGTGCACTCGGTTCCCCAGTGACCTGGTCGTTGACAATTAAAACACTTGTCTGGTCTCACAAAGACCTTCTTTACCTCGCTGTTTCAGTGTTTTCAAGTTCCCTCAAGGTTCCAAATTCTTTTAACAACTAATTTTGGGCGTTTCTTGGCAAAATGTGAAAATCTAGGTTGCGTTTTTTTTCCGTTAAAAATTTGGAAAATTGCAGGAAATCACAAGACATTTGACGGATAAAGTTTCTTCAAGGATAAAGTTTTCCAAATTCTTCCTACAACTAATTTTGGGCGTTTCTTGTCAGAATTTGAAGACCTAGCTTGCATTTTTCTTGTCCAAAATTTTAAACATGATGGAAATCACAAGAAACTTGACGGGTAAAGTTCCCTCAAAGTTCCAAACATCTTATTTTGTCCGTTTTTTTGTCAAAATTTGAAGACCTAGGTAGCTTTTTACGTCTGCAAAATTTGAAAACTTGAAGGAAATTACAAGGAACTTAACGGGTAAATATCCATTAAGCTTCCAAATTGTTCTAACAACAAACTTTGTCGTTTCCTGTCAAAATTTGAAGACCTAGATAGCGTGTTTCTTGTTCAAAATTTGGAAACTTGAAGGAGATTACAAGAAATTTAACGGAACGAAGTTTCATTAAGGTTCTAAATTGTTTCAACAACTAATTTTGGGTGTTTCTTGGGAAAATTTGAAGACCTAGGTTGCGTTTTCCGTGTGCAAAATTTGAAAACTTGAAGAAAATCACAAGAAAGTTAACGGATAAAGTTCCCTCAAGGTTCCAAATTCTTTTAACAACTAATTTTGGGCGTTTCTTGGCAAAATGTGAAAATCTAGGTTGCGTTTTTTTCCGTTCAAAATTTGGAAAATTGAAGGAAATCACAAGACATTTGACGGATAAAGTTTCTTCAAGGATAAAGTTTTCCAAATTGTTCGTACAACTAATTTTGGGCGTTTCTTGTCAGAATTTGAAGACCTAGCTTGCATTTTTCTTGTCCAAAATTTTAAACTTGATGGAAATCACAAGAAACTTGACGGGTAAAGTTCCCTCAAGGTTCCAAATTGTTCAAACATCTCATTTTGTCCGTTTTTTGTCAAAATTTGAAGACCTAGGTAGCCTTTTTCGTCTGAAAAATTTGAAAACTTGAAGGAAATTACAAGGAACTTAACGAGTAAATATCCCTTAAGCTTCCAAATTGTTCTAACAACAAACTTTGTCGTTTCCTGTCAAAATTTGAAAACCTAGATAGCGTGTTTCTTGTTCAAAATTTGGAAACTTGAAGGAAATTACAAGAAATTTAACGGAACGAAGTTTCAGTAAGGTTCTAAATTGTTTCAAAAACTAATTTTGGGTGTTTCTTGGGAAAATTTGAAGACCTAGGTTGCGTTTTCCGTGTGCAAAATTTGAAAACTTGAAGGAAATCACAAGAAAGTTAACGGATAAAGTTCCCTCAAGCTTCCAAATTATTCTAACAACAACTTTTTGGCGTGTCTTGGCAAAAATTCAAAACCTAGGTTAGGTTAGGTTAGGTTATGGGCGCTTTTCTTGCCCATAATTAGGAAATTTGAAGGATATTACAGGAAATTTAAAGGATAAAGTTTCGTCACGATGCTAAATTGTTCTAGCAACTAATTCTGGGCATTTCTTGGCAAAATTTGTAGACATGGGTCGTATTTTTGCTGTTCAAAATTAGGAAATTTGAAGGAAATCATAAGAAATTTAACGGTTATAGTTCCCTTAAGGTTTCAAATTGTTCCAACAATTTGGGAGTTTCTTGGCAAAATTTGAAGACCTAGGTTGCGTTTTTCTTGTCCAAAATTACAAAACTTGGAGGACATTACAAGAAATTTTAGCGTTTCTTGGCAAAATTTGTAGACCTGGCTCGTGTTTTTCCTGTTCAAAATTTGGAAACTTGAAATCACAAGAAATTTAACGGGTAAAGTTCCCTCAAGGTTCCAAATTGTTCCAAAAACTAATTTTGGGCGTTTCTTGATAAAATTTGGAGACCTTTGTGGTATTTTTTTTGTTCAAAATTTGAAGAGCTTACCAGAAATGGTACTGGAGTAAAATTTTCTTGCACACGTCGACTTCGACGACCGTGAAATGGTCGTTTTTCTCGTCTCCGATCAATCTCAGTCGGTTTCTACAATGCCTGTTCGTTTCAGTCTGGCTCTCGCCGTCATCTTCACACCTAGCAAAGTCCAAATAGACCAAGAGCGAGATAATTTGCACCAAGATACGCATATTTAGGCTGTGAGAGTATTCGACTTAAGCTTCTCATCAAAATTTGACAGTAAGCCGTCAAAGTCGGAAAGTAATTGTCAAGTCTACCTAATAAAGCCAACGTTGGTTGAAGTTTTAACAATTTGAATAGTTGGTTTCAAATAAAAACGATTATTGGGAAACGTTTATTTGGATCTGTTTCTGGTAAATTTTCCTTCAAGTTTCCAAATTTTGCTTAAGAAAAACGCAACGTAGGTCTTCAAATTTTGCCAAGAGACATTTAGACAAATTGTTCCAAAAACCAATTTTGGGCGTTTCTTTATAAAATTTGGAGACCTTTGTGGTATTTTTTTTGTTCAAAATTTGAAGAGCTTACCAGAAATGGTACTGGAGCAAAATTTTCTTGCACACGTCGACTTCGACGACCGCGAAATGGTCGTTTTTCTCGTCTCCGATTAATCTCAGTCGGTTTCTACAATGCGTGTTCGTTTCAGTCTGGCTCTCGCCGTCATCTTCACACCTAGCAAAGTCCAAATAGACCAAGAGCGAGATAATTTGCACCAAGATAAGCATATTTAGGCAGTGAGAGTATTCGACTTAAGCTTCTCATCAAAATTTGACAGTAATCCGTTGTCAAGTCTACCTAATAAAGCCAACGTTGGTTGAAGTTTTAACAATTTGAATAGTTGGTTTCAAATAAAAACGATTATTGGGAAACGTTTATTTGGATCTGTTTCTGGTAAATTTTCCTTCGAGTTTCCAAATTTTGAGCAGGAAAAATAAAACCTAGGTCTTCAAATTTTGCAACGAAACACAAAAAATCAGTGGTTGGAACAATTTGGAGCCTTGCAGTAACTTCTTCTGTTAAATCTCTTGTGATTTGCTTCAAGTTTCCAAATTTTGCTTAAGAAAAACGCAACGTAGGTCTTCAAATTTTGCCAAGAGACGCCCAAAATAAGTTGTTAAAACAATTTGGAGACTTGAGGAAACTTTATCGATCAAAAATTGATATCGATCAAACTTCTTGTGATTTCCTACAAGTTTCCAATTTTTGAACCTAGGTTACAAACTAGCCAAAATTTAACAAATCTAGACCAAACTAGACTAGATTAGATCAAGACAAGATTCGACCAAACTAGATTAGATATGATTAAACTAGTTTAGACAAGTTTCAAGGAGTCTTTACACGCGTAAGGTCATTAAATCACACACTTACAATCAGTGAATCAAATTTAACAAGTTTCCACTTAAGCAAGCGGTCAGGAATTCCCCTCACGACCGATGACGCGTTCGCCGTTCACTCAGCCCGCTAACGTCGACCATCGAGCAAAAGAGGAAGTCCGTACCGGCGAAAGTTAACACACTCCGTCCATCCGTCCGCCCACCCATATGGAACTGCAACGGCAAAATGGAAACAAATGTAACAAGCTTGTTTCTGACTCCAGTTATCAAGGCTGTAGAGAATATCTTGTTTGTGACAGATATCAGAGATATGCTTAGGTAGTTGTCGGGGTTAGTCTTATTACCCTTCTTGTGATGAGGATGAATAATAGCTGAGGTCTATCCTTCTGGTAAGATCTCTGTTACGCATATGTCCTGTGTAATCTGATGGATGCTCTGTATGGATTGTTCATCTGCATTTGTCCATATCTCCACTACTATGCCATCTTCACCTGAGGCCTTGTTGTTCTGCAAGCTCTTGATGATGTTCGCTATTTTTTCCTGGTTGGTGGTATGGAGTTTGGATACCTAGAAGTGGGCTAATGAAAGGTAAGTCTCTCTTTAGGTTCTTCTGCATCGAAGAGTTGCAGTCTAGTGCAGTCTATATTGTTTAACTGAAGCTTCCCGTCAGGTCCACGTAGCTGAAGAGTGCTTTGAAAAGAGCTTTGTATGACGTGGTCTGCTTCCTATAGAGATCTCTTAAGTTGATCTTCTTGGAGTCCTTCTCTGCCTTCTGCATCAGGGATCTGGTGTAGTTTCTCATGGTATTGCGGATAATGCTCTCGGTTATTTTTCCTTGAGTTAAAAAGGCCTGATAGTTGGGCTCATCCTTACGCTGATTCCGCTTGATCTAGGCTCTGCGCATTTCCTCTATGGCGTGATGACATTCGAGATGCTCGCCTTTGTTGGATGAGGCAGGGATGGTTTCTTTCGCTGCGTCCACCAGAGCTTTTTGTAGGTTTAGCAACCCTTGTTTTCTTGTGTATAGAATATATTAACGGATTAAGTTCCTTCAAGGTTCAATATTGTTTTAACAACCAATTTTGGGCGTTTCTTGGCAAAATTTTAAGACCTATGTTGCGTTTTTTCTGTTCAAAATTTGGAAACATAAAGGAACTCACAAGAAATTTTGCGGATAATGTTTCTTCAAGCTTTGAAATTGTTTTAACAACGAATTATGGGCGTTTCTTGGCAAAATTTGAAAGCCTATGTTTAGTTTTTCCTGTCCAAAATTTGAAATCTTAAAGGAAATCACAAGAAATTTGCCGGATAAAGTTTCCAGAACGCTAAAGTTGTTCCAACAACTCATTTTGGGCGTTTCATGACAGAATTTGAAGACCTAGATTGCGTTTTTCTTGTACAAAATTTGAAAACTTGGAGGAAATCACAAGAAATTTGACGGGCAAAGTTCCCTTGTGGTTCCACATTGTTTCAACAATTAATTTTGGGCGTTTCTTTACAAAATTTGAAGACCTAGATTGCGTGTATCGTGTGCAAAATTTGAAAAGTTAAAAAAGTTCCTTTGAAAAGGAAATTACTAGAAATTCAACAGGTAAAGTTCCCTCAAGCTTGCATATTGTTCTGACAACAAATATTGGGCGTTTCTTGGCAAAATTTAAAGACCTAGGTTGCGTTTTTATTGTCAAAATTAGGAAACTTGAAGGAAATTACAAGAAATTTGAGGGATATAGTTTCCTCAAATTTCTAAATTGTTCTAACAACTGATTTTGGGCGTTTCATGACGAAATTTGGAGACCTAGGTTGCGTTTTTGCATGTGCAAAATTTGGAATCTTCAAGGAAATTACTAGAAATTTAACGGGTAAAGTTCCCTCAGGCTTATTGATCTAACAACAAATTTTAGGCATTTTTTGGCATAATTTGAAGACCTATGTTGCGTTTTACTTGTCCAAAATTTGGAAACTTGAAGGAAATTACAAGAAATTTAACGGGTAAGGTTTCCACAAAGTTCCAGATTGTTCTAACCACAAATTCTGGGCGCTTCTTGGCAAAATTTGTAGATCTAGATTGTCTTTTTCATGTTCAAAATTTGGAAACTTGAAGGAAATCACAAGAAATTTAACGGGTATAGTTCCCTCAAGATTCCAAATTGTTCCAACAACTAATTTTTGGCGTTACTTGGCAAAATTTGAAGACCTTCTTGGTATTTTTTTTTTATCAATATTTGTAGAGCTCAAAATTTGTAGAGACCAGAAATGCCACTTAGAAGACCGTGACAAGGTCGTTTTTCTCGTCGCCGACTAACCTCTGCCGGTTGCTGCAATGCATTTTCGGTTCAGTCTGGCTCTCGCCGTCATCCTCACACCTAGCCAAGTCCAAATACACCAAGAGCAAGATAATTTGCACCAAGATATGCATATTTTGGCAGTGAAGGTATTCGACTTCGAAGTTTCTCGTCAAAATTAGACAGTAATCCGTTATAAAGTCTACCTAACAAAGCCCACGTTGATTGAAGTTGGAACAATTTTATTAGTTGGTTTCAAATAAAAACTATTATTGGGAAACGATTATTTGGAACTGTTTCTGGTAAATTTTCCTTAGAGATTTCAAATTTTGAGCAGGAAAAACGCTACCTAGGTCTTCAAATTTTGCAAGGAAACGCAGAAAATTAGTTGTTGGAACAATTTGGAGCCTTGTGGGCATTTCCTCTGTTAAATTTATTGTGATTTGCTTCAAGTTTCCAATTTTTCTTTTTCTTCAACTTTAAGAAAAACGCAATTTAGATCTTGAAATTTTGCCAAGAAAAGCCCAAAAATAGTTTATAAAACAATTTGGAGACTAAAGGAAACTTTATCCATCAATTTTCTTGTGATTTCTTACAAGTTTCCAAATTTTGAACCTAGGTCTTCAAACTAGCCAAAACTAGACAAAACAAGATCGAACTAGACTAGATTAGATCAAGATCAAGTTTAGACAAGTTTATACAAGCCCAAGGTCATTAAATCACTCACTTACAATTAGTGAATCAAATTCAACAAGTTTACACTTAAACATGCGGTCAGGAATTCACTCCACGACCGATGACGCGTTCGCCGTTCACTCTGCCCGCTCGCGTCGACCATCGAGCAAAAGAGAAAGTTCGAACCGGCGAAGGTTAACACAATCCGTCCGTTCGTCGATATGCCCCTGTAGTTGCGAGGTCAGTATTATTACCCTTCTTGTGAAGAGGATGGATCATAGCTGAGGTTCATCCTTCTGGAGAAATCTTTGTTACCCATATGTTCTGTATAATCTGATGGAGGCTTTCTATGGATTGTTCATCTGCATTTTTCCACATCTCCGCTACTATGCCACCTTCAACTGAGTCCTTGCTTTTCTTCAGGCTCTTGATTATGCTCGCTATTTCTTCCCAGGTTCATGGTAACGAGTCTGGATACCTAGAACTTGGCTCATGGAACGTAAGTATCTCTTTATGTTCTTCTGCATTGAGGAGTCTTAGGAAGTATCCTGCAAAGGTATTAGTGCAGTCTTTATTGTTTAATTAAAGTTTCCCATCAGGTTCATGTAGCTGAAGAGTGGGAGCTGTGTACGGCGTGGTGTGCTTCCTATAGAGGTCTCTCAATTTGTTGTTTTTGAAGTCCTCCTCTGCCTTCTGTATCAGGAATTTAGTATAGTTTCACCTGGTATTGCGGATAATGCTCGCAGTTATTTTGCTTTGAGTTAAAAAGGCCTGATAGTTGGGCTCATACTTACGCTGATTCCGCTTGATCTAGGCTCGGCGCCTTTCCTCTATGGCGTGATCACATTCTGTGGTCTACCAAGGATGCTTGCCTTTGTTGGATGAGGCAGGGATGGTTTATTTTGCTGCATCCAGCAGAGCTTTTTGTAGGTTTGGCCACCCTTCTTTTCTTGTGTATTGAATATATTAACGGATCAAGTTCCCTCAAGGTTCCAAATTCTTTTAACAACCAATTTTTGGTGTTTCTTGGCAAATTTTGAAGACCTAGAATGCGTTTTTCGTCTCCAAAATTAGAAAACGAAGGAAATTACAAGAAATTTTTACGGATGAACTTCCATCAAGGTTCAAAATTGTTTTAACAACCAATTTTGGGCGTTTATTGGCAAAAATTGAAGACCTATGTTGCGTTTTTTCTGTTCAAAATTTGGAATCTTGAAGGAAATCACAAGAAATTTTACGGATAATATTTCTTCAAGGTTTGATATTGTTTTAACAACTAATTATGGGCGTTTCTTGGCAAAATTTAAAGGCCTAGGTTTCGTTTTCCTCACCAAAATTTGTAAACTTGGAGGAAATCAGAAGAAATTTGACGGATAAAGTTTTTCAAATTGTTCCAACAATTAATTTTGGGCGTAGAATTTGGAGACCTAGCTTGCGTTTTTCTTGCCAAAAATTTGGAAACCTGAAGGAAATCACAAGAAATTTGACGGGTAAAGTTCCCTCGAGGTTCCAAATTGTTCCAACAACTAATTTTGGGCGTTTCTTGGTAAAATTTGAAGACCTAGATTGCGTTTCTCGTGTGCGAAATATGAAAACTTGACGAAAATTACAAGACATTTAACGGGTAAAGTTCCCTCAAGCTTCCAAATTGTTCAAAATTTGGAAACTTGAAGGAAATCACAAGAAATTTAACGGGTAATGTTCCCTCAAGGTTCCAAATTGTTCCAACAACTAATTTTGGGCGTTTCTTGGCAAAATTTGATGACCTAGATTGCGTTTTTCTTGTCCAAAATTAGAAAACTTGAAGGAAATCGCAAGAAATTTAACGGATGAAGTTCCCTTAAAGTTCCAAATATTTCTAATAACTAATTTTTGGCGGATCTTGAAGACGGCAAAATTTGAAGACTAATGTTGCGTTTTTCTTGTCCAAAATTAGGAAACTTGAAGGGAATTACAAGAAATTTAACGGATAAAGTTTCCTCAATGTCCTTGTTCTAGCAACTAATTCTGGGCGTTTGTTGGCAAAATTTGTAGACCAAAATTACAAGAAATTTAACGGATGAACTTCCATCAAGTTTCAAAATTGTTTTAACAACCAATTTTGGGCGTTTATTGGCAAAAATTGAAGACCTATGTTGCGTTTTTTCTGTTCAAAATTTGGAATCTTGAAGGAAATCACAAGAAATTTTACGGATAATATTTCTTCAAGGTTTGATATTGTTTTAACAACTAATTATGAGCGTTTCTTGGCAAAATTTAAAGGCCTAGGTTTCGTTTTCCTCACCAAAATTTGTAAACTTGGAGGAAATCAGAAGAAATTTGACGGATAAAGTTTTTCAAATTGTTCCAACAATTAATTTTGGGAGTAGAATTTAACGGGTAATGTTCCCTCAAGGTTCCAAATTGTTCCAACAACTAATTTTGGGCGTTTCTTGGCAAAATTTGAAGACCTAGCTTGCGTTTTTCTTGTCCAAAAATTTGGAAACCTGAAGGAAATCACAAGAAATTTGACGGGTAAAGTTCCCTCGAGGTTCCAAATTGTTCCAACAACTAATTTTGGGCGTTTCTTGGTAAAATTTGAAGACCAAGGTTGCGTTTCTCGTGTGCAAAATATGAAAACTTGACGAAAATTACAAGACATTTAACGGGTAAAGTTCCCTCAAGCTTCCAAATTGTTCAAAATTTGGAAACTTGAAGGAAATCACAAGAAATTTAACGAGTAGTGTTCCCTCAAGGTTCCAAATTGTTCCAACAACTAATTTTGGGCGTTTCTTGGCAAAATTTGAAGATCTAGATTGCGTTTTTCTTGTCCAAAATTAGGAAACTTGAAGGAAATCGTAAGAAATTTAACGGATGAAGTTCCCTTAAAGTTCCAAATATTTCTAATAACTAATTTTCGGCAGATCTTGGCAAAATTTGAAGACTAATGTTGCGCTTTTCTTGTCCAAAATTAGGAAACTTGAAGGAAATTACAAGAAATTTAACGGATAAAGTTTCCTCAAGGTCCTAAATTGTTCTAGCAACTAATTCTGGGCGTTTGTTGGCAAAATTTGTAGACCTAAGTTGTGTTTTTCCTGGTGAAAATTTGGAAACTTTTCGTGCAAAAGCGTTCCTGCGTTTCTCGTGTGCAAAATAAGAAAACTTGACGAAAATTACAAGACATTTAACGGGTAAAGTTCCCTCAAGCTTCCAAATTGTTCAAAATTTGGAAACTTGAAGGAAATAATAAGAAATTTAACGGACAAAGTTCCCTCAAGGTTCCAAATTGTTCCAACAATTAATTTTGGGCGTTTCTTGTCAAAATTTAAAGACCTATGTTACGTTTTTCGTGTGCAAAATATGAAAACTTAAAGGAAATTACTAGAAATTTAAAGGATAAAATTCCTTCAAGCTTGCATATTGTTCTGACAAGAAATTTTGGGCATTGCTTGGCAAAATTTGAAGACCTAGAATGCGTATTTCTTGTCCAAAATTAGGAAGCTTGAAGGAAATTACAAGAAATTTGATGGTTTCTTTTGTTGCGTCCAGCAGAGCTTTTTGTAGGTTGGCCACCCTTCTTTTCTTGTGTATTGAATATATAGTATAAGTATATCTTTAAATAATATATCTATCGATATCTATATGTTATTTAAAATCAAATTATATTTCCGAGCAGAAGAACCTTGTGGCCGATAGCCTTTTGTATAAAGTATACAACATACATATTCTCTTTTTTTTCTGCGTACACCAAAACTCGAGCACCCCTTCCACCCGCATTTTGCGAAAACCGTCCGTAAAGTCATCGTTATGATCGCGAAATAATTGCGAAATTAATGATTTTTTTCGCGAGGGAGAGGTTGCACAGGCCGACGGACGGATCATTTAAAATTCTATTATTATGTAACGATCGCGGCGGCGGCGGCGGCAGCGTCGTCGCAAATTTTAATTGGCACGTGCGAATTAATTAATTTTTATAACGCAATCAAAAACCGGTCTAACAGGATTCCCACATTAAATAACTAATCTGGTAGTTAACGCTAACTACCCGCACCACCTAGTTTTACTTAATACAAGTGAGCACAGCAAGCTCTACCTAGTTTTACTTAAATTGCTCGATTTTAAACGCAATTTGCAACTATTTTCGAGGTTCAATAGCCTTATGTGCACTATCACTAAACACTTAGTTCTGCTCCACACGCTGATTCTATTTAGTTTAATTGAATCTAAAAGAATCTTAAGTTAAAACGAAAATTGCAATTAATATTGGAGAAGCCCATCACTTGAAAACGGTCGATAGACTTGTGTAGACTGTCACTAAAAGCTTAGTCTTTACTACATGCTGAGTCTATCTAATATAAATTAATCTACATGCAAATTTCAAAGAATCTCAAGTTAAAACGCAAATTGCAATTAATATTGACGAAGTCCATCGCTTGAAAACGGTCGATATACTTGTGTAGACTGTCACTAAACAGTCTTTACTACACGCTGTCTCCATCTAGTTTAACTTAATCTACATGCAAATTTCATTTCCATTTTTGGCACAATTTGTTTTGTTTTGTGCAACGTTTGCGAGCGAATTGGCGACCGGACTTAAAATATTTTGGCGATAAACGAAATCGAAACCGTTTGTTTTTCTTTTTTTTTTTTAGCTGCAATATCGCGACCGCGCGTTATCGCAAAACCCAACATCGATTTTTATTTATATCCGCATGCAAAACGCGAAACAATTGAACGTAAATTCTAATAGATAATTCCCTCGTCTGTATTCATGACTATTTTCATACGTCTATGCAGATAACCGGTATTGATATCGACCGTTTTGCAATATTCGCACTAATAACTTTATATACTTTAAAACTATCTGTCCTATATAAGAAATAAAAAATAGATTTCAATAGATCATTTAATCCTTTATTATCACAACAAATTTTATGTCTGTATCGAAATAATCACCCGAGTTATGGGCAATTAAACACAAATCTATCGATTTATAAGAAACGCGTATACGTAGTTTGTTAGAAAAGTATCCGACCTTTAACCGGTAAAAAAAACTGGCATATCTGGAGCGTTGGAAACCTAATCACCCTCAAAGTAGTCTCCTTGGGACTCCACACACTTCTCCCAGCGGTGCCGCCATTGTTGGAAGCACTCCGAAAAAGCCTCTTTCGAAATCGACCTTAGCTCGGCTGTCGCTGCAGCTATAATGTAATCTCTTGTCTGAAATCGCGTTCCTTTCAATGGCCTCTTGACTTTGGGGAATAATCAAAAGTCGCAGGGGGGCATATCAGGAGAGTAAGGAGCCTGTCGAACCAGAGGAGTCTGGTTTTTCGCCAAAAATATGTGAACCAAGTGCGAAAAATGTGCTGGAGCATTGTCGTGATGGAGTCGCCAATTTTCTGATCACAACTCCAGTCGCTTGCGCCGCACAGTAGGCTACGTAGGACATCCCTCATTTCACTTGTCGTCATTTTACTTGCATTGAAAAACCGACGAGAGCACTACGTCACTCGAACACTGCTCAACAGCAACTGACGCTATCTACAGGCGGGGAAAAATTCACGCATGCGCACAAAGGTTCTAGGTCGGCTCATGCAAGCGCGCTTGATTCAAATCCATCAGGTTTTCAAAATAAAAAATAAGGTCGAATACTTTTCTAACAGACCACGTATATACGACTTAACAAGTCTAACAATAAACAGGATGTTAGGTAAACACGCGGCAAAAACTCAAGGGGTTATTCCTCGGCCTATTCTAAGAATATTTTGTCGCATGATGATTTCTGATAAACCTTTTGTTTCGAAGATCTAGGGTGAACAACATTTGCGGCAACCATATTCGATATCTGTTGAAATCATTGATGTAAATAAAGCTGGGCAACCGAGAACTCGGATTCTGGAAGACCCGGACTTCCACGAATACGGAGAAAGTCGGCATATGGACATCAGAAAAGTTACGAGACGACTGGAAATGTGCACTGATCCACCCTCTGAACAAAAAGAGCGACCTCACAGATGTAAACAATTACAGTGGCATCACTAATGCAATTCACATTCAAGATATTCTCAGCGTGCATACTGGCAAACTCCCACACAAGACGCTAATGTACAAAGGTACCTTTAACATCAACACTCTCATACAGTTTGGAAAGCTGCACAACCTAGTGAGAGAACTCGATAGAAGATACTGATTCTCGCACTGCAAGGGACACGTATCACAGACGAAGTCATCACAGACTACGGCAAATACCGCATCTTTAAGAGCAAAACTGATTGGCGAGTTGCCAAAGGCGCTTCACTGTTGGGAATGGCCTTCGTCGTCTATACGACCATAATCCATCAGGGAAGTCACACCAGTAAACAAACGACTGATGAACACAAAGCGCTAATAAAATACACACTGATCAATGCCCATGCCGCCACTAATCAGAGTAACAAGAAAGACCCACAGTCCACCGATAAATTCTGGCCAACCCTCGAGAAAGTATTATCCAAGTCCCCAAAGGATGACATCAAACTTCTCCTGGGCGAGTTCAATGCACAGATCGGCAGAGGAACGGCTTATAGAACTTTGCCAGCAGCGCAACTTCAATCTCATGTTGACATCTCTCAGAACACCCCAGAACTCAGAAAACCTGGCGTTCACCCGTCTAGCAATTAGACGAGTTCCATGTTGACCATGTGGCAATCTAGTACCCAGTACAGAAAGAGATCCACGACGTACGGGTACGCAGGGAGCCCAAATTGACTCTGAACACTACCTTACACGCGTCAAAGTCAACTTCATCCCCAAGACAAGCTTCTGTAAGAAAACTCCCCACCTGAAATTAGATACGAAAATGATCGCTGACTCTGGAGTGAAAGAAGCAAAAGCAGAAGCTTTGGAAAGAAAGAAGCTTGGGAAAAAGGGTAAACAAATGACTGGCAAAATTTCCGTCGAAAATCACAGAAAAATCAAAAGGCCTCATTCCTCGGAAGAAGAACACCAAGCACCCATGTTGGGACCCTGATTGTGAGAATGCACTCGTCTCCAGAAATTTGGCTTACCAGAAATACAACACTAACAAGTCCCCAGAAAATTCACTGGTGTTCAACAAAACACGAAAGGCAACAACAAAAATTATCAGACAATCCAAGAGGAAATACTTGAAGGAACTGCTGGACTCTATAGAGGACAACTTCCGCAACTACAACGCAAGAGACTTCTACAGGACGTTTGCAGGGCTCAGCCTCTAGCCTATTAGACTATAGCCTAGGCTCCTCTGAACTAGACGTACTATCGACATCCTAAAGGCCCGCCGGCCGCTGCGTACCGTCTTGAGACGTGGCCCGCGGCCTGGCGCGGTTTTTACTGCCGGCGTACAATAATTCTTCTTAGAGGGACAGGCGGCTTCTAGATTGAGATTGAGCAATAACAGGTCTGTGATACCCTCAAATTTTCTGAGCCACACGCGCGCTACACTGAAGGAATCAGCGTGTCTTCTCTGGCCGAACGGCCCGGGAAACCCGTTGAACCTCCTTCGTGCTAAGGATTGGGGCTTGCAATTGCTCCCCATGATTGATGAATTCCCAGTAAGCGCGAGTCATAAGCTCGTGTTGATTACGTCCCTGCCTTTTGTACACACCGCCCGTCGCTACTACCGATTGAATGATTTAGTGAGGTCTTCGGACCGGTCCGCGGAGACGTTCCGGCGTCGCCGATGTCGCTGGGAAGATGACCAAACTTGATTATTTAGAGGAAGTAAAAGTCGTAACAAGGTTTCCGTAGGTGAACCTGCGGAAGGATCATTAACGTTCGAGTTTAGGTCGATCGTGGCGAGAGCCGCGTGAAAGCCGAAGTTCTGCTTTTTTTTTGCCGCGGGAGGACACGGCGCTTGAGCCCGGGCCGCGTGCGGAGGTGTGAGCCTCCGAGATATTAGAGTGTGTATCCTCACACCACCAAACCTCTGAATAAAGGCGAACTACAAGGTGCTGGCACAACATTTCTTCGAACTTCCAAACTGCCCAGAAAGAGTCACAGACGAAGAACCTGCAGATAGACACACAGACTCACCACCCCCGACACGAGAGGAAGTTCACAGGCACATCCTCAGACTCAAAAATAACAGGACATCTGGCGAAAACGGCATAGTGACCGAACTAAAAACCTCTGACAGAAATCACACAGATCATCAGAGACATATGGACATTAGAAAAGTTATGAGACGACTGTAAATGTACACTGATTCACCCTCTTCCCAAAACGGGCGACCCCACAGATTACAGGGGCAGCTCACTAATACAAGTCATATACAAGATATTCTCAGCGTGCATACTTCAAAGGACACAGGACCAGCTGGAGCACAAGATCGGCGAATACCAGGCAGGCTTCCTCCCTTTTCGCTCCTGTGAAAAACAAATCTTCAGTCTGAGGACTACCCTGAAAGTCAAAGCCCTCAGGAACACTCCAGTCATATGCACCTTCGTTGCCTTCAAGAAGGCATATGACTCCGTCGACGGCCAATCAATGTTCAACTTCCTACACGAACGAGGTTTAGACGACAAGACATTGCGACTGATCAAAGAAACACTGACAGACCCAAAATCTAAGGTGAAGTTCAAGGGAGAAAGCTCAGAACCTTTTGAGGTCAAGACAGGTGTTCTCCAAGGTGATGGACTCTCACCGCTCCACTTCAACCTAGTATTGGATAAGGCCATTAAGGAATGGGAGAAGTAGCTACAAATACAAGGTCACTGGAAGCCAGTGCGACCCAAGGCTCAAACTGTGTCTACGACAGAACAAAAATGAAGGACAATGCACAATGCTTCGGCAAGAACTAGCAGACAAGAAAGAAAAGGTCGACATAAGCAACTGTACTGAGATTCTGCAGCGAGTTTATAGACGGAGTACTCCTAGGATAAGAATAGAAGGAAACTCACCGATGCCATACTGGTGGACCGACAACATCGCGGAACTGAGAACAAGCGATACAGGGGCAAGAAGGAAACTACAAAGGGAACGAAAAAGATATGGATATGTTGGAGAATATAAGCAGCGATACGACGACGTCAAAAAAGCTCTAAGAAGGGAAATCTCCCGTCAAAAACACTTGGAATGGGAGGAGTTATGCAAGGACCTAGAACAGGATGTCTTCGGCCAGAGCTACAAGATCGTGACAAGTCAGCTAAATATACCGAACCCGAATCTAACTTTAACTTCGGACGAAAAAGTAACAATATTTGAAGATCTATTTATCGACTCAAAGGATAAACCAATATTCCAACGAACAGACTACCAGATATCGGAACCTTTCAAGCAAAACGAAATTCTGAAAAACCGGGAAAGCCCCAGGGCCTGATAACTCTCCGCCACAAGTGGTAAAAAAGCTGCCACATCAGAAATAAGTGTGTTTAAAGACCTATTTAATGAATTATTGGAAAAAAATACGTTCCCTCACGTATGGAAAGTGGCAAAACTTATTCTAATTAAGAAACCACAAAAGAAAGAAGAGGAAGCTGTCAAATACAGACCAATTTGCCTGATCAACGTGCTCGGGAAACTGTACGAAAATCTCATTAACCAAAGACTCCTGAATAAAATCGAGGAGAAAGGCAGTTTCTCCGAAAGCCAATATGGATTCAGAAGGGTGAGATCCACCACGAATGCTCTACACGAAGTAGTAAAAATAGCAAGGGGATCAAACGAAATCGGGGTACCAAGATGGTGCGCCCTGGTACTAGTAGATGTTAATAACGCTTTTAATACAGCGTCATGGCGTCTGATAATAAATAAAATGGAAGAAAGAGGAATCTCCACGTGTCTTATAAACATTGTAAAAGACTATTTTACAGATAGATGGATACAAATTGACAGAAACACCAGGAAAGAAATAGGTGGGGGTGTTCCACAGGGTTCTGTTCTAAGACCAACTCTGTGGAATATCTTATACGACGACATAATTAAATTGCAGGTACCTGAAGGCGTTAAGCTGCTGTGCTACGCTGATGACTTGGCGATCGTGGTCACGGGAAAGACAATCGACCAAATGCGAAGTAACGCAAATATTGCTTTGAGCAGAGACCAAACCTGGATGGACGACAACCATCTGACAATAGCTGCAGAGAAAATGCAGGCTGTGTTATTAGCCACATATGAACATGCTAAAAGTGTTTTCTTTCAAGTAGGAGAATCGCGAATCTTCCTTAGCCTAGCCATTAACTATCTAGGGGTTAAGATCGGGAAAAAATTATCCTTTAAAGCCCATATTGAGAAAATTGCCCAGAAATCTAACAAAGCTACAAGAGCTTTAAGTGCCCTAATGCCCAACGTTAAAGGTCCACGAGCAAACAAGAGGCGCACTCTGTACATGGCTGTGCAACCAATAATAACTTATGGTGCACCAATTTTGTGTTATGCACTAAACGTAGCTGTACAAAGAAAGAAACTCGCGTCTGTGCAAAGAAGCATGGCTCTGAGAATAGCTAGTGCCTACAGGACCGTATCGAATGAGACCCTGATGGTTGTGGAAAAGGTAATACCCATACATCTAGTAGTAGACGAAAGAAAAAACATTTTCACTACACGAACTGACACATCGGCAGAAAAAGAGAGGACCGTTGAAAAATGGCAGACCCAATGGAACTTAGCAACCAAAGGCGCTTGGACTAGAAGACTCATAAGCAACATTGAACCGTGGTTCAAAAATAAGGGACAGACGGACTACTGTTTGACCCAATGCCTAACAGGGCACGGTTCCTTCATGACGTATCTGAAGCGAATAGGCCGTCGTGACTCTGGAAGATGCATGTACTGCTCGAAAGATGACGATGCCGAGCACACAATTTTTAAGTACAATCGATGGGAACATGAACGATTCCAGCTAGAACTTATGGTGGGTTACATAACACCAGAAAATATTGTGAATATTATGTTCTCCAGTCAGAAGGAATGGGATGCTATACATGCATATATACGGCGCATTATGACAAAAAAAGCAGAAGACGAAATAAGGCTGTAGGAGGAGGGGGACCACTTGAAGAATGTGAAGAACGGTACCAAGTGAATCCAAAGAGGAGGGGTGCGACCCAAGGACAAGTTATAGGTCGACTGTCTAGCCTTCGCGGACAATCTGGAGCTACTCACAGACAACGAAACACAGCAATCAGTCAGAAAGAAGTACCCAAAGAGTACGCAAAAAGTGGGGCCTTTCAAATCTCCTTTCAAAAAACTGAGTTCCTCTTTATAGTTCCTGTTTCTGTTGAAGGGGGGGGGGGCGTAGCCAGCACTAGCTGTATGGAATGGTCCCCCTGGAATGCTCCCTCTATCCCTCAGCATCGGAAAAGCATTTCTTCAACAGCCTTCCTGTTCTAAAATTTCTTCCTGCACTAGTTGTTTATTCCTTCTTCTTTATTCCTCTTCCTTTTTATCAATGAGTTTCTTCATACCCTTTTCTACATCCTTCCAGTCTTCATCACTCCTCTGCATAAGCCATGACGGCACTCAGGCACTCCTGGTACTTTAGGTACCTAGGTAAAGTGATCAAACCAACACGAAAAGAGAAAATCGTGCAGAACGCTAGGTTATTGGAAATGAAGAAAGCCTTATACAAAACACAGGGTATCTACAACAAGAAATGTCTGTCCACCTTCACTAAAATTCGTCACTACAACACAGTAATCAAACGTGCTAAACGCCAGTCAAACACTGATGTTACACACAAAGAGAACACCCTCACACTGGATAGAAAAATCATTCGGAAAATTATTGGCCCAAAACTCCCAGACGAAGACTATAGGAGTGCCACAGAGAAATTCTCCAACATCGTAGACATTAGAAAATCGACTAAAATTTTATGGACACATCAGCAGACTTCCAGAGACCAGACTCACCAACAGAATCCTCAGATACATCCAGGGCCTCAAGACTACCAGATCATGGATGACACAAACCAAAATTGATCTGGAAAGAGCACATATAGACTCAGCGCATATCATAAATAAAGGCGTATTTGGGCACAAGGTATACAAGTGGGAAGTGATGACAGAGAAAACTGTATCTAAAGCCCAGAGGCCAAAGTGGACTGAAGAAAGGAAGAGAGCGTTTAGTGAAAGAATGAAGGAGTACTGGGAGAACAGGAAGAAGAATCTACAAGTGGGAAGTGATGTCAGAGAAAACAGTACCTTAAACCCAAGGCACAAACTGGACTGAAGAGAAGAAGAGATCCTTTATTGAAGGAGTGCTGGAAGAACAGGAAGAAGAGTATACAAGTGGGAAGTCTTGCAACAGTAAACAACACCTTAAACTCAAAGGCCAAAATGGTCTGAAGAAAAGAAGAAAGCCTTTAGTGAAAGATCGAAGGAGTACTAGAAGGACAAAAAGAAGAATATATAAGTTGGAAGTGATGTCAGAGAAAACAGCATATTGAACCCAAAGACCAAAGTGGAGTGAAGAAAAGAAGAGAGCCTTTAGTGAAAGAATGATGGAGTACTGGAAGAACAGGAAGAAAAATATACAAGTGGGAAGTGGTGTTAGAGAAAACAGCACCTTGAACCCAAAGGCCAAAGTGAACTGAAGATTAGAAGAGAGCCTTTAGTGAAAGAATGAAGAAGTACTGGAAAAACAGGAAGAAAAATATACAAGTGGGAAGTGATGTTAGAGAAAACAGCACCTTGAACCCAAAGGCCAAAGTGAACTGAAGATTAGAAGAGAGCCATTAGTGAAAGAATGAAGGAGTACTGGAAAAACAGGAAGAAGAATATACAAGTGGGAAGTGATGTTAGAGAAAACAGCACCTTGAACCCAAAGGCCAAAGTGGACTGAAGATTAGAAGGGAGCCTTTAGTGAAAGAATGAAGGAGTACTGGAAGAACAGGAAGAAGAATATACAAGTGGGAAGTGATGTTAGAGAAAACAGCACCTTGAACTCAAAGGCCAAAGTGGACTGAAGATTAGAAGAGAGCCTTCAGTGAAAGAATGAAGGAGTACTGGAAGAACAGGAAGAAGAATATACAAGTGGGAAGTGATGTTAGAGAAAACAGCACCTTGAACCCAAAGGCCAAAGTGGACTGAAGATTAGAAGGGAGCCTTTAGTGAAAGAATGAAGGAGTACTGGAAGAACAGGAAGAAGAATATACAAGTGGGAAGTGATGTTAGAGAAAACAGCACCTTGAACCCAAAGGCCAAAGTAGTATCATCTTGTATAGTCATATTGTATATAGTCATATTGTTCTTCTTCTTCTGTTGGCTTTATAACCCGCGGTGGGTTTTTGCCTCTACAACAATCTTCTTCCATTCTGTCCTTTCACCGGCTTTCTCTCTCCAATCCCTTACTCCCATCTTTGTAAGACCTTCCTCCACGTCTTCCATCCATCTTTTCCTTGGCCTGCCTCTTTTCCTTCTTCCTACTGGCCGCCAGTTGTACATTTTCTTGACTGGTTTGTCGTCATGCATTCTGTACAGGTGTCCCAGCGATGCTACTCTTTGAGCTTTTACATATCTCACTATGTCCGCTTCGTTTATTAACCTGCTTAGTTCATGGTTCATTCGTATCCTCCAAATTATTCATTTAGGATCGGTCCGTAGATCTTTCTGAGGATCTTTCTTTCAAAGATGCGTAGCGCGTCCTCCTCTGCGGTGGTTAGGGTCCAGGCCTCGCATCCGTATGTTACTACTGGTCTTATGAGTATTCGGTATATTTACAGCTTTATTTTGTGACTCAATAAGTTGGACTTCATCAGTTTTTGGTATCCGTAGTAGCATCGGTTTCCACTAAGTATTCGCGAGCTTGTTTCTTTAGTTGTTACGTTTGTTCTGTTGATTTCTGTTCCCAAGTAGACACAACTTTCAACCTGCTCAAAGCGATAGTCATATATATGTATATAAAGGGTATTTCATTAAGAGCATTTTCTTTTTTCAGTTAAAAGACTTGAAAGTACAATCGATGTTACATCAATCAATGTACAATTAATTATGGAATACGGCATCTTGCAAATGTCCGTCGCGGAAGCGTTGGCACGAGTGAATACGCTTTACCCAATAGACCTCCCATAAGAGAATTTTTTATGCGCATGCGTCAATTTCCTCCATGTTTTCGGGCTCTTTTTTCACATATAACCAGTGAAAATGTGCACGAAACTTTCATATTCCCGCCTTTTAAACAAGGCGGACGCGCGTGCGCTTAACTAACCTTAAAAATGTCTATTTTCCATGACTCGAGCACACAAATTGGCCGAATTATCAGGAATTTCGCGTTCTATATTGACCTGCAGCTTCTCTAACGTTGCTGGCTTATGGGCATAGACCAGCGATTTAATGTTACCCCAAAGAAAAAAGTCCAAAGGGGATAAATCGCACGAACGAGTCGGCCATTAGCGAGGACAGTTGCCAACAAAAGGGGTAACGTGAGATAACTCGCTCGCCGCACTTGGTCATCAATAATACGATTATGTTCTATGCTGTATGGCACATTGTGGGAACCACATATCATCCAACTCCATAGCGTCGAATTGGTCTCAAAAATACTCCAATATCAAGGCCCTGTAGCGATCGCCGTTGACGGTTTTTGGCGCGCCGTTTTCATCAAAAAAAGAAAAATGGGTCGGTGGCGCCGCCGGCATGAAAGGTGCGGTTTTCACTTAATATTTTCGGATAGTTGTGTCCTGTGCTTCACTGCAGGCTGCTGAATCGACCAAATGCGGCAATTTTGCTTGTTGACTGCAATCTTATACGGGCGGAGAGACAAATGCTTCTTCAAAATTCGCCACACACTAGTTACACTGATGTCCAACACCTGCGATCGGCGTGGAATCGACATCCTTGACTGCTCGCGCACACTCTCCCGAACGGCCACGATACTTTCTTCACTTCGAGCATTACGTTGTCGCACAGGCACTGGAACATTATGTACCAAATGCTTTTGAACCAAGCTTTGAATAGTCCGTCTTGTTGGAGGGTTTCGTCGACCGAAAATTGTCATAAGCGCGCGCTACCTAGTCGCGATAGAACGTAAACTTTGATAAACAAGTTTAATAATTTGCAAACATTGTTGAAGCGTGCATCTCTCCATGATAATTGTCATAGACTGACGTTTACGTCAAACGTTGACGTCAAAGTATGAGAGAATTGCGAAACCAACTTCACCCCTGTCCGAGAAATGCTAAACACAAAATGCGTCTTCCCTATATCCATAAAGCTTTCTCATTGTTTATCTAGGTCGGATTCCATTATTTTATATACATTGTCCCATGTTTGTTTATTTCAAAACTCTTTTATAATTATTTATAATTAGTTTTTGGTTTGGGAATATTAAATGTGATTTGTTGGGCGCAGTGGTCTGAAATGTAATTATTAAATGTATTTGTAGTATAAAGCTATTCTATATTTGTAATAATGTTATCTATGCACGTTCCTGATGACGGATGGCTTACAGCATTTTGTGTTATTCTAGCATTGAAGGGTTCCAACATTTCCACAAACTGCTCCCTTCTTCTGGATTTACTAATGATGTCTATATTGAAGTCCCCCGCTATTACACATTTATTGGCCTCTTTAGATGTAATTTGTTAAAAAATTTCTCAGTATTTGAAAGTGGTGTTCTATAGACCAATAATTAACACATATTTAAATTAATATAATATTTAAATATATATATATATATATATATATATATATATATATATATATATGCATATATATATATATATGCATATATATATATATATATATATATATATATATATATATATATATATATATATATATGTATAGAGACGCGTATATATTAGAGACGCGCCGCGTGTAGCAACGCTGTCTGACGCAACGGGCTGGTGATTATACTAGTGTCGCGTCGCCCCGCGTGCTGATTAATTTTTGTGTCAGTTCAGTGGCGACCGCGTAAACGTCCGCAACTATTTGCAATGTTCTCTTCCGATTGTTTTGTAGCAAATTTTATAAATCCAATAAAATAATTGTTTAAAATATCTTAGCCTGTTGCCAATTCGGTGTAAAGCTCTTATTTCCTCAATTTTCTTGAAATATTTGCATACAGAAAATATTAATGTCATTGCTACAAAGTTCAGAGCTTACGGCTTCAGGGCATATCATTTCCGGGCGTTAGGGTATTATTATTGCGGATTTTCACTATTGCGAATTTCAACAGTTTATTTAACAAACACGATACAAATATTTAACAAATAGATGGTTTAATGCTTATTGCGGTGCGTAGTTGTCATCCACAACAAGACAAGAGTTCCAGACAAGAGTAGACAAGACCAGACACGATCAGACAAGAGCAATTACTACTCTCTTACTAGCTCAATAAGTTCGTCGACGGACATCTTGCGCGCGTACTGAAATGTGGTAGACGTCTGCTTGCTTGCCTGTCATCACACTGCACCCGAATGTGCGTAGCCACGTGGTGATTATACTAGCGCGGAGCAAGCCAACGCGTTAAATCCCCCACCAGCGATGCCACGCCGATCGAAATCGAGTGGTCTGCGTGGCATCAGCTCGCTCGGCGACACGCGGGTCTGAGCTAAAGTAACCACGTTCATACCAAATGTATGTAACCGATTGCAATCCCACGCGTTACGACACGCGGCGAGGCTCTAGTATAACCCCGGCTTTGGGTTTTATGGGAATTAATAATATTATTATTTATTTAACAGAAATAATAGTAATAATATTAACAATATTATGATATTAACATATTATTATTTTTATAATAATCTATGTGTTCGCAAGCACGATCATTCACATTCGCGTCTACTTCGCGACTTTTAATAGGATATGAATAGTGGAAAGAGACGGGAATGGGATTTGTGTGGTGAAAGCTCGATTAACACCTGAGTATAACAGTAGCTCGAATAATACCTGAGCATAACTGAGTGAGAAATGTGCAGAAATAGAAAATCTGCAGGAAAATTATGATACTTTTCACCTGCACGAAAAGAAGAGCTAGGAGGTAGATGTAGAAGGCATTAGGCAGCAGTGTTAAGAAGGGATCAGTTCATTTTGGACTTTGGGTTTAAGGTGCTGTTTTCTCTGACATCATATCCCACTTGTATGGTCTTCTTCCCGTTCTTCCAGTGCCCTCATTCTTTCACTAAAGGCTCTCTTCCTTTCTTCACTCCACTTTGGCCTTTGGGTTTAAGGTGCTCTTTTCTCTGACATTACATCCCACTTGTATAGTCTTCTTCCCGTTCTTTCCGTACTCCTTCATTCTTTCACTAAAGTCTCTCTACCTTTCTTCACTCCACATTGGCCTTTGTGTTTAAGTTGCTGTTTTCTCTGACTTCACTTTCCACTTGTATATTCTTCTTCCTGTTCTTCCAGTAGTCCTTCATTCTTTCACTAAAGGCTCCCTTCCTTTCTTGAGTCTACTTTGGTCTTTGGGTTTAAGGTGCTGTTTTCTCTGACATCATTTCTCAATTGTATATTCTTCTTCCTGTTCTTACAGTACTCCTTCATTCTCTCACTAAAGGCTCCCTTCCTTTCTTGAGTCTACTTTGGTCTTTGGGTTTAAGGTGCTGTTTTCTCTGACATCACTTCTCACTTGTATATTCTTCTTCCTATTCTTTCAGTACTGCTTCATTCTTTCACTAAAGGCTCTTTTCCTTTCTTCACTCCACTTTGGCCTTTGGGTTCAAGATGCTGTTTTCTCTGACATCACTTCCCACTTGTATATTCTTCTTCCTGTTCTTACAGTACTCCTTCATTCTCTCACTAAAGGCTCCCTTCCTTTCTTGAGTCTACTTTGGTCTTTGGGTTTGAGGTGCTGTTTTCTCTGACATCACTTCTCACTTGTATATTCTTCTTCCTATTCTTTCAGTACTGCTTCATTTTTTCACTAAAGTCTCTTTTCCTTTCTTCACTCCACTTTGACCTTTGGGTTCTATATACTGTTTTCTCTGACATCACTTCCTACTTATACATTCTTCTTTCTGTCCTTCCAGTACTCCTTCGATCTTTCACTAAAGGCTTTATTCCTTTCTTCAGGCCATTTTGGCTTTTGAGTTTAAGGTGTTGTTTACTCTTGTATCACTTCCCACTTGTATACTCTTCTTCCTGTTCTTTCAGTACTCCTTCATTTTTTCACTAAAGGCTCTCTTCTAATCTTCAGTCCACTTTGGCCTTTGGGTTCAAGGTGCTGTTTTCTCTAACATCACTTCCCACTTGTATATTCTTCTTCCTGTTTTTCCAGTACTCCTTCATTCTTTCACTAAAGGTTCTCTTCCTTTCTTCATTCTACTTTGGCCTTTGGGTTCAAGGTGCTGTTTTCTCTGACATCACTTCCCACTTGTATATTCTTCTTCCTGTTCTTCCAGTACTCTTTCATTCTTTCACTAAAGGCTCCTTTCTAATCTTCAGTTCACTTTGGCCTTTGGGTCGTCTAGACCAGCGTTTCTCAACCTTTTTTGGCCCACGGACCAGTAAAATTAAAAAAAAAGATTCGCGGACCAGTGATATTTTTTTAACAAAATTTTACTAGGTATTAAAGAACTACTACACAAAGGTGAATTAAAGTCATTTAACACAAAATATCGCGAAATAACACCTATCATGAGTAACTTTGATGAAATTTATGACAGTATGTGTGCCAAAATGAAAACCAAATGTAGCGAGTTTTAGGAGAAAGATTCGGGTTGGTCACTAAGGGAGATTTCCCATTTAGAAATTAATATCAATAAACATAAACCAATACGTGGGTCGTCATTTATTGAACTGCCAAAAGAGATTAGGGATCGGAAAGCTTGTATCAATGTTCAGAATGTAGACGAATTTTGTTTTTCATGGACCATTGTCCGCATTACACCCCACGAATGTGAGTTCTGATCGCCCGACATCATATCCCCACTTTTCTTCAATTTTAAAATATAACAGATTAGAGTTTCCGCTTAGAATCAAAGACATTCCTAAATTTGAACAGATGAAAAATATTAGTATTAACGTTTATAGCTTGGAGTTTAATTTTAAATCTAAACAACATGACGTAGTAGGACCAATTTACCATACTAATGCGAGTAGGGAAAGACATATAAATTTATTATATTTGGAAGAAGGGGTTAAAGGTCATTATGTTTATATTAAAAATATTTCACGGCTTGTAAGAAGTCAAATCTCGCTAGATTGTAGAAAAAAATATTTATGTGACGGCTGTTTAACCTTTTTTTCAAATGAATTCGCGTTTAATCAACATAAATTGAATGACTGCAGCAAAATTTACACTATTATGCCGACGGAAATTCCTTGTAAATGTTAAGAGAGGTGATATGATGCTGGGGAATATATTAAAATTGCAAAATTTCGATAGAAAAAGGCGTATACCCTTTGTTGTATACGCAGATTTTGAATCAATTTTAAAACCTGTTGATACATGCTCACCGAACCCTGACAATAGCTATACTAATCAGACACATATCCATGTACCATACAGTTTCGCCTATAATATAAAATGTTCATTCGATGACTCATTGAGTAAATTTTTCACTTGTACCGGGGAAGATTGCCCGAAATTGTTTTGTCAGAACCTCTATGCAGATGTTAAGGAATTATACAGAGAACATTTAAGCGTTATAATTCCGATGATTAAATTAACTGCAGATGAGCAAAATTCCTACGATACGGCCACTTCTTGTCACATATGTAATAAATTATTACAAGTAACAGACAAAGTCGCCGATCACGATCATTTAACGGGTAAATTTCGGGGAGCCGCCCACTCAAATTGTAATTTGAATTAGAAAATATCTAAAATGATCCCGGTATTTTTCCATAACATGTCGAATTATGATGTTCATTTATTTATTATAGAATTTGGTTCTGACGAGGAAAAAATTGATATCATCCCCCAAAATAAGGAAAAATATATATCCATCACCAAAAATCTACCTGTTGGTAGAACTACTACAAGTTAATTGTAACATTTTTATTATCATTTACTTACAATAATATTTAAATGTAAAGATATGTAATTATTTTTCTTTTTTTTTTCTTCAGTGCCGTAGTAATCATAAATTACATAGAATTAGAATTAGTTTAAGATATTTGTATTTCGTAATTTTATAAATTAAAATTTAGTTTTTATAAGTAAATTTTTTTCGCGGATAGAAAAAATTGTCTGCAGACCTGTAAAATTTCTCCGCGGACCACTGGTGGGCCGCCGGACCAGCGGTTGAGAATAGCTGGTCTAGACTATTAAGATATGACTATTAAGATTCGAGATACAAGACTATTAACATTTGAGAAAGGCGAATATATACGGCTTCACAAGTCTATCAATATACACGAAAGACGTATATATGCGCTCTCTAGGAAAAATCGCGTGTCTCTATTGATAGTTCAAACGTTGACAGTTTTGATGGTATTTCGCTTCGTTCTGCAAATGTTTGGGAATAAATTTCGGAATTATTTTCGCTAATCTGTTGCTCGCGCGCGCGGATCGCCGGCGTTGATTTATCCGTTAATTATAACGCGAATTAGCATATTTAAATCAATTCGCGATTCGCCAACAAAAAAAAAACTATATTTCATTTGCACACCAAATTCGCACTAATAACAAATCACTATTATATAATTTCGACTTCTATCTATATTCTAGATAGCAGCTTAGGTAGTCTAGATAGAAACTTAGCTAGTCTAGATTCTAGACTAACTAGTCTGTTCTGCACTGTCTTCTCTATATAGTTTCGACTGTCATCTACCTAGTCCTAACTACCGAGTTTCATCTAGCTTAGAGTCTCTAGTCTGGTATTGTGTACCTAGTCTTAACTAATGATCATCATCTATCTAGTCTGAGGAACTGCTCCGTTCCTGAAGAACTGCTGTCTTCATCGAAATAGACGCTAACAATACAGAGACAGATGTAGAGAAAAAGGCGACGATTGAAGTGACAAATGAAACAATAAGACAAGATGGCTGGGGAGCAAAACAGCAGTGGATGACACAAGAAAGTTTGGAAAAAATGGATCAACGGAGACAATATAAAAATAAAGATGCAGATAAATACCGGCAACTGCAAAGGGAAATTAGACGTGACATCAGAGCAGCAAAAGAAAATAAGAACGAAAAGGACTGCAATGAATTAGAGGAACTGCAAGCAAGGCACGACATATACGGCATTCATAAGAAGATCAGATTTATTACCGGTACTCGAAGAAAACTCAACGCAAACACGTTTCTAGACAAGCACCGATAAGCAAAGACTACAATAAGGAAAGACTACATCCAGGAACTATTTGACGATATAAGACCACAAGAACACCATATGATAAATAATAAAATATTATATGATAATAATAAAATTATATGATAATAATAAAATAAATAAAAAAATAACGATCTCGACCTTCAATGGCTTTCTTCAAATGCGACAATTGCCGTAATGCCCGGCATACACGTTACGGTCTACCGTACAGGTTACATGCGCAGGTTTGCCTGTGCAGGTCAACCGTACACAAGAAACTGCACAGGTCTATTCCCACACACGCTCCGGTCTACATGCGCAGGCAAACCTGCACAGGTAGACCTGTGTATGGCGGGCATAAGGAATTCCCGGAAAAAGACAAAAATAACAAACTACGTCGAGAATGTCGTCGCTTTTTCTGCATGAATTGCACGGGCTTGGACAAGTCACTTACAAAAATAATGCTTTCGCAAAAACACCAAAATTTGAGATATTTGTGCGTTCTCTGTGACTCTCCCAATCTAAAATACCTCCATGAAAGGGTAATGAACATAACAAAATATCAAATATCAAATGAAAACTTTGACGTTCTTATGGGCTCCATTAAAACAATATTGAACAACATTCCTGTTATCGCTGAAACCTACGACATGCTACTTAGCCACGATTCGAAATGGAATCGGTTAGAAAAGAAAGCCGATGATATTTGTAAAGTGTTTGAGTCATTCAATAGCTTTAACCCCGATTTGATCATAAAATATGTAAGGCTCATGGAGCAAAATATCTTCAACTTGTCGTCGGTTTTCTTCGATAAAGCGACTCTGCATCCATCGAGGTAAAAGAGAAGCTGGAGAGTACGCAGAAGAGCTTAGCTCGCGTAGAAAATCTAATAGAAGATCTTAACTACAAAATAAAAATAGTGACTCAAAACATTAATGAGCCGAGGACTAATAGATTGAGCTATTCCTCCTCTTGTACCCAAACGGAGTGTCCTACACCACCTGAGGAATCCTCTCGCAAGGAAGTCAAAGTGCCCATCAATGCAAGATCTTATTCTACATTGAATCTGAGACATGACAGGATTTAACCAAAATGGCACTATGTGGTTACAAGTAATCTTCCCCTCAGCTTTTCATCCATTCAAGTGGTTCATCTTATTAAAGAAAAATTGAGGACTTATAAGATGTTACCCACTAACAAAAGAACGTTACAACCCCTCTAACCTGTCGTTTAAAATTGGCGTGAGGAAAAAAAAGCCTAATCTACGGCTTATTCGAAAGCACCCTCTGGCCTACTGGAGTTCTAGTAAATTGGTCTGCAGTATCTCCGCCGAAATTACCCTCTCCGCCGCAATTACCATCTCCAGACTAGGCAGGTCATTTTCACTAGCCAAGGTAATCCCGTCACTCCAGTGAACTCTACAGGGACCATCTCCTACAACAACAAACGTGCCACCGAGACTGTTACTACGATCACATCTGACAAGCAGGCTATTGCCGCTTGCAAATCAAATGTCCTAGCTAACAGTTCCTCGATAATAATTTCCAGCCCTATTAGGCCTAGTGACCCACAAACTTTATTGGACCCCATGACTCCACCAGTAGTTCGGTTAACAAAAAAATCTAGTGGAGATAATCGATACACCTTGTCAAGACTGAGGGAACCTGTCATCATGAGAGCAGTTAAGTTATACCTTGAGTACCTTCATGACCAACCCGTCACTGTGTGTTACGACAGATTCACCAACACCAGCATAAAAGTGCTTCTAGCGTCAGAAGGCCTCCCCATAGAACTAAAAGCCCTTCGTGTCATCTTCTTTAGTTTTCACGAAGCTTATGGCATCTCTACCTCGGATGTGGAAGCCGACTTCTCCGCCTATAGGTCCTACGTCTCTTCCGAAAGAATCATACACCTATAAAAAGTCAGGGATAGTCAAAAAAATTATTTTTCCTGTAACTGCCGAAAAGAAATTTTTAATTAATAATTTGACGTGTTCGGAAGACCAAACGTGTTCCAAACCTAACAGCATGGTTCTCTTATATATACAATCTTTAAGATACAAAACAGATGAACTGTTTTTGTTATTAGAAGAAATGAGCTTTCCTCAAATAATATGTATAACTGAACATTGGTTAAAAGTAGGCGAACCGGTATTTATTGAAAAGTACATCACTGTTGCTCGGTTTAATTGAAGAGACTCAGCTCATGAAGGAACTTTAATACTTTCAGCTAGGGGTGATTTTTCTCCGATTTCGAACTTTGACTCCCTATTAGTTGAGAAAGTCTTTGAATTTTTGCTAGTGCACAGCCTACTTTTCGATCTTTATATAATATGTATTTATAGATCACCTAGTTCAGATAGTTCATCTTTTTTACAGAACCTTCTAAGCTTGCTCGATGCTTTACCTATTAAAAGCAGAAAAATTTTATGTGGCGATTTTAACATTGACTTTGCTAATGTGTGTGCTGTTCAGAAATCTTTGATATCCATTTTTGATTCCTTTGGGTTTCAAATGCATGTCGATTCACCGACCAGAATCTCAAAAACTACAGCTAGCACCATTGACTACGTTGTGTCTGGCCTACCACCTAACGATGTAGAATCTATAGTTATTTGCTCTGGCCTCTCGGATCATGAAGCAATTTTGACCAACTTTCTCTAGGAAAGAAACCATAACCTACATCCCACCGCCTGGGTAGAATTTATTCAACGAAGAACTTTATAAATTATCGAAATAAATGTAAATCCATTGATTGGAACTTTCCTTCCGGAGAGGTAGACCTTAACTTCTCAGATTTTTTAATGAAAGTTTCCTGTGTTTCCATTAACCCCAAGCGTCATAAACCTTGGACTACCGTGGGAATTAGAACAGCTTCCAGAAACATGCGCTCCTTGATGTACATTAAAAAGTTCACGGTCAACCCTAAGGTCCATACGTACATCTCGCAATACCGTACTTTACACTTCAAAATCATCAAACTGGCAAAAAAAGTTTATTTTCAAAATCGCCTCTCAACTACTAGTAATGTCGTTAGAGAGGCCTGGTTAATAGTGAATGATCTGAGAAATAAACCTCGTTCACCTAACCAAACTTATCCTGATCCAAATGATTTGAACAATTATTTAGCCAAAAATATAACAACTAATATATCTTTCAAATTGCGACCCCCTTTCCTTCCTCCCTGCCTCTAATTTGAATTCCAGTAGTTTCTTTTTAAGTCATGTTGACAACTCGGACCTATCACAAGCCATTACAGCTATAAAAAGTAAGTCTACATGCAGCACTGATGGTCTACCGGTTAAAGTATTTCTAAACCTTCCTCTTGAAGCAATGAACGCCTTGTCCCCTCTAATCAACCAATCTTTCGAGAAGGGTGGTTTCCCCCAGTGCCTCAAGACAGCAATCAATATCCCTCTACATAAAAGTGGCGACAAGGACAGCTGCTGCAACTACAGACCAATCGCCTTACTACCTGCTCTATCAAAGATCATAGAGAGGCTCGTCAAGGTACGCTTGATGGCTTTCCTGTCCAAATATAGCATCATAACATCGAATCAGTTCGGATTCTTATCCAGTAAAAGTTCGAGTGATGCCATATTCTCTGTTCTTAGTGATATCTACCACAACAAGCGCAATCTTAACAACAAGCTTTTCACAGCAACAGTTTTTTGTGACATTGCCAAAGCCTTTGATTGTGCGAACCATGAGGTTCTACTAAAAAAATACTTTTATGGAATTTGGAGAACTCCTCAGGATTGATTCAAATCCTATCTTAGCAATAGAAGGCAGTTCGTCAGGGTAAATGACTACTTTTGCTCCTACAGAGCGGTGGATGTTGGTGTCTCTCAAGGTTCCGTTCTAGGTCCAATTCTCTTCCTAGTATTCATCAGCGATATAACTAATTTAAATATCAGCGGAAAAATTTGTCTCTTTGCCGATGATACTAGAAGCACATGGTCCAAACCTAGCCTGCCGCTTGTAGATTGTAGATTGCAGATATGGTGGTGACGACTTGTACTGCGACCTTTATAGATCTATTGTACCCCACCCTCCTCCTCCAAGTGTTGGTGTACTTACCCATTTAGAGCTCCTCCTCTAATCCTGACTCCTTTAGGAATCTTAGGATCTGGGTGGGATTCAAGGCCTGCAGCTCCTCTGTGTTCAAGCAGTGAGCCCCAAGGTACAGCTGTCTCTTGCGGAGTAATGCTCCGCAGTCTTTGAACAGATGTATGAGAGTTTCCTCTGCTGAGCCACAGAATCTGCATCCATCATCCTCCTCTAGGCCTAGGGCCTTGAGATGTTTCCTAAGTCTGCAGTGTCCCGTCAGAGCTCCTGTCAGAATTCTGAGCTTGTTCCTGCTTACTTTCAGGCAAGCTTTAGTTCACTTCTGGTTGAAAGATCCCAGCATCACTTTGGATTGCCTTAGCCCTGGAAGTTCTTCCCAGGTTTTCATCCATTTTCCTCTTATTTCTTCATCTAAACTTTTGCGGATGGTGTTCACGCTCATACCGCAAAAGGGTTCCGGACCTATAAAGGGGCTACTAGATCCCTTGTTTGCTAGGTGATCGGCTTCTTCGTTTCCGTCTATACCAGTGTGTCCTGGTACCCAGTATAGCGTTACTTTATTATCCCTGCCAAGCTTGTTCAGCTTCCCCACACAGTCCCATACCAGTTTGGATCTGATGGTGTATGAGCTAATGGCCTTGATGGCTGCTTGGCTATCTGACAGGATAGCAATGCGTTTTTTGCGGTAATTCCTGTCGAGGAATTACCGCAGGAAACTGTGCACATCTTTCGATTGCATGTACCTCTGCTTGGAAGATACTTGGGGATGTTCCCATGAATTCGGAGTATCTGGTACGAGGTCCAAACACTCCTGCACCAGTTCCTTCCTTTGTCTTCAAACCATCTGTATACCACTTGATGGCATTTTGCTCTATGTGGTATGCTAAGGATTCGTCGCTCCAATCGGTTTTACTACTACACATTGCTGTGTTGTTTTTCTCGAAGTGGTATTTGCATACCATTTCGTCCTTTGGTATTTCCAGCCAGGGGATCTTGGCAGCGAGGCTGTTTCGGTCTCTGCTCCCGATTATTTTACCTCTGCCCATTCCTTCCATGCTGAACCTTACGATCGCCGATCTGGCGGCGCTCTCCACCACAAGGTGCAGCGGAGTCAGATCCAGCAGCAGCTCCAATGCTGCTGTCGGACACGACCCCATCGCCCCCGTGATGCAGACACACGCCAGTCTTTGAATCTTCTCAAGCTGTTTCCTCATAGAGGCCAGCTTGATTCTACTTCCCCACGCAACCGCCCCATAAGTGATTGCAGGTCTCACTATCATGGTGTACATCCATCGCAGGATAGTGCGGTTACAACCCCACGTTTTTCCTGCTAGATTTCTACACACCATTAGGGCGCGTTTGGCTTTACCTACCACTGCCTCAGCGTGTCTATTCCATAGGAGTTTGCTATCTAGTGTGATACCCAGATACCTTATCTCCTGTTGGTATTCTACTGCCTTCCCATCTATGAGTATGGGATACAGGCAGTTTAGTTTTCTCCTTCTAGTAAATGGTATCACCGTGGTTTTGCTCGGGTTGAGTCTCAATCCCACTGTTTGACACCATCTACTAGTTACTTTGAGGCCTCTCTGAACAATTTCACAGAGCGTTCCCTCAAATTTTCCTCTGGCCATTATGACTATGTCATCGGCGTAACCTTGACATTTAATGTCTAGGTTGTTTAGCCTAACCAGTAGTTCATCAACTACCAGGCTCCACATTAGCGGTGATAGTACACCTCCCTGTGGGCACCCTCGAGTTGTGGAGATCTTAATGGTATCTCTTCCCACTTGTGTCTCCGCCACTTAAGTTCTCAGCATTTCTCCCATCCACTTTGAGATAGTGCTGTCGATACTCCTTCTCTCGAGGGCCGCCTTGACAGCCTCGTGTGAGGTGTTGTCAAAAGCTCCCTCTATATCCAAGAAGCCACATATCGCTACTTCCGTTGTCTCTAGTGCTGCTTCTATTTCATTTGTCAGCTGATACAGGGCGGTTTCTGTGGATTTCCCTGCTCTGTAAGCATGCTGACTCTTGTGTAGTGGTGTACCTACCAGCACCATAGTCCTAATGTAATTATCAATCACCTTCTCCATTGTCTTTAACATAAAAGATGTTAGACTAATGGGTCTAAATGACTTCGGTTGAGTGGTGTCTTTCTTTCCCACCTTCGGTATAAATACCACCATAGTCCTTCTCCATAGCTCCGGTATATATCCGAACTCTAAACTACTTCTAAAAATATTTAGAAGATACGGCATTAGTTCTCTCTCTCCCTTTTGTAGGAAGGCAGGAACTAGTCCGTCCACACCTGGGGCCTTAAAAGGCTGGAAAGTGCCGATAGCCCATCTGATTCGGTTTTCCGTACAGATGGACGCTGCCCTCTTCCAGTCGGCCCGACTTGGTTTCCGTGGTTGCATGAAGCCCTCGGTCTCCCTGTATCTTCTGCATCCCGGAAAATGGGTTTCTAGTAGGAGGAGAGCTCTTTGCTCTTCATCCTCCGTAAAGGTCCCATCCGGTTTCTTGAGAGTGGTTGTCATTTCCACTCTATCCTTCGCTAGTGCTCTGTGCAGTCTAGCTGCCACCGGCGTGGATTCTATGTTTTCACAGAAGGTCCTAAAGTTTTCACTTTTTGCCCTTCTGATCTCTTTATTGTAGGTGGTAAGCACCTCAGAGTATTCTAGCCAATTTCCGTATTGCTTGGCTTTGTTGAAAAGCCTACGTACTTTTGCTCTTAATGTAGACAAATTTTTGTTCCACCATTTTTCGTCCTTATGCTCCTTCACGGTTTTTACCGGGCAGCTGGATTCAAATGCCGTGGTGATTGGTACATTTATTTCTCCTACAGCCTGCTCCAGCACGGTGTAGTGTTTGATACCACCCCGCACTGTCACCTGCTCCAGGTTTTCTTTTAGTTGTGAACTAAACATAGGCCACACAGTTTGTCTGGGGTTTCGAATGGGGGTACCTTCCTCACTCGCTCCTTCCAGCTCAAACTCTATGATCCTATGATCTGACATTGAGGGTTCACTTGAAACCCTCCACTTTTTAATTAGTTTACTTACGTTAGCGCTACCTACCGTAATATCCAGTACCTCATTTCTGACTTTAGTGACAAAAGTTGGTGTGTTCCCGACGTTGTACACAATTAAGTTCTCTTTAATGAGGTATTCTAAAAGGTACTCACCTCTCTTATTAGTGTCCGTGCTGCCCCACATCTCGTTGTGGGCGTTCGCGTCACATCCCAAGATGAGTGGCAGCCTTCTCCTAATACAGTGCTGGACCAGCCTTTGTACCTCCATGGGTGGTATGTTATAACCATCGCCAGGGAAGTATGCTGATGCGATCACTACTTATAACTAAGGATAACTAAGTCCCGCGTTAAGAATTCTGAAAGACATAAGTAATTAATGTCCTTCCTTACCATAATGCAAGTTCTAGGGGAAGCCTCACGGCTGTCGCATACCAACTTACATTCCCTGTTGCTGAGGCCTCTGATGTTACCTCCGTAGGTCCAGGGTTCTTGCAGTAGCGCTAGCCCTAGGTGTTGTTTGGTGAACATCCTAGCCATCACAGCCGAGGCTGCTCTGGCATGGTGGATGTTCACCTGGGCTACTTTGGTGCGCCTGCTGGTCATTCTTGGTTTATGACAGGAGGCGGCAAGTCCTTCTCTGTCTCCACCAGAACAACATCTACCTCTTCCTCTGTAGACATAGCTTGACTGCTCATGTCTACGAGTGTGAGGTTGAGGTCGTCTTCCCGGTAATCCGGGCTGACTTCCTCGTTCGCGGCGTTTGTCGATAAAGGTTCAGCAGAGGGAGCTGCCGCCACCGCTATTCCTTCCACCTCTGAAGTGGCCGTTGTTGCGGTCGTAACTTCCGAGGGAGGGGCCGCTGTGGTTGTCGCTACCTCTACATCCGCTTTTTGTGTGGCGTCGTTCTTCCGCCCATGGACTTTGATCCGCCCGAACCTAAAGTAAAGGCTATGGTTGGCCTTCGCTATGGCTCCAGCGGACTCTTCGTCAATTCCCACCGTTAGGAGTTGACCCCCACCTTCCACCCGGCACCCAAGGACCTTCCATTCGGAAATGTTAAGTCCTTTGTTTTGGGCCCTGAGGTAGTTGATGGAGGCCTCCGGGGTTAGGTCCCCGCTCCTAGGTAGGAACATGGTGATGACATGTGGCTTGGGGATATCATCACCCAATTTTGCCACCAGAGCCCCCCCTTCCCAATGTCTTAGGAAGTGGTGCTCTTGTCATCAGCCATTTTGCCGTCTGTTCGTTCGCACAGTCGACAATGACTAGTCCTGGTTTGAAGTGTATGCCTTCAAACTGTATCTCATGAGACCAGTCTACGACTGTCTCTTTCATAATTGCTTGCGCAAGAGCAGGCATGTCCTTCTTTCTCAGGGGATTCCTTGGGTAGTCTCTGGACATAACACCAACCCTCACCACCTTGACGGCGGTGGCGTAGCTGGTGCTCGGCCCAGAAGTCTTGGGAGGGCAGCTGGGGTACCTGACCACTCCCGTTGCCCCACTTTGGATGTTCCCCTTCTGTCTTTTAGCTGCTTTGTCTTGGGGCGTGACAGAATCAGCCCCTCTTTTGGCAGCTCCTTGTGTTTGTGGTGTAGTTCCCACCTTTTTCTGTACTGCTCTCTTCTTAGCTTCCTCGGGTTGTAGCCCGTTTGCTAAGAAGCGCAGATACTATCTCACCCCGGCACCGCTGAGGCCCTTTCTCAGTGGGTCATCGAGTCCGCCTGGACTACCTAGGGGTGGCAAGGGATGTGCCCATCTCGTCTTCTTCTTACCTGCCTTGGGCTTTGTCTCCTCTTGCTTAGTCGCGGGCTTGGTGGGAGTAATGGTGTTACCGGTCACCTTGCCCTGACTTTTAGAAGCCATTTTGGGAGGGGGTCTCCCTTGGCTTGCTGGCTTGGTGGTAGTAACGATGTTACTGACCATCTTGCCTTTGCTTTTTGGCGACAGTCTGGGAGTTGGTCTCTCTCGACTGGTGCGCTCACTCGGCTCGTGGGGCTCATGCTCCATCTGATCCGCCAATTGTGTGGCGGTTATGTCCCGCACACACGGATTGAATTTTTGTTTTTGTTTTTGTTCCATTCGAATCCCACGAGTCGCAAGGGAACTAAAGGTCCACCACATCAGAGCCCCGCTTGATAGTGGTAAGGCTGGATACCCTCTGAGGTCGCCAGGTATCAGAGGGGCTCCGTAAGCGATGGCCGGTTGCCCTTGGCCATCAACCAGTCCCTTCGGCACGGGTCGCATGACACCTTGGGATTAAGGGTTTGGAAGTTCTTGGTTGTTCGCCCTCCGCCGAACGCCCCAACCGGGGTTATTCCAGTCGTGACGTCCAACGGTACGCGAAACTAAGCCCTCACACCGCGACAAGGTGACTTCCACGTGAGGATGGAAGGCCTGCCGCTTCTCCACTCTACTATATCTAATGATCTTACATGTATTAAGTCATGGTACGATTCTAATTGTCTAGAATTAAGTACTAAGAAAACTGTAGTCCTATCTTATAAAGGTACTCTCCCGCCTCTTATGCTAGACAACAACGTCATTAACTGGATTGACTCTGTTAGATTTCTGGGCCTCAAAATTGACAAACATTGACCTCGCATGTGGAGATCTTAACCAAGAAGCTGTCTTCTGCTTGCTTCGCAATTAGGTCTATTTCCAGAGAGCTAAATCTCTATTTCGCTCTTTTCGAATCTCACCTGCGATATAGCCTTCCGTTCTGGGGCTACTCCAACCTTCTCCAACTTGAATCTTTATTCAAGCTACAAAAGAGAGGTATTCGCTATATGTTTGGTTTGAGTAGTAGAGCCCATTGTCAACCCTACTTTAAGAATTTCAAAATAATCAAGAGTGACTGTCAGGATAGAGTATAGTCACACTGACGAAATCTAAATCCTACGTGTAGTACGTCAAGGTTGTAACCTGTCACCACTTCTTTTGAACGTATATTCAGAAGAACTATTTAAAGATACCCTGCACGAACTGAAGGAAGGCATTATGGTAAACGGCGAAACAATAAACAACATCCGTTACGCAGACGATACCTTGCTGATCGCAGACACACCTGAAGGACTGCAGAGTTTACTAATCAGAGTAGCTGAAGCTGGTGAAGAATATGGTTTCAAACTCAATGCAAGCAAGACGAAGTACATGGTGATAAGCAAAGTTGCAAATCCACAAGATACTGGTCTGTACGCAAACAACACAGCCATTGAAAGAGTACAGCGCATCACATATCTAGGTTTCAACATGAAAGAAAAATGGGAACACTCGGCGGAAATAAAAACAAGAATCGCACTTGCAAGAGTAGCCTTTATACGTATGAGTTTCCTGCTATATAGTCACAATCCTAGCCTGAAGTTAAAAATACGTATTGTGAAATGCTATGTATTTTCGGTCTTGCTTTACGGTATGGAGGCATGGACCTTAACAGAAGCATCCTCGAAGAAGATCGACGCCTTCGAGATGTGAGTGTGTCGAAGAATTCTGCGGATCAGTTGGGTTGACAGAATAAGGAACGAAGAGGTTTTGAGCAGAATGGGAAAGAAGATCGAAATCATGACAAGCATCAAGGTAATGAAGCTCTTTCACCTGGGACACATCATGCGAAATAATAAATACCGACTACTGTAGCTCATCATGCAAGGCAAGATCAATGATAATAGAGGACCGGGGAGAAGACGTACCTAATGGTTGGAGAACCTTAGACAGTGGTATGGAAAGACATCAGTCGAGTTGTTTCGTGCTGCTGTCAATAAAGTAATTATAATCGCCAACATTCGCTAGGCGGATATGGCACCAAGAAGAAGAAGAAGCATCGATGATTGAACGCATCTTCAGGACCAAGGTCGTCCTGTCGACACTATCTACTTGGACTTCGAGAAGGCATTCGACAAAGTCCCTCTTGGACGTCTGCTGCACAAGCTGGAACACTATGAAGTGAGGTGTTTCTTGCTGCGCTGGATAACTGACTTTCTCTTCGAACGCAGATTTCGTGTATTGTTGTCAGAATTGGTGGATCGTTGTCAGATATCAGAGCAGTTATGAGGAGCGAAGTGCCGCAGGGTTCCGTCATCGCCCCCCTGCTATTCCTGGTCTACAACAGCGACATGTCAGTCAACATCAAGTCAAATATTTGTTTTTTGCAAACGACACGAAATTATACTGCAACCCGCTGTAAAGTGCTGTAACATTTCAGGCAGATCTTACTTCAATTGCGAAGTGGAATGACATGTGGCTCACGTCTCTGAATGTGGCCAAGTGTACCGTACTGCAAATTGGACCCAATAACCCCAAAAATCTACATCCTTAATGGTAGCCCACTCACTGCTGCAAATCATCAAAAAGGTGATGGAAGAACCTAGGTGTCTAGATAGGAAGGTGAAAGACCTAGATGTTACAATGACCCAGTACCTCAAACGGGAGTGCCACATCGCCAAACTAGTAAAAAGGGCAAATTTCCGAATTACCTTCTCCAAAAGGCTTTAAAAAACCGGATACTATACTTCGCCTATACAAGGCCTTCATAAGGCATGGAGTTACCGCGATTATCGCGGTTAGCTGCTGGAATCCCTATTTTGCTAAAGACCAAGGTTCGTTGCATTAGACTGTGTCTACTATCTCTGCTACAGCGCCGCCAGAGCGCGGCCACTTCATTCAAAATTCTGGGTGGCCACTTCAATTTTGTTCACATCAGAGACCAAGATCATCTCATGGGCACAATAGGAAACTTTCTAAAGAAATATGTTCAAAGCTGGGTCGTAGAAACTTCTTTAACAACGGAGTAGTGTATATCTCGAAGCAGCTGGACCAGGATACTGTCGACGCGTCCTCAATGATCTCCTTCAAAAACCGGCTAGATGGCAACTTACGAACCATAAATCGGGAATTGGTCCACTAACCATCATACAGGGTTTCTGAATATCCGCACTTTTTCAAAAACGCGGTTTTCGGTTTTTGAAAATTAAAAACCGCGGTTTCGGTTTCGGGTTCGGTTTTTAAGAATGTTTGGTAGTAGTGTCTGATATTTAAACGAGATCTTGGTTTTGTACAAAAGTTTCCGCTTAGTGAAAATGATCTTTCGGAGTAGGTGGATGTAGCTTTAATTGTAGAGAGTGCTTGAAAAAAAATTAATCTTTTTTCATAGAAACTCCTTTTTCATAGAATTAGGATAGCGATTTGTTTGCATAGAGGAATTTTTGTTTAATTCTTATGGAATAGCTTTTTGTACTTCGTCTTGCAAGGAATAGTTTGTATTGGTCACTTCTTCTATTTTTTTAGAATTTGCTGAACATTCACCTTCGATTTCAACCTTATTGTTGTCTGGATAATGTCGTTTTTTCACCCATAATAAAACAGACTTTGTTGGAACTTTCGAAGAATCTAGTAAGCATCTAGCCAATTCTGTTGATTCCAGATTTTCATCGGTTTCAGATTTTCATCTTCAAACGTTCTATGATATTTTTCATTAAAGCTTTGCTTATATCAGAACCAATTAATTTCTTCTCCAAGAATCCTATTAAACCTTGTACCGTAAATATGTTAGAATCATCGCTGCTTAATGTTGTTACTGCTAAGCATACTGGACAAAGTTTCATGACAATTGAAAAGTAACATTTTCAATTAAATGCACTGAATTTAAATCCGTTAGAATCTGTAATATTACGACTTTTAGAAGAATAAATTCTTCTTATGTTGGTTCAATAGAAGACCACCCTTGTCTTGATGTCCATTGCTAATTCAATTTCAATTTCAAAAAGAGCTTTTACGTTTCGTTGTAGGAAACTGATTTTATCGGAGATAAACGAAAATAATTCACAAGTTTTCTTACCATTTGTAAATTACTTTTAATTTCAGCATCTTCGACTCATATTCCACATCTAATTATCTCATTATCCACATCCACTAATATCCACATCCACTTATCCACATCTTCTTCTTGCGATTCTTCAGGAAATAAATCTTCATCTTCACTGCTGCAAATGTTTTCCACTTGAGATGATTTCGCACACAGCGAGATGAATTGCAAATTGTATGGTTATTGCAAATTTTTGGTTCAGCAGGACAATCTGTACCACTTTTTTAATTGCCTGGGCATTGTCATGTGTAGTATCTTCTTCTTCTTCTATAGCTCTACAGCCCTGAGTGGGCCTTGGTTTGAGTTACAACATCCTTCCATCTCTCATTGCTGTTAACAAATTGAAGCCAGTTTCTCACACCTAATAATCTTTAGGTCGTCGATGCAGTCATCTCGCCACCTCTTACGTGGTTTACCCCGAGCTCTTCTTTCGTGTGGACTCCAGTTCGTCAGTATTTTCGGTCCTCGGGTGCTTTCCATACGCATAACATGTCCAAACCGTATTGTAACCGTAGTGCCTTTACTTGACTTACGATGTACGCTCCTCCAATTAGTCTGTCCAGTTCATGGTTCATTCTGCATCTCCATGTACCACAGATTTCCTGTACGGGTCCAAAGATTCTGCGTAATATGCTTCTTTCGCAGACTCGTAGTGCGTTTTCGTTGATCGTAGATATGGTCCATATTTCACAAGCGTATATTATGACGGGTCTAATGAGTGTGTTGTAGATCTTTAACTTTGATTTGACAGTAGGCTTCTCTCCAGTAGCTTCTTATTCGCGTAACAAGCTCTCTTTCCTGCTACAATTCTCGCGCTGATTCTGTTCTCGTTAGTTATTTTTGACCCTAGGTAAGAGAAGGTTCTGACTTCTCCGAAAGTAAATGCGCTGACTTGTAGTGGCTCTGGCCAGGGTGTTGGATCCCTGGTACTTCTCATGAACTTGGTTTTATTCACGTTTATTACTAGTCCGGCTACGCTAGATTTCTGTTCTAAGGAGGCAGTGGCTTCTTTTAGGTTTTCTGCTGTTCGTGCTGATATAATTATATCATCGGCATGTGCGCATAGCTGCTGAGATTTTGTGTGTATGTGGCCTGTTATGTGCAGGTTTCTAATAACTGATTCAAGTATAAAGTTGAATAGCATAGCAGATAACGCATCGCCTTGCCTGACCCTTGTCCTGATGTCGAATTCGTCCGTGAGTTTGGATGCTACTAATACTTGAGAACGTGTATTGGTTAAGTTTACCATTCTTATAAGTTTTTGAGGAATTCCTAGGACAAGTAACTGGTAAAATAGTTCATCTCTAGACACGCTATCAAAAGCTTGTTTGTAGTCAACAAACAGTTGGAACAAAGTTATGTTATGCTCATAAAAGCATTTGCCTTATTAGATGTATTTGGTCCGTTGTTGATCGATTCCTTCGAAAACCTCCTTGGTAGTCCCCAAGTATCTCCTCTTCATCTATTGATAGTCTATTGTATATTACGCTGGATAATATTCTGTAATTGGCGTTGAGAAGAGTAATTCCTCGGTAATTGGAACATTCTTTCTTGTTTCCTTTCTTGTGTATGGGAAAAATAATGCCTTTTCTCCATTCGCTTGGCATAATCTCTTCATTCTATACCCTGACAATAAGTTAATGGATCCTTTCCCACACTGGTTCACCTCCATTTTTCAGAAGATCCGTGGGAATTGTATCACTTCTTGGAGATTTATTGTTTTTAAGATTGTGTATTATCTTCCTCATAGCTCGGTTCGAGAATTTCGGGTTGTGCTTCATGGTGCCATACGATTTCCTTTTCTCTTTCACCCCTTTGGATTTCAGTGGAGAGTAGCTCGCTAAAGTGTTCATGCCATCCTTGCAGTATTTTGTCATCCTCGGTTAGTATTGTTCCGTTTTTATCTATACACGCGATGGTTCTTGGTTCAAAAGCCGTTGTTTGCTGTTGTACTGCCTTATAAAATTTCCTGCTTTGTTTATTTACGTTGTATTATTCTAGTTCTTCCACTTGTTTATTTAACATTACTTTCTTTTTTGCTTTGCAGAGTTTTAAGGCTATTCTCCTGAGGTGCTCGTAGTTAGCTCTGTTGGCCCGGGTTCCACTTTGTAGCACCTTTTTCCGTGCTTCATTTTTAACGAATAGGGCTGCCCTGCATTCGCTGTCAAACCATGAGTTTCTGACTTTTATCTGTTTTCCTATTGCAATATCTGCAGCTTCAAGTATACTCGTCTTTATATGTTGCTATTCTCGTTCAACACCAGCGTTTGCATTATTTGCTAGTAGTATCTTACTCAATAATAACCCCACAGCAATAAATCCCAGATTCAATCAAACTATGAGATTTTTGTGACCAGAAATTGTAAATCGCGTTGAAATCGCTCTATAACTAACGCCGCAACGGCTCGTCAAACAATCATCTACCGAGGATTGGTTGCATTTGTTTTTTCGAAATTACGAAGCTGCCGCAACAAATTCGACGTTTTGTTAGAGCAAAACGTGGTCGGAAAGCGAGACTGAAAACCGCGCTGCGAAATCTTTGACAGCGGCGCCGTGACACCACCGGAAAGTTCAATTTTCAAATGCTGCTGCTGGTTTTTCCGCCGTAGTTTTCGTAATTTTCAAGCTAGAGAAACAAGTTTTTTTTTGTGAAAGGGAAAGCTTGTCAGGAAGCGGTAGTGAAAACCGCGTTACAATATCTTTGACAGCGGCATCGCGACGTCGCCGCAAAGTTCAACTTGCTAATAGAGTTCGAATTTTGGGAACTCGCGGTAATTTTTCCGCTGTAGTTTTGGCAATTTTGCAGATGGCGAAACAAATTTGATGTTTTGGTGAAGGGAAAGCTTGTGGTAAAGCGCGACTAAAAACCGCATTGCGAAATTTTTGACAACGACTTCGCGAGGTCACCGCGAACTTCAACGTTCTAAGCCAAGTCACCCACAATATAATTTCTGAAACTGATTAATCTAAATGTTTTTCAACACTTATTACGATATTATTTCCAGAACAATTTGTATTGCAATTTAGGCTTTCTACGAATTGAAGGAGCAATTCGTAGAAAGCCTAAATTGCAATACAAATTGTTTTCTCTATGAATATAGTATCTTCGGCGTTTCAAGCTAGCCTACTAGTACTTTTTTGTCCATTTGCTTTTAATTCTTGAAACTTTAAAATCATTTATTTCTTGGAATTCCTTTCGAATTAAGGTCATAACACCTGAAGAACATTATTTCAAGATTTGCTTGGGAAACCGGCCAAAAAAGCTATTGCTTTCCGAATAAATGCAGATTTTGAAATTGCATGAACACATATAATGCAGTTTGCAATGTCTGAAAGAGCACTAATTCAAAGTCTTTTATTTTTATTTATCTTTAGATAAAACCGAAAACCGCGTTTTTTTACGACGGTTACGCGGTTTCGGTTTTTGCACAGAAAACCGCGGTTTTGCGGTTCGGATATATCCGAACTAGAAACCCTACCATCATAGTAAGACCAGACTAGGAACAAGACAGTCTCATCGGTTTCCGTCTTCTGTCGCACGAATTAATAATAATAATGGTCTTGTCTACCTAGTCTTAACTACGGTCTATACTGTCTAAATTACCCAGTTTAAACAGGTCACTCTGGTCTTGTCTATCTAGTCTTAATACATGTTCTAGTTTTCAAGTTATCGAAAGAAATGTTAAAAAAACAAAGAGTTAAGTTTGTGACGTCACAGCAACAGTAGTTATCTAGATAGATTATTCTAGTTTCCATTAGATTATAAAGAATTTAGTTGTCTATTATTTCACGAAAACTTATTTACAGACCTATTAAACTAGCTGAGATATAGACCATAAACTCGCACAACTGAAAATTTTTACAACTACTTCTACCGTAAATCTAGTCAATTTCCGCAAGCCATACCTCGGAAACTAGAAACAGCAGCGATTTCCGGTTTCTAGACTCGTACTCGGCAGGTTAAATCCTATTCGAAATCGCAATTTGTAATTTTAGAATTTTTGTTAACGAAAAGAATCATCAACTTCCAGAAGCCCTAACTCTAAACGTAAAAACCGAAGCGACTTCTGGTGTTTGGATCCGCACTCGGCAACTTAAAACGTATTCGAAAACCTAATTTGCTACTCAATCTGTTTTATCGTTCGCAAAATATAATAAATCTATCTGGCAGAAGTCATGTGGCGTGAAAGGTAGCCTCAAGCTCTTGGGCATACAGCGCCTCAGCACCATCCGCGCTGCGAAAGCCTATCGCACAGTATCCACAGAGGCAGCTTGTGTGATTACAGGTCTCCTTTCAGTAGACATCCGCCTCAAGCAACTAGCTCTCTACAGCTCACACCAATTTGCAGACGATACGTTAATTAAAGATGTCATAGGCCTACCAAATACTTTGAACAATATCGAACTGGACATTAACACACAAGAACACATTCACCCTTCAAAGTTATCATTGATTAGGTACCATTTGACACTGTCAAATCTTTTCCATCTTCGGGTATACACGGACGGTTCGAAATCGAGCGAAGGAACAGGAGCTGCATTCGTTGCCTATTACAACGGCGAAGAGGTTCACCACAAGCTCATAAGGTTGGAAGACTACTGCTCAATATTCCAAGCAGAGCTCATCGCCATACTACATGCCTTGCAATATGTTGAAAATCACAGCAATAGTCCTTGCTCGATAATATGTGACAGCCGATATGTCCTCGATGCACTGAAAAGTTTGAAAAGAGCCACTGAACTGTTGATGGAGACATGGACGACAGCTGCAAGGGTCTCAAGGAAAAATATGATCCGATGGCATTGGATTAAAGCCCATAGTGGAGTCGAAGGCAATGAGCGAGCGGATTGTCTCGCAAAACTCGCAGCAAGCAATGGTAATCTGCCAATTGCATACGACAAATTGCCTAAACAGGCGCTGAAATCTGGTTCCAAGGGACATTTCGAGAAACTCTGGCAGGACAGATGGAATGCAGCTACAACAGGCTTGTGGACTAAGCTGTTTATACCATCAATAAAGGTCTGGTGCAGCTTAAACGTCAGTTTATCCCACCATGCAATTCAAATTATAACAGGGCATGGCAACTTCAAGGCATATCTCCACAGATTTGGGAAAAGAGATTCTCCTCTCTGCGAGTGTGGGGAAAACGACGATGCGGCACACGTGATATTTTCCTGTCCCGACACAGAACTATGGAGACGATCCTTAGTGACAGAAATGCAACAGCATGGACTGACGTGGCCCGATAATGAGAATGATTTAAGTAGAGTAGATAAACCCAAAAAGTGGTGGTACATGTTCGATAAACACGCCAAGAAATTGTCCAGATTGGACCACGACAGTCAGTTCAGGTGTTAACAATTTGGGTCAAGAGGCGCTTCTGTAAATAGTAGAAATCGTTACAGCCAGCATAGTGTCGTATTTGACGGAATGCTGGCTTTCATATGCTTGCATATGAAAAAACAACAAAATAGGCTGTCTAGTCTTGTCTGTCTAGTCTAGTCTGTCTAGTCTTGTCTGTCTGGTCTTGTCTGTCTAGTCTTGTCTGTCTAGTCTTGTCTGTCTAGTCTTGTCTGTCTAGTCTTGTCTGTCTAGTCTTGTCTGTCTAGTCTTGTCTGTCTAGTCTTGTCTGTCTAGTTTTGTCTGTCTAGTCTTGTCTGTCTAGTCTTGTCTGTCTAGTCTTGTCTGTCTAGTCTTGTCTGTCTAGTCTTGTCTGTCTAGTCTTGTCTGTCTAGTCTTGTCTGTCTAGTCTTGTCTGTCTAGTCTTGTCTGTCTAGTCTTGTCTGGTCTAGTCTTGTCTGTCTAGTCTTGTCTGTCTAGTCTTGTCTGTCTAGTCTTGTCTGTCTAGTCTTGTCTGTCTAGTCTTGTCTGTCTAGTCTTGTCTGTCTAGTCTTGTCTGTCTGGTCTTGTCTGTCTAGTCTTGTCTGTCTAGTCTTGTCTGTCTAGTCTTGTCTGTCTAGTCTTGTCTGTCTAGTCTTGTCTGTCTAGTCTTGTCTGTCTAGTCTTGTCTGTCTAGTCTTGTCTGTCTAGTCTTGTCTGTCTAGTCATGTCTGTCTAGTCTTGTCTGTCTAGTCTTGTCTGTCTAGTCTTGTCTGTCTAGTCTTGTCTGTCTAGTCTTGTCTGTCTAGTCTTGTCTGTCTAGTCTTGTCTGTCTAGTCTTGTCTGTCTAGTCTTGTCTGTCTAGTCTTGTCTGTCTAGTCTTGTCTGTCTAGTCTTGTCTGTCTAGTCTTGTCTGTCTAGTCTTGTCTGTCTAGTCTTGTCTGTCTAGTCTTGTCTGTCTAGTCTTGTCTGTCTAGTCTTGTCTGTCTAGTCTTGTCTGTCTAGTCTTGTCTGTCTAGTCTTGTCTGTCTAGTCTTGTCTGTCTAGTCTTGTCTGTCTAGTCTTGTCTGTCTAGTCTTGTCTGTCTAGTCTTGTCTGTCTAGTCTTGTCTGTCTAGTCTTGTCTGTCTAGTCTTGTCTGTCTAGTCTTGTCTGTCTAGTCTTGTCTGTCTAGTCTTGTCTGTCTAGTCTTGTCTGTCTAGTCTTGTCTGTCTAGTCTTGTCTGTCTAGTCTTGTCTGTCTAGTCTTGTCTGTCTAGTCTTGTCTGTCTAGTCTTGTCTGTCTAGTCTTGTCTGTCTAGTCTTGTCTGTCTAGTCTTGTCTGTCTAGTCTTGTCTGTCTAGTCTTGTCTGTCTAGTCTTGTCTGTCTAGTCTTGTCTGTCTAGTCTTGTCTGTCTAGTCTTGTCTGTCTAGTCTTGTCTGTCTAGTCTTGTCTGTCTAGTCTTGTCTGTCTAGTCTTGTCTGTCTAGTCTTGTCTGTCTAGTCTTGTCTGTCTAGTCTTGTCTGTCTAGTCTTGTCTGTCTAGTCTTGTCTGTCTAGTGTTGTCTGTCTAGTCTTGTCTGTCTAGTCTTGTAGTCTTGTTGTTAACGAAAAGCACCATAAACTTCCAGAAGCCGTTACTCGATATGTAACAACTGCAGCGATTTCCGGTTTTTAAATCCACACTCGGCAACTTTAAACGTATTTGAAAACCTAATTTGCTACTTAATCTGTTTTACCGTTCGCTAAATAAGTTATATTTTCAAATTTTTGTTTACGAATAGAATCATCAACTTCCAGAAGCCGTAATTTGAAACATAAAAACCGCAGCGACTTCCGGTTTTTAAATCCGCACTCGGCAACTTAAAGCGTGTTCGAAAACGTAATTTGCAACTCAATATGTTCTACCGTTCGCAAAATATATTAAATTTTCAAATTTTTGTTACCGAAAAGAACCATCAAATTACAGAAGCCGTAACTTGAGACGTAAAAACCGTGGCTATTTCCGGTTTTTAAATCCGCACTAGACAACTTAAAGCGTATTCGAAAACCTAAGTTGCAACTCAATCTGTCTTACCGTTCGTAAAATATAGTAAATTTTCTAATTTTTGTTCACGCAAAGAACTATCAACTTCCAGAAGTCGGAATTCGAAACGTAAAAGCTGCAGTTACTTCCGGTTTTTGGATCTGAATTCATCAATTTAAAATATATTCGAAAACCTAATTTGCAACTCAATCTGTCCTACCGTTCGCAATAGTATATTAAAGGACGAGTTCAGTCAGCGCGATTTTACAGCACGCGTGCATGTTTGGAAAACGACGAGCGTAGCGAGGAGTTTTCAAATGGACAAGTGATGAAAAACGCCTTACGAACGAGTTTTGTATAGTATTTTTTCTATTTTGCACCCGGCGAATTTTTTATTTAGAAATGGCATAATTTCTAAATAAAAAATTCGCCCATACATGTTCATAAAAGTTTAGGTTTGTTGGTTGCACTGATAATTGACACTTGAAATTAATTTAAAGGTTATAATTAAAATGGGTGAAAAAATATCTTGCACTCCACCAGAATTGAAAGAAATAACTGCAAATACAGTGAATAAATTGTTGCCAGATAAATGGCGAGCAAGATATGATAAAGAATACTGCAAATTGAAGTGGGTGTAAAGTGGGAGTAGTGTAATCTAAATAAAGTTAAAAGTGTCCCGTAGTACTCGACAGTGTGTAGACGTATTTATTGGTGCTCCGCAGTTTTTTGAGTTTTTCTAGGAAAGTCCAAAGAGTTAATTCGTGCCATTTACAGTGAAAGCTTTGTGTCCAAAGACAAACGTGCTTTGACGCTTTTTGTGTGTGCGATATTGACGCTGCCCGCGAGTGCCCCCAAGTGACTTTTTATCAGCCTTGTCCCCCCTTGTCGTCCACAGATGACCTGTGTGGCGATTGACCCCGGTTTTAAACCGCCAGGGTGAGTCTCTGCACTTTCGTTCGAAACGTGTTGCGAAATCTCCATAACTTTATCCGTCGACATCCGCGACATCCTAGCCCGCATGGGGTTGAGGGTGGTGTCTTCAGACTTCCCGCGGACCAGTGCGTCGACCCGTACCTATATTTTTAGTGCGCCGACGCCCGGCGTCGTTCTGTTTCCGTTTGGCGCCTCCACCATAAAGGTACTGGGGTCTTCTTGACTTTCCTTCGCGTTACTGGATTTTCTTCCCGATAACCCGGCCATATGAGTGGCAGGCAACGCAAGGCCTCCGCCGGGGACGGTGCACGTGCGGGAGACGGCGAACTTAACCCTTTCGAGGCGTGAATGTCGCTCGGGCACAGCCCGAAACAGGCTGTGAGCAACGAAAGCGTGTTCAGTGGAGGAAACCTAAGCATGACGGACCCGGACTTCGAAGTTAGTGACGCGACCAAGCGCAGGCGGTGCGCATCGTCGCCGGACGTCAACGTGACGAAGAGGCAGGCGACGGACCACTTCGCTCAATTGGGAAAGAAGATTGCTGAGCTGTTGGACCTCGTCGCCTGGAACACCAGGAACACCAAAGTTGAAATTAAGGCGGTCGCGCGCGACATGGACAGGATCTACGCCATGGCGAGAGAGGAGATGGAGGAGCTACGCGACGTGGCGGCCACGGTCCCCAAACCCAGGAAAACGGACGTGTGCGTCCAAAAGGACAGGGCCCCGCCAATACAGAAGACGCCCATACAGAAGAAGGAGGCTGAGGCCTCGTTTCTTGCGAGGGTGGCCAGTGCGACCACATTGCAAGCGGCCTGCGAGCTGGCCAGGGAGTTGTGGCCTCCGGCAGCGTGGGAACTAGTAGAGGGACGCGTTGGGAACCCACTGGCGCAAAAGGATCGTCAGCACGTGGCGATTTTCACCGCAGAGGGAGAGGGCACGGGGCTGCTTGACGGCTACCCCATGGACGAGGCGGAGGAAATCACCGTCGAGGGAGGCGGAACCATCCAGCACTTGACAGTGGTGTTTAAAAAAAAAGAAGAGGATGCCAAGGAATGGACACTGGCTAAGGTGTCCTACACTTCAGGGGTGGACGTTGAAGGGCTGTACTTGCTGCTGACTTCGGTGAGGGACCTACTGGCGCGCCAGGGAAGGAGGGGCGTGGATATTAAGGTGCCGTCAAAGGCAAATATTACAACTTTCCGTAAGTTAGTGGCTTGTGTGTTCCACGGGAGCAACATGCTCGTGCGTGTATATATCTCAGAGGGGGCAATGGTGCCAAAGCAGAGCGCAGGAATGGCGCCTAACGCGCAACCGAGCATGGCCACCCTGGTCATTAAGGCCGGGGATGGCAGTTACGCAGACCGAGTGCGCGAAGTTAGAGAGGGCGCGTCGGGAACCGGAGCGCTGGATGATGTGCAGTCGGTAACGAAGTCGGCGGACCGGGACGTCATCCTTCGCGTTCGGGGTGATGCCGGTGCACACCTTGCAGGCTAAAGTAGGGGACGACAGCATCAGGTTAGTGCAGGCAAACCAGTCTGCTCTAACCCTTAGGAACTTGGATGCTGCTTCAACAACTGCCGAGGTAGATGTGGCGCTTAGGCACGCTCTAAGTGCTGGTGGCGTGGACGCGGGCGGCATCGGACATATCGAAATCGGTGTGCTTCGGGAGTGCCCCGACGGTACCTTGATGACAACAGTGACGGCTAGTAAGCGCACGGCGGCCGCTCTGCTGAAGGTGGAAAGGGTCCGGGTGGGGCTCTCAGTGGCGCGCATCGGCGAGCGCTCTCGCCAAGACCGTTGCCACCGCTGCTGGGAACTCGGCCACAAGGCGGCGCGCTGTAAAGGCGTGGACCGTAGTAAATGTTGCCACCGGTGTGCAAAGCCAGGGCATCTAGCGCGGGAATGCAGGGCCAAACCCTACTGTCCCTTCTGCGATAAAGAGGGGCACAGGGCGGACGCGGTTAACTGCCCGCACTTTGGGGCTGCAAAAAACAATAAATATCGGAGTTCGTTCAGCTAAATTTGAACAGGTTGGGCGGAGCGCACGACTCCCTCGAGTAGTACGCGGAGGAAAACGGGGTGCACGTGGTTCTGGCTAGCGAGCCGAATTACGCGAGGCGGCGACCCGGTTGGTTCGCCGATGCGCACCTGGATGCGGCCTTCTGGTTGTATCCAGGGGCGCCGCGCGTCCTGGCTTGGGGGTCGCCGTATCGGGGGGCAGTCTGGGTGGCGTTTGTGGGGGGGTTGGTAGCTTACAGCTGTTACTTCTCCCGCAACAACCCAGATGAGGTTTTTGCGGACTGCCTGGACGGCGTGGCGCGTTCCATCCAGGCGCATAGCGGGAAGGCGCTCCTTATTGGGGGCGATTTTAATGCTTGGGGAATCCAATGGGGTGGCGACGTCACGGACGCGAGAGGGAGGATGGTCCTGGACTGGGCGTCGGCACTGGACCTCGGTATTTGCAACCGGGGAAAGGTTCCGACTTTCAGGAGAGGTCCGCGAACATCAATCGTGGACTTGACGTTCGCATTGCAGGGACTGATGGGAAGAGTCAGGGATTGGCAGGTTAGGGACGATTGGGAGTCGCTGAGCGACCACCAATGCGTTTCCTTTCACCTGGACAGTAAAGCCATCGAGGGGCAGCCGCGCGAGCAGCGCGCTCGTTGGATACTTGGGAGAGCTAACCGGGAAGCTATTACTCGGGAGATGGCTCGAGGAAATGCACCGCACGGGCTGGCCGCGGAGGATCTTACCGGGGCATTCGTGAACAGGGTGGTTGACGCGTGCAGGGCTAACGTCCCTCAAAGACGTCTGTGCTCAGGGGGGCGGAAGCCGGTTTATTGGTGGACGCCTGAAGTGGCGCAAACGCGACGCGTGGCGGTGGCGTCTAGGCGTCAACTTCAGAGGGCGCGGCGCAGAGGGGAGCTATGTGAGGCTGCGGAGGAGCGGGCGAAACAGGACCGTGGTAGTTTTCGACGAGCGATTGCGTGGAGCAAATCCCAGCGGTGGCAGGAACTCTGCCTTCTGGTCGACCGCGATCCGTGGGGCTTGCCGTACCGCATAGTCACCGGTCGGTTCGGGCACCGAGGGAAGGGTCCTGACGCGTGCGTGTTGGGTGGAACCGAAGCTGTGGTTGAGCACCATTTCGCCGCCACGGCGAGGGTGGTGGGACGCGCTGTCGTGGGGCGGTACGTTGCGGTGGACTCCTTTACCGTGGATGAAGTCCGCAGAGCGGTAGCCTCACTACCCGCGAAAAAGGCACCCGGCCCAGACGGGCTGCCTAACGAGCTGTTCCGGCTGGCAGCAGGGGGGGGGACCTCGAAGGACTTGCCGACGTCTGCAACAGATGTCTGGAAGAGGGAGTGTTTCCCAGGTGTTGGAAAAAGGCCATTTTGGCCCTTATTCCAAAGCCGGGTAAGGATCCCTCGACGCCTGGTGCGTACAGACCGATATGTTTGCTGGACGGTGGGGCAAAAGTTCTGGAAAGGTTGCTCCTATGGCGGTTACAAGCCATTATAGAGCAACGGGGCGGACTCGCTCCGGAACAGTTCGGCTTCCGTAAAGGGGTTGGGACGGAGGATGCCATTCGGGCTGTCCTTCGTGTCGCGGAGGGGGCCAACAGCGGACCGTACCGCACCAGGGGGCATTGTGTGGTCGTCAGCTTTGACGTCGCCAATGCCTTCAACACGGTACAATGGTGGTTCGTTATTGAGGCCCTAGCCCGTTGGAAACTACCGGAGACGTTGCTGAGGCTTACTGCCGATTACCTGCGGCACAGAACCATCAGTTACCGCGAGGGGGAGGACTGGCGTGAGCGGGGGTTGTCTGGCGGGGTTCCGCAGGGATCGGTTCTAGGACCATTCTTGTGGAATGTCGCCTATGACGGCCTTCTGCGGACGCTGAGACGGTTAATGCCCACAGAGGTGGGTATTGTGGCATATGCAGACGACCTGGCACTCGTCTTCACAGACAGGTGCTAGGATATGCTGCGTCTCAGGGTCACGCGCGCGGGGGAACTCGTTCGGGAGTGGATGGAGACGGCGGGCCTTCAGCTCGCCGCCTCTAAAACACAGGCGGCCCTGCTCTCCACTAGAAGGTCAGGCAGAGGCATCCTGGAGATCGAAATTTTGGGAGAGAAGATACCGGTGGAACGGTCGATTCGGTACCTCGGTGTGATCCTCCAGGCGGGTCAGTGGGGATTACACGTGTGCCATGCCGCCGGCAACGCGGCACGCGCATCACAACAGGTGGCGCGTCTCATGCCGAGGGCCTCCGGGCCTGGTGAGGGTAGTCTCAAAAAAAAAAAAAATCTAAATAAAGTTAAAGTTGTTTCGGAAAATGTTTTACTTGCTTACTTCGAATTACAACGTAAGAAGTATATACCATCAAGTTTATGGACGATATATTCTATGTTGAGGTCCTGTTTATCTATACATAAGGATGTAGAAATATCCAAATATTATAAATTGCAGGCGTTATTGAAACGGATATCTCAGGGCTGTGCACCTAAGAAGTCAAAGATTTTAGAAGAAGATATTCATAAATTTATAAGGGACGCGGATGATAAGTCTTATCTGGCTAATTAAGGTAAGATAAATAGTGAGGTGGATAAATTTGTATGTATATCGCAGCTTTGTATGTAACGGTATTCATTTTAGATCGTCTTGATAATGGGTTATAATGGTATGCTTAGGCGTCAGGAATTAACGTATATGTCTGTCAATGACATAGAATACAGATCCGATTCCATCATTGTGTCTGTATCTAAAACAAAAAATTACATTCCAAGAATGTTTGCAATTACAGATCTTCATTGGATTGACTTAATTAAAATATGCTAACTTACATCCTAATAATGTTACGCATAAGAGATTTTTCTTAACTTGTCGTAACGGTCATTGTATTAATAGTTCAATTGGTATTAATATTAATATTACCAAACTTTACACTGGACATTGAAGAACACATTTGGCCAACCATGGTGGTGATTTGTTGACAGTAAAAAATCATGGTGGATAGAAGTCTACTACTGTTGCGAAGGGGTATGTTGACGCTTCGTTAAAAAAGAAGATTGAAATATCTAAAATACTTGGGTCCGAGCAAGCAAATATCAACTTACCTGTATGTTCTTCTAGTGCCCCACATTTGCAATTTGATAGCAACAGTAGTAGTAGCACTGTATATAATGTCCCTGGTGTGAGTGTTACTGCTCAAGAATCCAATGTCACTATAAATATTTTGGTTAAAATGTGCTATAACCAATCACTTGAAATGACATGTATAGGCAAGCCACCGTACGCATTCTGCGCATGCGCATTGGTGGATTTTCCAAAGGAAATGACATAAAACCTCCAGTGGTGCGTAAACCGTTGGGTACGCATTTTTATTTAAGGTTACGAATTCCAAGTTTAGTTTACTTCATGATTTTACAAATCGAAACACGCATTATTTAAGGTTAGTACGAAGAACCTCTAACCTAACCAGAGTTAAACCAACGGTCTTGCCACTTTGTCCTATATTGAATCGAGAGTTCGCGCTGCCGCGCGTATGTTGTCTTGACTTATCTTCCCGCTTCGCGGCGGACAACCTAATCTAACCAAGGTAAAACCAACGGCCCTTGCCACTTTGTCCTATATTGGATCGATATATTCAAATTTATTTTCCCTACGCCTTAAGACAATATACGCGCGTCAGCGATCTCAAAACTCTCGATCCAATATAGGACAAAGTGGCAAGGGCTGTTGGTTTTAGCTTGGTTAGATTAGGTTGTCCGCCGCGAAGCGGGAAGATAAATCAAGACAACATACAACTCTCGATCCAATATAGGACAAAGTGGCAAGGACCGTTGGTTTTACCTTGGTTAGATTAGGTTGTCCGCCGCGAAGTGGGAAGATAAACCAAAACAACTTACGCGCGGCAGCGCGAACTCTCGATTTAATATAGGACAAAGTGGCAAGGACCGTTGGTTTAACTCTGGTTAGGTTAGAGTTGTTGGGGTTTATTATCATTTTAAAGAATTTTTATATACCCCCTTCAAATTTATTTTCCCTACGCCTTTGTGTTTTGCCCCCTATGCGCATGCGCAAAATGCGTACGGTGGGTTGCCTATACATGTCATTTCAAGTGATTGGTTATAGCACATTTTAAGCAATATTTTTAATACTTGTACCATTGAAAAGAATTTACTACCATCACTTAATAAAATTTGTGTATTCACGATTTCCACACATCTTCAAGTGCCATCTCCTCTTAGAAGGTTGGGGTTAAAATGTGCTTTAAAACAGCACTTGAGATTACATGAATAGGCAACCCACCGTACGCATTATGCGCATGCGCATTGGTGGGTTTTCTAACGGAAATTGACATAAAACAGTGGCGTGTAAATCGTTGGATACGCATTATTATTTAAGGTGACGACGTCGAATTCATATAACAAGTTTATTATTATTTTACAGATCTTCATTGGATTGACTTAATTAAAAAAAAATGCTAACTTACATCCTAATAATGTTACGCATAAGAGATTTTTCTTAACTTGTCGTAACGGACAGCTTAATATGTTGGCCATGAAATTCTGGCATGTGCCAGGTTTTTAATTTTGCTCCCCCGAAAAAATGGACACGAGAAGATAATAATAATAATGCCAGTCAAATGCGACGTGTAGACAACCTCCAAGATGGTGCACACCGGGCAACGCTCTACTAGAACAGAGCGGCAAAAAGTCTACACATATGGCGGCCGAACTAGACCGCGCGTCTCTCACGGCCATTTAAATCTACAAAACCAAAAATCCAACGGCAATTGTAAGAGCCAATTGACAAGAGATATTGAATCTTGTATCCATATTCTGCAACTTAACATTGAAGGTATATCTCGAGACAAATGCGAACATTTGAGCAGAAGATAACAACAGAAGATAACAACATTGACATCATATCACTGCAGGAAACACACCTTGCAAACGACACCCATCTCCAAGTTAGAGCGAAGATGCCAGGCTATAAGGTAGTTGCAAGTATTAACTCAGATATCCATAGATCTATAATGTACCTCCGACAAGATATTGACAAATATAAGATCATTACAAACACCCAGCAGAATAATACTGAAACTATAACTGTCGAGACCTCAGGAACGACAATATCAGCTGTATACAAACCTCCCAATATTAGATGGCCAAATCCTCTTCCAACCCTAAAACATCCAGGAGTATACTTGGGAGACTTCAACTGCCACCATGTCAGCTGGGGATACTCAACTAATGACGAGAACGGAGAGAGCCTATCAAATTGGATGGATGAATTATATCTCCATCTGGTCTATGATGCTAAGGATTTGAAAACCTTTCACTCAGCACGATGGTAGAGCGACACAAACCCCGATCTGTGCTTTGTTACAACTGACTCATCGCAAGTCCCTCTACCTCATACAAGAAAGGTCTTGCGAAGCTTCCCACGCAGTCAACACCGGCCAGTTATTATCAATATCGGAAACCAGGTACCTTTGATAAAATCTACACCAAAACCAAGATGGAACTTTCGCAAGGCGGACTGGACATCATATTCTAAAGAAGTCGACTCACATCTACGGTGGATCCCACCAAAATCAGAAAACTATGGAAGATTTGCTGGCGTACTGATCGGAAGCGCTAAGCGTAACATACCCCGGGGATATAGAAAAGAATACATACCCTGTTGGAATAAAAACACGGAAACGTTATACAAAGAGTATGAGAAAACTGGGAATCCAGATCTGGGAAGCCAGATATTGCACTCGCTCAACGATGAAAGAAGGGAGCGATGGGAAAGTACGACAGAAAATATGGATTTTACAGCCTCCAGCCGAAGGGGATGGTCTCTTCTACGTCGACTTGGAGCTGCCACGCCTATACTTACCAAAGAAAATAAAGTGACCCCTTCCCAAGTAGCGTTGCATATTAAACAACGTTCAGAAAATGTACCGATCCATAAAGAGTTTGAAGAAGCGATAAAGGAAGAACGTAAAATAACTGACAGAGGCCTTGGAGACAACCCTCTTTTCTCTTCCTCTTTCACTAACACTGAACTGAACAAGGTCATAAGAACACTCAAATTACGGAAGGCAGCTGGCCTGGATGGTATATTCCCAGAGTTTATAAGGCACCTAGGATAACCTGTGAGAGAATGGCTTAGAAATTGCCTCACAGATATACTAAATACGGGACAAATCCCGGAACAGTTCAAAATAGCCCAGACCCTTGCTATTCTGAAACCAGGGAAACCAAGTGACGACCCAACTAGCTATCGTCCAATCGCACTGCTCAGTGTTTGCTATAAATTACTGGAGAGGCTAATATACAATAGAATATATCAAACTATAGACGATATTATTCCGCCAGACCAGGCTGGTTTCAGATCCAACCAAAGTTGTTGTGAGCAAGTTCTAGCCCTAACGTCATACATCGAATCAGGATATCAAAGGGGTCTAAAAACGTCAATAGCATTTGTTGTTCTGACAGCTGCATACGACACCGTATGGCTGGATGGTCTAATACTAAAACTAAAGAAAACAACACCCTGCTCCAAGTTAACTAAGCTTATGGGAAACATGTTAAGAAACCGATATTTCAAAGTCACTCTTGGACAATCAACTAGCAAGTCATACACCATCAGAAATGGACTGCCCCAGGGATCAGTACTAGCCCCTATACTCTTTAATCTTTACACCAGTGACATGCCGGCAACCAAGTCCCGGAAGTTCTGCTATGCTGATGACTCCGCTATAGCCACTCAAGGCAGGCTCCTTGAGGATGGTGAGGAAACTCTAACGGCGGACTTAGAAAACATCGGGAGATACTACAAACAGTGGCGACTATGCCCAAACCCAAGCAAACCCGAGGTATGTGCTTTCCATCTTAATAACCGCCTCGCAAATAAAGAGCTAAATGTCACATTCTGTGGTAAAAGAGTAAAACACAACAGCCACCCCAAATACCTTGGCGTTACACTAGACTGGTCCCTAACATATAAAAAAGTTTTGGAGCTAACTGAGCAAAAACTAAAAACTAGGAACAACATAATTAGAAAACTGGCTGGGACTACTTGGGGAGCAAAAGCAGAAACACTACGAACGGCAGCTCAATCACTTGTTCTCTCAACGGCAGAATACTGTGCACCAGTGTGGTACAAGAGTTCTCATACAAACAAAGTCGATGTGTACCTCAATGATACCATGAGAATTATATCAGGAACCCTAAAGTCCACTCCGGTACCCTGGCTTCACGCACTAACAAATTTAGCCCCACCAGACCTGAGGAGACAACAAGCTGCTGTTCGCGAATGGGACAAACTACACGATCCTAAACACCCTAGAATTCTACCAATCCACACGATATTGAATAATGCTCCGGGCCGTCGTCTTAAATCCCGAAAACCTATTTGGCAAGATAAGGTACTAACCGACCATGAGCCATTTCATATCAGAGAAGCTTGGAAAACCAAATGGACATCCAATCACGATTTTAGCCATAATGACCATGAGGATCCTACCGTCCCTCTCCCAGGAATGCAAATGTCTAGAAAAGCATGGTGTAGCCTTAACCGCATCAGGACTGCCCATGCCAGATGCAAGTCTATGCTGTACAAGTGGGGACTCTAGGACTCCCTGGAATGCGACTGTGGAGCGCCAGATCAAACTGTAGCTCACATAGCCCACGAGTGCCCAATAAGAAAATTTGAAGGAGAATGGAGCGAGATTCTGAATGCCACTCCTGCTGCCGTGAATTGGCTGACCTCCCTGGATATCGATTTATAACCCATAGCCTGTATCTCAAATGCGTTCGTATAGTATATTTGTTTTTTAATTGTTAGTCAATCTATAAAAGTGTTAGTTTTATCATATATATGTACATACTCTACGTACATTTAAGAGTGAATTTGTAGATCGCCATACGATAAATAAAAAAATAAATAAATTATTTTACAAACCTATTTAAGGATAAACGAAACATAACGCAATATTTAAGGTTAGTACGAAGAATTTATTAATGTGTTATTCAATATAGGACAAAGTGGCAAGGGCCGTTTGTTTAACCCTGGTTAGATTAGGTTGCCCGCCGCGAAGCAGCAAGATAAATCAGGACAACATACGCGAACTCTCTATCCAATATAGGACAAAGTGACAAGGACCGTTGGTTTTACCTTGGTTAGATTAGGTTGTCCGCCGCGAAGCGGGAAGATAAATCAAGACAACATACGCGCGGCAGCGCGAACTCTCGATCCAATATAGGACAGAGCGGCAAGGACCGTTGGTTTTATCTTGGTTAGATTAAGTTGACTACCGCGAGCGGGAAGATAAATCAAGACAACATACGCGCAAACTCTCGATTCAATATAGGACAAAGCGGCAAGGACCGTTGGTTTAACTCCGGTTAGGTTAGAGTTGTAGGGGTTTATTATCATTTTAAAGAATTTTTATATACCCCCTTCAAATTTATTTTCCCTACGCCTTTGTGTTTTGCCTCCTATGCGCATGCGCATAATGCGTACGGTGGGTTGCCTATACACGTCATCTCAAGTGGTTTTAAAGCACATTTTAACCGAAGGTTGGCTATCATCATAGCTGTTTTCACTTTTGATGTTGTAGCTCTAAACACCTCAACGGAACTATAGTTGTACCATTTTCTTAGGTTATTTAACCAGGAAATGCGTCTTCGGTTAAAATGTAATTTAAAACATCACTTGAGATGACATGTATAAGCAACTCACCTTACGCATTATGCGCATGCGCATAAGGGGCAAAACACAAAGGCGTAGGGAAAATAAATTTGAAGGGGGTATATAAAAATTCTTTTAAATGATAATAAACCCCAACAACTGTAACCTAACCCGAGTTAACCAACGGTCCTTGCCGCTTTGTCCTATATTGCATCGAGAGTTCGCGCTGCCGCGCGTATGTTGTCTTGATTTATCTTCCCGCTTCGCGGCGGACAACCTAATCTAACCAAGGTAAAACCAACGGTCCTTGCCACTTTGTCCTATATTTGACCGAGAGTTCACGCTGCCGCGCGTATGTTGTCTTGATTTATCTTCCCGCTTCGCGGCGGACAACCTAATCTAACCAAGGTAAAACCAGCGGTCCTTGCCACTTTGTCCTATATTTGACCGAGAGTTCACGCTGCCGCGCGTATGTTGTCTTGATTTATCTTCCCGCTTCGCGGCGGACAACCTAATCTAACCAAGGTAAAACCAACGGTCCTTGCCACTTTGTCCTATATTTGACCGAGAGTTCACGCTGCCGCGCGTGTGTTGTCTTGATTTATCTTCCCGCTTCGTGGCGGACAACCTTATCTGACCAAGGTAAAACCAACGGTCATTGCCACGATTTACGATTTACACGCCACTGAAGGTTTTATGTCAATTTCCGTTGGAAAACCCACCAATGCGCATGGGCAGAATGCGTACGGTAGGTTGCCTATACATGTCATCTCAAGTGATGTTTTAAAGTACATTTTAACCGCGTCCGGGGAAAGTCTTAGGAGCGTATACGATGACGGTGGTGTGCGCTGCCGTCGTTATTTTAAATTTCGTACATGCGCATTACAATTTCGAACATGCGCATTACAGTGGAAGACAGAGGCGTAGTGAAAATAACTTAAATACATTTGTGACGTGTATTAAAATATATTTTGTATATTAAAATATATATTTTTTTTTATTTTTGAACATATACAAGAAATTAAACAAGGACCCAACACAAAATTTTCAACAGAAGTCGAACACAATGGTGAAGAAACTCAAGGAACAACAACTTATAACAGGAAACGAAGCAAAAAATCTCTTGAAACATAACGCGATCCCCCCAAAGCTATACGGGTTGAGGAAAACACACAAAGATAAAGCAGTGGCCTTCAGACCAGTACAGTATCCATATACAACAACATTTCATTATAATATAAAAAAAATTCTTTTCAATTCATAGAAAGTATAAAGCTAATAACATTACCAAAGAATTATAAGATTATATAACTAGATATAGTTTCCCTATTCACGACATTTCCCAACATCCCTAAAAATTTAATATTAAATATTATTAAAGAACAATGGAGATATATTAGAACATATTATATAGAGTTTAATAAGGAAATAGTGTTAGAATTAATAGAGATATATTTTGCAACAAGCAATTTCACTTTTAATGGAAAATTTTACAAACAATTAGACGGATCACCTATGGGAAACCCAGCCAGCCCGGTACTAGCTAATATTGTAGAGAATGACATTATTAGCAATGTAGTAAAACAATTTACATTTGAACTACCATATCTAAAATTATATGTTGATGATACTAACCTAGCAGTACCAGAGGAAGAAATAGAGGAAGTCCTGGATTTATTTAATCAATTTAATAATAGAATAAAATTTACAATTGAAATTGAGAAAGATGGAATGATACCGTTTCTTGATGTAATGATACATCACAACGATGATGGGACAAATTGGTATAAGAAAGCAACAAATTCAAGTAGAGTCTTAAATTATAGATCACAACATAAAATGACATATAAAATTACTTCTCACTTAGTGACCAAAAATTTCTAAAAGACAACATCAGCAAAGTAAGGACAATTTTAAGAACTAATAACTATCCGATCGACATAATAGATAATTATATAAATCAATTCCTTAAAAAAGACAAAGAGAAAATACTAAAAAAAGAGATTAACTACACAAATGATATATTTTGCAAATTCCCATTTATAAAAGGTATAGAGAAAAAAATTCAAAATTGCTTTAAAGATACCAAAATTAAATTAGCCTTATATAATACTTTAGATATCAACAAAATTATATACTCAAAATTAAAAGATGGGGAAGAAAATAAATATACATCCAATGTAATTTATAAAATACCCTGCAAACAATGTGAAAAATGTTATATATGACAGACTAAACAATATTTGGAAAGTAGAGAACTGATTAACAGCAAATACAGAGTAGTACAAGAAGATGGGGACTTTGAAAAGGAAATTGAGTTATTGGTCCACACTGTTAAGGATGTTAAAGAAGAACTTTTGAAGGCTGATAAGGTTAAAAGAAAATCATGGATGACGGATGAAATTCTGTATCTTATGGAAAAGAGAAGATCGTTAAAAAACAGCAACAATACGAGAGAATATGCAGAAATAAAGAGGAGTATCAGAGATAAAATCAGAGAAGCCAAGGAGAACGAACATATAGGTCAATGCACAGAGATTGAAGAACTACAAGACAAGTACGATAGCTTTAACGTGCACAGAAAAATTAGAGACATGACAAGCAGAACAAAACCGAGAACGATAAATAAATTGGTGGATGGCGAAGGAAAACTGATCATTGACACAGGTGACATAAAGGAAACATGGAGAAGATATATTGAACAACTGTTTCATGATACTAGAGCGGAACCTCCATCCATAAACAACTCGGATGGACCGGAGATCCTGATGGATGAAGTAAAGCAGGCAATAAAAACAATGAAAGACGGTAAAGCACCTGGACCAGATGAAATCCAATCGGAATTCTTTAAACTACTGGATGACGACAGGGTAAAAAATCTGACAAAAATATTCAACCAAATTTATAACTCTGGAAATATACCACAAGAATGGCTAAAGTCAGAATTTATAACATTACCCAAAAAACCAAAAGCAAAGAAGTGTGAAGAGTTCAGAACTATAAGTCTCATGAGTCACCTTTTCAAATTATTTTTAAAAATAATTCACAGAAGAATTTACAGAGTTTGCGAAGAACAAGTATCACCAACTCAGTTTGGTTTCAGAAATGCGATGGGCACACGAGAAGCATTATATTGCACGCAAGTACTATTTCAACGGTGCAGAGATATGAACTACGACATTTTTGCCTGTTTTGTTGACTACCAGAAAGCTTTCGACAGGGTCAAACACCAAAAAATGATTAACATCTTAAAGGAAACTGGGATGGACGGCAAGGATCTACGAATTATTACGAACCTCTACTGGAACCAAAAGCCGTAGTGAGAGTAGAGACAGAAAAGACCGAACAAATAGACATAATGAGAGGAGTGAGACAAGGATGTATATTGTCCCCTCTTATTTTTAACATCTATTCTGAATACATATTTAAAGAAGCTCTGGAAGAGTGTGAAGCTGGCATCCCTCTCAATGGCGAAAAAATCAACAACATACGATATGCAGATGACACAGTGATGTTTGCAGATAGTATAGAAGGACTACAACATCTAATAAACAGACTTGTAGAAAAGAGCACAGAATATGGCTTGGATATTAACATCAAGAAGACAAAACTTATGGTCATCAGCAAGTCCTATATTGAAAACTGTGAACTTACTGTCAATCAAGAGCCAATCGAACGGGTGGAGAGGTATACATATCTTGGCACAAATGTTAATGATCGGTGGGATCACTCTCAGGAGATAAAAATTCGCATTGAAAAGGCAAGATCTGTTTTTACCAAAATGCGATCTGTACTAACAAGCCACAACCTAACAATGACTACAAAGCTGAGAATGATGAGATGCTATGTGTTTTCGGTTCTTTTTTACGGAATGGAATCGTGGACACTGACAGAAGCCACCAGCAAAATGTTAGAGGCATTTGAAATGTGGATATATCGCAGAATGCTGAGAGTCTCCTGGAGGGATCGAATAACCAATGATGAGATCCTCCATAGAATGAACAAGGAGAGAGAGGTTCTAAACACAGTCAAGTGCAGAAAGCTATAATATCTTGGCCACATCATGAGAAACGAAGATAGATTTCATTTGCTGCAGAAGATTATCCAGGGAAAGGTGGCAGGAAAGAGGTCAATCGGCGCCAGACGAATATCTTGGTTGAAAAACCTAAGAACCTGGTTCGGCATGACGACAACAGAACTTTTCCGTGCCGCAGTGAATAAAGTCATCATAGCCCAGATGGTTACCAACGTTCGGAACGGACATGGAACTTAAAGAAGAAGAAGAGTTAAACAACACATTAGAGATTGCAAAAACGACAAGACGGACAAGGACGGTATTACAGCTTTGACAATGCACCATATACATTTAAAACACGAATTTGATTTTAAGGAGACTGAAACATTAGACCATGAACAAAATTTATTTAAAAGAAATATTAGTGAAATGGTGTACATAAACGATACAGACAATAATAAAAGACAAACAATACAGTAAATTATAGGATATGTTTGAAATTTACAAATATCTGTGGAGGATCAGCTTCATACAGGGGTTCATACAGTTGTTTGATCTCTTCCAGAAAAGCTTCCAATTTGAAAGTATCTTCTAACTAAAACGGGACATTATCACTAATATAATTTAAGAAAATTATTTGAAATTTACAAATTTCTATGGAGGATCAGCTTCTGGAGGTTTGAACAGTAGTCTTATAGCTTCCAGAAAGGATTCCATCAAATTCTTTGCCGCCTTATGCCGCCTCCTCCAAATATACTCTGCCAAATAATAATTAAATTCCCCTTTGACAGTACTGTTCGGCAATTTATTTTTTATTGCAGCCCATGTTCCCTCAATACTATTAGTATGTGTGGCACCAGTGTCCGGATCTTTAAAATTATATTTATGGTTCACTGTCAGGTGATGGAACCCCTCATCCTCCAAACAACTGTACGCCCTCCGACAGTCGGATATGATGGTGGTCCCAGGTCTTATATTTGCCTTGACGATTGGCAGCAAAACATTTGCACTTCTTTCATCCACAACTTCCATAAAACATTTATCCGTTCCACGTTCAATCCCACCAAACACCCATTTTCCCTCTACATGTCTCCCTCCATGAAATTTCCTTTTACCAAACTTGCTGTCGTCAATTTCTACAATCACTCCAATTCCATCAAGCATATCTTTTTCTATCACACACATCTGCATACATACCTCTCTACAAAATTGCATCCAATCAGTCACGGTATTTTTATTCACTCTACATTCATCAATAATACTCTCCGCACTGCTTCTCTGAATCCATTTACACGTTGATACCATGACTGTGTCTAATGACAACTTACTATTTTCAAACCATCCACCCTTCCTTATACTCCTTGTAACCGTTTTATGCATACCCACTTTCGCCATAGTTTTATTACACCGCCATACCCACCCATCATTTCTACGTTTATACATCATCAATTTCATGTCATCTCCACACTCAATACAAACATACCTTTTCGATAACAAACCCAGATCCATCAACCATAGAGCGAATGCGCTTCAATCATTCTGTCACTCTCTTTCATCTGCCTTAATGCTTCAATTGTAAATTCCATTTTAGAAACAATATTTGTCAACTATAACGATTAGAATGAAGTAACGAATTTGTTATTCAACTTTGAGATTAAACGATTTTGTTGTACAACTTTTGAGGTTGTATTCTAAACTACGTTCCTTGTACCGCCACTGAGCTGCACCGTTAGTTGCATTTTCTGCCACGCTCGCACGAAACCATCGTATACGCTCCTAAGACTTTCCCGAGATCCGAATATGGGACTAGAGTCCGGTATTTTCGCCATGAAATTAGCCATGTTAAAATGTGTTATAACCAATCACTTGAAATGACATGTATAGGCAACCCACCGTGCGCATTGGTGGGTTTTCCAACGGAAATTGACATAAAACCTCTAGTGGCGCGTAAACCGTTGGGTACGCATTTTTATTTAAGGTTACAAATTCCAAGTTTAGTTTACTTTATTATTTTACAAATCGAAACACGCAATATTTAAGGTTAGTACGAAGAACCTCTAACCTAACCAGAGTTAAACCAACGGTCCTTGCCACTTTGTCCTACATTGGACCGAGAGTTCGCGCTGCCGCGCGTATGTTGTCTTGATTTATCTTCCCGCTTCGCGGCGGACAACCCAATCTAACCAAGGTAAAACCAACGGCCCTTGCCACTTTGTCCTATATTGGATCGATAAATTCAAATTTATTTTCCCTACGCCTTAAGACAATATACGCGCGTCAGCGCGAACTCTCGATCCAATATAGGACAAAGTGGCAAGGGCCGTTGGTTTTACCTTGGTTAGATTGGGTTGTCCGCCGCGAAGCGGGAAGATAAATCAAGACAACATACGCGCGGCAGCGCGAACTCTCGGTCCAATGTAGGACAAAGTGGCAAGGACCGTTGGTTTAACTCTGGTTAGGTTAGAGTTGTTGGGGTTTATTATCATTTTAAAGAATTTTTATATACCCCTTCAAATTTATTTTCCCTACGCCTTTGTGTTTTGCCCCTTATGCGCATGCGCAAAATGCGTACGGTGGGTTGCCTATACATGTCATATAGGTGATTCCTATAAATTCAAGTGATTGGTTATAGCACATTTTAACCGTAATCAGGTAGTTTCACATTGCTTTCCTGATTCCAATGCCGTTGACTATTTCTTATAGTTCGTCCGCCTTCGGGGGCGATTTCTCAACCCAGTACAATAGAGATAATACAGTACAAACGAAATAATTTGATATCGGTTGATTGCTTATACCGGCGCACATTCGGTCTATTACATAATATTCATATAGGTTAAAATGTAATAAGAGGCTTTATATGTATAGCAACCCACCATACGCATTATGCGCATGCGCATTGGGGGCAAAACACAAAGGCGTAGGGAAAATAAATTTGAAGGGGGTATATAAAAATTGTTTAAAATGTTAATAAACCCCAACAACTCTAACCTAACCGGAGTTAAACCAACGGTCCTTGCCGCTTTGTCCTATATTGAATCGAGAGTTCGCGGTGCCGCGCTTATGTTGTTTTGATTTATCTTCCCGCTTCGCGGTAGGCGACCTAATCTAACCTAGGTGAAACCAACGGTCCATGCCACTTTGTCCTAAATTGGATCGAGAGTTCGCGCTGCCGCGTGTATGTTGTCTTCATTTATCTTCCCGCTTCGCGGCGGGCAACCTAATATAACCCAGGTAAAACAATGGTCCTTGCCACTTTGTCCTATATTGGATCGAGAGTTCGCGCTGCCGCGCGTATGTTGTCTTGCTTTATCTTCACGCTTCGCGGCGGGCAACCTAATCTAACCAGGGTTAAACCAACGGTCCTTGCCACTTTGTCCTATATTGAATCAGGAGTTCGCTCTGCCGCGCGTATATTGTCTTAATTTATCTGCCCGCTTCGCGGCGGGCAACCTAATCTAACCGGGGTTAAACCAACAGTCTAATAAGTTTCAACTTGTCAAATAAATTCTTCGTACTAACCTTAAATAAGGCGTTATGTTTCGTTTATCCTTAAATAGATTTGTAAAATAATAATAAGCTTGTTATATGAATTCGTCGTCGTAACCTTAAATAATAATGCGTATCCAACGATTTACACGCCACTGGATTTTTATGTCAATTTCCGTTAGTTTAAATTGCGGCACGGAGGGCGCTGAATGGTTAATGCCTCTTAATACATTTCAACCTTCATATACTATATTACTTTTTAAGTCCCATAAAGAAAGAAAAAGAAAATTTGGCACTAAAATAATTTGACGTTTCGAAGGATAATTTTCTTGAAACTAAATTCACTTTGTTTTTAACACAATTTTTAACACTAACACCAATCTATAGTTAACTTTTTGTTTTTTCACTATAAATTTCTCTCTATATAAACTTTATACCATTCAGAAAATACATAATTTCAACGAGCAAATTTTTGTTGTGATTCCACACATCACATAACCTCAAAACTATCTCGCCGAAAATTTGACAGCTCTGAATTTCTGTGACAACTTTGAATAAATTAACTAACTAAAAAAATTACAGCACTCGGCGAGCCATTACCGCACGCATATGAGAGGTAATGAGTTCATTACAGACGCAAAATAGAAAAAATATATTAGATTTTCAAATTCCTGTTAACGAAAAGAACCATTAACTTCCGGAAGCCGTAACTCGAAACGTAAAGGCGGCAGCTACTTCCGTTTTTTAAATCCGCACTCTGTAACTTAAAACGTACGCAAAAACCTTATTTGCACCTCAATCCGTCTCACCGTTCGAAAAATATATTACCTTTTAAAATTTCAATAACGATAAGAACCATCAACTTCCAGAAATAGTAATTCGAGACGTAAAACCCGTGGCTACTTCCGGTTATTAAATCCGCACTAGACAACTTAAAGCGTATTCGAAAACCTAATTTGCAACTCAATCTGTCTTACCGTTCGTAAAATATATTAAATCTTAAAATTTTTGGTAACGAAAAGCACCTTCAACTTCCCGAAGGCGCAGCTCGAAACGTAAAATCCGCAGCTACTTCCGCTTTTAAGATTCGCACTCGGCAAATTAAAACGTATTCGAAAACGTAATTTGCAACTCAATCTGTCTTACCGTTCGCAAAATATATTACATCTTAAAATGTTTGATAACGAAAAGCACCTTCAACTTCCCGAAGGCGTAACTCGAAACGTAAAATCCGCTGCTACTTCCGGTTTTAAGATCCGCACTCAGCAAATTAAAACGTATTCGAAAACGTAATTTGCAATTCAATCTGTCTTACGGTTCGCAAAATATATTGAATCTTCAAATTTTTGTTAACGAAATGATCCATCAACTTCCGGAAGCCGTAACGCAAAACGTAAAAGCTGCAGCGACTTCCGGTTTATAAATCCTTACTCGGCATCTTAATACGTATTCGATAAGCTAATTTGCAACTTAATTTGTCTTACCGTTCGAAAAATATATTATATTTTCAAACTTTTGTTGACGAGAAGAACCATCAAATTCCAGAAGCCATAACTCGAAATGTAAAAGCCGCAGCTACTTCCGGTTTTAAAATTAGCACTCGGCAATTTAAAACGTATTCGAAAAGCTAATTTGCAACTGAAGTAGGGAAAGATAGTTCCTTCGGAACCTCCTTCTCCAACCTCCTCTGTCCTTGACCTTGCAACTTCCTGTTTCGACTTCCGGTTTCAACTTCCAGTTTACGGTTTTACTTCCAGTTTCGACTTCCGGTTCCGACTTCCGGCTTCCGGTTTCGACTTCCGGCTTTCGGTTTAAACTTTCGGTTTTGACTTCCGGCCTCCATTTCCGGAACTTCTAGATGCGCGGAAAAATTCAAAAAGACGCGAGGCGGGAAAATTCAAAATTAGGTGCCGGCGGGGCAAATGAGATGTGTAGTTGGTTGCATATATCAACGAGGCTTGATACATAAGACTAGATAGAGGAGTCTAAATACATGAGACTAGATAGACGGGTCTAGATACATGAGACTAGATAGAGGAGTCTAAATACATGAGACTAGATAGACGGGTCTAGATACATGAGACTAGATAGACGGGGCTAGATACATGAGACTAGATAGACGAGGCTGGATACATAATACTAGATAGACGGGGCTAGATGCATGAGACTATTTAGACGGGGCTAGATACATGAGACTAGATAGACGAGGCTAGACACATAAGACTAGACAGACGGAGCTAGATACATGAGACTAGATAGAAAGAGACTACATAAGACTAAATTATATAAGGGATTGTTTAATTTAACTTAATAATCTGCGTTTTTATTTTGATTTACTGTCCGGCTTGTTCATTAGGCTCGACCGGATGTTTGGCAGCAATAACAACTTCCTGTTATCTTATCAGCGGTGTGCGAGTGTGGAAATAATAAATATGGAAATAAATGGTTATTTAATCAATTTCTTGAGGTTGTTATGTGGTTAATTTAATAAACATGATAAACATGCTTTTGAGCTTGATACAGATTTCAATCAATTTGCATCCACTTTTCATCCACTTTTCGTCCACTCCATCCACTTTCCGTCCACTTTCCGTCCACTCCGACCACTTTCCGTCCACTTTCCGTCCACCCCGTCCACTTTCCGTCCACGCCGGCTACTTTCCCTCCACTTTCCGTGTTACGTGAGGTTAGGAATGAAGCGAGCTTCATTCCTAACCACCCGTAACCTAACCTAATGCTAACCTAAATTAATGCTAACACAACTAACCCAATGAAATTAAAGCTGAAGAGAAGAATAAAAAGTGGACGGAAAGTGGTCGGAAAGTGGGCGGAGTGGACGGAAAGTGGACGGAGTGGACGAAAAGTGGACGGAGTGGACGGAAAGTGGACGGAGTGGACGAAAAGTGGACGGAGTGGACGGAAAGTGGACGGAGTGGACGGAAAGTAGAGAAACGTAAAAGCCGTAGCTACTTCCAGTTTTCAGAGCCGCACTCGGCAAGTTAAAACGTATTCGAAAACGTGGTTTGCAACTCAATTTCTCTTACCGTTCGCAAAATATGTAAAATCTTCAAATTTTTGTTAACGAAAAGAGCCAACTTCCAGAAGCCGTAACTCGAAACGTAAAAACCGCAGCGACTTCCGGTTTTAAAGTCCGCACTCGGCAATTCAAAACATTTTCGATCACCTAATTTGCAACTCAATCTGTCTTACCGTTCGCAAAATATGGTATATTTTGAAATTTTTGTTGTCGAAAAGAATCATCAAATTCCAGAACATAACTCGAAATGTAAAAGCCGCAGCTACTTGCGGTTTTTAACTCCACACTCGGCAACTTAAAATGTATTCCAAAAGCTAATTTGCAAATGAATCTGTCTCACCGTCCGCAAAATATATCAGATTTTCAAACTTTTGTTCAGGAAAAGAACCAACAACCTTCAGAAGCCGTAACTCGAAACGTAAAAGCCGTAGCTACTTCCGGTTTTCAGAGCCGCAATCGGCAAGTTAAAATGTATTCTAAAACGTGATTTGCAACTTAATTTGTCTTACCTTTCGCAAAATATGTTAAATTTTCAAATTTTTGTTAACGAAAAGATTCTTTTCGAAAAGATTCAATTCAAAAGTTTGAATTGTTAACGAAAAGAACCATCAGCTTCCAGAAGCTGTAACTCGATGCGGTAAAGCTCCAGGTATTTCCAGTTTGTAAATACGTACTTGGCAATTTAAAACGTATTGGAAAACTTAATTTGTAACTCAATCTGTCTTACGGTTCGCAAAATATATTCAATTTTCAAATTTTTGTTAACGAGAAGCACCATCAACTTTCAGAAGCCGTAACTCGAAACGTAGAAGCCGCAGCTTCTTCCGGTTTTTAAATCCGCATTGAGCAACTTAAAATGTATACGAAAATCTGATTTGCAACTTAATCTATCTTACAATTCGCAAAATATGTGTTATTTTTAAATTTTTGTTAAAGTAACGATCCATCAATTTCCAGAAGCCGCAACTCGAAACGTAAAGGCCGCGCTTACTTCCGATTTAACTTGAAACGTATTCGAATACCTAATTTGCCACTCAATCTGTCGTACCATTCGCAAAATATATTAAATTTTCAAATTTTTGTTAACGAAAAGATCGAACTCCAGAAGCCATAACTCGAAACGTAAAAACCGCAACGACTTCCGGTTTTTAAATGGGCACTCAGAAATTCAAAACCTATACGTAAACCGAATTTGCAACTCATCCGCCACACCGTTTGCAAAATATTTTAAATTTGCAATTTTTTGTCTACTAAAAATTAACAATTTCCGGAAGCTATAACTGAAAGACCTAAAACCGCAGCGACTTCCGGGTCGCGAATCCGCGCTCGCGAATCCAAAAACTATCGCAAAACCGCATTCAACAGCTCTTGCCTGCCTTGCCTGCCCCCGACAAAACATTTCTTCCCACTCGCATACTACATAGCTGCTAGCAAGTTGCAAAATTTATTGCAATCTAGATTGAATTCCCGCTAAGTTTGCAGCGCGAATCGCCCGAGGGCTCTATGTATTATGATTTAGTTCGCTTTGTGGCTTTGTATCTACTTGTACTACGAAGTTTATGTAAACTATACAAGGGTGATAACGTTTGTTAAGATAAGACGTGAATATCTCAACTAGACTAACTGGATAGGACTAGAAAGTCAATACTAAGTTATTTGCACTACATAGATTTAGATAAAACTAGAATAAGTAGACTAGACTCTAATTGCACTACGAAGTTAATGTACACCTTGCAAGGGTGATAACGTGTGTTAAGATAAGGCCTGAATATCTGTTCTACTCTAGGTAGATGCTCTACACTAGGTAGATACTGCTATAGATCTAATTAGATACTGCTATAGATCTACTGCTCTACTCTAGGTAGATAAGACTAGAAAGACTAATCTGATTGCAGTATATAGATTTAGATAAAACTAGAATAAGACTAGACTCTAATTGTACTAAGAAGTTAATGTACACCATGCAAGGGTGATATCGTGTGTTAAGACTTGAATATCTCGACTAGTCTAGGTAGATAGGACTAGAAAGATTAATATGTTTGCAATATATAGATTTAGATAAAACTAGACTAAGTAGGCAAGACTAGACACCAGTGTTTAAGCTAGATAAAACTAGGTAGTTGCGACTAGGTAGATGATAGTCGGTAGATGTTAGATGCTAGCTAAGACTAGATAGACGAGACCAGTCTAAAGTGTTTAAGCTAGATAAAACTAGGTAGTTAAAACTAGGTAGATGATAGTCGGTAGATGATAGACGGTAGTTTAGGACTATGTAGACAAGACCAGACTAAACTCTTAAGACTAGGTAGATGATAGTCGGTATATGATAGAGGGTAGTTAAATTGCAGCAAATCTTGTTATAGTATTTTTGTGTCTGGGTGTGGACTTGAAAACCGGAAGTCGTTGCTGTTTTAAGTTTCCGAGATATGACTTCCGGAAGTTGACTAGTTTTATAGTCAAAATAGGTTGCTAGCGATTTGTCTTAGTTTATCGTCTATATCCCAGCTAGTTTAATAGCTACTTGAGCCAGCTTTAGTAGAGCAATAAAACATTAAATTCCTTATAATCTAGTGGAAACTACAATTATCTATCTAGATAACTACCGTATCTGTGACATCACAAACTTAATTCTTTGTTTTCTAACATTTCTATCGATAACTTGAAAACTACAACTTTCATTAAGTTGCACTACAAATCCTCTTATAGTTTTTGAGTGTCTGGTTGTGGGTTTGGAAACCGGTAGTCGCTGCTGTTTTTAGTTTCCGAGATACACCTTCCGGGATTTGACTCGTTTTTAGTCGAAATAGTTAATTAGCGACTTATCTTAATTTATCGTCAATATCGCAGTTACTTTAAAAGTTGTTTAAACAAGATTTAGCGGAGTAATAGACAATTAAATTCTGTATAAAACAGTGTAAATCAGAATAATCTGCCTAGATAAATACCGTTGCTGTAACATCACAAACTGAACTCTTGGTTTTCTAACATTTCTATCGATAACTTGAAAACAACAACTTTTAATAAGCTGCACCACAAGGCCTCTTATAGTTTTTGAGTGTCTGCTTGTGGATTTGAAAACCGGAAGTCGCTGCTGTTTTTAGCTTCCGAGATATAGCTTCCGGAATTTGACTCGTTTTATAGTCGAAATAGTTAGGTAGCGACTTATGTTAAATAAAATATCTCAGTTATTTTAATAGTAACTGTTAGTGTTGGTGTGTCTTTTGTTGTTTGCTGGTCCACTTTTATTCTTGTAGTGTTGCCTGTGTTCAGATTTCTGATTATATTTATGATTGATGTTGGGATTTGTTTCTCTCCTAATATATCCAATATGTCTGGCAGCTGTACTTTTGTCGAATGCCTTAGTTAGGTCGATAAGACACACATAAGCAGGGTAGCCGATATAGCGATATTCGATCGCTTTTTCCTTTAGCTGTCTCACAATGAACAAGGCATCGGTTGTCGATCTGTTCTTCCGAAATCCTTGTTGTTCATCTTTGTTTTCGATGGTGCGTTCTGGAATGTTTTTGGCAATGCTAGTGAGCAGTTTCATGGTGGTGCAAAGCAGGGTTATGCCTCTGTAGTTCTCCGGATTGTTCTCGGGTGGTACTTTTGTGCCATGCTGTTGGTATGCTGGATGTGGTTATGATTTTGTTAAACAGTTCCGTTAATTTCCTTGCTAGCTCTTTACCTCCATATTTTATCAGTTCGTTGGGGATCTCGTCCACTCCCGGAGCTTTTCTGTTTCTTAAGTTTTTAATCTTGACCCTAAATTCCTCCTCTGCAACCATTAATCTATTCGCGATTTCTTCCTCTGCTTCCTGTGACTGAGGTTCTGCCGTATTGTCCGGGTCACATAAGTTTCCAAAATATGTTTGCCATTCGGTCAGTGGAATCTTCTTGGTCTGGATGTATTCGTTTACGGGCTTCTATCTGTTTTTTTAGCATCTTCCAAACTCTCCACTGAGCTCCATAAAGATCGTGTTCCGTGTCTCTGGAGAACTTCTCCCAGTATTCCCTTTTGATTCTTCTGATTGTCGCGTTGACTCTATTTCTTGTTTCTTTATAGTTATTGCAGTTTTCCTCTGTTGGTGTATTGTTTTATTCTCTAGGTAGCTTTCTTTTTCTTTCTCGTCCAGCCTTTTTTCCTCCTGTGTAAACCAGGGCTTGGTTTTGTTTTGCGAGTTTAAGTTTATGGTTCTTTTCCCTATTGACTCGTTAGCCGCCTTCTGTATGCATCTCTTAATTATATTCCTAGAATAATCTATCTAGAATATAACTAGAATAATCTATCTAGATAACTACCGTTTCTGTGACATCACAAACTGAACTCTTTGTTTTCAAACATGTCTATCGATAACTTGAAAACTGCAACTTTCATTAAGTTGCACCATAAATCCTCTAGCAGTTTTTGAGTGTCTGGTTCTGGATCTGGAAACCGGAAGTCGCTGCAGTTTTTAGTTTACGAGATATAGCTTCCGGAATTTGACTCGTTTTATATATCTCAGTTTCTTTATAATTAATATCTCAGTTACTTTAACATTTATTAGAACAAAATTTAGTAGACAAATTAGATTCTTTGTAAACTAGTGAAACCTAGAGTAACTAGTCTAGTGAAAACTCATTTGTAAACTAGAGTAATCTATCTAGATAACCACCTTTGTGTGAAATCGCAAACTGAACTCTTTATTTTCTAACATTTCAATCGATAACTTGAAAACTACAACGTTCATTACGTTGCACCACATATCATTTTATAGTATTTGAGTGTCTGGTTGTTCATTTGAAAACCGCAAGTCGCTGTTGTTTTTAGTTTCCCTGAAATTGCTTCCCGAATTTGACTCGTTTTATAGTCGAAATAGTTAGTTAGCGAAATATCTTAATTTATCGTCAATATCTCAGTTAATTTAATATTTATTAGAACAAGCTTTACTGGAGTAATAGACAATTAAATTCTTTATAAGCGAGTGAAAACTAGAATAATCTATCTAGATAACTACCGTTGCTGTGACATCACAAACTGAACTCTTTGTTTTCTAACATTTGAATCGATAACTTGAAAACTACAACTTTCATTAAATTGCACCACAAATCATCTTATAGTTTTTGAGTGTTTGGTTGTGGATTTCAAAAACCGGAAGTCGCTGCTGTTTTTAGTTTACGAGATATATTATATGGATATAGTTACTTAGTGACTTATCTTATTTTATCGTCAATATCTGAGCTAGTTTAATAGTTATTTGAACAAACTTTAGTTGAGTAAGAGAAAATTGCATTTTGTAAAGTGCTATCTAGAGTAATCTATCTAGAATATAACTAGAATAATCTATCTACATAACTACCGTTTCTGTGACATCACAAACTGAACACTTTGTTTTCTAACATTTATATCGATAACTTGAAAACTACAACTTTCATTAAGTCACACCATAAATCATCTTATACTTTTTGAGTATTTGATAATAGATTTGAGAACCGGAAGTCGCTGCTGTTTTTAGTTTCCGAGAAATAGCTTCCGGAATTTGACTCGTTTTTTAGTAGAAATAGTTAGTTAGCGACTAATCTTAATTTATCGTCAATATCTCAGTTACTTTAATAGTTATTTGAGCAAACTTTAGTAGTGTAATAGACAATTAAATTCTTTATAAACTAGTGAAAACTGGAATAATCTATCTAGATATCACAAAACTAAACTCTTTGTTTTCTAACATTTCTATTGATAACTAGAAAACGACAATTTTCATTAAGCTGCACCAAAAAGCCTCTTATAGTTTTAGAGTGTCTGGTTGTAGATTTGAAAACCGGAAGTCGCTGCTGTTTTCAGCTTCCGGAATTTTTCTCGTTATATTGTCGAAATAGTCAGGTAGCTACTTATCTTAAATTATCGTCAATATATCAGTTACTTTAATAGTAATTAGAACAAGATATAGTGGAGTAATAGACAATCAAATTCTTTATAAACTAGTGAAAATTCGAATAATTAATGTACATGATTACCGTTGCTGTGACATCTCAATCTGTACTCTTTGTTTTCTAACATTTATAAAGATAACTTGAAAACTACAACTTTCATTAAGTTTCACCAAAACTTCTCTTATAGTTTTTGAGTGTCTGGTTGTGGATTTGAAAACCGGAAGTCGCTGCTCTTTTTAGTTTCCGAGATATAACTTCCGGAATTTGACTCGTTTTATAGTCGAAATGGTTAGTTAGCGACCTATCTTAATTTATCGTAAATATCTCAGTTGCTTTAATAGCTATTTAAACAAGCTTTAGTGGAATAATAGACAATTAAATTCTTTATAAGCCAGTGAAAACTAAAATAATCTATCTAGATAACTACCGTTGCTGTAACATCACAAACTTAACTCTGTGTTTTCTAACATTTCTGTCGATAACTTGAAAACTGCAACTTTCATTAAGTTGCGCAACAAATCCTTACATAGTTTATGAGTGTCTGGTTGTGGATTTGAATACCGGAAGTAACTGCTCTTTTAGTTTCCGAGATATAGCTTCCGGAATTTGACTCGTTTTATAGTCGAAATAGTTAGTTAGCGACTTATCTTAATTTATAGTCAATATCACAGTTCCCTCAATAGTTTTTGAACAAGCTTTAGTGTGGTAATAGACAATTTATTTATTTATAAACTAGTGAAAACTACAATAAGCTATCTAGATAACTACCGTTGCTGTGACACCACAAACTGAACTCTTTGTTTTTTAACATTTGTATCGATAACTTGAAAGTAACAACTTTCATTAAGTTCCATCACAAAGCCTCTTATAGTTTTTGAGTGTCTGGTTGTGGATTAGAAAACCGGATGTCGCTGTTGTTTTTAGTTTCCGAGATATGGCTTGCGAAATTTGACTCGTTTTATAGACGAAATAGTTAGTTTACGACTTATCTTAAATTATCGTCAATATCTCAGTTACTTTAATAGTTATTTGAACAAGCTTCTGATGAGCATTAGACAATTAAATTCTATATAAACCAGTGAAAACTAGAATAATCTGTCTAGATAACTACCGTTGCTGTGGCATCACAAACTGAACTCTCCGTTTTCTAACATTTCTATCGATAACTTGAAAACTGAAACATTCATTAAGTTGCACCAAAAATCTTCTAATAGTTTTTGAGTGTCTGGTTGTGGATTTGAAAACCGGAAAACGTTGCTGTGTCTAGTTTCCGAGATGTAGCTCCCGGAATTTGACTCGCTTTATAGTCGAAATAGTTAGTTAATGACTTATCTTAATTTATCGTCAATATCTGAATTACTTTAGTAGTTATTACAACCAGATTCAGTGGAGTAATAGATAATTAAATTCTTTATAAACTAGAAGAATCAGAATTGAAGAATCAGCATAGCAGTGGAAACTAGAATAATCTATCTAGATAACTACAGTTTCTGTGACATCAAAACTGAACTCCTAGTTTTTTAACATTTCTATCGATAACTTGAAAACTACAACTTTTATTAAGTTGCATTACAAATACTCTTATAGTTTTTGAGTGTCTGGTTATATATTTTAAAACCGGAAGTCGCTGCTGTTTTTAGTTTCCGAGATGTAGCTTCCGGAATTTGGCTCGTTTTAGAGTCGAAATAGTTAGTTAGCGCCATAACTTAATTTATCGTTAATATCTCAGTTACTTTGATAGTTATTTGAACAAGCTTCAGTGGAGTAATAGACAATTAAATTTTTTACAAACCAGTGAAAACTAGAATAATCTATCTAGATAACTACCGTTGCTGTGGCATCACAAACTGAACTCTTTGTTTTATAACGATATGGTAGTGTTCGCTAAAACCGCAGGAGAAATGAAGGAGTTGATTGAAAGGCTGAGAGGTTATTTTGAAAAGAGAGAGCTAAATGTAAACGTGGGAAAAACTAAATGGATGTGTTTTAAAATGGGGGTAAATATAGGAAAGAACGTTTTGAATGGCTAGGAAAGGAAATTGAGGAGGTGCAAAAGTTTTGGTATTTAGGATATGTGTTTGGAACTGGGTGCAGTAATAGGGAGCATGTGGATTATGTGTCAAAAAAAGAATGGGTGGCGGCAGAACGCATGTGGAAGGGATGGAGATCTAGTTTTGAAGGGAACTTTAGGGCGGCGGAGGTAATATGGAAAGTGTGTGTGAGAAGTGTTTTGACGTATGGTTGGGAAGTATGGGGCATTAGAGAGGAAGAGAAGATAGAGAGGGTTCAACAAAACTTCTACAGGAAATTCCTAAAGTTGGACAAATCGACACCAGGCTACATAGTTCTGCAAGAGGCGAATGCCTACAAGGTGGCCGTTTTAGCGGCAAACAGGGTGATAAGGTATGAATACAAGGTGAGTGAAATGGGGGATGAAAGAATAATAAAAGAGGTATTTAGAATGGCAAATCGGGAGGGTGAAAGAGGGAAGAATGGGAATGCGTGGGGAATGAATATAAGGAAATTATATGAAAGAGCAGGGATATCTGGCGAGGGACTAGAAAAACTTAAGAGGGAAGGGGCAAACTGGGTGGAAATGCTAGGTGAGCGATTAGTAGACGTAGAGTTACAGGAACGCCAAGGCCAAATTGCCAACAGTAGATTTTTCAAAGAATGTGCTTGGTCGTTTACCTACCTATCTACACTCAACTAAAGAGGCAGACACGCAGGTCATACTGGCAAGGTTTAGGTGTGAAAGTGAAGAGCGTGGTAGGAAATACTGGATAAGTGAAGAATATCGGAAGTGCACAGTTTGTGGGGCTGGAGAGGATAGATGGAAACATTGGATAGAAGAATGTACAAGGAATGAATGGAAGGAACAGGAGAAAAGGCTAGGACAAGAATGGAAGGAGTGTATGGATGAAAGGGGAATTGGTTTCGAATTGTTAAGGAGGGTGAAAAAGTGGAAAGAGCAAATAAGCAAAAAGGAAGAACCTATTCCTTTAGTATGTAACGTGAAGGTAATATATATGTATAGTATGTAGTTAGGTAAAATATTTAGTATTTTGTATATATGCCAATAAAAGCTTATAATAATAATAAAAAAAAAACACTTCTATCGATACCTTGAAAACTTCTTTCTTCTTCTGTTGGCTTTTTAACGCGCGTTGGGTTTTTGCCTCTACAACTATCTTCTTCCATTCTGTCCTTTCACCGGCTTTCTCTCTCCAATCCCTTACTCCCATCTTTCTAAGACTTTCCTCCACGTCTTCCATCCATCTTTTCCTTGTCCTGCCTCTTTACCTTCTTCCTACTGGCCGCCGGTTGTACATTTTTGGTTGGCTGATCTGTCGTCATGCATTCTGTACAGGTGTCCCAGCCATGCTATTCTTTGAGCTTTTACATATCTCACTATGTCCGCTTCGTTTATTAACCTGCTTAGTTCATGGTTCATTCGTATCCTCCAAATTCCATGCTCATTTAGGATCGGTCCGTAGATCTTTATGAGGATCTTTCTTTCAAAGATGCGTAGCGCGTCCTCCCCGGCGGTGGTTAGGGTCCAGGCCTCGCATCCGTATGTTACTACTGGTCTTAAGAGTGTTCGGTATATTTGAAGTTTGATTTTGTGACTCAATAACTTAGACTTCATCAGTTTTTGGTATCCGTAGTAGCATCGGTTTCCACTAAGTATTCGCGAGCTTGTTTCTTTAGCTATCACGTCTGTTCTGTTGATTTCCTGGAAAACTACAACTTTTAAATCCTCATATAGTTTTTGAGTGTCTGGTTGTTGATTTGAAAACCGGAAGTGGCTGCTGTTTTTAGTTTCCGAAATATAGCTTTCTGAATTTGACTTGTTTTATAGTCGAAATAGTTAGTTAACGACTTATCTTAATTCAGTCAATATCTCAGTTACTTTAATAGTTTTTAGAACAAGATTTAGTGGAGTAATAGACACTTAAATTCTTTATAAACCAGTGAAGACTGGAATAATCTATCTGGATAACTACCGTTGTCGTGTGTTTGAAAAAGAATTACGAAAAACGTTGAAAACAAGTTAGGCAACCAACGACATTTAAAATTTTGTTCAGGAAGTGGCGCCTCTAATTTGTAGTTTTCTTTTATTAACATCAAGAGCGTCACTAGCCACTTAAAAACAAAAAAAAAGAGGAAGGGCGGTTTCTATCAACAAGATTAGAGAAAAAAAAACATTAATTTTGCTGCAACGCTTTTTTAAGTTTAACATTATATGTATTTTTGTTTCTTTCTCCGTGTTAATTTTTGTATTTTAGTTTTTCATTCGGTTTGTTGTGCATTTTTGAATTAAAAGTTATTGGTTCGTAACCACTGTATAATTCATTCCAATACAGCAACACCAGACAAAACTACTAAGTAACATTTTATGGTCCTTCGAACCGGATATGGTGTAGATTGTTGCAGAAAAGTATCAGTAAGTAAAAAATCTGTGTTTCTATTTAGTCTGTCTCGTATTTGCAGAACACTATGTGCGGGTTTTACTCTTTTGAACATTTTGTACAACAATAAGTGCGGCTTTTACTCTTTTGAACATTTTGTACAACAATAAGTGCGGGTTTTACTCTTTTGAACAATTACTAGAACAATCAATTGCGGTTTTAATCTTTTGAATAATTACAACAACAGTCAACGCGGTTTTTACTCTGTTGAACAACTCGAACGGCAATACTCTTTTGATCAAGTGCGGTTTCTACTCTTTTGAACAATCACAACAACAATCAGTGCGGTTTCTACTCTTTTGAACAATCTACTCGTGAAAGATAATTAAGTCGAATACCGAATCAAGGATTTCTTTCCAAATGATCTGACGAATGCCGTGAAGACGTTTTTTCAAAAGTCAACATCAATATTATTAAAACGAAATTAAAACTTCTCAATAAGAATTGGCAGAAATTTGAAACAACTCATGAGCGATTGTGTGAATTACAAGCGGATATCATTCTAGATCCCTCACGTGGAAGTCACCTTGTCGCGGTGTGAGGGCTTAGTTTCGCGTACCGTTGGACGTCACGACTGGAATAACCCCGGTTGGGGCGTTCGGCGGAGGGCGAACAACCAAGAACTTCCAAACCCTTAATCCCAAGGTGTCATGCGACCCGTGCCGAAGGGACTGGTTGATGGCCAAGGGCAACCGGCCATCGCTTACGGAGCCCCTCTGATACCTGGCGACCTCAGAGGGTATCCAGCCTTACCACTATCAAGCGGGGCTCTGATGTGGTGGACCTTTAGTTCCCTTGCGACTCGTGGGATTCGAATGGAACAAAAACAAAAACAAAAATTCAATCCGTGTGTGCGGGACATAACCGCCACACAATTGGCGGATCAGATGGAGCATGAGCCCCACGATCCGAGTGAGCGCACCAGTCGAGGGAGACCAACTCCCAGACTGTCGCCAAAAAGCAAAGGCAAGATGGTCAGTAACATCGTTACTACCACCAAGCCAGCAAGTCAAGGGAGACCCGCTCCCAAAATGGCTTCTAAAAGTCAGGGCAAGGTGACCGGTAACATCGTTACTCCCACCAAGCACGCGACTAAGCAAGAGGAGACAAAGCCCAAGGCAGGTAAGAAGAAGACGAGATGGGCACATCCCTTGCCACCCCTAGGTAGTCCAGGCGGACTCGATGACCCACTGAGAAAGGGCCTCAGCGGTGCCGGGGTGAGATGGTATCTGCGCTTCTTAGCAAACGGGCTACAACCCGAGGAAGCTAAGAAGAGAGCAGTACAGAAAAAGGTGGAAACTACACCACAAACACAAGGAGCTGCCAAAAGAGGGGCTGATTCTGTCACGCCCCAAGACAAAGCAGCTAAAAGAAAGAAGGGGAATATCCAAAGTGGGGCAACGGGAGTGGTCAGCTACCCCAGCTGCCCTCCCAAGACTTCTGGGCCGAGCACCAGCTACGCCACCGCCGTCAAGGTGGTGAGGGTTGGTGTTATGTCCAGAGACTACCCAACGAATCCCCTGAGTAAGAAGGACATGCCTGCTCTTGAGCAAGCAATTATGAAAGAGACAGTCGTAGACTGGTCTCATGAGATACAGTTTGAAGGCATACACTTCAAACCAGGACTAGTCATTGTCGACTGTGCGAACGAACAGACGGCGAAATGGCTGATGACAAGAGCACCCATCCTAAGACATTGGGAAGGGGGAGCTCTGGTGGCGAAATTGGGTGATGATATCCCCAAGCCACATGTCATCACCATGTTCCTACCTAGGAGCGGGGACCTAACCCCGGAGGCCTCCATCAACTACCTCAGGGCCCAAAACAAAGGACTTAAAATTTCCGAATGGAAGGTCCTTGGGTGCCGGGTGGAAAGTGGGGGTCAACTCCTAACGGTGGGAATTGACGAAGAGTCCGCTGGAGCCATAGCGAAGGCCAACCATAGCCTCTACTTTAGGTTCGGGCGGATCAAAGTCCATGGGCGGAAGAACGACGCCACACAAAAAGCGGATGTAGAGGTAGCGACAGCCACAGCGGCCCCTCCCTCGGAAGTTACGACAGCAACAACGGCCACTTCAGAGGTGGAAGGAATAGCGGTGGCGGCAGCTCCCTCTGCTGAACCTTTAACGACAAACGCTGTGAACGAGGAAGTCAGCCCGGATTACCGGGAAGACGACCTCGACCTCACACTCGTAGACATGAGCAGTCAAGCTATGTCTACAGAGGAAGAGGTAGATGTTGTTCTGGTGGAGACAGAGAAGGACTTGCCGCCTCCTGTCATAAACCAAGAATGACCAGCAGGCGCACCAAAGTAGCCCAGGTGAACATCCACCATGCCAGAGCAGCCTCGGCTGTGATGGCTAGGATGTTCACCAAACAACACCTAGGGCTAGCGCTACTGCAAGAACCCTGGACCTACGGAGGTAACATCAGAGGCCTCAGCAACAGGGAATGTAAGTTGGTATGGGACAGCCGTGAGGCTTCCCCTAGAACTTGCATTATGGTAAGGAAGGACATTAATTACTTATGTCTTTCAGAATTCTTAACGCGGGACTTAGTTCCTATACAGGTCCTCATCAAGACCGAGGGCCTCCACCGCGAAGTAGTGATCGCATCAGCATACTTCCCAGGCGATGGTAATAACATACCACCCATGGAGGTACAAAGGCTGGTCGAGCACTGTATTAGGAGAAGGCTGCCACTCATCTTGGGATGTGACGCGAACGCCCACAACGAGATGTGGGGCAGCACGGACACTAATAAGAGAGGTGAGTACCTTTTAGAATACCTCATTAAAGAGAACTTAATTGTGTACAACGTCGGGAACACACCAACTTTTGTCACTAAGGCCAGAAATGAGGTACTGGATATTACGGTAGGTAGCGCTAACGTAAGTAAACTAATTAAAAAGTGGAGGGTTTCAAGTGAACCCTCAATGTCAGATCATAGGATCATAGAGTTTGAGCTGGAAGGAGCGAGTGAGGAAATAACCCCCATTAGAAACCCCAGACAGACTGTGTGGCCTATGTTTAGTTCACAACTAAAAGAAAACCTAGAGCAGGTGACAGTGCGGGGTGGTATCAAACACTACACCGTGCTGGAGCAGGCTGTAGGAGAATTAAATGTAGCAATCACCACGGCATTTGAATCCAGCTGCCCGGTAAAAACCGTGAAGGAGCATAAGGACGAAAAATGGTGGAACAAAAATTTGTCTACATTAAGAGCAAAAGTACGTAGGCTTTTCAACAAAGCCAAGCAATACGGAAATTGGCTAGAATACTCTGAGGTGCTTACCACCTACAACAAAGAGATCAGAAGGGCAAAAAGGGAAAACTTTAGGACCTTCTGTGAAAACATAGAATCCACGCCGGTGGCAGCTAGACTGCACAAAGCACTAGCGAAGGATAGAGTGGAAATGACAACCACTCTCAAGAAACCGGATGGGACCTTCACGGAGGATGAAGAGCAAAGAGCTCTCCTCCTACTAGAAACCCATTTTCCGGGATGCAGAAGATACAGGGAGACCGAGGGCTTGATGCAACCACGGAAACCAAGTCGGGCCGACTGGAAGAGGGCAGCGTCCATCTGTACGGAAAACCGAATCAGATGGGCTATCGGCACTTTCCAGCCTTTTAAGGCCCCAGGTGTGGACGGACTAGTTCCTGCCTTCCTACAAAAGGGAGAGAGAGAACTAATGCCGTATCTTCTAAATATTTTTAGAAGTAGTTTAGCGCTCGGATATATACCGGAGCTATGGAGAAGGGCTAAGGTGGTATTTATACCGAAGGTGGGAAAGAAAGACACCACTCAACCGAAGTCTTTTAGACCCATTAGTCTAACATCTTTTATGTTAAAGACACGGAGAAGGTGATTGATAATTACCTTAGGACTATGGTGCTGGTAGGTACACCACTACACAAGAGTCAGCATGCTTACAGAGCAGGGAAATCCACAGAAACCGCCCTGTACCAGCTGACAAATGAAATAGAAGCAGCACTAGAAACAAAGGAAGTAGCGATATGTGCCTTCTTGGATATAGAGGGAGCTTTTGACAACACCTCACACGAGGCTGTCAAGGCGGCCCTCGAGAGAAGGAGTATCGACAGCACTATCTCAAAGTGGATGGGAGAAATGCTGAGAACTAGAGTGGCGGAGACACAAGTGGGAAGAGATACCATTAAGATCTCCACAACTCGAGGGTGCCCACAGGGAGGTGTACTATCACCGCTGATGTGAAGCCTGGTAGTTGATGAACTACTGGTTAGGCTAAACAACCTAGACATCAAATGTCAAGGTTACGCCGATGACATAGTCATAATGGCCAGAGGAAAATTTGAGGGAACGCTCTGTGAAATTGTTCAGAGACGCCTCAAAGTAACTAGTAGATGGTGTCAAACAGTGGGATTGAGACTCAACCCGAGCAAAACCACGGTGATACCATTTACTAGAAGGAGAAAACTAAACTGCCTGCATCCCATACTCATAGATGGGAAGGCAGTAGAATACCAACAGGAGATAAGGTATCTGGGTATCACACTAGATAGCAAACTCCTCTGGAATAGACACGCTGAGGCAGTGGTAGGTAAAGCCAAACGCGCCCTAATGGTGTGCAGAAATTTAGCAGGAAAAACGTGGGGTTGTAACCCCACTATTCTGCGATGGATGTACACCATGATAGTGAGACCTGCAATCACTTATGGGGCGGTTGCGTGGGGAAGTAGAATCAAGCTGGCCTCTATGAGGAAACAGCTTGAGAAGATTCAAAGACTGGCGTGTGTCTGCATCACGGGAGCGATGGGGTCGTGTCCGACAGCAGCATTGGAGCTGCTGCTGGATCTGACTCCGCTGCACCTTGTGGTGGAGAGCGCCGCCAGATCGGCGATCGTAAGGCTCAGCAAGGAAGGAATGGGCAGAGGTAAAATAATCGGGAGCAGAGACCGAAACAGCCTCGCTGCCAAGATCCCCTGGCTGGAAATACCAAAGGACGAAATGGTATGCAAATACCACTTCGAGAAAAACTACACAGCAATGTGTAGTAGTAAAGCCGATTGGAGCGACGAATCCTCAGCATACCACATAGAGCAAAATGCCATCAAGTGGTATACAGATGGTTGGAAGACAAAGGAAGGAACTGGTGCAGGAGTGTTTGGACCTCGTACCAGATACTCCGAATCCATGGGAACATCCCCAAGTATCTTCCAAGCAGAGGTACACGCAATCGAAAGATGTGCACAGTTTAACCTCGACAGGAATTACCGCAAAAAACGAATTGCTATCCTGTCAGATAGCCAAGCAGCCATCAAGGCCATTAGCTCATACACCATCAGATCCAAACTGGTATGGGACTGTGTGGGGAAGCTGAACAAGCTTGGCAGGGATAATAAAGTAACGCTATACTGGGTACCAGGACACACTGGTATAGACGGAAACGAAGAAGCCGATCACCTAGCAAACAAGGGATCCAGTAGCCCCTTTATAGGTCCGGAACCCTTTTGCGGTATGAGCGTGAACACCATCCGCAAAAGTTTAGATGAAGAAATAAGAGGAAAATGGATGAAAACCTGGGAAGAACTTCCAGGGCTAAGGCAATCCAAAGTGATGCTGAGATCTTTCAACCAGAAGAGAACTAAAGCTTGCCTGAAACTAAGCAGGAACAAGCTCAGAATTCTGACAGGAGCCCTGACGGGACACTGCAGACTTAGGAAACATCTCAAGGCCCTAGGCCTAGAGGAGGATGATGGATGCAGATTCTGTGGCTCAGCAGAGGAAACCCCCATACATCTGCTCAAAGACTGCGGAGCATTACTCCGCAAGAGACAGCTGTACCTTGGGGCTCACTGCTTGAACACAGAGGAGCTGCAGGCCTTGAATCCCACCCAGATCATGTGATTCCTAAAGGAATCAGGATTAGAGGAGGCGCTCTAAATGGGTAAGTACACCAACACTTGGAGGAGGAGGGTGGGGTACAATAGATCTATAAAGGTCGCAGTACAAGTCGTCACCACCATATCTACAATCTACAATCTATCATTTTAGATAACACATATGAGGCGATGAGTGCAAAAGTGGCCTAACCCACAAAAACCTGAAAATACCAATAAATGTAGATTTTACATCCCAACTGCACTCTACTGACATCTTACGGTACTAAATATTGATTGCCAAATCGACTGATACATTGCAGCACCTAGGCCTATTCAATAATAAGTAAATCATGATTTTGTAATAATGCAACACTGGCCTAATCCACATAGCAACTAGGTAGTAACATAAGTAGGTCACTGATATCATTTTAGCGCTTTTTTGCAGGAGTCAGCTAACAATGTTTCCCGCCCGTTCCGTCCTTTCTCATAGTATGAATGCTTTTACATATTTTTTTAGTTATTTGTTGAGCTTAGTGACAGACTGGGGGTTATTTACTTTAGTTTACTGCAAAAACTATAATACCAAGTTAACCTTTTATTAATTTACATAAATGGATCTTGACTTATTATACAGATCTTATACAGATTATTATCTTATACAGATTATTAAGTGGTAAGTAGCATTCTTAATAACAATAATTAACACGTTGACACCGGCGTGACCCACCGGTGGGTCATGTAGAGTTGCTTCATTGGGCGGCATGACCCACCGGTGGATCATGAATCAAATTGTAATTCAAAATTCTATGTACGCCACTGGATTTGTCAACAATTTGTCACATCTTTTACAAAGCGCTGCTATTTATCAAGATTAAAATTGTTTTTTTGGATGTATTTATTATAGGCCGTTCTTCGGCGTCTTTAAGCTGCATAGTTAAATTTAGGTAAGTACTTATCAAATATTTTAAGGTGTCTTGACCAGATAATACCCTCAAAAGTGGTGCACCCATATGATTTTTGGGGGATGGCGGGGCGGGTGCGCTTGCCAAGCCCGGCTTGGTTACAAAGAAGTCTAAGCGCTCGGAAACCTAATGAGAAACCAAATGGTAATCCGAAATATTGGCTTGTGAATTTATCTGGTTTATATCACAAAATTTGATTCTTAGTTATATATTCTCGAATAAAAATTTATCCTAGGCCCCCTTTGGGGTGGACTCAAGCCCTGAAGCACCCCCCCCCCCCTTGGGTGTGCCACTGCCCTGGAATGGGAAGGTGAAACTGCAGTCAGTCAATAAAATACTTTTTTGTAAGAACTGCGCACCTTGGACCTTCCATACTTTTTTCTAGTGAATAACACAGATTTTCAAATCACATTATTACGAAAATCAATTTATTAACACATAGAATATAGTTAGATAACTTGAGATTCATTACAAAGTAAAAAATATATTATTACGCCACAAAAAAAGTTTATTCATTTTTTTGGATATTTTCAAAACATTGAAAGTGTACATACAAATATACATTGTGTACATAGTACACAATGTCGATCGATAAGGGCACTGTCAGCAATATGTAGCAACTTTTCTTGCTTTTTTGGCAGCAATAGCACTATCTTCTTGAGCAGCTACTGTTTTATAACATTCCGAGCATCGTTTTCTTGCCTTCCTTGCTGTTCCAGAGTACGTGCGAATAAAATGTTTTTCTTTGGTTGGTAGCTCCGGTTCTTCATGATTCAACAGGCTAGGAATTACTTTTTCTTGAAATCAACAAATCATATTTTTTTGTTTCCCATTTTCTTATGAATATACCACGCATTTGCAATGGATGTTCCACAAATTAATTCTATAACGATTTTCTTATACCATTTGATAGTTTTACGTAAACAGTCATAATATGATATTAATTGATCTGATAAATCGACTCCTTGCTTTCTATTGTTATAATCGAAGACAGCATCACGTTTTAGTTTTCCCTTATTGTCTTCAATCCTAGCGCAAATATGTTGGTTGCATGTTGTTAACATAGAGACTGGCCTTTTATCTGTCCATTTTAAGAAATTAACGTCTTGTCGATTTATCAAACTGGATATGGTATCACGTCTTTGCTTTTGCTTCGCTCCAGGCGGCAGAAATTTTCTGTTAACATTTACGTTACCACACAGGAAAGTTGACTTTTGCAAAAAAAAATTCTGCTTATGGTACACTTAAACACATAAAAACTGTATGTAAACAGTGTACGTTCTGTATATAGCATGTCGTCTACCAAGCGCATTACTACGTCATGCGAATGTTCAATGTTTATGATTTCGCCATTTTTACCAGCATAAACTTCAAGATTATAGGTACAACCACCAGGAAGACATAACTTATATATTTTTATTCCATATTTATGCCGCTTATATTGTCGAAATCTAAGACGACCTCTCCATGGTATCACACTCTCATCTATAACAATATTATTTCCTGGTTTGATGACTTTCCTAAATCTACTGATAATTTTGTATATAATATTTTGACATTTATTCAGACGATTTACAGTTTTTGCGGTTCTATTGTCGCTAAAGTGTAAATATTTCAAAATGTTCAAAAAACGATCTCGTGTCATAATTTTTTTGATGCATAAATTTATATACATTGTATTGTTCGACCAATATAATCACATTTCAGGAGCATGTGAAATGCCTATGATGAGCAAAATTCCAAAAAATTTCCTGCATTGTGACTACTTTCCAACACTGCAGATGTTTTCTACGATTTATTATCGAACTGTTGCGAGTTTCCTCCTCGCTTTGGGAGGCATATCAGTTTCATCTATGATAATTTGCAATATATTGTCGGTTAAAAATAATTTACGGAGAGAATATGGATCATAGCAATTTACATTCATCTCGAGTAATTTAACATTCCGTACATATTCAAAATCTTGATTTCTTCTTTCCGTAATAGGTGTCGATTCTCTAGTGTTATCTAGATACTTTTTCTACATTACCAACTGAATCATCAGAAGATTCAACATTCAGCATCATCGGAAAGCATCTATCAATACTGATCTCTTCTGAAGAGGACGAAAGCAATCGCAGTCTAGTTCTCCTTACGCATCTTGTAATTACTGACTCATCGGAAGAACAATCGCCAGTAATATTTATTTTCAACCCCTAGGGTAATTGGCCTTATTGCTTTTTGATAAAAAGAAAGTATGATTATTATGAGACAGATGTCTAAACAAAAATAATAAAATGTCAAAAAAACCATAAATTTATTTTGTGATGCATTCAGGACGTATGTACAAAATATAAAAATTACTTACAATGTAAAATATTCGCCTAAATTATTTGTTAAATCTGAAAAACGATATGTGAATATGTCTCGCATAATATAACCAAATTTATTTGACAATTAATGTGTCAGGTATATATTTACTCATATATTTACCATAGCAACAATATATTTACCATAGCAACAATAACATCCATAGGCGTACGCGTAAAATTTCATAAGATTAAGTGAAGAAATACTTGAAAATGCCGCCCGATAAAACAAAATACCTAATTATACGCCGGTTCTAACGTGTTAAATAATGTTCATTACTTAGGTATTTTATTACAAATCACAAATTTTTGTGTAGTGGACATTCATACCTGCCTTGCGACGAGGACTTTGGGTTGATTACAATAGCCAAGAAATATTACCCGTTTACTTACTTTCCCGATGACTGGAATAGAGCCATTCATTACCTATCATTCATTAACTATGTTCAACTTCTGGTGCGTTAATTTCACTTCTTGCCCTTCCGCCTTAGCCAATTTTGCCATCTTTTTAAGTTCCTGTTGAATTTTCCTTTGCCTCAAAGTTAAGTAATCATCTATGAATATATTACTGCCGGCTAATTTCTTTTTATTTCTCATCACGTCCATTTTTTCTTCCCATTTACCTAGCTTAACCAGTGTAGGAGAACCACCATTTCCGCTAGCTTTACCCACTCTATACATCTCCAGGACTGTAGGTTCCAACCTCAATTTATCCAAAAATACTTTCTTCACTTCCTCTTTCCAATTCTCCGCCTCATTAACACCGTTTATAACTATGTTACATTTTGTGCTCTGTTTGAAAAGCTCATCCAATCTTCTGCCCAATTGTTTCAAGTTCCTCTTCCAGTATTCCCACTCTTTCTCGACTCTCTTTACTGTCCACACTAATGGATTTAATCTGCTCCATCAACCGAGCTTTCCAAGCTCTGTCCTCTTTCTTCTCCTTCTACATTTTTCTTATTAAGCTTACTTACTGCTCTTTCACTTCAACCATCTCCTTCAGCAAAATCTCCACCGAGATTGGTTCCACTTCTCCGGACGGGCTTTCCTTCTCCTTCCTCTTCTTTTTATGCGCAGCTTCTGGAGTCCTATACACTCGCCTACTCCTTCTAAACGGCTCGAACTCGTCTTCCTAGATGCTGCCTCTTTACCCGCTGCCTGCCATCACCCCCTTCTTAGAAATCACCACTCGCACTGCCGCCCGCTCTTACTTGTTCTGCGCTCCTAAAACCCGCGTATACCAATAACTCAATGCGAAGGGCTAGATAAAACTAGGTAGTTAAGACTAAGTAGATGATAGTCGGCAGATGATAGACGGTAGTTAAGACTAGGTAGACAAGACCAGACCAAACTGTAAAGACTAGGTAGAAGATAGAAGGTAGTTGAGTCGCAGCTCAAATCTTGTTATAGTTTTTGAGTGACTGGGTTTGGATTTTAAAACCAGAAGTCGCTGCTGTTTTTAGTTTCAGAGATATGGTTTCCGGAACTTGACTCGTTTTATAGTCGGAATGGCTTGCTAGCGACTTTTCTATATTTATCATCTATATCTCAGCTAGGTTAATAGTTATTTGAACATGCTTTATTGGAGTAATAGACAATTAAATTCTTTATAATCTAGTGGAAACTAGAATAATTTATCTAGATAACTACCGTCGCTGTGACATCACAAACGGAACTCTTTGTTTTTAAACATTTCTATCGATAACTTAGAAACTACGACTTTCATTAAGTTGCACTATAAATCCTCTTATAGTTTTTGAGTGTCTAGTTGTGTATTTGAAAACCGGAGGTCGCTGCTCTTTTTGGTTTTCGAGATATAGCTTCCGGAAGTTGACTCGTTTTATAGTCGAAATAGTTAGTTAGCGACTTAACTTAATTCAGGGTCAATATCTCAGTTACTTTAATAGCTATTTGAACAAGCTTTATAATAGACAATTAAATTCTTTATAAAATAGTGAAAACTAGAATAACCTATCTAGATAACTACCGTTGCTGTGACATCACAAACTAAAGTGTTTGTTTTCTAACATTTCTATTGATAACTTTAAAACTACAACTTTCATTAAGTTGCCCTGCAAATCTTCTTATAGTTTTTGAGAGTCTAGTTGTGGGTTTGAAAACCGGAGGTCGCTGCTGTTTTTAGTTTCCGAGATGTAGCTTCCGGAATTTGACTTATTTTATTGTAGAAATAGTTAATTAGCGACATATCTTAATTTATCGTAAATATCTCAGTTACTTCGACAGTTATTTGAACAAGCTCTAGTGGAGCAATAGACAATCAAATTCTTTATAAACTTTTCGAAACTACAATAATCTATCTTGATAATTGCCGTTGCTGTGACATCACAAACTGAACTCTTCGTTTTTTAACATTTCTATCGATAACTTGAAAACTACAACTTCCATTGAGTTGCACCACAAATCCTGTTATAGCTTTTGAGTGTCTGGTTGTGGATTTGAAAACCGGAAGTCGCTGCAATTTTTAGTTTCAGAGATATAGCCTCCGGAATTTGACTCGTTTTATAGTCGCAATAGTTAGTTAGCTACTTATCTTAATGTATCGTCAATATCTCAGTTACTTTAATAGTTAGTAGAACAAGCTTCAGTGGAGTAATAGACAATTATATTCTTTATAAGCTAGTGACAACTAGAATAATCTATATAGATAACTACGGTTGCTGTGACATCACAAACTGAACTCTTTGTTTTTTAACATTTCCATCGATAACTTGAAAACTACAACTTTTATTAAGTTGAACCACAAATCTTCTTAAAGCTTTTGAGTATCTGGTTGTAGATTTGAGAACCGGAAGTCGCTGTTGTTTTTAGTTTCCGAGAAATAGCTTCCGGAATTTGACTCGTTTTATAGTCGAAATAGTTAGCTAGCGACTTATCTTAATTTATCGTCAATATCTCAGTTAATTTAACAAGCTTTGGTGCAGCAATAGACAATTAAATTCTTTATAAAGCAGTAGAAACTAAAATAATCTGTCTGGATAACTTCCGTTGCTGTGGCATCACAAACTGAACTCTTTGTTTTCTAACATTTCTATCAATAATTTGAAAACTACAACTTTCATTGCACCACAAATCCTTTTATAATTCTGGAGTGTCTGCTTGTGGATTTGGAAACCGGAAGTCGCTACTGTTTTAAGTTTCCGAGAAATAGTTTCCGGAATTTGACTCGATTTATAATCGAAATAGTTTGTTAGCGACTTGTCTTAATTTATCGTCAATATCTCAGTTACTTTAATAATCATTTGAACAAGCTTCAATCGTGTAATAGACAATTAAATTCTTTATAAACCAGTGAAAACTGGAGTAATCTATCTAGATAACTACCGTTGATGTACATCACAAACTGAACTCTTTGTTTTCTAACATTTCTATCGACAACTTGTAAACTGCAACCTTCATTAAGTTGAAATCACCAATCCTCTAATAGTTTTTGAGTGTGTGGTTGTGGATTCTAAAACCGGAAGTCGCTGCTGTTTCTAGTTTACAAGATATAGCTCCCGGAATTTGACTTGTTTTATAGTCGAAGTAGTTACTTAGTGACTTATTTTAATTTATCATTAATATTTCAGATACTTTAATAGTTATTTGGACAAACGTTAGTGGAGTAAGAGACAATTAAATTTTGTATAAACTAGTGAAAACTAAAATAATCTTCTTCTCTCTGTTTGTTGGCAAGGCTCAATTCGGTTGGTTATCCTGTGAGATGGAGCTCCAACTATCATTCCATCTCTTAGGCGGTCTCCTGGCGGGCATCAGCCACCTGATTTTCATCTCTGGCGATGTATGCTAGTCTCTCTTGGTTCATTCTGGCTATGTGGTCATGCCAATATCTTCTCCTTTCCCATCTCACTATGTTCTCCACCCCGCAAGCCGCTTTTATGTCGTTGTTTCTCACCCTATCTCTAAGTGTCTTCCCTGCGATGGTTCTTAATGTTTTCATCTCCGCTATTCTGATGATGCTTTTTGTCTTATGCGTGTCAGCTCTCGTTTCAATATCATTGGTTAGCACCGGTCTAACACAGGATTTATATATCCGCGCTTTACTATCAATGCGCATGTGGTTGTTTTTCCAGATGACATCTCTCAGGCATCCTGAGATTGTTGCGGCTTTGTTGACCTGTGATTTTATGTCGTTTATCGGGTTGTTGCTGCTTGATGTGTCCGCTCCTATTGTTCTATTGATTTATTGTCTATTACGACTTTACACCTTACTGGTTCTTTGGAGAAGGTCATACATTTTGTTTTATCAATGGTGATTGACATGTTGTATTTTTTACTAGTCTGATAGAACTTATGTGTTTGCCTCTGAAAATCGTTTTCTGTATCTGCCAGGATTACCGCTGATGCGGTAATCCTGGTGCTATGCGGATGATTCCGCATAGCACACCATGCTGATTGGTTTGTTATTCAGTCTGTATCCCTTGTTCATTGTTGTCACACTGTGTATAATCTCGTCCATGACGAGGTTAAAAAGGAATGGGCTGAGACTATCAACCCTGTCTTATTCCTGTTAGTGTCGGTATGTCTTTTGTTGTTTGCTGGTCCACTTTTAGTCTTGTAGTGTTGCCTGCGTTCAGATTTCTGATTATATTTATGATTGATGTTGGGATTTGTTTCTCTCTTAATATGTCCAATATGTATGGCAACTGTACTTTGTCGAGTGCATTAGTTAGGTCGATAAGACACACATAAGCAGGGTAGCCGAATTCGATCGCCTTCTCCTTTAGCAGTTTTACAATGAACAAGGCATCAGTTGTCGATCTGTTTTTCCGAAATCCTTGTTGTTCATCTTTGTTATCGATGGTGCGTTCTAGAATGCTTTTGACAATGCTGGTGAGCAGTTTAATGGTGGTGCAAAGCAGGGTTATGCCTCTGTAGTTCTCCGGATTGGTTTTTTGTCCCTTTTTAAAAATTGGCATAGTGATACTGTTGTGCCACTCTGTTGGTATGCTGGATGTGGTTATGATTTTGTTAAACAGTTCCGTTAATTTTCTTGCTAGCTCTTTACCTCCATATTTTATGAGTTCGTTGGAGATCTCGTCCACTCCCGGAGCTGTTCTGTTTTTTATCTTTAGTTTTTAATCTTCACCCTAACTTCCTCCTCTGCAACCATTAATCTATTCGTGATTTCTTCCTCTCCTTCCTGTGACTGAGGTTCTGCCGTGTTGTCCGTGTTGTCATATACGTTTCCAAAATATGTTTCCCATTCGGCCAGTGGAACCTTTTTGGTCTAAATGTATTCGTTTACGGGCTTCTTTCTGTTTTTTAGAATCTTCCAAACTCTCCTCTGGGCTCCATAAAGATCGTGTTCCATGTCTGTGGAGAACTTCTCCCAGTATTCCCTTTTGATTCTTCTGATTGTCGCGTTGACTCTATTTCTTGTTTCTTTATAGTTAGTGCAGTTTTCCTCTGTTGGTGTAGTTTTATATTCTAGGTAGCTTTCCTTTTTTTTCTCGACCAGTCTTTTTACCTCCTGTGTAAACCAGGGCTTGGTTTTGTTTTGTGCGTTTAAGTTTATGGTTCCTTTCCCTATTGACTCGTTAGCCGCCTCCTGTATGCATCTCTTAATTATATTCCTAGAATAATCTATCTAGAATATAACTTGAATAATCTATCTAGATAACTACCGTTGCTGTGGCATCACAAACTGAACTCTCTGTTTTCTAACATTACTATCGATAACTTGAAAATTGAAACTTTCATTAAGTTGCACCAAAAATCCTCTAATAGTTTTTGAGTGTCTGGTTGTGGATTCGAAAACCGGAAAACTTTGCTGTGTTTAGTTTCCGAGATGTATCTCCCGGAATTTGACTCGCTTTATAGTCGAAATAGTTAGTTAATGACTTATCTTAATTTATCGTCAATATCTGAATTACTTTAGTAGTTATTACAACCAGATTTAGTGGAGTAATAGACAATTAAATTCTTTATAAACTAGAAGAATCAGAATTGCAGAATCAGCATAGCAGTGGAAACTAAAATAATCTATCTAGATAACTACAGTTTCTGTGACATCAAAACTGAACTCCTTGTTTTTTAACATTTCTATCGATAACTTGAAAACTACAACTTTTATTAAGTTGCATTACAAATACTCTTATAGTTTTTGAGTGTCTGGTTATATATTTTAAAACCGGAAGTCGCTGCTGTTTTTAGTTTCCGAGATGTAGCTTCCAGAATTTGGCTCGTTTTAGAGTCGAAATAGTTAGTTAGCGCCATAACTTAATTTATCGTTAATATCTCAGTTACTTTAATAGTTATTTGAACAAGCTTCAGTGGAGTAATAGACAATTAAATTCTTTACAAACCAGTGAAAACTAGAATAATCTATCTAGATAACTACCGTTGCTGTGGCATCACAAACGGAACTCTTTGTTTTTTAACATTTCTATCGATAACTTGAAAACTACGACTTTCATTGAATTGCTCCGCAAATTTCCTTATAGTTTTTGAGTGTCTGGTTGTGGATTTGAAAACCGGAAGTCGCTTCTGTCTTTAGCTTCCGAGATATACCTTGCGGAATTCCCTCGTTTAACAGTCGCAATAGTTGGCGACTTATCTTAATTTATCGTCAATATCTCAGTTTTCACTTTACGAGATATGGCTTCCGGAATTTGACTCGTTTTATAGTCGAAATAGTTAGTTACCTTAATTTATCGTCAATATCTCAGTTGATTTAATATATTTGATTAAGCTGATATTTGAACAAGCTTTAGCGGAGTAATAGACAATTCAATTATTTATAATCTAGTGAAAACTAGAATTATCTGTCCAGATAACTACCGTAGCTGTGACGTAACAACCTTAACTCTTTGTTTTCTAACATTTCTGTCGATAACTTGAAAAGTGCAACTTTCATTATGTTACACCACAAATCTTCTTATAGCTTTTGAGTGTCTGGTTGTGGATATGAAAAACGGAAGTCGCTGCTGTTTTTATTTTCCGAGAAGCACCTTCCGGAATTTTACTCGTTTTATGGTTGAAATAGTTAGTCAGCGACTCATCTTAATTTATCGTCAATATTTCAGTTACATTGATAGTTACTTGAAGAAGCTTTAGTGGAGTAATAGACAATTAAAATCTGTATAAACTAGTAGAAACTAGAATAATCTATTTAGATAACTACCGTTGCTGTGACATATCAATCTGAACTCTTTGTTTTCTAACAATTATAAAGATAACTTGAATACTATAACTTTCATTAAGTTTCGCCAAAAATCCTCTTATAGTTTTTGAGTGCGTGGTTGTGGATTTGAAATCTAGAAGTCGCTGCTATTTTCAGTTTCCGAGATATAGCTTCCGGAATTTGACTCGTTTTATAATCGAAATAGTTAGTTAGCGTCTTATCTTAATTTATCGTAAATATCTCAGTTGCTTTAATAGTTATTTAAACAAGCTTTAGTGGAGTAATAGACAATTATATTTTTTATAAACTATTGACAACTACAATAATCTATCTAGATAACTGCGGTTGCTGTGACATCACAAACTGAGCTCTTTGTTTTGTAACATTTTTATCGATAACTTGAAAGCTACAACTTTAATTAAGTTGAACCACAAAGCCGCTAATAGTTTTTGAGCGTCTGGTTGTGGATTTTAAAACCGGAAGTCGCTTCTGTCTTTAGCTTCCGAGATATACCTTGCGGAATTCCCTCGTTTAACAGTCCAAATAGTTAGCGACTTATCTTAATTTATCGTCAATATCTCAGTTGCTATAATAGCTATTTGAACTAGCTTTAGTGGAGTAATAGACAATTAAATTCTTTATAAGTCAGTGAAAACTAGAATAAACTCTATTTCTAATCGATAACATAACATTTCTATCGATAACTTGAAAACTACAACTTTCATTAAGTTACACCACAAATCTTCTCATAGTTTTGGAATGTCTGGTTGTGGATTGAAAAACCGGAAGACGCTGCTGCTTTTAGTTTCCGGGCTTTAACTTCCGGAATTTGACTCGTTTCATAGACGAAATTGTTAGGTAGCGACTTATCTTTATTTATCGTCAATATCTCAGTTAGTTTAATAGTTATTTTAACAAGCTTTTTTGCAATAATAGACAATTAAATTCTTGACAAACTAGTGAAAACTAGAATAATCTATCTAGATAACCACGGTCGCTGTGACATCATAAATTGAACTCTTTGTTTTTTAACATTTGTATCAATAACTTGAAAACTACAACATACATTAAGTTACACCACAAATCTTCTTATAGTTTTTGAGTGTCTGGTTGTGGATTTGAAAAATGGAAGTCGCTGCTGTTTTTAGTTACCGAGATATAGTTTACTGAATTTGACTCGTTTTAAAGTCGAAATAGTTAGTTAGCGACTTATCCTAATTTATCATCTATATCTCAGTTGATTTAATAATTCTTTGGACAAACTAGAGTGTAGTAATAGACAATTAAATTCTTCATAAACCGGTGGAAACTAGAATAATCTATCTGGATAACTACCGTTGCAGTAACATCACAAACTGAACTCTTAGTTTTCTAACATTTCTATCGATAACTTGAAAACTACAAATTTCCTTCAGTTGCACCATAAATCTTCTTACAGTTTTTTAGTGTGTGGTTGTGGATTTGTAAACCGGAAATCGCTGCTGTTTTTAGTTTACGAGATATAGCTTCCGGAATTTGACTCGTTTCATAGTCGAAATAGTTAGTTAGCTACTTAACTTAATTTATCGTCAATATCTCAGTTACTTTAATAACTACTTGAACAAGCTTTTGTGGAGTAATAGACAATTAAATTAGTAGGGAAAGATCCTATGTTCTGGACCCTCCTCCCCGTAAGGATTTACATGGGGCTGCTCCTTCCATAAGATTCCCATTGAGCCCAAAGGAGCAAAACTACCCCATCACCTAACCGTAGTTCTGAACGTGTCCGAGCGTGTATGTGTAGATGGCGCGCGAGCGCGGGGAAAATTCAAAATGAGGGGTGAACATATTTACAGATAGGGGTTCAATTGAGATTATGGGGTTTAGATTGACAAGACTAGACAGGTAAGACTAGATAAGACTAGAGAGACAAGATAGGACTGGACAGATAAGACTAGACAGACAAGACTAGACAGGACTAAACGGTAAGACTAGACATACAAGCCAGACAAGACTAGACATATAAGAGTAAACAAGACTAGACAAGACTAGACTGACAAGACTAGACAAGACTGGACACACAAGACGACAAGCGTTGAAAATTGCGGGCGGGTAGCAAGGAATCGTGTGTGCATGTATAATTAGTTGCAAACATATTACGGATTGATTCAATTGAAATTATAGGATTTAGGACAAGAACATATAAGACTAGATCACATCCTGCGATATTTATCTGAATAATTTCCTATGTGTAAGCGAAATTTCTTGAACTTGTCTATGAACTCGATTGTATTAATTATTTCAAATAAAATAGTATTTTTGCTATTAGATTTAATTTTGAGTGTGTCCATGGTATTGTTTCTTTTTTAAGTTTACGTAATCAGTTTAGTATTTGAACTTGAAGATTTTAAATGTGTATCAAGAAAATAACATTATTTTAACTACGACAGTGAATGTTCCGTTTAAAAATTACAACCGCTGCATTTAAAAACTACCGCAATAAGAAACGCGGTTTAATTAATATAGTATCTGATCTTGTAAATGCATGCGAGTATGACATATCTAAAGATTTTTATTCTGAGAAAATTGGATGAGTCATATACATGCATATACATGCATAGAATCGTGGGAAGGTTAAAACCGTTGTTGAAAACCACCGAGTCAGCATTTTCCTATTTCAACCTGTCTGGATGAGTCACTGAATACGTGATACATCCGGCGCATTTTGATTAGCTTATTGAGTCTACATACTGAATATTCACCCTAAACCTCCAAGAAAATAAAGTTGGAGCCGTAGAAAGTCAACAATACCCAACAAGGTTAAAGTTTGCGGGAGATCCTTCGATTACAGAAACACCTTCACGTGTGAGCAACAGTGAAGCTGGTCCAGCAGAACATCATCCAAGCTTGTGTCAGCTATAGAATTTATGGTTCAAGGATTGATGTAGATAGCTTTATTCGTATATTGAACAGCCGTTGTACGAGAAGCCCCATTCTATCCATCCACTTTCCGTCCACTTTGCGTCCACCGTCCACTTTTTCCGTCCACCGTCCACTTTTTCCGTCCACCGTCCACTTTTCATCCTTTTAAACAGATTTTAAACAGCTTTTTAATCAGCTTTATAATCAGCTTTTAAATAGCTTTTTAATCAGCTTTTAAATCAGCTTTCAAACAGCTTTTTAATCGGCTTTTTAAACAGATTTTAATCAGATTTTAAACAGCTTTTTAATCAGCTTTTAAACAGCTTTCCATCAGCTTTTTAATCAGCTTTTAATCAGCTTTATAATCAGCTTTTAAACAGCTTTTTAGTCAGCTTTCAAACAGCTTTTTAATCAGCTTTTAAACAGCTTTTTAATCGGCTTTTTAAACAGATTTTAATCAGATTTTAAACAGCTTTTTAATCAGCTTTTAAACAGCTTTCCAACAGCTTTAAACAGATTCTTCTCTCCAGCTTTATTCTCATTGGATTAGGTTAGGTTAGCATTTGGTTAGGTAACGGGAGGTTGAGAATGAAGCGCGCATCATTCCTAACACCCTGTCCCCTAACCTAATGCTAACCTAACCTAATCCAATGAGATTAAAGCTGAAGAGAAGAAGCTGTTTAAAGCTGATGGAAAGCTGTTTAAAAGCTGTTTAAAAAGCTGATTAAAAAGCTGTTTGAAAGCTGATTAAAACGCTGTTTAAAAGCTGATTATAAAGCTGATTAAAATGCTGTTTAAAATATGTTTAAAAGCTGATTATAAAGCTGATTAAAAAGCTGTTTAAAATATGTTTAATTGCTGATTAAAAAGGACGAAAAGTGGACGGTGGACGGAAAGTGGATGGAAAGTGGACGGAAAGTGGATGGATAGAATGGGGCTTCTCGTACAACGGCTGTTCAATATACTAATGAAGCTATCTTCATCAATCCTTGAACCATAAATTCTATAGCTGACACAAGCTTGGATGATGTTCTGCTGGACCAGTTTCACTGTTGTTTGAAGGTGTTTCTGTAATCGAAGGATCTCCCGCAAACTTTAACCTTGTTGGGTATTGTTGACTTTCTACGGCTCCAACTTTATTTTCTTGGAGGTTTAGGGTGAATATTCAGTATGTAGACTCAATAAGCCAATCAAAATGCGCCGGATGTATCACGTGTTCAATGACTCATCCAGACAGGTTGAAATAGGAAAATGCTGACTCGGTGGTTTTCAACAACGGTTTAACCTTCCCACGATTCTATGCATGTATGACTCATCCAATTTTCTCAGAATACATCGAATAAGTTCAAAACTCACATCCAGATAAGTTGAAACATGAAACTGATAACGTTTTCTATCTCACGATTTAGATATGTCATACTCGCATGCATTTACAAGATCAAATACTATATAAATTAAACCGCGTTTCTTATTGCGGTAGTTTTTAAATGCAGCGGTTATAAATTTTAATTTTAATATATTTTATCAAGCGCTCGGTCCTAAGCGCGCGGTTACATAAACATTCACTGTCGTAGTTAAAATAATGTTATTTTCTTGATACACATTTAAAATCTTCAAGTTCAAATACTAAACTGATTACGTAAACTTAAAAAAGAAACAATACCATGGACACACTCAAAATTAAATCTAATAGCTAAAATACTATTTTATTTGAAATAATTAATACAATCGAGTTCATAGACAAGTTTAAAAAATTTCTTACACATAGGAAATTATTCAGATAAATATCGCAGGATGTGATCTAGTCTTATATGTTCTTGTCCTAAATCCTATAATCTCAATTGAATCAATCCGTAATATGTTTGCAACCAATTATGCATGCACACACGATTCCTTGCTACCCGCCCGCAATTTTCACCTCTTGTCTAGTCTTGTGTGTCTAGTCTTGTCTAGTCTTGTCAGTCTAGTCTTGTCTAGTCTTGTTTACTCTTATATGTCTAGTCTTGTCTGGCTTGTATGTCTAGTCTTACCGTTTAGTCCTGTCTAGTCTTGTCTCTCTAGTCTTATCTAGTCTTATCTGTCTAGTCTTGTCAATCTAAACCCCATAATCTCAATTGAACCCCTATCTGTAAATAGGTCCACCCCTCAATTTGTATTTTCCCCGCGCTCGCGCGCCATGTACACATACGCACTCGGACACGTTCAGAACTACGGTTAGGTGATGGGGTAGTTTTGCTCCTTCGGGCTCAATGGGAATCTTATAGAAGGAGCAGCCCCATGTAAATCCTTACGGGGAGGAGAGTCCAGAACATAGGATCTTTCCCTACTTAAATTCTTTATAAAACAGTGAATACTAGAATAATCTATCTAGATAACTACCGTTGCGGTGATAACACAAACTGAACTCTTTGGTTTTTCACATTTCTATCGATAACTTGAAAACTTCAACTTCCATTAAGCTGCACCACAAATCCTTTTATAGTTTCTGAATGTCTGGTTGTGGATTTAAAAACCGGAAGTCGCTGCTCTTTTTAGTTTCCGAGATATAGCTTCCGGAATTTGACTCGTTTTAAAGTCGAAATAGTTAGTTAATGAATTATCTTAATTTATTGCCAATATCTCAGTAACGTTACTAGCTATTTGAACAAGGTTTAGTGGAGTAATAGAAAATTAAATTCCTTATAATCTAGTGGAGAATAGAATAATCTATCTAGATAACTACCGTTGCTGTAACATCACAAACTGAACACTTTGGTTTTTCACATTTCTATCGATAACTTGAAAACTTTAACCTACATTAAGTTGCACCGCAAATCGTCTTATAGCTTCTGAATGTCTGGTTGTGGATTTGAAAACCGGAAGTCGCTGCTCTTTTTAGTTTCTGAGATATAGTTTCCGGAATCTGACACGTTTTAGAGTCGAAATAGTTAGTTAGCGACTTATCTTAATTTATCGTCAATATCTCAGTTACTTTAATAGTTATTTGAACAAGCTTTAAACGAATAATAGACAATTATATTCTTTATAAATCAGTGAAAAACTAGAATATTCTATCTAGGTAAATACCGTTGCTGTGACATCACAAACAGAACTCTTTGTTTTCTAACATTTCTATCGATAACTTGAAACCTACAGCTTTCATTAAGTTGCACCACAAAGCGCCTTATAGTTTTTGAGTGTATGGTTGTAGATTTGAAAACCGGAAGTCGCTGCTGTTTTTAGCTTCTGAGATATACCTTCCGGAATTTGATTCGATTTATAGTCGAAATGGTTAGTTAGCGACTTATCTTAATTTATCGTCAATGTCTCAGTTATTTTAATAGTCATTAGAACAAGATTTCGTGGAGTAGTAGACAATTATATTCTTTATAAACTAGTCGTAACTAGAATAATCTATCTGGATAACTGCGGTTGCTGTGACATCACAAACTGAGCTCTTAGTTTTTTAACATTTCTATCGATAACTTGAAAGCTACACTTGTATTAAGTTGCACCACAAATCTTCTTATAGTTTTTGAGTGTCTGGTTGTGGATTTGAATACCGGAAGGAGCTGTTGTTTTTAGTTTCCGAGAAATAGCTTCCGGAATTTGACTCGTTTTATAGTCGAAATAGTTAGTTAGCGACTTATCTTAATTTACCGTCAATATTTGAGTTACTTAAATAGGTATTTGAACAAGCTTTAATGAAGTAATAGACAATTAAATTCTTTATAAACTAGTGAAAACTAGAATAATCTATCTAGATAACTACCGTTGCTGTGACATCACAAACTGTACTGTTTGTTTTTTAACATTTATTTTGATAACTTGAAAACTGCAGCTTGTATTAAGTTGTGGCTCAAATCTTCTTATAGTTCATGGGTGTCTGAGTGTGGATTTAAAAACGGGAGATCGCTGCTGTTTTTAGTTTCCGAGATATGGCTTCCGGAAATTGACAAGTTCTTAAGTCAAAAAAGGTTGTAAGCGATTTGTCTTGCTTTATCGTCTATATCTCAGCTAGTATATTAGATATGTGAATAAGCTTTGGTAGAGTAATAGATAATTAAATTCTTTATAATCTAGTGGAAACAAGAACATTCTATCCTGATAATCATTCGGGTTATTGAGTTGTAAACTTGATTTCTTATTTGTATGGAATTTGCGGTTTAGCGATCGCTAAAAATTTTTTGCAATAGAGTTAAAATGGGATCCATAACGGACAAAGTTCCATCCCGGTTTTATACGTTCGTCCGTCCGTAATCCCCCGCATTCGATTTGAATGGAACCGTCGACGGGAAGATTCCCGTATTAAATAAATTAAGTCGAACCGGGAAATAAAAATGTATGTGGGGGCGGGCGGGGGATAATATAAGAGCAATCTTCCGAAAAATATAACCGAGCAAATCCCGAATAGTAAAGCCATCCTGTTAAACTCATAAAACGTCGAACGCAATAACCCACACTTGCTGCTCGCAGCTGTCTCACCTATCAAGGAAAAGACTCGGGAAATGCGCGGAAAAATCAACGATTTCCACCCTTAACACTCTCCCTACCTCACACTCACCTAGTCTACATCCAACAAATTAATCCAGAACTACCTATAATACTCACAAAAAGTCAACAATGAAAGTACATCTTAACAAATAATTCAATTACAGACAAACCGACACTTAAAACCTTCAACTAATTTACTTTACGACTTACCCATAAAATATACTTTGACTATCTTGCGAAATATTTTCCGTACTAAGCTTAGATTCAGCAGAAATTGCATTTTAAAGTTTTGGTTCAAATACCAACGGCTCCCTTAATTACAAAGCAATGGTATTAAGACTTTCTGAAACTAGATTCAGGTCTGCTTATTTTGAAGTCTAACTTATTAGTCTTCGACTGAAACTGACGTACATATAAGCATTTCTAATTCCGTCAATTTTATCTTGAGATGTTAAGTTTGTGACGCTACAACTACGTTGTGTATTTAGATAGAATATTCTAGTTTTCACTAAATTATAGAGAATTTAATAGTCTATTATAGTATTAAATTTTATAAGCGAGTCTAGTAAACTAGCTGAGATATAGACGATAAATTAAACATAAGCCGAAAATTTCATAAGAAACTATTTCGACTATAAAACTTCCGGTAGCCATAATTCGGAAACTAGAAACAGCAGCGACTTCCGGTTTCTAAATTCACACCCGTGTCCACAACTACTATTCGGAAAACTGAGCGGAAACTTAATATAAGTGGTAGTTTTTATGTTATCGAAAGAAATGTTAAAAAACTAAAAGTTAAGTTTGTGACTTCACAGCTATGGAAGCTATCCAGATAGAATATTATAGTTATCACTGGCTTATAAAGCATTTAATTATCTATTACCTTGTCCAACCTTACCTATATACCTGTTAAACTAGCTGAGATATAGACGATAAATCGAAAGACAAATTTCACAATAAACTATTTCGATTATAAAACTAATCAAGTTCCTAAAGTCATATCTCGGAAATTAAACAAAGCAGCGACTTCCGGTTTGGAAAATAGGTTTATTTCCGCTTGAATTATTACTATATATGTGTTTGTAACTAGTCTAGTTAGTTAGTTACAGCTGGTTAAACAAAATTATTTTAGTCCAATTCATCTAATGAACGAACTTTCAGAATTACATTAAACTTGTTTTGGCTAATAACTAGATTTTGTAGCTAGCTACAATCGCTAGCTACAAAATCTAGTTATTAGCCAAAACAAGTTTAATGTAATTCTGAAAGTTCGTTCATTAGATGAATTGGACTATTTTAGTTAATCTGGATTAGCAAGTGTTAATTAGTGATGTTTGCGTTCGGTTTTGCTGAACTTACTGTTACAAATTTGCCAATTGCAGACAGACAGATTTACTCAAGTTATTATAGCTAGTTGAGACTGAAAGAGGATAGTTACAGGTATAAAATAAGATAAAATATATTAACAAATTCCGTTCAATTACGAGGTTATAACTAGTTAAACTCAAACTTTCAATTTTGGATCAACTTAACAGTTGCAGACAGATGGACTTACTTTAATCAAAAAACTTTGACAGAATTTATAACTAGCAGGAATTAGCTACAAACTAAATCTAGTTTTGCTAATATTCCTTAACTAGTGTTTGAGTTATAGATGAACAAACTTTTGTCTAATTTTACATCCCAAATCAATCTTAGGCTTCTGTAATTAGCCCATTACAGACAGGCGGATAGACTTAGACTAATGCAATTAACATAAGTCATTAGCAGAAACCTGTCCTAAGAATTTAAGATTAAATTTAGACTTATAAATAGCCTATTTCTTGACTTATACGTTCTTAAATTGAAAGTTTTAGATGTGGACTAGTTTTACAATTTTTTTAAATACAGACGGACTAGCTAATGGAATTAGGCGTAGTTAGCCTTGAATGTAAGGCAATCATTCTAGGTATTAGACACAGTTTGAAATGTTGACGTAGTCGAATCAGTTTTCGAGTTATAGACTAATAAATATAGCCAACTAAGTTTTGATCAAACTTCTGACTACCTATAGTTTTTTGGCTATTACAGACAAACTGGCAGAGCTAGACTACTGAAACTTGTCTTAATACATCCTTGAAAAGCAGATAAACTTATTGCTGCAGCCTATATAGACTAAGTCTAACTGTTGAGATATTTATCTGAGCATGGGAACCAGAGTGCACAAGACGTCGCCATGGATCCAAGTCCCGTGAAAGAATTGACTAGCAGCAAACGGCAAAACCAAGAAGCAGAAGAGAAGATCGGAAATGCACAGGCTGTAAGAAATAGACTAATGTTAGACTACATTTAGACTAAACATTGACCAAAATTACTTTAAAGAAGATATTGAAGAAACCGGAAGCCGCAGCCACTTCCTGTTTAAAGATTCAGATTCAGCGGTTCAGAAACTGTGGGAAAAACTACCGGAAGTTTGGCCTTGACTTCCAGTTTCATTAGTAGTTGAACTTGATTGAAACAACTTCTTTGATTTGCTAGAGTTCGATTGTAACGTCGATATCTAGATAACTGTTACAGGTAGCGACTTCCGTTTTTCTTATTTAAATTCAACGATCCACAAACTGTAGGAAACAGTTCCGGAAGTTTGAATTTGACTTCCTGCTTCGTTAGAAACTGAATTTAATTGGAACTGTGAGTAGAGATCTAGTTTGGTAATTGAATCTACGCTTTTGTTTTGGTAGAGTTAGATTGTAACGTCGATATCTAGATAACTGTAAGAGGTAGCAACTTACGGTTCCTATATTTGAATTTAGCGGTTTATAAACTGTAGGAAACAGTTCCGGAAGTTTGTTTTTGACTTCAGGTTGCAATAGTAATTCAACTTAATTGAAACAACGTCTTTGTTTTGGTAGAGTTTAATTGAAACACCGATATCTATATAACTGTAAGAGGTAACGACTTCCGGTTCCCATATTTGAATTCAGCGGTTCATAAACTATAGGAAACTGTTCCGTAAGTTTGTTATTGACTACTTGCTTCGCTACTAATTGAATTTAATTGGAACTGTGGGTAGAGATCGAGTTTGGTAATTGAATCTACGTTTTTGCATGGGAAGAGATAGATTGTAACGTAGATATCTCGATAACTATAAGACGTAGCGACTTCCGGTTTTCATATTTGAATTCAGCGGTTCATAAGCTGCGGGAAACAGTTCCGCAAGTTTCATTTTAACATCCACTTGCATTAGTAATTTAACCTAATTGAGACAACGACTTTGTTTTGGAATAGTTCGATTAAAACGTCGATATCTAGATAACTGTAAGAGGTAGCGATTTCCGGTTCCTATATTTGAGTTCTGCGACGCATAGACTCTAGGAAACAATGCCGGAAGTTTATTTTTCACCTCCTGCTTTGTTAGTAATTGAATTTAATTGGAACTGTGGGTAGAGTTCGGGTTTGGTAACGGAGTCTACGCTTTTGTTTTGGTAGAGTTAGATTGTAACGTCGATATCTAGATAACTGTAAGACATAGCGACTTCCGGTTTACATATTTGAATTCACCGGTTCATAAACTAGAGGAAACAGATCCGTAAGTTTGTTTTTGACTTCCGGTTGCATGAGTAATTTAACTTAATTGAAACAACGTCTTTGTTTTTTTCGTCTTTCGTCTTTTTGTTTTTTTCGTCTTTTGGTGTTGTTTTGGAGTTCGATTTAAACGCCGATATCTAGATAACTGTAAGAGGTAGCAACTTCCGGTTGCCATCTTTGAATTCTGCGATGCAAAGACTGTAGGAAACAGTTTTGGAAGTTTATTTTTCACTTCCTGCTTCGTTAGTAGTATTTTGTAATAGCTTATATTTTGGGTCATTTCACACTTTGCAAGCGATCAATTTATTGTTTTTTCTCTAGTAGCATCGGACCTCACCCTGCTTCGTTAGTAATTGAATTTAATTGGAACTGTGGGTAGAATTCGAGTTAATTGAGTCTACGCTTTTGTTTTGGTAGAGTCAGATTGTAACGTCGATATCTAGATACTTATTAGTCTTCGATTGAACTTAATAGCGTAATTCCTCGATAGTTTGCTGGATCTTTCTTGCTTCGCTTCTTGAAGATTAGGATGGTTATGCTTTCTGTTCATTCGTTTGATATTTTTTTGGATTCTATGATTTTGTTAAAGAACACGTGTAGCTCTTTGGATAGTGTGTTCCCTCCGTGCTTCAGTAATTCGTTGGATATTCCCACGGACTTTCAATTTCGTGGTTTTTCGTCTTCGTTTTTTTTCGCGGTTTTTCAATTTCGTGATCGATTGTTTCAGTTTCTCATCGGACACAGTCCACGGTTCTTGAGTGTTGTTACTAAGCTGTTATGTGTCAGGATTTACTGCGTCTATGTTATCGCTGTAGAGTTGACAGAAGTATTTTTCCCATTCGTTAAGTGCAATTTTCCTTATGTTTATGTGTTCGGTTGATTCGTTTTTTCCTTTTCCTTAACATCTTTCATATCTTCCTCTGGCCTCCGTAAAGGTCATATTTCATGTCTGCCGATAAACTTTCACAATGTGCTCTTTTAATGTATTTGATTTTTCTTGGTCTACGATGACTCTTAAGGTCACCAGGTGTTCCACCGTGATCCTTCCTTCTCTGAACCCGGCTTGTAGTTCCGGCAAAAGCTTATTTTCATTTATTTCCTTCCTCAAGCTACAATCCTAGATATTAGAAAATATTTTGTATGAGGTTTTTCTAGCGTGTCCCTCGTTCCACTCTTAAACACCGGTTGAATTATCCCCACTCTCCAGCTAACTAGTATCCTTTTGTCTCCCCTCTGTATCCTTCTCAATTCATCCATTAACTTCTGCTTACAGATTCCAAGTGCTTCTTTCCATACTTCATTTCCGAGCCCATCCAAACCTCCCGATTTTTTTGGCTTTAGGGAATTAATAACGTCCTCCAACTCCGTCACTGTGATATCCTCGGAGAGCTCTTCCTGCTTTCCATGTCAATTTCCTGAATTATTTTCTCTTCCTGACCGCATCTTCCCCCCTCCAAGCATCATCATGAAGTGGTTCTACCACTATTCTATCGCAATGCTTTTGGTTAATCTCTCCTTTCTTTCCCTATTCTCTCTCACGTATTTCCACAGCTTAGCTTCCGTCTTGATTACCCCTACCCGCTGCTTCTCCTTCTCCTCCAAAAGCTCCCTTTTCTTCTTCTCTATTTTTTTCAGTTCTGTTTTCGCTTCCAGCACTTGCACTTTGAGCCCTTCTCCCTTTCTCCATTCTCTCATAGCTTCTAGAAACCTTTGCTTTACGTTCCGCACTTCCCAGTCGTACAATGCTCGACCTGGATACGCATCTTTGATTTTCTTTTTGACAAGTACTGACTCCATTGTCTTTGCCATCATGTCTATATCATCTATGGTGTTCTACCTACTACCTCTTCTAATTTCCTCCTGTATTCTTCTGTCGCCTCCTTATCCCATCTGACCACCCATTTCTCCACCTTAACTTCCTTCTCCCTTTGCTGCTTCAACGACTCCACTACCGGCATATGATCCGACTCACTTTTTATTCCTCCGATTTCCATCAGATTTATTTGCCGTCTTGCCGCATCATTAATAATTATAAGTTCAATAAATAGTGGCTAGAGATCGAGTGTGGTAATTGAATCTACGTTTTTGTTTCGGTAGAGTTAGATTGTAACGTAGATATCTAGATAACTGTACGACCTAGCGACTTCCGGTTGTCATACTTGAATTCAGCGGTTCATAAACTCTAGGAAACAGTTCCGGAAGTTTGTTTTTGACTTCTCGTTGAATTAGTAATTTAACTTAATTGAAACAACGTCTTTGTTTTGGAAGAGTTCGATTGACCCGCTGATATCTAGATAACTGTAAGAGGTAGCAACTTCTGGTTCCCGTATTTGAATTCAGCGGTTAAGAATCTCTAAAAAAAAAAATCCGGAAATAGTTCCGGAAGTTCGTTTTGACTTCCTGCTTCGTTAGTAATTGAATTTAATAGGAACTGTGGGTAGAGTTCGAGTTTGGTAATTGACTCTATGTTTTTGTAGAGTTAGATTGTAACGTCGATATCTATATAACTGTGAGAGGTAGCGACTTCCAGTTCCCATATTTGAATTCAGCGGTTCATACACCCTAGGAAACATTTCCAGAAGTTAGTTTTGGACTTCCTGCTTCGTTAATAATTGAATTTAATTGGAACTGGGGGTAGAGTTCGAGTTTCGTAATTGAATCTACATTTTTGTTATGGTAGAGTTAGATTGTAAAAGGGGATTGTGTGTAGGGGGTAAAAGGGGGTAGTGCATGCGCACCGCACGACAATGACTCGAATGAGACATGTCGCATAGCCTCTCCTACCCAAGTCTGGTTCCCACCTCCACGTTAGGTGACCGCTGGTAACCACACAGAAACCTCGCAAGATGCGGTGAAAATCCGAATGGAGCGAGATAGATGTATGGACTGACGGGAACAGGCGAAATGGCCCTCCGAAAAGGGGGTTGAGCGACGGGCTAACTACCCGTCCTCGTGAAAACATAAATTTTGCGAAGACTACAACGAAAGAAACTGGACTGTCCACACGAAGACGACCATTGCAGGGCAATAAGGATAAGCTTGACGGAATCAGACTAAGATATGATACATGGAATGTATGTACGCTTCCAAAAGCAGGGGCTACGGAAGGGGCTCATACTATGGCAGGGGCTCTCATAGCGGATGAGATACTGAGATACAAAATGGATCTCGTGGCCCTACAAGAGATAAGATGGAAGGGTAAAGGCGAAATTCACAAGAGAAAATTCTCTATGTATTTCGCAGGAAACGAAGGAGTTGGATATATTGTATCCAAACAAATAAAAAAATCCATTCTAGCCTTTACCCCGGTATCAGATACAATATGCACCCTAAGACTAAAGAGAAAATACCACAATATAACCTTGTGAACGTATACGCGCCCACAGAGGACGCAGAAGAGGAAACCAAAGACGTTTTTTACGCAGCACTTCAAGAAGTCTGCGATAAAATACCGAGACATGACGCAGCTATAGTACTAGGGGACTATAACGCCAAATTGGGTAAAGAAGAGGGCGAAGAGGAGTTTTTGGTAAACATAGCATGCATGATGAGTCCAACAATAATGGCCAAAGAGTTGCCCAATTTTCCGCGTCTAATAACTACTCAAGGTCAAGGTCAAAACAAAAACTATCGACAGTGGCTAGCGGAACAACTGCAAAGCAGCCAAAATGGCACATAGATCGCCTAAAAAACCCAGAAGTTCTGACGGCCTACCAGGAAAGTCTCAGAACTAAACTACAAGAAAACCAAGAAATACAGGACATAGAGCAAGACTGGATGAACATTGAAAAAATATTAACAGAGAGTGCTATGGAAAGAATTGGAGAAACAAGAGAAGTTCACAACGAAGAATGTAAAATATGACGAGGAATGTCGAGAAGCAACCTCCGTGAAGCGGAAGGCTAGACTAAAACTGTTAGACAGAAGCACACGAGCTAACCAAGCAGCCTACAATAGGGAAAGAATAAACGCGTTTAGAATATGTAGAAAAAAGAAAAGAGAGGCACTAAACAGAAAGGTAGAGGAAATGGTTCTGAATCATTCTAGAAACGAAACAAGAAAATTTTACAAGGCAATAAAACAAAACACTCAGGGTTTTAGACCAAAGATAACAGTATGCAAGGATAAAGACGGAAACATGCTCACAGAGAACGAGGAGATACTCCGAAGATAGAAAGGGTACTTCTCGGATATTTTTAAAAGAGACTGTAGTTTAGAGCCTGAACAATTACAGCTAGATGTACATACGGTAGACCCCAAGATTGAGAACCCCAGCCTAAGAGAAAGTGTTAGAAAGTGAAAGAAAGTCTAGAAAGTGTTATTGGAAAGCTAAAAAATAACGCCCCTGAGTCAGACGGTATAACAGCCGAACTTCTGAAATATGGAGGAGAACACCTAACGGTAAGACTAAAACACCTAATTAATGAAATCTGGGAGCAAGAGAAAATACCAGAGAATTGGGCACTGGGTGTCATACAGCCAATACACAAGAAGGGAGACAAAACGATCTGAATACTTAGTAGCAACTACCGGCCGATAACGCTCCTTAACGTAACATACAAAGTTCTAACAGGCGTTCAGTATAATAGACTCGCTGTCTACTACAAAGAGATATTAGGACAATCTCAGGCGGATTTCGTGCCAATAGGTCAACGATAGACAACATATACACCATAAGGCAAATGCAGGAGAAAGCATACGAGTTTGATATATCGCTGCACAACCTCTACATAGACATTAAGCAGGCAATCGATACCGTCAAAAGAAACACGATCCTTGACGATCTACTGATGCTAGGAATACCCAGTAAATACGTAAAACTAATGAAAGCTACATTGTCCGGTACGAAAGCATCGGTTAGAGTAGACAACCAACTTACATCCGCCTTGATGCGCCGAGATGCACTGAGCGTCATGATATTCAACCTAAGATTAGAGGCATGCATGAGAAAGCAGAATATAACGGGATACATTGGCAACCGATCAACACAGGTTGCTGCATCTGCAGATGATGTCAGTTTGACATGTAGAAGCAAAGACGCGCTAAAGGAAGCATTAGTCATTAGTCTCAGGAAGTCCAAGTTATTGAGTCATAAAATCAAACTTCAAATATTCGGTATATCCAGTACACTCATAAGACCAGTAGTAACGTAAGGATGCGAGGCCTGGACCCTAAGCACCGCAAAGGAGGACGCGCTACGCATCTTTGAAAGAAAGATCCCCAGAAAGACCTATGGACCGATCCTAAATGAGCATGGAATTGAGCATTGGAGGATACGAATGAACCATGAACTAAGCAGGATAATAAACGAAACGGACATAGTGAGATATGTAAAAGCTCAAAGAATAACATGGCTGGGATACCTGTACAGAATGCATGAATGGACAGACCAGCTAAGAAAATGTACAACTGGCGGCCAGTAGGAAGAAGGAAAAGAGGCAGGCCAAGGAAAACGTGGATGGAAGACGTGGATGAAAGTCTTAGAAAGATGGACAGAATGGAAGAAGATTGTTGTAGAGGCAAAAACCCACCGCGGGTTATAAAGCCAACAGAAGAAGAAGAAGAAGGGTTAGATTGTAACGTCGATATCTAGATAAATGTGAGAGGTAGTGACTTCCGATTTTCATATTTGAATTCAGCGGTTCATAAACTGTAGGATACAGTTCCGGAAGTTTGTTTTTGACATCCGGTTGAATTAGCAATTTAACTTAATTGAAACAACCTCTTCGTTTTGGTAGAGTTCGATTGATACGTCGATACCTAGAAAACTGTAAGACGTAGCGACTTCCGGTTTTCATATTTGAATTTAGCGGTTCATAAACTCTAGGAAGCAATTCCGGAAGTTTGTTTTTGACTACATGCTTCGTTAGTAATTGAATTTAATTGGTACTGTGGATAGAGTTCGACTTTGGTAATTGAATCTATTTTTTTTGTTTTGGTAGAATTAGATTATTACGTCGATATCTAGATAACTGCAAGAGGCAGCGACTTCCGGTTTTCATATTTAAAATCAAGAGTTCACAAACTGTAAGAAAGAGTTTTGGAAGTTTGTTTATAACTTCCGGTTGCATAAGTAATTTAACGTCTTTGTTTTGGTAGAGTTCGATTGAAACGCCGTTATCTATATAGATAACTAACTATAAGAGATAGCGACTTCCGGTTCCCATATTTAAATGAAACGGTTCATAAACTCTAGAAGTCACAGTTCCGGAAGGTTGTTTTTGACTTTCTGCTTCGTTAGTAATTGAATTTAATTGGAACTGTGGGTAGAATTCGAGTTTGGTAATTGAATCCACGTTTTTGTTTTGGTATAGTTCGATTGTAACGTCGATATCTAGATAACTATAAGAGGCAGCCACTTCCGGTTTAAATATTTAAATTCAGCGATTCAAAAAATATAGGCAACACTTTAGGGCGTTTGTTTTTGACTGCCGGTTGCATAAGTAATTTAACTTAATTGAAACAACCTCTTTGTTTTGGTAGAATTCGACTGAAACGCCGAAATCTAGATAACTGTAAGACATAGCGACTTCCGGTTTTCATATTTGGATCTAGCGGCTCATAAGCTGTAGGCAACAGTTCCGGAAGTTGGTTCTTGCTTCCTGCTTCGTTAGTAATTGATTTTAATTGGAACTGTGGGTAGAGTTGGAGTATGGTAATTGAATCTATGTTTTTGTTTTGCTAGAGTTAGATTGTAGCGTCGATATCTAGATAACTGTGATAGGTAGCGACTTCCGGTTTTCATATTTGAATTCAGCGGTTCATAAGCTATAGGAAACAGTTCCGGAAGTTTGTTTTTGACTTCCTGCTTCGTTAGTATTTGAATTTAATTGGAACTGTGAGTAGAGCAGAGTTCGGTAATTAAATCTATCTTTTTGTTTTGATAGAGTTCGATTGAAACGTCAATATCTAGATAACTATAAGAGGGAGCGGCTTCTGGTTTCCATATTTGAATTCTACGGTTCATAATCTGTAGAAAACAGTTCAGGAAGTTTGTTTTTGACTTTGGGTTTCATTAGTAATTGAACTTAATTGAAACAATATCTAGATAACTGTCGATATCTAGATAACTGTGATAGGTAGCGACTTCCGGTTTTCATATTTGAATTCAGCGGTTCATAAACTGGAAACAGTTTCGGAAGTTAGTTTTTGAATTCCGGTTGCATTAGTAATTTAATTTAATTGAAACAACGTCTTTGTTTTGATAGAGTTGGATTGAAACGCCGATATCTAGATAACTGTAAGGGGTAGCGACTTCCTATTTTCATATTTGGATTTTACAGGAAATTTTCAGTTTGGAAAACCGAAAAAGCTTCTTCGGTTCAAAAGATATTTGATTTATAAACAATCTTGCAATTAGTGAGACAAACAACTTCGGGCTTAGATATCTCGCAATCGCTTTGCGTAATCAACTTCTCGTTTTCAAATTCGGATTCCGCAACAAATTGCCTACAAGGATCCGTTATCATAGCTGACTAATCTCGAATAATTTTGAAGTTATTTCTAACAGACACAAGTATAACTAGTTGCCTAACTTTGCACTTCAGCGCACTTAAGCGGCGTTTGGTGGACTACCTAGGTCACCGTTTTAGTGATTCACTTTCATTTTGGTTGGGTATTTCGACCGCGTCCGGTTCAAACTTAGGCGATGACTCAAATATGAATATAAAGAATGTGCAATTACAAACAAGGTGTAATTAACTCTCTGTTAGGTTTGTGACGTAACAGCTTCGGCAGTTATCTATATAGATTATCCTAGGTTTCACTATATTATAAAGAATTTAATTCTCTATTTGTCTACTAAATCTGATTTACATAGCTATTAAACTGGCTGAGATATAGACGATAAACTAAGACAAGTTGAAAATTTAACAATAAACTCTTTTGAATATAAAACTAGTCGAGTTCCGCAAGTCATATCTAGGAAATTAAAAACAGCAGCGACTTCCGGTTTACAACTCCACATTCAGACGCTCAAATACTATGAGAAAATTTGAGCTGAAACTTAATGGAAGTTGTAGTTTTCCTGTTATCGCCAGAAATGTTAAAAAACAAAGAGTTATGTTTGTGACATCACAGCTACGGCAGATATCTAGATAGATTATTCTAGTTTCCACTAGATTATAAAGAATTTAATTTTCTATTAGTCTGGCAAAACTTATGTACGTATTTAGCAAACTAGTCGAGTTATAGAAGATAATTTAAGATAATCCACTAATTTCAGAACAAAATTTACTGATTTTTTCGACTGTAAAACTAGTCATTTTCCGGAAGCGATATCTCGGGAACTAAAAACCTCAAAGACTTCCGGTTTTCAAATTCATTCTCAGAAACTCAAGAGCTATTAGAAAACTTAAATAAAAATTTAACTTATATCGATGTTTTCAAGATATTGAGGAAAATACTGGAAAGCAGAGAGTTGAGTTTGAAGCGCCACAACTTTGGTAATTATCTAGGCAGAACAATCTAGTTTTCATAGAATTGTAGCTAATTTAATTATCTACTTGACGCCAGTAGCGTATTTGTTAATCTAGTTGAGATGTAGGTGATGAACTGAAACAAGTCACAAAATTTGCAAAATATTTCAACTATAAAACAAGTCAGTTTCCGGAAGCCATATCTCGGAAACTAAAAACTGCAGCGCCTTCCGGTTTTCAGTTCTATACCCAGTCGCTCGAATACTACAAGAGAATTTAAACTGAGACTGAATAAAAGTTATAGTTTTTACTTTATTGAAAGAATTGTTAAAAAACAAAGAGTTAAGTTTGTGACGTCACAGCTACGACAGTTTTCTAGATAGATTATTCTTGTTTTCATTAGATTATAAAGAATTCAATTATCTATTACTCCACCCAAGCTTATTGTCGTAACTATTAAACTAGCTGAGATATAAATAATAAACTAAGACAAGTTGCAAATTTCAGAAAAAAAAATTTCGTCTGTTAAGTTCTGGAAGCCATATCTCGGAAACCTAAAACAGCAGCGACTTCCAGTTTTTAAATCCACAATCAGACACTCAAAAACTATCAGAAAATTTCAGCAGAGTCTTAATATATGTTTTAGTTTTTAAGTTATCGCAAGATATGATAAAAAACAAAGATTTTGAAGTTTGTGACTTAACAGCAACGGTGGATATCTAGATAGATTATTCTAGTTTTCACTACATTATAAATAATTTAATCATCTATTACTCCGCCTCAAGCTTATTGCTAGAACTATTAAACTAGCTGAGATATAGACGATAAACCAGGACAAGTCGCACATTTCACAATAAACTATCTCGATTATAAAACTAGTCAAGTTCCGGAAGCCATATTTCGCAAACTAAAATCAGCAGTGACTTCCGGTTTTCAATTCCACACTCAAAGACTCAAAAACTATGAACAACATTGATTTGCAATTTATTGAAGCCTACAGTTTGTGAAATACCGAAGAAAGCTTTAGCTTTCATGGGTAAATTTCTGGAAGCTGCAGATTAATTTCAGAAACTAAAGCCTATAGCGACTTCCGGTTTTCAAATCCGCATTCGGCGTCTTGAAACCTGTAAGCAAACTTGATCTAGATAAAATCACAAAGCTTATCCGTGCTTATGTGTGTTTGTTGTTTTCTGTTGGTTTTGCAAAAAAATTTGGCTAATGGCAAGGGTCATCAACAAGTGGAGTGCATATGTAGTCCATAAAATGAATAATTGGTTCGTTTGTTTAATAATTAACGTTGGAAATGTAGCGAATAAATAGTAATTAAAATTATGTGCGCGGATCGAAAACGTCCGACAATGGCACGTGCAAATATACGGCGGAAATAAAAAATGCGCACGGAGAGAGTACGCGCAACGAATACAAATGGGGCACTAAACCGAATGTAATTACGCCGGTCAAAGTTTACAATTTCGATATTGATTTCATTTTTCGCGTTCAATTTTCGCAACATTTTGCAAATATTTTCATACATGCAATTTTCGCGATTAATTCAAAACAATATCCATCAAGGCTCGCTTATTAACTCCGTTTAGTTTACTAAATATAGCTCCTTAAAGCCGACTGCTTACTTAGCTAAAGATAATTAGTACACGATAAGTTTTCGTCAATATTTCCAAAAGCATGACAGCTATTTAGTTGCGATTACGGTTTTCTTATAGAATTTAAGTCGCTGATTGTGAATTTATAACCCGGAAGTAGCTGCTGTTGTGAGTTTCCGAGATACAGCTCCCGGAAATTGACTAGAAAAAATTTCATAAATATTTTCAATAGATTTTGAGTCGCTGAGTCAGCACTTGCAAACCGAAAGTCGCTGCCGTTATTACTTTACGAGATACAGCTTCCGGGAATTGACTAAATTGTACTCAAATAATGTCATGAATTTGATTTCAAAATATGTGACTTGTTTCATTATATCGGCTATAACTCTGGTAGTTTACTAGATATTGCAATAATTTTTTTTAATCAATAGATAATTAAATTGCCTATAATATGGTGGAAACTTAAGTGTTCTATCTAGATAACAGTCGTGTCTGTATCGCTTCAAACATTGTCATATTTTTTGCGGAGGATTTTTTTTGCAAATACCTTTCCTGACGAGCTTTCGCGATAATTTAGTAAAGTGCGCTAGCTGTTAAGTTGCGATTTCAGTTTTACAATAGATTTTGAGTTGCTGAATTCGGATTTGCAAGCCGGAAGTCGCTGCAGTTATTACGTTCCGGGATACAGCTTCCGGAAATTGACTAGATTTATTCTCGAAAAATGTCATGATCTTGATTTTAAAATATCTGAATTGGTTCAGTATATCGGTATAACTCTTGTAGTTTACTAGATATATCCATAATTTTTGTTTTAGTCAATAGATAATTAAATTGTCTATAATGTGGTAAACATTAAAGCGTTATATCTAGATTACAGTCGTGTTTGTATCGCCTCAAACAATGTCATTTTTTTTTGTGGAAGAATTCTTTTTCCAAATACCTATCCTGATGAGCTTTTGTGCATATTTCACAAACTGTGCTAGATGTAGATTGTAGATATGGTGGTGACGACTTGTACTGCGACCTTTATAGATCTATTGTACCCCAACCTCCTCCTACAAGTGTTGGTGTACTTACCCATTTAGAGCGCCTCCTCTAATCCTGATTCCTTTAGTAATCTCAGAATCTGGGTGGGATTCAAGGCCTGCAACTCCTCTGTGTTCAAGCAGTGAGCCCCAAGGTACATCTGTCTCTTGCGGAGTAATGCTCCGCAGTCTTTGAACAGATGTATGGGGGTTTCCTCTGCTGAGCCACAGAATCTGCATCCATCATCCTCCTCTAGGCCTAGGGCCTTGAGATGTTTCCTAAGTCTGCAGTGTCCCGTCAGGGCTCCTGTCAGAATTCTGAGCTTGTTCCTGCTTAGTTTCAGGCAAGCTCCTGTTCTCTTCTGGTTAAAAGATCCCAGCATCACTTTGGATTGCCTTAGCCCTGGAAGTTCTTTCCAGGTTTTCATCCATTTTCCTTTTATTTCTTCATCAAAACTTTTGCGGATGGTGTTTACGCTCATACCGCAAAAGGGTTCCGGACCTATAAAGGGGCTACTGGATCCCTTGTTTGCTAGGTGATCGGCTTCTTCGTTTCCGTCTATACCAGTGTGTCCTTGTACCCAGTATAGCGTTACTTTATTATCCCTGCCAAGCTTGTTCAGCTTCCCCACCCAGTCCCATACCAGTTTGGATCTGATGGTGTATGAGCTAATGGCCTTGATGGCTGCTTGGCTATCTGACAGGATAGTAATTCGTTTTTTGCGGTAATTCCTGTCGAGGTTAAACTGTGCACATCTTTCGATTGCGTGTACCTCTGCTTGGAAGATACTTGGGGATGTTCCCATGGATTCAAAGTATCTGGTACTAGGTCCAAACACTCCTGCGCCATTGCCTTCCTTTGACTTCGAACCATCTGTATACCACTTGATGGCATTTTGCTCTATGTGGTATGCTGAGGATTCGTCGCTCCAATCAGCTTTACTACTACACATTGCTGTGTAGTTTTTCTCGAAGTGGTATTTGCATACCATTTCGTCTTTTGGTACTTCCAGCCAGGGGATCTTGGCAGCGAGGCTGTTTCGGTCTCTGCTCCCGATTATTTTACCTCTGCCCATTTCTTCCTTGCTGAATCTTACGATCGCCGATCTGGCGGCGCTCTCCACCACAAGGTGCAGCGGAGTCAGATCCAGCACGAGCTCCAATGCTGCTGTCGGATACGACCCCATCGCCCCCGTGATGCAGACACACGCCAGTCTTTGAATCTTCTCAAGCTGTTTCCTCATAGAGGCCAGCTTGATTCTACTTCCCCACGCAACTGCCCCATAAGTGATTGCAGGTCTCACTATCATGGTGTACATCCATCGCAGGATAGTGGGGTTACAACCCCACGTTTTCCTGCCAGATTTCTGCACACCAGGGCGCGTTTGGCTTTACCTACCACTGCCTCAGCGTGTCTATTCCATAGGAGTTTGCTATCTAGTGTGATACCCAGATACCTTATCTCCTGTTGGTATTCTACTGCCTTCCCATCTATGAGTATGGGATGTAGGCAGTTTAGTTTTCTCCTTCTAGTAAATGGTATCACCGTGGTTTTGCTCGGGTTGAGTTTCAGTCCCACTGTTTCACACCATCTACTAGTTACATTGAGGCCTCTCTGAACAATTTCACAGAGCGTTCCCTCAAATTTCCCTCTGGCCATTATGACTATGTCATCGGCGTAACCTTGACATTTGATGTCTAGGTCGTTTAGCCCAACCAGTAGTTCATTAACTACCAGGCTCCACATTAGCGGTGATAGTACACCTCCCTGTGGGCACCCTCGAGTTGTGGAGATCTTAATGGTGTCTTTTCCCACTTGTGTCTCCGCCGTTCTAGTTCTCAGCATTTCTCCCATCCACTTTGAGATAGTGCTGTCGATATTCCTTCTTTCAAGGGCCGCCCTGACAGCCTCGTGTGAGGTGTTGTCAAAAGCTCCCTCTATATCCAAGAAGGCACATATCGCTACTTCCTTTGTCTCTAGTGCTGCTTGTATTTCGTTTGTCAGCTGATACAGGGCGGTTTCTGCGGATTTCCCTGCTCTGTAAGCATTCTGACTCCAGTGTAGTGGTGTACCTGTGCTAGCTGTTACCTAAACTGTGCTAGCTGTTAAGTTGCGATTTCAGTTGCCAATAGATTTTGAGTCGTGTTTGCAAGCTGGAAGTCGCTGCTGTTGTTACTTTCTTAGATACAGCTTCCGTAAATTGACTAGACTTGTACACCAAAAATGTCATTAACTTGGTTTTATAATATGTGACTTGTTTCAGTATATCGGCTATAACTTTGGTATTTAACTAGATGTGTCAATAATTTTTGATTTAGTCAATAGATATTTAAATTGCCTATAATAGGGTGAAAACTAAAGCGTTCTATCTAGATAGCAGTCGTGTCTGTATCGCTTCAAACATTATCGTTTTTTTTTGTGAAAGAAATTTTTTTGCAAATTCCTTTCATGAAAAGCTTTCGTGAATATTTCTTAATCTGTTCTAGCTGTTATGTTGCGATTTCAGTTCTCTAATAGATTTTGAGTCGCTGAGTCTGTATTTGTAAACCGGAAGTAGCTGCCGTTGTTACTTTTAGAGATACAGCTTCCAGAAATTGACTGAATTTGAACTAAAATAATGTTATGAATTTGATTTCGAAATATGTGACTTGTTTCAGTATGTCGGCTATAACTCTGGTGGTTTACCAGATATCTCAATAATTTTTGTTTCAGTCAATAGATAATTAAATTGTCTATAATATGGTGCAAACTAAAGCGTTTTATCTAGATAACATTCGTGTCTGTATCGCTACAAACATTATCGTTTTTTTGTGGAAGAATTTTTTTTGCAAATTCCTTTCCTGATGAGATTTCGTGAATATTTCGCAAACTGTTCTAACTATTAAGTTGCGATTTCAGTTTTCCAAGAGATTTTGAGTCGATTTGTCTGTATTTTCAAACCGGAAGTCGCTGCGGTTGTTGCTTTCCGAGAAACAGCCTCCGGAAATTTACTAAATTTGTACTGAAAAATGTCATGGATTTGATTTCAAAATATGTGATCTGGTTCAGTATATCGGTTATAACTCTGGTAGTTTATTAGATATCTGAATAATTTTTGCTTTAGTTAATAGGTAATTAATTTGCCTATAAGATGGTGATAATTAAAGCGTTCTATCTAGATAACATTCGTGTCTGTATCGCCTTAAACATTGGCATTTATTGCGTAGAAGAGAAATTGCTGCAAATATTTTGCTGATGAGCTTTCGTGAATATTTCGCAAACTGTGCTAGTTATTAAGTTGCGATTTCAGGTTTCCAATAGATTTTAAGTCGCTGAGTCTGTATTTGCATGCCGGAAGTCGCTGCTGTTGTTACTTTCCTAGATACAGCTTCTAGAAATTGACAAGATTTCTACTGGAAAAATGTCATGAACTTGATTTTAAAATATGTGACTTGTTTCAGTATATCGGCTATAGCTCTGTTAGTTAACTGAATGTGTCAATAATTTTTGTTTTAGTCAAATAGATATTTAAATTGCCTATGATATGGTGAAAACTAAAGCGTTTTATCTAGATATCAGTCGTGTCTGTATCCCTTCAAACATTGTCGTTTTTTTTTGTGGAAGACATTTTTTTGCAAATTCCTTTCGTGATGAGCTCTCGTGAATATTTCGCAAACTGTGCTAGCTGTTAAGTTGCCATTTCAGTTTTAGAATAGATTTTGAGTCGCTGAGTCTGTATTAGTGAACCGGAAGTTGTTGCTGCTAATACTTTCCGAGATACAGCTTCTGGAAATAGACTAGATTTGTACTCGAAAAATGTCATGGATCTGATTTTAAAATATGTGACTTGTTTCAGTTTATCGGCTATAACTCTGGTAGTTTACTAGATATCTCAATTATTTTTGTTTTAGTAAATAGATAATTAAATTGACTATGATATGGTGAAAACTAAAGCGTTTTATCTATATCAAAGTCGTGTCTGTATCACTTCAAACATTGTCTTTTTTTGTGATAGAAATTTTTTTGCAAATACCTTTCCTGATGAGCTTTCGTGAAAAATTCACAAACTGTCCTAGCTGTTAAGGTACGATTTCAGATTTCTAATAGATTTTGAGTCACTGAGTCTGTATTTGTAAACCGGAAGTTGCTGCTGCTATTATTTTCCGAGATACAGCTTCCGGAAATTTACTAGATTTGTACTCGAAAATTGTCATGGATCTGATTTCAAAATATATGACTTGGTTCAGAATATCGGATATAACTCTGGTAGTTTGCTAGATATCTCAATATTTTTTGTTTTAGTCAATAGATAATTAAAATGCCTATATCAGTGTGAAAACCAAAGCGTTCTTTCTAGATAACAGTCGTGTCTGTATCCTCTTAAACCTTGCCATTTATTGCGTAGAAGAAAAATGTCTACACATATTTTCCTGAGCTTTCGTGAATATTTCGAAAACTTTGCCAGTTGTTAACTTGCGATTTAAGTTTTCCAATAGATTTTGAGTCGTTGAGTCCGTATTTGCAAACCGAAAGTCGCTGCTGTTGTTAATTTCCGAGATACGACTTCCGGAAATTGACTAAATTTGTACTCGAATAATGTCATGAATTTGATTTCAAAATATGTGGTATTGTGTATTGTTTCAGTATATCGGCGATAACTCTACTAGTTTACTGGATATTTTAATAGTTTTTGTTTTAGTCAATAGATAATTAAATTGCCTTTAATATGGTACTAACAAAAGAGCAACTAAAGCGTTCTATCTAGATAACAGTCGTGTCTGTGTTGTATCAAACATTGTAATTTTTTTTGTGAAAGAAATTTTTTTGCAAGTACCTTTCCTGATGAGCTTTCGTGAATATTTCGCAAACTGTGCCAGCTGTTAAGTTGAGATTTCTGCTTTCCAATAGATTTTGAGTTGCTGAATGCGTATTTGCAAACCGGACGTGGCTGCGGTTATTACTTTCTGAGATACAGTTTCCGAAAATTGACTAAATTTGTACTCGCATAATGTCGTGAACTAGATTTCAAAATATGTGACTTGTTCCAGTAAATCGGCTATAACTCTAGTAGTTTACTAGATATCTCAATCATTTTAATTTTTTCTCAATAGATAATTAAATTGCCTATAATATGGAGAGAACTAAAGCGTTCTATCTAGATAACAGTTGTGTCTGTATCGTCTCAAACCTTGCCATATATTGTGTAGAAGAAAATTTTTTGCAAATATTTTTCTGATGAGCTTTCATGAATATCTCGCAAACTGTGCTAGCTGTAAAGTTGCGATTAAAAGATAACTAAAGTTCAGTTTTCTAATAGATTTTGAGTCGCTGCGTCTGTATTTGTAAACCGGAAGTCGCTGCTATTGTTACTTTCCGAGATACAGCTTCTAGAAATTGACTAGTTCTAAGTTTTACTCGAATGAAATTGATTTCAAAATATGTGACTTGTTTCAGTTTATCGGCTATAACTCTGGGAGTTTACCACATATCTCAATACTTTTAGTTTTAGTTAATAGATAACTAAATTGTCTATTATGTGGTGAAAACTAGATAGTCCTATCTAGATAACAGTCGTGTCTGCAAAGTCTCAAACAGCTAAAACAAATTTCTAAAACTAAAGTCTAAAACTAATACATTTCTAGCGAAAAGAGACTAGACGGCGGAACAAATCAAACTACATAGTCTAACTACATTTATTAACTAACAAAAACATTTACAAACTAAACCTCGCACAGTGGGGTATTTCAGCGATTTAGCCGGCCAAAATTATTTCTTAGTTTATATACATTTTATTACTACTATTTTATTTATAGTTGTTATAGTTGTTTGAAGTATATAGGAGTATAAATAAATAGAAAAAAAGTATGGAAAAATATATAAAAAAGTATATTGAGACAAAAAAAAATTAATCAAAAACTAAATTTTTCATAAAAACAAGAAAACTTATTAGTTAACCTGAAGAGTCCCACATCTCGTCGTCAGTTCGACATTGCCCAGTTTCCTCCGCATATTCTTCTGAAGAACTTTCGTCATTTTTATTAATGGGTTCGTCGGAAACAAGCATTTGAATTGCTTCTTTGCTGTGCATCACTGATCCTTTTCTTGGTTTCGGCCTGATACTAGTAATTAGGGCATCAGAGCTGAGCAATAAACTGTTAATAACATTTAAATTGCACTGATCTCTCGAGAATTTAAAATTACCTCTAAAATCGCGTTGATTCGTATTATTAGGTTCCCTCACTTTGGAAGTCACCATGTCGTGGTGTGAGGGCTTAGTTTCGCAACAAACCGTTAGACGTTACCGACCAGAGTAAAACTCCGGTCGGAGCGGTCAGCGGAGAGCGAACAACCAAGAACTTCCAAACCGAAACCTTCCCTGCCGAAAGGACTGGTTGGTGGCCAAGGGCAACCGGCCATCGCTAACGGAGCCCCTCTGATACCTGGCGACCTCAGAGAGTATCAAGCCTTACCATGTCAAGCAGGACTCTGACGTGGCGGACCTTTAGTTCCCTTGCTACTCGTGGGATTTATATGAATTCCAAAAGTAAAAATAATCCATGTGTGCGGGACCTAACCGACACAGAGAACAAGGAAGTCAGCCCGGATTCCCGGGAAGACGACCTTGACCTCACACTCGTAGACATGAGCAGTCCAGTCATGTTTACAGAAGCAGAGGTAGATGTTCTTGTAGGGACAGAGGAGGACTTGCCGCCTCCTGTCACAAAACAAAACTTGACCAGCAGGCGCACCAAAATAGCCCAAGTTAACATCCATCATGCCAAAGCAGCTTCAGCTGTTATGGCTAGGATGTTCACCAAGCAGCACCTAGGGCTAGCACTGCTTCAAGAACAGTGGACCTACGGAGGTAAGATCAGAGGCCTTAGCAACAGGGAATGTAAGTTGGTATGGGACTGCCGTGAAGTCTCCCCTAGAACTTGCATTATGGTAAGAAATGGTATAAATTACTTATGTCTTTCAGAATTTTTAACGCGGGATTTAGTACCAATTCAGGCCCTCATCAAGACCGAGAGTCTCCACCGCGAAGTAGTGATCGCATCAGCATACTTCCCTGGCGATGGTAACAGCATACCACCCATTGAAGTACAAAAGCTGGTGGAACACTGTATTAGGAGAAGGCTGCCACTCATCCTGGGATGTGACGCGAACGCACACATTGAGATGTGGGGCAGCACGGACACTAATAAGAGGGGTGAGTACCTTTTAGAATACCTCATTAAAGATAACTTAATTGTGTACAACGTTGGGAACACACCAACATTTGTCACTAAAGTCAGAAATGAGGTACTGGATATTACGGTAGGTAGCGCTAAAGTAAGTAAACTAATTAAAAAGTGGAGGGTTTCAAGTGAGCACTCAATGTCAGATCATAAGATCATAGATTTTGAGCTGGAAGGAGCGAGTGAGGAAAACACCCCCATTCGAAACCCCAGACAAACTGTGTGGCCTATGTTTAGTTCCCAACTAAAAGAAAACCTAGAGCAGGTGACAGTGCGGGGTAGTATCAAACACTACACCGTGCTGGAGCAGGCCGTAGGAGAAATAAATGTAGCAATCACCACGGCATTTGAATCCAGCTGCCCGGTAAAAACCGTGAAGGAGCATAAGGACGAAAAATGGTGGAACAAAAATTTGTCTACACTAAGAGCAAAAGTACGTAGGCTTTTTAACAAAGCCAAGCAATACGGAAATTGGCTAGAATACTCTGAGGTGCTTACCACCTACAACAAAGAGATCAGAAGGGCAAAAAGGGAAAACTTTAGGACCTTCTGTAAAAACGTAGAATCCACGCCGGTGGCAGCTAGACTGCACAAAGCACTAGCGAAGCATAGAGTGGAAATGACAACCACTCTCAAGAAACCGGATAGGACCTTCACGGAGGATGAAGAGCAAAGAGCTCTCCTCCTACTAGAAACCCATTTTCCGGGATGTAGAGGATACAGGGATACCGAGGGCTTGATGCAACCACGGAAACTAAGTCGGGCCGACTGGAAGAGGGCAGCGTCCATCTGTACGGAAAACCGAATCAGATGGGCTATCGGCACTTTCCAGCCTTTTAAGGCCCCAGGTCTGGACGGACTAGTTCCTGCCTTCCTACAAAAGGGAGAGAGAGAACTAATGCCGTATCTTCTAAATATCTTTAGAAGTAGCTTAGCGCTCGGATATATACCGGAGCTATGGAGAAGGGCTAAGGTGGTATTTATACCGAAGGTGGGGAAGAAAGACATCACTCAACCGAAGTCATTTAGACCCATTAGTCTAACATCTATTATGTTAAAGACAATAGAGAAGGTGATTGATAATTACCTCAGGACTATAGTGCTGGTAGGTACACCACTACACAGGAGTCAGCATGCTTACAGAGCAGGGAAATCCACAGAAACCGCCCTGTATCAGCTGACAAACGAAATAGAAGCAGCACTAGAGACAAAGGAAGTAGCGATATGTGCCTTCTTGGATATAGAGTGAGCTTTTGACAACACCTCACACGAGGCTGTCAGGGCGGGCCTCGAAAGAAGGAATATCGACAGCACTATCTCAAAGTGGATGGGAGAAATGCTGAGAACTAGAACGGCGGAGACACAAGTGGGAAAAGACACCATTAAGATATCCACAACTCGAGGGTGCCCACAGGGAGGTGTACTATCACCGCTAATGTGGAGCCTGGTAGTTGATGAACTATTGGTTAGGCAAAACGACCTAGACATCAAATGTCAAGGTTACGCCGATGACATAGTCATAATGGCCAGAGGAAAATTTGAGGGAACGCTCTGTGAAATTGTTCAGAGAGGCCTCAAAATAACTAGTAGATGGTGTCAAACAGTGGGATTGAGACTCAACTCGAGCAAAACCACGGTGATACCATTTACTAGAAGGAGAAAACTAAACTGCCTACATCCCATACTCATAGATGGGAAGGCAGTAGCATACCAACAGGAGATAAGGTATCTGGGTATCACACTAGATAGCAAACTCCTATGGAATAGACACGCTGAGGCAGTGGTAGGTAAAGCCAAACGCGCCCTATTGGTGTGCAGAAATCTGGCAGGAAAAACGTGGGGTTGTAACCCCACTATCCTGCGATGGATGTACACCATGATAGTGAGACCTGCAATCACTTATGGGGCGGTTGCGTGGGGAAGTAGAATCAAGCTGGCCTCTATGAGGAAACAGCTTGAGAAGATTCAAAGACTGGCGTGTGTCTGCATAACGGGGGCGATGGGGTCGTGTCCGACCGCAGCATTGTAGCTGCTGCTGGATCTGACTCCGCTGCACCTTGTGGTGCAGAGCGCCGCCAGATCGGCGATCGTAAGGTTCAGCAAGGAAGGAATGGGCAGAGGCAAAATAATCGGGAGCAGAGACCGAAACAGCCTCGCTGCCAAGATCCCCTGGCTGGAAGTACCAAAAGACGAAATGGTATGCAAATACCACTTCGAGAAAAACTACACAGCAATGTGTAGTAGTAAAGCCGATTGGAGCGACGAATCCTCAGCATACCACATAGAACAAAATGCCATCAAGTGGTATACAGATGGTTCGAAGACAAAGGAAGGCACTGATGCAGGAGTGTTTGGACCTCGTACCAGATATTCCGAATCCATGGGAACATCCCCAAGTATCTTCCAAGCAGAGGTACACGCAATCGGAAGATGTGCACTGTTTAACCTCGACAGGAAGTACCGCAAAAAACGAATTGCAATCCTTTCAGATAGCCAAGCAGCCATCAAGGCCATTAGCTCATACACCATCAGATCCAAACTGGTATGGGACTGTGTGGGGAAGCTGAACAAGCTTGGCAGGGATAATAAAGTAACGCTATACTGGGTACCAGGACACACTGGTATAGACGGAAACGAAGAAGCCGATCACCTAGCAAACAAGGGATCCAGTAGCCCCTTTATAGGTCCGGAACCCATATGCGGTATGAGCGTGAACACCATCCGCAGAAGTTTAGATGAAGAAATAAGAGGAAAATGGATGAAAACCTGGAAAGAACTTCCAGGGCTAAGTCAATCCAAAGTGATGCTGGGATCTTTCAACCAGAAGAGAACTAAAGCTTGCCTGAAACTAAGCAGGAACAAGCTCAGAATTCTGACAGGAGCCCTGACGGGACACTGCAGACTTAGGAAACATCTCAAGGCCCTAGGCCTAGAGGAGGATGATGGATGTAGATTTTGTGGCTCAGCAGAGGAAACCCCCATACATCTGTTCAAAGACTGCGGAGCATTACTCCGCAAGAGACAGATGTACCTTGGGGCTCACTGCTTGAACACAGAGGGGCTGCAGGCCTTGAATCCCACCCAGATCCTGAGATTCCTAAAGGAATCAGGATTAGAGGAGGCGCTCTAAATGGGTAAGTACACCAACACTTGGAGGAGGAGGGTGGGGTACAATAGATCTATAAAGGTCGCAGTACAAGTCGTCACCACCATATCTACAATCTACAATCTACATGTATGCAGAACGAATAGAAGTAGTACCATGAATTCTTTATTTTTTAAAGGCTTTTCTATGTACAATAAATTACCATGCTTAATTAAATCAAGTTCTTCATTAACCATTTTTAAAAAACAGTTATTGGAATACATCCGTCACATCAAATAAAACATGAGTCCTGAAGAATTCTTACTAATAATGTGTTGAAGTGTATGTTGTTTTTATTAAATATTTTATTTGAATCTGTATCTTTCATAAGTACATAATATCCACAAGTAATCTTGATCTTAATATGTATATTTCGGTAGAAATAATCTACTAATGTATAAGTATTAGTGTTCAAACTTTTTATTTTTTATTTTCTTTTGTAATGATTATTAGGGTTTTCCTATTTGTCAATAAAGTTTTATTTATATTATACTATTTAATATAAAAAACATATCGATGAACAAATAGAAAATAACAATAAAAATACCAGACCTGATAAAAATGTTCAAGCCAGGAAGAAATAAGTCAGAGCTTATACAACCTTTTGTATCCAACCTTGCCTATGTGTTGTAACAACCTTGCCTATGTGCCGATACAACTGTAATTCACTACTTGAATAAGACAAAAGACCTAAGAAATGATCAAAACAACAAATTACTCATATCAAACATCAAGCCATACAAAAAACGTAACTTCTCAAACGATTGGTCACTGGGAAAAATCCTTGCTGTCTAAAGCAGGCTTTGATACAAATCACTTCACAGCACATAGTACAAAATATGCTGCAGTATCAGTGGCTGGTTTTGGAAGTGGATATATACACAACCAGACGTACTGCTGGTTGGATTCGACGGTCACAGACCTTCGCAAAACTTTACAATCGCCCTATCCAAGATAATAACGATACGTTCGCAAAATCTGTATTATCTAACGCACGGTAACTCTTTTCTTTATGGTTTCCAGTCATGTAACATGATAAATGAATGAGTTTTCCTATACGCTAAAAGTCTACAAATCAACGAGAACGAGACGTGTAGTATAATTAAACGATCAAACGAGCCCGCCGAAGTTCGATCGTGATTATACGAAACGTCTCGTTCGAAGATGATCAATCTCCCTAAATACATGTACCCGTTAATAAACATACCCTAGATCATCTTGCAGGGAAAACTCAACTACAAAAATCTCTAAAAATATGACTGTACTGGTCCGGGCCGGCTAGTCCACACTAGCCTAGGCGCCAAATTTCAAACTCTAAAAAGTGTGAAATGTAAGCAATGACGAGCGTACTACAAATCATCTTCGAACGAGACGTTTCGTATAGTCACGATCGAACTTCGCCCGCCTTCGGCGGGCTCGTTTGATCGTTTAATTATAACTTAAAAAACCACGGGGACGCACGCGGAAGTATAGCAAAAACCTTTTTGAAAATCAATCATGGAGTTTTTTTTCATTAATTTCGATTACCATTTTGTATCCTTAAAATTATTCGATAAATTTACATAAAATCGATAAATACATATGTGATATTACCTGATATATTGGAATCCATCACAATTTTTGTCAAAACAAACTTCAAAATTAAAATTTTAGAAGTATTTTCGAGGAGGCCCAGAACTAGTCACACACTTACAACAGAGATCGATTTACGACTAATACTACGGTGCGTACTTAACACGTTGACTGCCACGGCAATTTTCAGAATTCCGGTCTAAAAAGCCAATTTCATTTAATCATTTTATATTATTAAAAACTCTAATTATATTAAATAGTAATCATCAAAAAGCATAGAAAATGTATTTTTAAAAAAAAAAGGTCTTACGAATTATCTCGTAGTTGGCTTATGTAACAGAAATCTCTTCGCGGAAGCCAACTACGAGTTAATTCGTACACAGACACGTTTAGACCTGTCGCTTCGCTAAAGCTGAATCAGATATATGCGTCCATATTCGTCAGTAGTATATCAGATATTGTCGAGTGCTTCACATTTACGTCTTTCTTGAGTGTGTTGTTTTATAATTATTGTTATAAATAAATTATCAAGAAACCTATATGGATAAGAAAAGACCACTGACTGAAAATGAACTTGAGTACTACGCTAATCTAAGTGATTCAGAATTTGACGAGATTTTCGGCGAGGATGGTAACGACAGTAGCGATTATGAACCTTCTGAGAATTCAATGACGTGATAGTGACGATGAAGTCGTCTCCGAACCTGAAGATGAAGTTGTTCCCGAACCTGAAGATGAAGTTGTTCCCGATCCCGATGATAATGATGATGAACCCCAAGCAACAACATCAAATCCGAATGATAATTTGTGGACAGACATTCAACAAAATCCTGAAATATTTATTTTCCAAGAAAATGTTGGTTTGAAATTGGATACGTCAAATTTTACAGTGCAAACGCTGGTGGACTTATTTTTTTCGGAAGAGTTTCTTGCATTACTGCTCGAACAAACGAAAAAAAAAAGAATCTGCAAAACGCACAGCAATAAAAATGGAAAAGTGGACAGACGTCAGTGCTGCAGAGATGAAAGTGTTTATTAGACTTTTGTTACAAATGGGGCCTTGTTCTTTCCCATCAATTGAACATTACTGGAGCACAAGCAAGCTATATAATGTAATGTTTTGGCGCTCAAATATGAGTCGAAATCGATTCCAGTTCTTACTTCGTTATTTTCATTTGGTTGATAACACAATACCATCTGCCGACAGGTTATACGAGGTGAGACCAATTCTAACTCATTTCAACAATATTATGCGTGAAACCTATGTACCAGATAAAAATATTTGTATTGACGAATCCATGATGCTGTGGCGTGGAAGATTGCATTTCCGCCAGTACATAAAAAATAAAAAACACAAATACGGTGTCAAACTGTACGAACTATGTGAGTCCGACGGTCTTGTAATGAAAATCAAAATTTACAGCGGAAAATCAGAGGAAACTGACCATAATTTAGGTCACACTACTGATGTTGTGTTACATTTTTTGTGTTACTCGAGGACTATCTCGATAAGGGATACACGCTTTATATGGACAATTTTTATAATTCTGTTACTCTAACTAAATTACTAAATACAAGAAAAACTTACGTGTGTGGAACTCTACGAAATAACAGAAAGAGAGAGAAACCCCAGAGATGTGGTAGATCATCATCAAACAGCCCTTTGCGTCCACTGCTGGACATAGGCCTCCCCAATTTCCGCCCATTTCCTCCTATCCTGAGCCTCTCGCATCCAGGCTCCTCTTGTTCTTTTTATATCGTCTGTCCATCTTGTGGGGGGCCTCCCCCTGCTTCGTATATCTGCTCTTGGCCTCCACTCCAGTAGTCTCTTGGTCCATCTTCCATCTGACATTCGGGCCACGTGTCCAGCCCAGTTCCACTTTAGCCTCGCCATACGCACAACCACATCTGTGACACCTGTTGTTCGGCGTAGGTCTTCGTTTGTGATATGGTCTCGTAGCGACACGCCGAGCATCGATCTTTCCATCTTTCGTTGTGCAATTTGGAGCTTTTTTGCAGTGGCGACGGTGAGTGTTGCGGTTTCAGTGCCGTAGGTCATAACTGGCAATACACATTGATCAAACACTTTCCTTTTCAAGCAGACTGGCAGATCGCTTTTGATTACGTCCCGAAGTTTTCCATATGCGGCCCAAGAGAGGATTATTCTTCTTTTAAATTCGCATGTTTGGTTGTCTCTAGTTATGCGTATTTCGTGACCTAAATAGGTGTATTTGTCTACGAAATCAATATCTCTATCGCCTACATCTATCTGTCTGCTCGGGACCAAGTTTGTCATACATTTTGTTTTGGAATAGTTTATTCTTAGGCCTACGGTATTACATGCTTCCTGGAGTTCTAATAGCATTGTTTTTATATCGTTAAGATCGTCAGCAAGCAGCACTATGTCATCTGCAAATCGCAGATTTGATAGATTTTTGCCATCTATGGTTAAGCCTTTTCTTTCCCAGTTGAGCTTTTTGAAAGCGAGTTCCAAAACCGCGGTGAACAATTTAGGCGATATCGTATCCCCCTGTCTCACGCCTCTACCAATTGGAATGGGTTTGGTGTTTTCATGGAGTTGAACCGTCATACTGGCGTTTTTGTAGATGTTGTAAATGGTTCTCGTGTAGCGATGGTCGACACGGCATTCCTGTAGTGCTTCCATAACTGCATCTAACTCGACGGTGTCAAATGCTTTATGGAAATCTATGAAGGCCAGTACGAGTGGTCTGTTGTATTCAATACTTTTCTCGACTATTGTTTTAACACTTTGTAGAAGGTCATTGGTTCCGTATCCTGTGCGAAATCCTGCCTGTTCCACTGGTTGGTAGAAGTCCAGTTTATTTTCAAGTCTATTTGTTATTATTCTTGTAAATAGTTTGTAGAGATGACTTAGAAGGCTTATCGGCCTATAGTTTTCTAGGTCAGCTATATCTCCTTTTTTGTGTATTAAGATCACAATAGCGTTGTTCCATTCATTTGGTACTGTACTGTTGAACAGGCAAAGATTGAACAGGTCTCTGATTTTTCCTAGCAGGTGGACACCTCCGATTTTGATGGCGTCTGCGGTGACGTGGGTAAGGGGTGACGGCAATAACCACCATGTAAGTCCGACCCAAATGTCAACCTCTCCTGCACGCGGTGCCCGCTGCTAGATAACGAACGAGGCTCTGGCGACCGAGTCATGGCGGTATAACCATTCAAACGAGAATAAAGGAAATGTATTCTCACCGTGAGGGGTTGCTAATCTCCCAGCGGGCGCCTCCCCAGGGGGCGGGTAGGGGAAAGCCTCCCAGATATGGGTGGTACCGGGGAAATTAAATACCCGGGGCGGACCGAAACTAGCAACAACAGTAGCGTCTGACCCAGAGTGGGCCGCTGCAAACGGCGTCTGACCCAGAATGGGCGGCCGAAAACCAAACTCACCAACCCGTCTTGCCAGCGTGGTGTTTTACGGCAAAAAAACCCTTATTTTTGTGGTAGATCGTAAACTCAAAAAAGGAGAGTGTATTTGGCAGCAAAATGGACCTGTTACTGTGTGCAAATGGAAGGACAAACGAGATGTCCTTAGCATTTCAAACATGCATGTTGTTGAAATGGTAGAGGTGTCCAATCGCAATGGAAAACTTTCTATGAAACCGAATATAATTCGAGATTACAATAAAGGAATGTCTGGAATTGACCGATCAGATCAAATGCTGTCGTACTACACATCTCTAAGAAAGACTATTAGATGACCTAAAAAGGTTTCACTACATATTATAGATATATATACACAATGCGCACACAATTTTTCAAAAAGTAACTTCTTCTAAAATAAAAGTGATAAAGTTTAGAGAAGAATTCGTCGTCGCGTTGATTGGAGAAGAGATTCAACCAGTTTCGGAAAAGATGAGATTGCAAGAGCTTCATTATTTAGAGAGTCTGCCACCTACCGAAAAAAACAACGTCCGACAAAGCCATGTCGTATATGTACCCAAGCAAAAAAACGCCGAGAAACGCGTTATTCTTGTCCGGCCTGTGAAGAGAAGCCAACCCTTTGTGTGGAAGATTGTTTTAAAAAGTTTCACAAACAAAAAAAATATTCTTTTACTTCTTGATTTTGAATAAATTTTTTATAATTATATTTTCTGTTTATTTATTAATAAAATTTCTGTTCATGTAGCCAGCATTGATTTTTTGTTCTCTTCCCAGAAGCCATCTATCCATATCAGCACTGATATGTTACGAGTTTAATCGTAGCTGCGCGAAAATGGTAAGTAAACACAGTACGAGATAACTCGTAGCCGGCGTCCTAGCAAAGAACGCAATCTACGAGTTATCTCGTAGTTGGCAGTCAACGTGTTAAACAAGTGATTAAAAAAAAGGGTTGTATATTGTTCTATGTCTATTTAACATTAAGGGGTGTATGGGGGGCAATGTAGGAGTAGCACCTTTACATTGGAAACGGCCACACCAAGCATTTGCATAGGTGGTTTTCAAGTACTGGGCTCCACAATGTCCTCAGCTCTCACTTGTTGGCTCCAAGCGCCACACCCTGGTAAACTGCGTTGGTCCGCAGACTAAACCAAGTGAGGGTATTACCGAAAAACTACCGGTATAAGTAGTTGTATCTTGTTGACCAACAGCTTAGGGTGGATGAGTTAAGAAGAATTAGGGCACCTATTTGCTCTGGGGCTAGGAAACTGACCCCAAAGGCGGAAGAACCCAATTGCAGGGTCAACGGCATAGGGATGCAGAAGGCCCCGAGAAACCACTGCAGTAAAGCCCATAATGGGATTCTCTAGTATAACTATCACGGCATCATGACAATCAAAACAGAATATTCCGGAGTAAAAAGTCCCCCGATCGGATCTCCGGGGGGGACAGTTTTGAAGAATGAGGCGACGAGAAAAAAACTACGATCAGACGTACACATGAGATTAGGCACATGGAATGTAAGAACGATGGCACACCCTGGAAAAATCTACAACGCTATCCAGGAGATGGAAAGAATGAACATAAAAATAATGGGAATAAGTGAGATGCGATGGAATGGATTCAATTATAGTGATATTGGAGATCATCGTATCTACTACTCTGGAACAACAACCGAAGAGAAAAAACATGGTGTGGGGATCATTGTTAACGGATCAATAGCTAAATGCGTGACAAATTTCGTGCCAATCTCGGAAAGATTAATGCTGCTTCAGATGGATGCCAGACCTGCCAAAATCAATATAATACAAGTATATGCACCAACATCTGATACAAGTGATAAAGATGTAGAAGAACTCTATGCAAAAATAACTGAAATACTTAAAGTACTACCAAAGCAAGACCTGACAATAATAATGGGAGACTTTAATGCTAAAATTGGTAGAGGACGAACAAACGAGTATATAGATCCATATGGTCTGGGAGAAAGAAACGAAAGAGGAGATCTGTTGAGCATATTTGCAGAAGAGAACGAATTTGTGATAGCAAACACTTGGTACAAGCTTCCAGCAAGAAGACTATATACATGGAAAGCACCTGGAGATACTCCCAATAAAATAATCCGAAACCAAATTGACTACATTCTAATTAATAGAAGACATAGAAATAGTTGCACTTCCGTAAAAACATATCCAGGAGCCGATATCCAATCAGATCATAACCCTGTGGTTGGTGTATTCAAAGTAACAATGAAAGCCATAAAAAGAAAAAACAATATAAACAAATACGATCTTCGTAAGCTTAAAATACCAGCAATAGAGGCTAGAGCTCGAGAACTGATTAACAGCAAATACAGAGTAGTACAAGAAGATGGGGACTTTGAAAAGGAAATTGAGTTATTGGTCCACACTGTTAAGGATGTTAAAGAAGAACTTTTGAAGGCTGATAAGGTTAAAAGAAAATCATGGATGACGGATGAAATTCTGTATCTTATGGAAAAGAGAAGATCGTTAAAAAACAGCAACAATACGAGAGAATATGCAGAAATAAAGAGGAGTATCAGAGATAAAATCAGAGAAGCCGAAGAGAACGAACATATAGGTCAATGCACAGAGATTGAAGAACTACAAGACAAGTACGATAGCTTTAACGTGCACAGAAAAATTAGAGACATGACAAGCAGAACAAAACCGAGAACGATAAATAAATTGGTGGATGGCGAAGGAAAACTGATCATTGACACAGGTGACATAAAGGAAACATGGAGAAGATATTTTGAACAACTGTTTCATGATACTAGAGCGGAACCTCCATCCATAAACAACTCGGATGGACCGGAGATCCTGATGGATGAAGTAAAGCAGGCAATAAAAACAATGAAAGACGGTAAAGCACCTGGACCAGATGAAATCCAATCGGAATTCTTTAAACTACTGGATGACGACAGGGTAAAAAATCTGACAAAAATATTCAACCAAATTTATAACTCTGCAAATATACCACAAGAATGGCTAGAGTCAGAATTTATAACATTACCCAAAAAACCAAAAGCAAAGAAGTGTGAAGAGTTCAGAACTATAAGTCTCATGAGTCACCTTCTCAAATTATTTTTAAAAATAATTCACAGAAGAATTTACAGAGTTTGCGAAGAACAAGTATCACCAACTCAGTTTGGTTTCAGAAATGCGATGGGCACACGAGAAGCATTATATTGCACGCAAGTACTATTTCAACGGTGCAGAGATATGAACTGCGACATTTTTGCCTGTTTTGTTGACTACCAGAAGGCTTTCGACAGGGTCAAACACCAAAAAATGATTAACATCTTAAAGGAAACTGGGATGGACGGCAAGGATCTACGAATTATTACGAACCTCTACTGGAACCAAAAAGCCGTAGTGAGAGTAGAGACAGAAAATACCGAACAAATAGACATAATGAGAGGAGTGAGACAAGGATGTATATTGTCCCCTCTTATTTTTAACATCTATTCTGAATACATATTTAAAGAAGCTCTGGAAGAGTGTGAAGCTGGCATCTCTCTCAATGGCGAAAAAATCAACAACATACGATATGCAGATGACACAGTGATGTTTGCAGATAGTATAGAAGGACTACAACATCTAATAAACAGACTTGTAGAAAAGAGCACAGAATATGGCTTGGATATTAACATCAAGAAGACAAAACTTATGGTCATCAGCAAGTCCTATATTGAAAACTGTGAACTTACTGTCAATCAAGAGCCAATCGAACGGGTGGAGAGGTATACATATCTTGGCACAAATGTTAATGATCGGTGGGATCACTCTCAGGAGATAAAAATTCGCATTGAAAAGGCAAGATCTGTTTTTACCAAAATGCGATCTGTACTAACAAGCCACAACCTAACAATGACTACAAAGCTGAGAATGATGAGATGCTATGTGTTTTCGGTTCTTTTTTACGGAATGGAATCGTGGACACTGACAGAAGCCACCAGCAAAAAGTTAGAGGCATTTGAAATGTGGATATATCGCAGAATGCTGAGAGTCTCCTGGAGGGATCGAATGATGAGATCCTCCATAGAATGAACAAGGAGAGAGAGGTTCTAAACACAGTCAAGTGCAGAAAGCTAGAATATCTTGGCCACATCATGAGAAACGAAGATAGATTTCATTTGCTGCAGAAGATTATCCAGGGAAAGGTGGCAGGAAAGAGGTCAATCGGCGCCAGACGAATATCTTGGTTGAAAAACCTAAGAACCTGGTTCGGCATGACGACAACAGAACTTTTCCGTGCCGCAGTGAATAAAGTCATCATAGCCCAGATGGTTACCAACGTTCGGAACGGACATGGAACTTAAAGAAGAAGAAGATTTAACATTATCAGGATATACATACTTTTTTTTCACGTGGAACAAATTCTAGAAAATCGATTTTTGGCCGCCTAAATAGTGTAAATACCCCACTTGTGCCTCGTATTAATCCCTCCGTCCGTCTCCGTCTGAAATTGCATGAAATAAGACACAACTTCTAAAACTTGAAAACTGAATTTGTTTCGACTAGAACTAGAAAAAAAAACTAGATATTACCGTAATTTATATTGTAATTATTCTAAATATTGTAATTAGTTCAAACGTTGTAATTAGTCTTAATATTATTGGCTAAATCTATTTAGAGAGCAATGTTTTATCAAGTGTAGTTGGTTTGCAATTGGCAATGTTGTCTGTTTGTGGAATTGAAGAAAATATTTGCGATCGTTTGTCAGTAAATTTTCATTAAAAACGTTGCTTTGAGTGTGTTAATGGGTCGATGGAAATATTGGCGAGTTCTGTTGATTTAGCCTTTGCTGAGAGCCGCTCGATTGCAGGGGAGGAAGGCGAGCGGATTAGGAGAAAATTAACGGGAATCAATGGAGAACTCGGCTCGGAAAATCGCTTTTTAATTAATTCTTCATCAACCGATGTCTTTTGATTCGCGAAATTGCCACCGGAAATACCCGTAATCCGCCGGGGAAAAAAACTCCGCAATATAAACCGGCAACGGGAATAAGTGAGTATATTTCGGAAACCGGAAACATAAACGCTATTTCCGGCACATATTTTTATACCTGAAACCGTGATGAGTTTTGATTTGAAAACCGGAAGGTGTTCAAACTTCGCCATTTCCTGCTATTTGAGTTTGAGTTAGAACGTTTTCGCAAATTACCAAAACACGATTTTCAACCTTTTATTATATAAAACCTTTTATTATGTGTGCCCATAAATATGCCCGGCACATAATTTAACAGTATTTTTTCTTCCCAATCTAAATTTGCAAACCGGAAGTTATTGATGTCTTCTGATTCGCGAAATTGCCATCCGAAATAACCGTAATCCGCCGGTGAAAGAAACCGCGCAAGATAAACCGGCAAAGGGAATACGTGAGTTTATTTCGGAAACCGGAAACAGAAACGTTACTTCCGGCACAAATTTTTATACCTAAAACCGTTATTAATTTAGATATAAAACCGGAAGTTCTTATAACTTTGCCATTTCCTGCTATTTAGCTTTGAATTTGAGTTAGCACGTTTCCGCAGATGGCCAAAGCACGATTGTAAAGCTGTTATTATATAAAGCCCGGAAATACTAATCCAACTTCCGGAATGGAATTTAATAGCTTTTTGTCTTCCTAATCTAATTTTGCAAACCGGAAATTACCGCTGATGAATTTAAATTTCAAAAACCGGAAGTTGTTATAAATTCACAATTTCCTGCTATTTAGCTTTGGATGTGAGTTAGCACGTTTTCGAAAATCAGCAAAACACGATTTCAAAGCTGTTATTATATAAAGCCCGGAAATACAAATCCAACTTCCGGCACAAAATTTGCTTCTTGTCTTCCTAATCCAAATTTGCAAGCCAGAAGTTCCGAATGTCTTTGGTTTCGCGAAATTGCCACCCGAAATACACGTAATCCGCCGGTGAAAAAAACTCCGCAATATAAACCGGCAACGCGAATAAGTGAGTGTATTTCGGAAACCGGAAACATAAATGTTACTTCCAGCACAGAATTTTATACCTGAAACTGTGATGAATTTAGATTTGGAAACCGGAAGTTGTTATAGCTTCGCCATTTTCTGCTATTTAGCTTTCAATTTGAGTTAGTGCGTTTTCGAAAATCACCAAAACACGATTTTAAAGCTGTTATTATATAAAGCCCGGAAATACAAATCCAACTTCCTGCACAGAATTTAACAGTTCTTTGTCTTCCTAAACCAAATTTGCAAGCCGGAAGTTCCGAATGTCTTTGGTTTCGCGAAATTGCCTCCCGAAATACACGTAATCCGCCGGTGAAAAAAACTCCGCAAAATAAACCCGCAACGCGAATAAGTGAGTGTATTTCGGAAACCAGAAACATAAATGTTACTTCCAGCACAGAATTTTATACCTGAAACTGTGATGAATTTAGATTTGGAAACCGAAAGTTGTTATAGCTTCGCCATTTCCTGCTATTTAGCTTTCAATTTGAGTTAGTGCGTTTTCGAAAATCACCAAAACACGATTTTAAAGCTGTTATTATATAAAGCCCGGAAATACAAATCCAACTTCCTGCACAGAATTTAACAGTTCTTTGTCTTCCTAATCCAAATTTGTAAACCGGAAGTTACTGTCTTTTCGCCATATAAAGTTATTTAAATTTAAAATTGACACAGACTTATTGACGACTAATTTTGTTTCAACTATAATTAGCTAACTAGTCTATCTTCGACCTTAATTGAAGCTTTATTTATTAGATAACGCATTTAATAATTAATTCACTAACTTTTGTTTGTAAGGCTATTGTCCAATATAGTTTAAAATCCGTTGTAAAATGGCTCTCGAACGTAGTTTAAAATTGGATGGAGAATTGCATCCAGCGCGAATTTTGTTTTTGTGGACTAATTAAGTTTTAATTAGTGTGCACGAAATATTCGTGCGCCCGTCCGTCTGTAATTTGCAACGATTTCGCCGAACAGAGCTCCGTTTAACGGCCGTTTTTATATCCGGAAAGTTTACTGAAACTCAACACTGCGGATAGTTGCAATGCAAATTAATTCGCAACTTTATTTCAGTCTTGTCTATCCGAACTAGTTGGGCTAGCCTTATGTACCTTGCCCTTATAAAATGGTCTAGTTTATTCGCAGACTAACTGCAGACGACCCTCTGCATCTCGAACATCTCGGAATTGCTCTTCGTATTTCTTCGGGATGGCGTTGTATAAACCTATATTTGCTTCTGTTTTCTGGCGAGTATATTCGTCGCACACTTTCTGTGACACGTTATTATACTATCCATCACTTGCCACTGTTCCTCGGACTCGATCATTGAGGAAGAATGGCCTGGATTGTCTTCCGCGTTGATTTGTCCGAGCCCTTTCGTCGCACACTTTCTGTCACATGATATACTATCCATCACTTGCCACTGTTCCTCGGACTCGATCATTGAGGAAGAATGGCCTGGATTGTCTTCCGTGTTGATTTGTCCGAGCCCTTTCGTCGCACACTTTCTGTCACATGATATACTATCCATCACTTGCCACTGTTTCTCGGACTCGATCATTAAGGAAGAATGGCCTGGATTGTCCTACGCGTTGATTTCTTCGAGCCCCTTCGTCTCACACTTTCTGTTACATTATACTATCCATCACTTGCCACTATTCTTCGGACTCAAGCATTGAGGAAGAATGTCCTGGATTGTATTCCGCGTTTATTTATACGAGCCCTTTCGTCGCACACTTTCCGTGACATGATATTATACTATCCATCACTTGCCAATGTTCTTCGAACTCGATCATTGAGGAAGAATGTCCTGGATTGTCTTCCGCGTTGATTCCTTTGGGCCAATAGTCCAGGATACGATCGGCTAGGTGTAAAGACTTCTGTCACTTGCTTGGAGCAATTTTTCGAAATCTTGACTAGTCCTTTCGGATATCAATGTTTCCAAGTTTCGTTCGAGCAAAACTCGATCTATTCCTTTTTACCTTGACGGCGCTTTATCTCTCTCTTTATCTGTTTTAGGAGATTTACGGGGGGAGCCTGCTTTAGATGCTTCAAAAAATCGATATTTTCGAGAATTTTTTTGGGAAGGAAAGAAATATCCGATTAAAACTAAACTTTCAGCGTTTATTATTACATATTTGAAAAATTCAACAATTTTTCGCAAATTGGAAAAAAAATCATTTTTTGGGAAAAAAAATCATTTTTTGGGGAAAAAAATTACTTTAGATTGTTTAAAAAGTAGGTTAATCTTAACTTTCTTAAGGTTTTTTAGGTTCAACTAGAAAATAATTTAATCCCGAATACAATGCACTTTGTCTCGTTACGATAAGACGTTTATTCTTTTCCGCTAATTAGGAAAAATCGGGAAAATGAAATACCGAGAAATCGCGCGTCAAAGTTTTCGTATATAAAAAATCGTACTTTCGTATTTTCTAGAACTAATATCGCATTAATATGCTAATCAGCGATTCCTGGTCCATAGAGTAGCCCTTCTGATTCTTCGAAAAATTGGTTTTCGCCCAAATGTTCCAGTCTACGGGCTGTTCTGGCCTTTTTGGTTGAAAATGAAGCGCGCCTGTTTTGTCGGGTGACGCGCTCCGCGTCGGCGCTGTTGGCAAAATTGTTGCATTGCTGTCCAATTTTTAAATCCAGCAACTGCATTGTTTTCAATGCTGCACCGTAGCCTTCATTAAACATCCCTCCAGCGATATAAGCAGCAATTACAACGATTTTCATGCCTGAGTGAAGATGTTTCGGTGTCATGCGCCACACAGTGGAAATAAATGACTCGTTCGCATTTGGGGTGTGTCCACCCAAACACCTCGTAAGCAGCTCGTATTTGGATAATTCCTCGTACACAGGACGAATGTGATTTTCGACATGTTCGTCAATTAAACGTGGTGGATATTCACTCACACCAGCTTTCGGCGCCCTCCGGGCAATTGTCGTGGCGAGGTAATACATCTGTAGAGCAATAATGATCGAGTGTCGCCATTATTGCATTTGTCATGCCTTCTACAGAATTCAGGTTTCTTCGAATCGCCAGACCGTAATAAATTGTTAATTTTTTATTACAGTTTCGGTGAGCCTCTTCTTTCCACCGAGATCCTCTTGTTTTCTCTTGTTGCGGAGACGAGTACCCACTCGCTTTTGTACATGTCCCACGCACTCGTTTTTGGTTACTATGCACTTGTCGCCGCATGGAACACTGTTCTGGATGCCAAGAACTGTTTTTGAGTCGCCTTTTGATTACTCCAAATTTCTCGATAGACCTTGAGAACATTTCCACCATCGAATCAATTTCCATTTTCCCAGCCGAACCTGCGTGATTCGAAGGACAATTTTCTTTATGTTTTTCATACCATTTTTCAAACATGCCGTCGTTCAATGCATTTTTGTGGATGGCACAGGTATGAGAATATCTGCTTTTAACGTCGAGATCGATCACTTTTCCACTGTAGTACCCAATAAGTGTAGTTACACCGTACAATGAAGTATATCAATGAAGTATACGTTTCTTCCACGATCCATCGCCCGAAATTTTCAAATGGTCAGCTGGTCTTTCAGTTTGTAGGTTAAATTCTTTTTCCTCTTCGACAGCTTTTTTGCAGGCGCTCTCAAACATTGTTTTCGAAGCTGTATACAGGTGTTGCACGATTTTGTCATACGTCGATTTTGCTAAGCCTTGATATATCCATAAGGCCACAAACAATGTTAACGTCTTCTCGTGCGACACCCAAAAGCCTCATGGTGAACACAATTCTTCTGTTGATTTCGTAGCCGGTGCGAATTAACGGTCCGGATTGAATTTCTCGTATACCGCATTTACACGACAAAACGATTTTGAATCCCAGACCTCGATGGCCGCTTTCGGCAAACGTTATTCTCTTACGCTTACACGAATTGCAAATAACTAACTCAGAAATTGCTAAAAACACAGAGACAAACTCGATTATCCGATAGCAATGAGACGGATAAATTATGACATCGTCCGTAGTCGCTGATGCCAATTTCATTTCATTAGCTTTTTCATCGTCCGAGAACGAAATATTATGAAACTGATTGCCGTGGAATCTGCGCTTCTGTGGCTTTCCAGTTCGTTCAGTTGAAGTTTTGCGGCCTTTCGGATAGCTCTGCATGATTTCAAGATGTTCACGTTCCGAAAGACAAATTAAAACTGAAGCAGGCTCCCCCCTTAAATGCTAAATGTAGCTTTGCTCAAGCCGGTGCAGCCAGCTCATATATACCGTTATAAAACATACTTTTATCCCTACCATAACTCGATTTTATCCCTATTTATCTTTTATCCCTACCATAAAGCGATCCGGCCGCTCGTATACCTGCTCGACGCTTGCTCACCATTTCTTCTCTAACTCGGAAAATATTTTGAATTTGCTTCTGAAATTTTAAGGACACATTCTTGCATAGTGTAGGAAGACATTTATGCAAAAAAATTTTTTAAAGCATCTAAAGCAGGCTCCCCCCTTAAGAGCTATCCTCCCCATCTTCGGTGATCTAGGCAGACGGCTTTGTCTGGAATATTGCCTGTGCAACATGCTAGGAGGAGATGAAGGAAAGCTTGTTGGAGGCTCTGGAACTAATCTCATAAGCGTTGGAGGAGTACTATAACCATTCGGACTTAGAACTCGCTTCTATCTGTTTATTGGCAGTCCATTATCTCCAGGACCGGAACTGTCGGAAGGCGTGCACTGCAAGCTATCGAATCTCGAACTTCACTGCAAGCTATTGAACAGTAAATCGCTCCTCTCCTGGGCAAAAACGGTCGCCCCAATCCTATTTTCGAAATGCTAGCGTCAGCTGGGGGGTCAAAGGTACATTATGAGAGACGGACGTCCTTACTGTCTGCACTGTTTCGTTGCGGGGAACCGATCGGCGTGGATCAGGGACAAATGTCGCATGAAAGACAGCGCTGGCACGCGACCGAAACATGTTTCTGTTGTCACACCTGCAGGACGAACGTTTTTGCACTTGCAGTAAAGGGGAGCCTCCCATTTCTTCTGACAGTTGCGGTCCTGGAGTTAGACTGCCAATAAATAGAGGGAAGCGAGTCCAAATGGTGGACAGTTCCTGTCCTGGAGTTAGACTACCAAGAACCATTTTTTTATTTTTTTGCGCTCCACATGCCATCAGTTACACTCGAAGATGGTGTCAGCAACCCCGTGTGAGTCCTCTCCGCAGTATTCGCAGAGACTGCCTGTTGCTTTACCAAGCCTTTGGAGGTAATCACAATAAACCCGTAGCGTAATGTGCTTCGTCTGTTTCCTTCACTTTTCCTTCACTTCGCCGTGCTATTCACATTTTCCACTTTCCAATTTCCACATTCCTAAGTAATTTTCTTGTCCTGTCCCAAGCTTGTTGTCATTCTTCATATGAGTTAGATGCTGTCGCGTTTTTCCTTTCAGTCCTTGTTCGTTTGTCGCCGTTTCATTTAATTGTTCCATTTCCATTAATTCTATGGGAGCAATTCCAGCGATCACTAGAGCGGCTTCTCTGGACACCGTTCGGTACGCGCTGCACACCTTCAATGCTAGCTTCCGCTGTACCGTGGCCGGCTCATCTCTTAAGATTTTCGTCGTAATTGACTTTGCCCATATCGGGGCTGCATATAGCATAGCTCAAAAGTCCCGATTACTACTTCTGGCCCCCCATACATTTGGCATAAGTCGTTTTTAGCGCCTTGAGGCAAGATTTACTAATATGCTGCTTGAAAGATATGCTTTTGCAAATTACAACGCCTTCTTCTTCTTCTGTTGCCTTAAACCTAGGTGCCTTGGCGAATTACCATTTATTGAATAATTGTTAATGTTTCGTTTATTGCTGCTTGGGACGTGTCACCAAAGTTTTTTATTCTGGTCCAGTTCCTGATGTTCGTAAGCTATGATAGCTGTTTGCATCCGATACCCCTTCTGCTTTCTATCTTTCCTTCGAGTATGATGGTATTGACAAATAATTTGTCCCTTCTCGGCACTTTCTCAATGGTAACGTGGTCCACCCATGGGATGCAATCCAGGTTAACAAAGCAAAGGTAAGAGTGAGTGTCCACATCTCGAACGCCTCGATCTTGTTACTGGATGCTACTTTTATCGTCCAGGTATCTGCTCCATACAGTAGGACTGGTCAAACGTAGCATTTGATGGATGTGTGGCGGATTTATAAATTTAGGCTTTTATCGCATAGCAAGGGACGAGTTTGTTGAATGCCTGTCTGGCTTGTTCTACCCTACTCTTGACCTCTTGTAGTGGATCCCAGCTGTCGTTTACTAGTGTGCCTAGGTATTCGAAAGAAATTGGCCTTATATGCCTCTTTCCCGTCAGAAGTACAGCCTCGGGCGCTAGCTGCAGTTGCTTCCGTCCTAACCAATCAACCACTATTCTTATAGATTCATACTCTTATTCCTTTCCGCTCTTCTCACAAACCAAGAGCGCGAGGTCGTCCGCGAAACCGACAATCTCTACACCTTCCGGGAGTTTACGGCGTTTTACTTCAGCGTATACAATGCTCCACATTGTAGGGCCCATCACTGAGCCCTGTGGAACACAACTGTAGACCTTGCGCTCCACTAATTTATTGTCCTCTTCCATAATAATTTTCCTCTAAGACAGGTAGCTGCGTATCATACGTGATGGTATACCTCGTCATTTCACCCCATCGAGGATGCGTTGCGCACGTCAAGTGTTACTAGGGCACAGATTTCCTTTGCAGTTTCAAGGACCTTCTTAATGGCGTCGGTGGTGGATTTTCCTTCTATGATTCCATATTGCTATTCGTAGCGTTTTTTTGACCAGCAGTTACTCGAGCAGCTTACCAGAGGCGTCTACTAGACATAATTGCCTGTACGAAGAAGCTTCATTAAGGGGTGTATCTCCTTTTCTCAGGAGAACTAGTTTAGCCATTTTTCATTGTGCTGGAAAGTTACCTACATTGATTCTTCATTACAACAAGAACATATGCGAGATGACAATTTTTAGCATATCCGGTGGAATTCCGTCTGGTTCTGGGGCTCTGCCGCTCTCAAGCCATTTTCAGTTCTTATTGTGTGAATGGTACTATCTCCGTTACTATTGGCTGATAGAATCTGGGTTCTTGCTGGACGGGGAACAGTGTGTCAACCAACTCTTCTATTTCTAGGGATAGTTTCGTAATTGTGTGTCAGAGTTCCCTTTTTGCATTTTTTTATTTTGAGTATATGCACCTCCGAACTGTATTTGGATCTAGGTTTTTCTTTGGACTCGAGCATTGAGGAATTGTCTTCCGCCTTGTTTTCTTTAAAGCCAATCGTCCTGGCCAAGGTGTAAAGGCTCGCAACTTCTGTTCCTTGCTTTGAGAAATTTTTCGAAATCTTGACTAGTCCTTTCGGATATTACCGTTTCCAAGTTTCGTTCGAGCAAAACTTTTGGACTTGACGAGGCCTTATCTCCCTCGTTATCTGTTTTAGGAGATTTAAGAGCAGTCCTCCCCATATTCGGTGATCTAAGCAGACTGCTTTGTCGGGAATATTGTCTGTGCAACATGCTAGGAGGAGAAGAAGGAAAACTTGTTGGAAGTAATCTCCTAAGTGTTGGAGAAGTACTGAAACCATTTTCATTAGGAACTCGCTTCCCTCTATTTGATGGCTGCCTAGTAACTCTAGGAACGGAACTGTCGGAAGGCGTGCACTGCAAGCTATCGAATATCGAATTTCACTGCAAGCTATCGATCAGTAAATTGCTCCTCTCCTGGACGAGAACAGTCGCCCCAACCCAATGCTCGGAATGAGAGCGTCATCCGGGGGTCAAAGGTACATTATGCGAGGCGGACGTCCTTACTGCCCGCAGTGTTTCGGTGCGGCGAACCGATCGGCTTGGATCAGAAACGAATGTCGCATGAAGGACAGCGCTGGCACGCGAGCGAAACCTGTTTCTGTTGTCACCTTCCTACAGTTCCGGTCCTGGAGTTAGACTGCCAAGAAATACAGAGAAGCGAGTCCAAATAGTGGACAGTTCCGCTCCTGGAGTTAGACTGCCAAGACCCAATTTTTTATTTTTTTGCGCTCCATATACCATCAGTTGAACTGGAAGATGGTGTCAGCAACCCCGTGTGGGTCCTATCTGCAATATTCGTAGAGACTGTCTGTTGCTTTACGAATCCTTTGGAGGTAATCCCTATAACACCCGTGGCGACTAAGTACTTCGCCGTGTTTCCTTCAGCAAACACTTCACTTCCCCGTGCTTCCTCGTGCTCCAAATTTCCACATCTCTAAGTAATTTTCTTCTCCATTGTCCGTTTGCTGCTGTGTCCCAGGCTTCTTGTCATTCTCCATATGATTTAGATGTTGCCTCGTTTTTCGTTTCAGTCCGTTTGTCGCCGTTTCGTTGCGTCGTGTATATGACCACTCTATCATCATCATCATCATTTCCTTTACTCCTCGTGGGAGCATAGGGCATCAACAAACGCTCTCCATCTGATTCTATTCTGAGCCAGCGCCTTTACCTCGCGCCACTCCTTTCCGCTTGCCCTGGCTTCCTGTACGACTGTCCTCCGCCACGTGATTTTTGGGCGGCCTCTCTTTCTTGAACCTTGGGGGTTCCAGTCAAGAGCTTCTTTTGCAATATCCCCCTCCGGCTTTCTAAGTGTGTGTCCGATCCATTTCCACTTCCTTCTTCTTATTTGGGTTTCAACACGCTCCATATTTGCTTTTTTCCAAAGTTCAATATTTGCTATGGTATTGGGCCAAAATATTTTAAGTATTCTTCTCAGACACTTGTTCGTGAATACCTGAAGTTGTGATACTATGGTGGTAGTCACTTTCCACGTTTCGCTACCGTAAAGAAGAACTGATACTACATTAGATTTGAAAATTTGGAGCTTTAAGTTACGGGAAGTTTTTGTTGAGTTCCACAGATTGTTAAGCATTCCGAATGCCTGTCGCGCCTTCTGTATGCGTTGTTTTACGTCTTTATCAGCACCACCATCCTGTGAAATAAGGCTTCCAAGGTAGCAAAAACTATCTACTACCTGTACTTGCCTGCCATCTATCTCCAGGTTGCAGGGGGCTGTCGCATTGATCTTTATCAGCTTGGTTTTATCGACATTGATTTTCATTCCCACCTGCACTGCGTACTTTTTGAGAGCCTCCAACTTTTTTTCCATATCTACTTTCGTGTGGGATAGGAGACAGATATCATCGGCAAAATCTAGGTCTTCTAAATGCCTCACGAGCGTCCATCGAATTCCCCTTGTTTTTTTATTTGCTTTCTTCATGACCCAGTCTAAGACTATGATAAACAGAAGTGGGGAGAGCGTGCATCCTTGTTTTACTCCCGAATGCACTGTGAAAGGTGTGCCGCGTTGTCCTTGGTGGATTACCATGCAGCTTGCTTCTTTGTATAGTAATTTGATTATGTTTATGTACTTTGTAGGCACCCCGTAGCTGGCTAGTATTATCCACATAAATTCCCTGTCCACACTATCGAACGCTTGCTTGAAGTCGATGAACAGTAGATAGAGTGGTGACTGCCACTCGACCGACTGTTCAACGATGATTCTGAGGGTGTTTATCTGGTCGGTACAGGACCTGCCAGGCCTGAATCCCGCTTGCTCCTTGCGTAGTGTCGGTTCAACCACATTGCTGATCCGGTCGTGAATTATTTTGGAAACTAATTTGTTAATGGTGTTAAGAAGAGTTATTCCTCTCCAATTGGAGCATATACTCAGGTCTCCTTTTTTCGCCAGTTTGATAATTAGGCCTTCTTTCCACGTGGATGGTATTACTTCTGTTTCCCATGTTTCTCGAATTATAGGTGTTATAATCTCGGTGATTCCCTTTATGTCTATTTTAAACATCTCCGACTATGTCTCGTCAGCGCCAGGCGCCTTGCCGTTTTTAAGGTGTTTGATAGCGGCCTTCACCTCCTCTATGCTTGGCGTGTCGTCTCTAAATCTTCTGTTTCCGCTTGGTGTCATAGGACTTTGTGGTACCTCTTCCAACGGTGTGTTTAGGAGCTCTTGGAAGTGTTCTGTCCAGCGGGTTATTTGCTGTGCCTCGGTTGTGCATAGCTTGCCGTTCGTCGTGCGTATTGGTCGTTCTGAGGGATAGCTTGTGTTTGTGAGCTTTCGTGTCAGGCGATATGTTTCCTTGGTGTTCATGCTGTCAGCAGCTAGTTGCGCTCGGGTTGCAATATCAGCTAGCCATTTCCTCTTATCAGTTCTAGCACTCTTTCCCACTTGCTTATCGGCTGCGTTGTAAATCTGGGATAGCCTTTGTTTATCTTTATCTTCAGCACAGTTTCTTTGTTGCTTTAAGTTTCGGCGGTCTTGGATTAATTTCCAAGTCGCATCAGATATCCATTCTTTTCTCTCATTGGATTTGTACCCAATGATGTCTCCAGCTCCTCTTAACGCATCTACGATGCTTGACCATCGTTCTGTAATGTCTTTGTTCCCTGTGGTCTTGTCCTTCAGTCTGTTGGCTACTTCCTCTGCGAAGGCCTTTGCCGTCATTTTATCTTGAAGTTTTGCGATGTCAATTTTCTTTGTCTTCCTGGTGGCTTGGCGCTTGGTGTTTGAGATCAGTTTAATACGTAACTGTCCACAGAGAAGGTGGTGGTCGCTATGTACGTCGGCTCCACGGTGATTCCGGACATCAAGCAGTGATGTTCTCCATTTCTTGCTTATGCAAATATGATCTATCTGATTTTGGGTTCTGCCATCCGGTGAGCACCATGTCACTTTATGTATTTCCTTGTGTGGAAAAACTGTTCCGCCTATAAGCAAGTCGTGGTTTGTGCAGAGGTCCGCTAGTAATTCTCCATTTTCATTCATTTCCCCTATACCGTAGTTTCCCATTACTGTCTCCCAGTTAGTGCTGCTTTTCCCAACCTTGGCATTGAAATCTCCCATCACAACTTTTATATCCGTCTTTTTAAGTTGGCGAATTGTGCTTGACAATTGTTGGTAGAATGTATCCTTTTCTTCTTCTGTAGCTGCCATTGTCGGTGCGTAAACTTGAATTATTGATATATACCTCGAGCGCGTTCGGAATCGTGCTGTTATTATCCTTTCTGAGATTGGGCTCCAATCTTCTAAACTTTGCTTTGATTTCTCTGTTAGCATGAATCCGACACCACCTCTGCGCGCCTCGCCAATTTGTTTCCCGGAGTAGAGGAGCACCTCTCCCGTTGATGTTTTCTTTACGCCACTTCCTTCCCATCTGATTTCACTTAGGCCTAGTACTTGTAAGTTGTATCTCCGAAATTCTTTCGTCAGTTGGGCTAAAGTGGTTGGCTTCAGCAACGTCCTTACGTTCCATGTTCCAAATCGTGTCCGATATCGTGCGCTAAAAGTCGTCATTGATTTCATCTGTCCGTTTCCGAGGCTTGTTGGTGTTTCTTTTACAAAGTTGAGTTTCGGTATAGCAGGTTGTAAGCCTGTTGCTACCTAGTCTTATTTTGGTCCGCGGAGGCTATTTTATTTTGCCTCTACCCTTCAAGCATGCTTGACGAGCGTTCCCCTATCCGCCCTGTAGGGGTTAGACTTCCCCCCAGGGACCACTCTATCACATGTCATTAATTCTATGGGAGCAATTCCAATATTCAATAGAGCGGCTCTTCTGGGTACTGTTCAATACGCGGTGCATACCCTCAATACTAGCTTCTATTGTACCGATGCCGGCTCATCTCTTAAAGTTTTCGTCTTATTGGGGTTGCAAATAGCATATCAGAGGGCAACCGAGCACAAAAGCCCCGCTTGCTATTTCTGGGCCCTCGTATATTTAGCATGAGCAGTTTTTATCGCTTTGTCGCTAGATTTACTAATATGCTGCTTGAAAGATATGCTTTTGCTGATTACAACGCCTTCTTCTTGTTCTTCTGTTGCCTTACACCTATGGGTTTATGTTTTGTTTATTGCTGCTTGGCACATGTCACCAAACTTTTTGATTCCAGTTCCTGATGTTCCTTAGCTATGATAGCTGTTTACTTCCGATGCCCCTTCTGCTTTCTATCTTTCCTTCGAGTATGATGATATTGTATAGTAATCTGTCCACTCCTGCCCTTATCAGCACCTTCTCGTTGGTAATGTGGTCCACCCATGAGATACGAAGCATTCTTCTGAGTGTCCACATCTCGAACGCCTCAATCTTGTTGATGGATGCTACTTTTATCGTCTTCTCCATACAATAGGACTGGCCAAAAGTAGCATTTGTTCATTTTGTGGCGGATTTCTAAATTTAGGCTTTTATCGTATAGCAAGGGACGTAGTTTGTTGAATGCCTGTCTGGCTTGTTCTACCCTATTCATGATTTCTTGTAGTGGCTCCCATCTGCCGTTTATTAGTGTGCCTAGGTATTCGAAAGAAATTGGCTTTATATGCTTCTTGCCCGTCAGAAGTACAGCCTCGGGCGCTAGCTACAGTTGCTTCCGTCCTATCCACTTAATCACTATTTTTACAGTTTCATACTCTTATTCCTTTCCGCTCTTCCCACACACCACAAGCGCGAGGTCGTCCGCGAAACAGGCAATCTCTACCCCTTCCGGGAGTTTAAGGCGAAGCACTTAATGAAAGTATCACTGAGCCCTGTGGAACAGCACTGTATACCTTGCGCTCCACTAATTTATTGTCCTCTTCCATAATAATTTTCCTCTTAGACAGGTGGCTGCGTATCATATGTGATGGTATACCTCGTCATTTCACCCCGCGTGAATTTATGCGTTGCGCCCATCAAGTGTTACAAGGGCACAGATTTTCTCTACAGTTTCAAGGACCTTCTTCATAGCGTCGGTAGTGAATTTTCCTTCCATGATTCCATATTGCTTTTCGTAGCGCTTTTTGGCCATCAATTATTCAAGCAGCTTAGTTGAGGCGTCTAGTAGACATAGTAGCCTGTACGAAGAAGTTTCATTAAGGGGCGTATCTCCTTTTCTCAAGAGGACTAGTTTAGCCTTTTTCCATTATGCTGGAAAGTTACCTCCATTGAATAGATTGTTCATTACTACAAGAACATACTCGGTAGTATTTCTGACGACAATTTTTAGCACCTCGGATGGAATTCCGTCTGACCCTGGGGCTCTGCCGCTGTCAAGCCATTTTAAGTTCGTCTTGTGTAAATGGTACTATCTTCGTTACTGGAGGCTGATTCTATCTGGATTCTTGCTGGACGAGGAACAGTGTGTCAAACAACTCTTCTATTTCTAAGGATAGTTTCGTAATTGTGTGTCTGCTTTTCAGGTTTCTAGTAGCTATCCGACGACACGCGATATGCATAAGCATCGCCCCAGGTGTCGTCGGTTTTCGATTTTCATGCACAATGCCTCACAGTGCTCCCTTTTTGCTTTGTTTATTGCTCTGCTGAGAGCTATTTTAGATTTTGAGTATATGCACCTGTGAACTGTACTTGGATCTAGGTTTTTCTTGCCTTTCTTTTGGAGTTGCCGTCTCGTGGAAACACATATTTTCCTTATGTTAGTAATATTTTCACTCCAAGAATATATGAAGGGTGTAGGAAAAGAACAGGGAATGTCACATTTTTTTTGTTTTGCACTGGTAACAAATCTATGTCTATGGTAATTGCATATCAAATTACTAGTTTTTACAAATACCCAACAAATGTCACTATGCATACGTTTTTATATATGCCCAAAGCGAAAAGAACTAGGAATGTCTATGATATACTGGTAAAGAAGGAGGATAGTCCAAAAATTGACAATTGTGAACTGGTGATTTTGAAGTTAAGAGTTCTTTGACTTTGCTTCCTTTAATTACATTGTTTGTTTGCGTTGCAATTTTAATTTAAAATTTGTAAACAATGTTTTCTGACTCAGTTTTTTGACAATTTTTAAATTTTCTGATAATGTTTTTGCCATTTCATTGGTATGAACTGCTTAAAAGTTTAAGAACAAAACCGACACCTTTCAACGTTATTAAAATTTCTCCAGGAGAAGTCGTAAGAGAATAGTCGAAATTTCGCAGAGGAAAATTCATGTAGAAATGTATGATCCCAATTCAAAAGCAAACGGAAGTAATGGTTTCCAAAGAATATGGACCTGTGGTACTGCATAGAGAAAATTACTTGGGAGATTGGGAGAAAACAAAAATTCTAATTCTAATTGTTGTAATCCTGTCGCTAACATTGAGTCCGAACTTTCAGAGTTTGCATATAAAAAGTTGAAATTTTTTACCCAAAGGTGAAGTAAAATACAGAGATTTGATGAGTTTGATGCCATATTGTGCAAGAGAATACCATTATTTTATGAAACATTAAAATATGATTAAAAAACCAAAGATGCTGATTTTGTTTGTGACGCCAAGGACATTCCTTGTTTAGTACTTTTTGTAAGATGGTTGTCAATAACTAAAAACTCTTATTTTAACATAAATATGCTTATTAATAAGTCATTATTATTTCTAAGTAAAAGTTACTGCATACTTTGATCTCAATAAAAAGATTATAACTTCTAAACTTTAAATTGCTTTTTTCTCAGAATCTATTCATCAAGGACATTCCCTATTCTTTGCCTGTACCCTTCATATATGATGTTTCCTCGTAACATTTATTTTTGTTGGTAGCGTCGCATTACACACACTAGTGATCATAGATACCATTTCCTCTGCTGCGATTTCAAAGGTTTTTGCTTTGATGAATCCTCCTTCACGGATTGGGTTGACCATCCCTTATATGTCGTCTGTTGCTTTACGGCGTTTTCTCTTTGTCTCTGCAGGTTATAGAAGATGTATCTATGATCACCTAATGTCAAGTAATGTCAGCAACCGTTTTCAACGTTTAAAGTGTTGACTTTAAACGTCTATAACTTCTAAACTAGATGGGGGTTGTTTCAAGCAGTAAGTTTCAAGTAGTAAGCTTAATAAAAAATAATAATATACCTTCCAAACTAGTTAGTGTAGCTACCCTGCACTAGTTTATTAAGAAAACTTAAAAAAATGATAACCTTGTTTTGTTTAAGCATTTGTTTTATCAGTTTCTGAATTATCAAGCTATCACTGTACCACATCAAAAGATCATCTAGTCCAGGGGTCGGCAAACTCTATGAACTTAAGAGCCAAGTTTGTGTTTAAAATGATTTCAAACTGTAAAAAGAGCCACGGATGATTTTTTTTCATAGTCATATTTTTGTATTTTCTTCATAATTGGCTATGATTAAGCGCCTTTGCGATAATATTATTGGTGGCCCTGTCTACAAAATTCATAACTTTACCAATATCTTCTGGAAACGTTTGTGAGTCAATTGCTTCTCGGCGATAATTTTGAGTTTCTGAATTATCAAAAAATCTAATATCAGATTCGTGACCTCAAAAAACCTCTTATACTTATTTGGAGAAAATCAATCACATTTTTGGGAAGTTATCCACCATTTTGGATCAGCTATTTTGTTTTTGAAGAAACTAAATATCAGATTCGTGATTAGCTACCTCAAAAATCCCAATATAGTACAGTATAATCTAGATAATCCGACACTTATGGGACCAGACAACCGCCGGATTATAAGAAACAGTGGTGGGAGGGAAGAGCGCGAGCGGTCTACAGACCGCCCGATTACAGGACGTGACGTCCGATTACCCAACGGCCGAATTACCGGTATTATACTGTACTTTGGAATAACTTCATTTTGGGGAAGTCATTCGCCATTTTGAATCAGCCATTTTGTTTTTGAAAATTTTGATATCGGATTTGTAATTAGCGTCCTCGAAAACAACCAGATACCAAATTTCTTGTAGATTGACATCAACTTCAATTGGACATCAACTATTTATGGTCAGGTTTTTTGGTTCTTTGGGTTAGCATTAGGTTAAGTAATGGGAGGTTAGGAATGAAGCGCGCCTCATTCCTAACCTTCCATAACCTAACCTAATGCTAACGCAAATAACCCAATGAGATTAAAGCTGACCAAAAATAGACCTCACACCCCGTTTAGCATGGGGTTATATAGACCTCACACTCTGTTTAGCGTGGGGTTACATACACCTCCCACCCTGTTTAGCGTGGGGTTACATAGACCTCACACCCAGTTTAGCGTGGGGTTACATAGACTTCACACCCTGTTTAAGCGTGGGGTTACATAGTCCTCACACACTGTTTAGCGTGATGAAAAGTGGATGCAAGTAGATGAAAAGTGGATGCAAGTAGATGAAAAGTGGATGCAAGTATGACTTAATGGAAGAAAGCAGTTTGGATAAAAGTGTAGCTGAAGATATTGAAGCAGGTGTACCCAAAGATAATGATATATACAATGACTTAATGGTGGGAATAAAAGAACACAGAATAAACGTCTCAATGTTAGCTGACTCCTTTAAAGAGTTGTTAAATTACCTGCATTTATTGGAACATCGATTTGATATTAGTAATTCTCACCCAAACAGAATACCCTTGCAGGATTTCCAAGAAATTGAATTAATAAGAGAGAAGAAGATGAAGAAAGTGTTTTCACAGACTATGATTTCGAAGGGAGCATACCTTACCTCAATGAGAAAATTGCAAGCGGGAAGTCGTTTAATCCGTTTATTGAATGGATTGGTCCTAACGAATAACAACTGACTTAGAACTCTCAGCTCGGTCTTATATACCCGCTGGAATGTTTATTAAATTAAACGAAAAAAATCCTAAGAAATTGATTAGACCGCGCTTTATAATTTATTACTTCTCCACTCGCGCACCGCTGATAAGATAACAGGGAGTTCTTATGACTGCCAAACATCCGGTCGCACCTAACCGACTATCGATAAATCAAAATCTTAATATGTTTATTGAATTAAAACACAAAACAATTCCATATATATTTTAGCTCAGTCTTATCTAGTCTCATGTATCTAGCTTCGTCTGTCTAGTCTTATGTATCTAGACCCGTCTATCTAGTCTCATGTATCTAGCCCCGTCTGTCTAGTCTCATGTATCTAGCCCCGTCTGTCTAGTCTCATGTATCTAGCCCCGTCTGTCTAGTCTCATGTATTTAGCTTCGTCTGTCTAGTCTCGTTGATATATGCAACCAACTACACACCTCATTTACTTCTTCACACACCGACATCTAAATTTAAATTTTCCCTCCTCGCGTCTAGTTTTTTAAATTTTCCCGCGCATCTGGAAGTTCCGGAAATAGAGACCGGACGTCGAAATTTTCCCGCGCATCTGGAAGTTCCGGAAATGGAGACCGGAAGTCAAAACCGGAAATCGAAACCGGAAGTGTCAAGGTCAGTGGAGGCGGGAGTGGAGGTTCCAGAACGAAGGACCTTTCCCTACTTTTGTGCTTTTGTGATGTTTCAATATATTTCCGAAGAGCCATAAGCTCAAACCAAAAGAGTCACATGTGGCTCGTGAGCCACACTTTGCCGACTTCTGATCTAGTCCAAATTGTGTAGACTTTAAACGAATGTAACTTCTAAACTAGATGTCTAATCGTAACCTTCACTGGATTGAAGAGAAAACTTTGCAAAATAACACTCTTCGTTTTTTGCTTAAAATACTTAAACTAGAAGCTTGATACAATCTAGCTAGTAAGTACTAGTATGTCTAAAGGTCTATATCTTCTAGACTAGTTAGTCAAAGCCCAGCAAGCCTTCAAAAGTTTATTAAGAAAAAACCTTTGGAAATGAAAATTTTCTTTTGTTTTTGCATTTGTTTTTGAGTTATCAAGCTATCACTGCACGAGAACGAAAGATCAACTGATCAATTCCTTCTCTGCCGAGCACAGACTACACACAGCAGGATATCGGATTTAACAAGAGCTCTTCCACCTAAAATCCAATAACGCTGACGAAGGTAGACCAAGGTTTCTGAGAATCTAAAACAGTTTAGGATACCTGGTGTATGAGGTTTCAGTGATAATCAGCATGTCGTCAGCTACGGCCAATAAGATGCTTGGTCGAACTCCTTTCGTACTTTGTTCATCTTTTGGCTGGCCATCGCTTGGCTGACCATGAGTCCATCGATTGAGTTATCCATGGTGGTCCCGTCCACAATAGTTTGTGATCCTTGAATTGTGCCGTCGTTACGCCTTTAGAACCGCAGTCGGCTGGATTGCTAATACCTGGAACATATCGCCATTTGGTGTAAGTTCTTGTATTTGAGAGACCGTATTTCTGACATAGTCCTTCCAGCTTGACGGATGAGACGGATTGTTTCACAAGTGAACATAGCGATGTTATTCCTATTTAACGTGACTTGGACATACTTCACGACTTTAGAGAGAAGGATCGCTGCTGGGAGTTCTAACCTCGGGATTGTAAGCCGTTTGAGCGGTACAACCTTAGCTTTGGAGCACATGAGAGTTGATTGATACCCAGTGAAGAGAGGGCTTACGGTAATGTGGACATCGCGAATTCAGATGCACCAGAGAAGACGTATAGATTAGGTTAGGTTAGATTAAGCCAGGGAAATGGTAAGGAGCCAGCCCAAGATGGAAGAGGCCGAGGTCGAGTCTATTGTCAAACATCTCATTCCAGAGACGGGTCAAATGCATTAAATACACTGGAGAACGTCGACCCGCATGACGTCTCCGCGGTCACACGGAGGAAGGTCCAAGATATATGTCCGCGCTGCGATGCGAGAAAAGCATTTGGACAGGACAGCGTCCCAAACCTGGCTCTGTGAGAGGCTATTAAAGTCTCCCCAAAGGTTTTCACCGGCATATATGACAGGTGCCTACGCGAAGGTGTCCTTGGCGTATCAAAAAGGCCCTGTGCAACGCCCTGTGCAGATTCTGAAACCCGCTAAGCTTCCCGGAGATCCATTTTCGTACTGCCCGTTGTATATGCTTGTCACGAAGTAGGGCAAGATCCTAGAGAAGGTCATCCAGGAGCGCCTCCGCAGCTGCGTGGATAAACAACTCACGGACAACCAGTACGATTTCCCACCGGCGAGGTCTTTAACAAATGCGGTGGAAGAAGTAAAGCGCCTGGTCACTAGATACATCAGGGGACCACGTAGGAAGAGGAGATACTGTCCAATGGTTGCGCTGGAAGTCAGAAATGCTAGACAATGCTAGATCGGACAAGATCAATGAGGCTCCTTCAGGCACTTCAACGTTCCTGGGTACTTAATAATCACGAACTATCTTAGCGACTATTCGGGGAGACAACAGCTGGAGGCAGGAAGTTCAGCATTATTGCAGCCGCTCTCAGGGATCAGTTATTGGACCGGACTTATGGAACGTCCTGTACAACAAACTACTGGTAGCGTACTGGTCGACTGGTAGCGTACGGAAACGGTGTGACAGTTCTGATTTCCAGCACCGACTGTGACACCACCGCCGCACTATTCGAGGAAGTCATGAAGATGATCTGGGAATTGATTAAGTCTGTCGGCCTCTCCTTTTCTGTACACAATACTGAGGCCGCAGTATTCACTGGCAAAGAGGTCAGGACTTCAATAGCACTAAACCATCGGGGATGCACCATCAGGAGCAAACCAGCCATCAGATCAACCCATCCTGTAAGTAATGCTGGATCAGAGGCTGAATTTGAAGAAGCACCACAAGTACGCAGGAATCGAAGCTGCTACAACGGCCGCAGATATGGTCAGGATACTGCCCAACATTGTAGGTCTTCGTGGTACCAGGAGAAGGGTCCTCGCCTGCGTTAGCACCTCGATACTTCTCTACTAGGCGCCGACGAGAAATGACGGAAGTCCCCGCGTACCGCACACAGGATGAGTGCACTGAGGATCACAGGCGCCTACCGGACTGTGTCCGCATATACGCCACAGGTCACCGCTGTCCTTCCGTCCATAGACCTGCTACCAAAATAGCGCCTGCGGCAATACAGAAAGAAGAAATCGTCAGTCCAGGACGATCCCCAACAGATGGGGGCCGATTATCATCTATCAGTTGGCAAGAGGGCGACCACAGTAAAACAGTGGAAGGAAAGACTGGACGAATCTAGTAACGGTCGTTGGACGTATCGCCTAAACCCGACCATCGAATTGTGTATCTGCAGAATGCACAGTGAAGTGAACTATCAGCTCTCCCAAATACTCGCGGGACATGAGTATTTCTGTGAGTGCCTCCACCGAATAGGGGCAGCAGTAACACCCGACAGCACTCAGTGCCCTAAGATCTCGAAGACGGCAAAACATGTTCTACTGGAATGTCCCAGATTCCTGCAGGAGAGACAAAGGTGAATGTGCACAGCATCCACATGCATGTGCACATAGCCGTTAGTATCCTAGAGAAGGTAGGTACAGCCCCAGGAGAGCGGGGCGAAGTGGCCGAAGCCTCCATTCCCCCACGAAATAATGAGTAGCGTCGGTTCCACGGGGGATCCATGGAAAATATAGAGAAGGTTAGCTTTCAGTGGCTAGTTTAGAGAAGCCATGTTGGTCAATCGTTGAGTTGCTACAAGTGTGAATTCAACGTGGTAGTGCCTGGGCATGCATGAGAAGTTTTCTCTGAGCGTAAGGAATCTGGATGAGACCTGAGACAGCAATGGATTGTCTCAGTTAAGCTTGAGCAGCCAGAGTTTTTGAAAAATGAAGCCTTCAATGGTTTGTAGAGAAAACATTCTTCTTCTTCTTCTTGCCGTGTCCTCCCAGAACATTGGCCATCATTCGCTTGATCCTCACTTTGTCCACAGCCGATCTAAAGAGTGTCGTGGTGTTTACTCCATACCATTGGCGGAGATTCTTGAGCCAAGATGTTCTTCGGCGCCCAGGGCCACGCTTTCCCTCTATTTTTCCTTAAATAATAATGTGGAGCAATTCATATTTCGGATTTCTCATTACGTGGGCATAGTACTCCAGCTTTCTTCTTTGTATGATATTAAGTACCTCTCTTTGTTTATTCATACGCTGTAGAACCGCCTCATTCGTCAGCCTGTCCATCCACGATATTATCAGCATTCTTCGGTAAGTCCACATTTCGAAGGCCTCAATCGTTTTGCATATTGTGTCAGTGAGGGTCCATGCTTCCATCCCAGAGAACAATATGCTAAAGACATAGCAACGTAATAGGCGTATTCTTAAGGAAATTTTTAGAGCTCTGTTGGTAAGCAGTTTTTGCATGCTCCTGAAGGATGTTCGTGCCTGTTCTATTCTGCTTTTGATTTCTTGAGTTAAGTCCCATTTTTCATTCACCCAGCAGCCCAGATATTTATATTTTTGTACTCTCTCCACTATTTCTCCATTTATGCTGATATCCGTTAAGTTGTCGGCCATATTTTTGTTTCTGCTGACAACTATCCATTTGGTCTTCCTTATATTTAATCGTAGACCCATTTGTTGGCTATGTTCTGTAACCGCTGCTAAGAGTGCCTGTAAATCATCCTTATCTGTTGCCAGTAAGACGGTGTCGTCCGCATATCTTAGATTGTTGATGACCATTCCATTAGCAATTATACCCTCTGTTCTGTCTTCGACGGCTTCTCTGAAATTTTGTTCTGCATACAAATTAAACAGCCGGGGCGAGAGCACACAGCCTTGTCGGACTTCTCTCATAATTGGCACTTCTTCAGATGTCTGGCCGTTAATTCTAATGTCAGCTTCTGATTCCAATACAAGTTGGCGATTATCCTAATGTCTCGTCCGTCCAGGCCCATATCGTTCAGTATAGCTATTGACTTATCGTGTTGAACAGTGTTGAATGCCTTCTGGTAATCTAAGAAACAAGCATATATATCGACGTTTACGTCTCGACATCGTTGTATTAGAACCTGGACACTAAACAGCGTATCCCTTGTACCGAAACCGTTTCTAAAACCAAACTGAGACCTGCCAATATTTTCTTCGCATTTGGTGTATATTCTGGAATGAACGATTTTCAGGAACAACTTTAATATCTGGCTCATTAGGCTGATCGTTCTGTAATCTTTACAATACTTGCAGTTAGTCTTCTTTGGTATAGCAACGAATGTTAGCCTGAGCCAGTCTTTAGGAATTACTCCGGTCTTGTATATGCAGTTGAGCAAGCTTAATAGAAGTGCAAGGGGCCTGTCTTCTTCCAATATTTTCAAAACATCTATTTGTGTTCCATCTGGTCCTGGTGCCTTTCCGTTTTTAGCACTTGATATAGCGTGCAAGAGTTCTGCCTTAGTGATATCTAACTCGTCATCCAGAGTAATATTATGCGAAAAACTCCTATCATCTACAAAGAGATCTTGAATATATTTTTTCCATTCCTGTAGTTGTTCTTCTGTGCTACTAAGAATTTGCTGTTGCTCGTTCTTGAGAGTGCTGTTATTGTTCTTTTTATACTGACCAGATGTCCGTTTGATTTCCTTGTACATATTAAAAGAGTCGTGTTTGGCTTCTAACTGCTCTATTTCATTGCACTGCCCCGTCAACCACTCTTCCTTCGCTTGTCTAATCTTCGCCCTAATTTCCCTTTGCACCTCCTTGTATCTGTCAGGGTCTTTATTTTTATATGATCTGCGGCTGTCCATTAATTTCAGGATGTCATCGGTAATCCAAGCTTTCTGTATGGTTCTGTTGCTTTTCAGCTTAGATTGACTGACTTCTACTACGATGCTTTAATCTGTCTCCACTTGTTTTCGATATTTTCTTCGTTAATTGTTTGATTAATGCTACCCAATCTGGAGTTTAATTCTACTTGCACTTCTGTTCTTATTGCTGGATCCAAAAGCTTTCTTGTGTCTATACACTGTAGAGCCTGACGCTTTTTGTAGTTTTTCAGTTTCAGTGTAGCAGCTAACAATGAGTGGTCCGTGAAAACATCCGCACCAGGGTAAGTCTTAGTATTTTGAATGGTATTCCTGAATCTTCTGTTAATAATGATAAAATCTATTTGATTGCGTACATTTCTATCTGCATTGGAAATCCACGTATATAGACGCCTTGGAGGTTGTTTAAAGTGTGTATTGGCTATAATTAAGTCATTCTCTTGGCAGAATTGTATTAACCGATCTCCTCGCTCGTTTGGTTCACCTAAGCCATAATCTCCCACGATATCCTCTCTCCGGCCCTAACCTACTTTTGCATTAAGATCGCCCATGATTATAATAACTTCCGAGGATTTGGTCAATTTCAGTGCTCTTTTAACGTCGTCGTAAAAAACTTCCACTTCATCGTCAGAGCCATCACACGTGGGGGCATAAACCTGTATAAGATTACTTGCTATCGGCTCTGTATTAAGCTGTAACATGCATACTCTATCAGAGATGGGCACAAAACTCTTGACGGATCCACTCATACTGCGTGCCACCAAGAAACCTACACCATTCAAATGTCGCGCACCATCATTGCTGGAATAATAAATGCAATGATCTTCCACTCTCACTTCTCCAATCTCTGGCCAACGCATCTCGCTGATACCCAGAACGTCTATTTTGAGTCTTTTCATCTCTCTGATTGTGTTATGCGTTTTTCCGCTCTCAAACAAACTGCGAACATTCCATGTTGCTATCCTTTTCATGACCGACCCGGAGATTCTTAGCACCCCCTGCCCACTGAAGGGCTGCCGGGGACTGGGGGCCGTGATTTGATTTTTCTCAATCATGCTAAAGATTTTCCTGGGGATGTCCTGAGGACCCTTAATGCAGTGGTTTCCCGTTGCCTTCTGCATCTCCATGCCGTTGAACTTGTAGATAGCTTCATCCGCCTTTAGGAAGAATTTCTCCTTCCAAGGACAAGAAGGTGACCTCACTCTTGTCAGCTCCTCCACCCGAAGCTGTTGGCCAACAAGAGGGGATTACTTATACCGGTAATCACTCGGTCGGCAGAGCCTCGTCGGTTTCTAGCACCCTTCTAGCACCGCGTGCAGGTGAGGTTGTCATTTGGGTCAGCTATGTGAATGCTGTCACCCCTTACACCCCATAATTGAGAAAACATTGAAAAATAATATTCTTCGTTTGTTTTTGTTACTGTATGTACAGTTTTTAAGCTCCGAAGACTTAAACTAAAATCTTGATACAATCTATCTAGCTCTAAGTAGTAGCAAGTCTAATGCAAGTCTAAACGTCTATATGTCCTAAACTAGTTAGTTAAAGCCCAGCAAGTCTTCACTACTTTATTAAGAAAACCTTTGAAAATGAAATGCTTCTTTTGTTTTTGGATATATTTTATCAGATTTTGAGTTATCAAGCCATCACTGCACAACAACGAAACATCATCTAGTCCAAATATTGTTGACTTTAAACGACTGTAACTTGTAAAATAGATGTCTAATCTGAATGAAACCTTCACTGGATCGAAGAGAAAACTTAAGAAAATAATAATCTTGTTCGTTTTTGCAACTGTGTATGCAGATTTTAAGCTCCAGAGGCTTCAACTAGAAGCTTGAAACAATCTGTAACAATTTCCTAAACTAAGTCCAGTTAGCCTTTACAAGTTTTTTTAGCAAAATCTTTAAAAACGATAAGCTTCTTTTGCTTTTGCATTTGTTTGATCAGTTTCTGAGTTATCTAAAGCTATACTGCACAGCCACGAAAGATCATCTAGTCGAAATAGCGTGGACTTTAAACAACTGTAACTTCTAAACTAGATATCTAATCTTAATGAAACCTTCACTAAGTCGAAGAGAAATCTTCGTAAAATAGCATGCTTCGTTTATTTTTGCAACTGGATATGTTGTTTTTGAGTTATTTTGGCAAAACCATTTGTAGCTGATTATTTATCGAACGCGCTGAATGTCTGTGTGTGTTTGCTAAACACGGATCGTTGACCGTGCGGCCGGACGAATTGCACCTACATCAAAAATTCGCGGCCCCCGCCTCGTCCCTGTCCCGCTGCTCAGTGAATTTGCGTGCGAATTTTTCGTCGCGCCGGCTTTTTCGCACGTGAAATTTTATTTACTGCCGCGAACGTTTTGCTCGTTAATTTATTATACCGAATAAAAAATTGCGACAAAACTCGCATTTACACAGTTTTCTCTTTAATTCCATCCAAACATCATTTAGATTGGATTACTAGTTTGATAGCTACAGACGTTTAAAGTGAACACTATTTGGACTAGTTGATATATCGTACTTTTCCAATGATAGCTTGATAACTCAAAAAATGTTAAAAGAAATGAAAAAACAAAACAAGTTTATTATCTCTAAGGATATTCTTAATAAACTGGCGAAAATTTAGTGGATATAGACAAACTAGTTTAGAAGATATAGACGTTTAAAGTTGCTGCTATTCTGCAGTTAGATTTTATGTATCTTAATCTTTAAACCTCCAGAAGTTAAAGTATTTACATTTAATTGCAAAGCAAATGAAGAATGTTATTTTCCAAAGTTTTCTCTTTAATTCAGTGAAGGCTTCATTAAGATTAGGCAAGTGGTTTAGAAGTTACAGTCGTTTAAATTCAACAATATTTGGACTAGACAATCTTTCGTTGTTTTGCAGTTATAGCTTGATAACTCAGAAACTGATAAATAAATGCAAAAAACAAAAGATGTTTATCGTTTTTGAAGGTTTTCTTAATAACTAGTGAAGTCTAGCTGGACTTAGACTTACAAGTTTATTAGATAACGACGTTCTAACTTGCTACTACTTACTAGTTAGATTTATCAAGCTTCTAGTTTAAATCTCTGGAGGTCAAAAACTGCATACACAGTAGCAAGAACAGACAAAGAATGTTATTTATCAAAGTTTTCTCTTCAATTCAGTGAAGGTTTCATTAAGATTAGACAACCACTTTAGAAGATACAGTCGTTTAAAATGAACACTATTTGGACTAGATGATCTTTCGTTGTTGTGCAGTGATAGCTTGATAACTCAGAAACTGATAAAACAAATGCAAAAACAAAAGCAGTTTATCGTTTTTGAAGGTTTCCTTGATAAACTAGTAAAGTCTAGCTGGACTTAGACTAATTAATTTAGGAGATATAGATGTTTAAACTTGCTGCTAGTTTCAAGGTGGATTGTTTTAAGCTCCTAGTTTAAGTCTTTGCAGCTTAGAAACTGCATATGAAGTTGCAAAATCAAACGAAGAATACTATTTTTCAAAGTTTTCTCTTCAATTCATAAAAGGCTTCACTTTTCAAGAGCTCTGGCTGCTCAAGCTTAACTGGGACAATCCATTCCCGTCTCAGGTCTCATTAAGGTGGCTCACGCTCAGAGAAGACCTCTCATGCATGCCCAGGCATTACCACGTTGTATTCACACTTGCAGCAACTCAACGGTTGACCTACATGGTTTTTCTAACCTCTAAACTACGCAATAAAACCTAACCTTCACTATATTTGCCATGGATCCCCCGTGGAATCGACGCTAGTTATTACTCGCGGGGGGCGGGGGGTAGCCTTGCTGACGTTCACTTCGGTTCACTTAGCCCCGCTTTCCTAAGACTGTACATAGCTTTTCTAGGATACTAACGGCTACCTCGCAGCCAGCATTCCATTGCTCCATTGAGCATACCAGCGGCGCCACGTATCCAGCGCCGGTTATACGTGCGTCAGTACTGCACTTCTATCTTTGTCTCTCCTGCTGGAATCTGGGACGTCCCAGTAGTACATGTTTTGTCGTCCTCGAGATCCCAGGGCACTGAGTGCAGTTGGGTGTCACTGCTGCCCCTATTCGGTGGAGGTACTCATGGAAACACTCATGTCCCGTGAGTATCTGGGAGGGCTGATAGTTCACCTGACTGTGCATTCTACAGGTACACGGTTCGATGGTCGGGATTAGGCGATATGTCCAGCGAGCGTTACTAGACTCGTCCCATCTTTCCTGTCACTGTTTTACTGTGGTCGCCCTCGCGCTAACATTTTTTTTTAGACGGGGGAACATACCTTTACGTTCGACCCCCAGAACAGAAATACCCTGAGGAGTGTGGGAATCACCCGGCTTGATGGTACCACCGGTCCTAACCACTAAAAACCACCTCCTCTTTTCTTAAATAACCATTCACACTACCACGGGATCACCTTGCGGTATGACTGCATGGTGAAGGTGAGAAGTCTCCTTTCAGTAGCATCTATCGTCATTCATTATCCCTCTCGTCCAATTCTTACTTTAGTAGGATGTCTTGCACCATTTTACCAATTGTGTTACATCCTGCTTCGCTATTCAACATTTGAGGCACTAAGTTTTCGGGTGTTATTTTTATACAAATTAGGCATTCAGTTCGATTGCGTACATCGTTCCACTGCGGGCAGCTGAGAATGTGTGCTCTGCTATGTCTTCCTCAACACCGCCGTAGTTACCATCTGCTGTTTGGTTCTTCCAGATTCTCTTCTTGTAGGCCTCGAAGCAACCATGGCCGGTGAGCATTTGCGAGAGGTGGAATAACAGTTCTCCATGCTCCCTAGAGTACCAGTCTTTAATATTCGGTATTAGCCTATGCGTTCACGAGCTTGTTATCGTATTTTCCCACCTTTAGCTTCCCTCCTATGCTCCAGGTTCAAGCCGTACGGTTCTCCCCTTTCTTTGGCAAGTAAAAATTGGCATCGTTCTCTGTACACGTAGTAGTTTTTGTCTGTATTTCTGGTATCTACAGGCCCCCATCCACACGGGAGCGGTAAAAAGAATGACAGGCTGGCCTACAGTTGCTAAGAGTCTTCATTTCCTTTCGGTTGGCCCATTCTCACGCGGCATCTCATCGACGCGGAGTCTCTTTGGGCTTTTTCAACAACGTGCGTTTTGTGATAGCCAAAGGTGAGGCTCCTATCCATTACGACACCAAGATATTTAAAGCGATTGGTTGGTAATGTTTCTGTGCCTCCCACCTCGAACTGTATCTCCCCGTAGCTCTTTTTACCAGAGAGCATCACCGCTTCGGTTATTTCCATGGCGAGTTGAAGTTTATTCCTTTGGTGCCATATGGAAATCCTATGTATCGCCTCATTGGTGTTGTACATTTATTCTTCTCTTGATTTAGCTCTAGAGACCACTGCCAGGTCATTGGCGAAAGCGATTGTTTCAACGCCGTCGGGCAAATCTAGGTCTAATATGCTGTCGTATAGCAAATTCCAAAGATGGGGGCCCAGTACAGAGCCTTGGTACCACATGTCGCTGGTATTGCAACACCGTCTTCTAGCTCTAGCTTTCTGCCAGCCAGGTAGATTCCTATAATCTTTCTCAGGTAGGCTGAGATATTTCTTTCTAGTAGTTCCTTTTTTATTATGTTCCAGTTGGCGGAGTTAAAAGCATTCTTTATATCTATCGTCACAAGTACGCATAGCTTTCTGGTTTTCAGGGTTTTCTTCAACCCTAGTTGCAATATCGCATACTCTCTTCACAGCTTGGATTGTTGAACGTCCTTCTCTGAAACCATACTGTCGCTTTGATATGTCTTTTTTTCGTTTAATTATGTCATTAATCTTTTGGTGATAAGATGTTCTAACAGCTTCCCCGCACTATCCAGGAGACAGATTGGGCGGTATTTTGTCCCAGCATCTTCTACCGTTTTTGGATTCTCAATTAAAGCTAGTCTTGCTGTTTTCCATATCGCAGGGAATGTTCCCTCGGCCAACAATGTGCTCATGATGCCAAGAATATATTTTGGGTTTTTTGCAGCGACCATTTTTATTACCTCTGGGAGGATCAGGTCCGATCCCGGTGCCTTTCTAGTTCTAGTTTTTATTTTTTAAAAGCATCTTCTAGCTCTTTCGCTGTGAATTCTTTTGCTGGGGCGTGTTCCGTCGTCGGATACCAGTTATCTTCCTCACATTGGGGAAAAAGTTCTTCAGCAACTTTGTTCTTCTGTTCAAGTAGAAGCGGCTTCTGGGACACTTTAAGTCGGTTCATTAAAATGCGATGTCCACTCCCCTATATATCGTCACCCACGGCATCGCATAGTCGGGTCCATTGCACATCTTTTGCCTCGAGGATGGCGTGTTTCAGCATCTTTTTCGCCTGTCTGTACTCTTCCTTGGCTTGATCGTAATCGTTTCTTGAGAGCCTTTTGTTCGCTCTTGTCATGCTTCTTCTTGTTTTAAGACAGCTTCTACGTATAGAGAATGGCCCTCTCGCTAACTTCTGGGTTATAAACGGCCCTCATCTGTTGGGATCGTCCTGGGCTAACGCCTTCTTCTTTCTGTATTGCGGCATGCAATATTTTGTTAGCAGGTCTATGGACGGAATATATCCGGATCTGCGGACACAGTCCGGTAGGTGCATGCGATCCTCAGTGCACTCATCCTGTGTGCGGTACGCGTGGACCTTCGTCATTTCTGCCCGGTCGGCGCCGCGTAGAGAAGTATCGAGGTGCTAACGGAGGCGAGCACCCTTCTCCTAGTACTGCGAGGACCTCCAATGTTGGGCAATATCCTGACTATATCTGCAGCGGTTGTAGAAGCTTCGTTTCCTGCGTACCTGAGGTGCTCCTTAAAATTCAGCCTCTGATCCAGCATTACTTACGTATTACGTATCTGAGGTCTTCCGAGGTAGCTCGTGATTATTTAGTGCCCAGGGACGTTGAAGTCTCGATAGAGAGCCTCATTGATCTTGTCCCATCTGGCAGATTTCGAGAAAGTCGTGTATGTGCATTTCTGACATCCAGCGCAAACATTGGACAGTATCTCCTCTTCCTAAGTGATCTCCTGAAGTCTGTGCCCATAAATACACTGGAGCACGTCAACCGTATCAATGGAACCCTAGTGTTCCCCTAGTGAACAGGTCCTTTTCTTCTTCCAGCGCATCTGTAAACGACCCCGTAGGTCGGAAACCATAGTAGTTGTCCGTGAGTTGTTGATCCACGCAGCTGCGTAGGCGCTCCTGGATAACCTTCTCTAGGATCTTGCGCGCCGTGTGAGACATGCACAACGAGCGGTACGAGGATGGATCTCCGGGAGACTTCCCGGGTTTCAGAATCGAGACAAGGCGTTTCCATTTCGATACGCCAAGGAGGACACCTTCGCGTAAGTCATATACGCCGGTAAAAATCTTGGGGGCGGCTTTGCCAGCCGCTCTCAGAGCCAGGTTTGGGATGCTGTCCTGTCCGGATGCTTTCCTCGTGCCGAAGTGTAGACATGTATCTAGGACCTCCCTTCTCCCACCGTGTGACCGCGGGGATGTCATACTGGTCGACGTACTCCAGTGTATTTATGGGTATTTGCTCAGTCTCGGGAAAGAGATGTTTCAAGATAGACCCGACCTCGGCCTCATCCATCTTGGGCTGACTCCTCACCACTCCCAAGGCTTCTCTTACTTTTTTTTCGGAGGAAGGGGAAACCTATTTATAGGCACTTGTTGGTAGTGTGGGAGTCCCCCCTCTTCTTCTTGCAGTTTTCGTTTGCACATCCACTTACGTATCCTTGTGCACTCTTGCCGCATATTGCAGCTCCTGTTTTGTGACCGACCAGCCCGCATTCTAGGAATCTTTCGCCGTTTTTCGTATTGGTTGGCTTTGTTTACAATTGTCCGCATTTTAGACAAAGGTTGGACCGGTATTCTCCTTTGCAGTCTCTAAAACATTTATTGTTTTTCTGCTTTTCCTTTATTCTGCAATGAGCAAGGCCTATTTTTACTCGTCATCGCCAGTAGTTTTTTGGCCACTTTCGGTGAGGTGCGTATTGTGGCCACTCGATCGCTACCGCCAGGGCGGGACCAGAGGTGTTGCACCTGGGGAGGGGCGGTTTCCACGTCTTCGTCCAGTAGTATTTTCAGGGCAGCCTCCACCTCTTCCTTCGTCGTGATGTCGTCTATGTCTCTGACCATGAGCAGGACTGGTTTTTCACCTGCACTTTTTGTCACCACTTTTGCTTATTTCAGGATCATTTCCAGACTTGCCTTCACCACGATCATGTTCTTTGCGTTCCTATCCATGCCAGGAGCAGATTTCCATTGTGTGCCGTCCTGACTGCGTAAATCTGCCTTTGAAGAACGTGTGCTCTGCTATGTCTTCCTCAGCACCGCAGTAGTTTGGCTCTTCCCCATTCTCTTCTTGTAGGCCTCGAAGCAACCATGGCCGGTGAGCATTTACGAGAGGTGGAGTGACAGTTCTCCATGCCCCCTAGAGTACCAGTCTTTAATTTTCGGTATAAGCCTATGCGTCCACGAGCTTGTTATCCTATTTTCCCACCTTTCCTGTCACCTTTCCATGGTATCTTCTCTAGCTTCCCTCCTATGCTCCAGGTTCAAGCAGTACGTTTCTCCCCTTTCGTTGGCAAGTAAATCGAGCGGGATTACTCTTCCCATGACAATTAGTGATTCTATTGCGGCGGTTGTATAACTTCTGCAGATACGGATTGCGAGAGTTCTCTGTACACGCAGAAGTTTTTGTCTGTATTTCTGGTTTCTACAGGCCCCCATCCACACGGGGGCGGAAAAAAGAATGATAGACTGGGCTACAGTTGCTAAGAGTCTTCTTTTCCTTTCGGTTGGCCCATTTTCACGCGGCATGAGTCTGGAAAGAGACAGGGCCGCTCTTTTGGCTTTTTCAACAACGTGCGTTATGTGATGGCCAAAGATGAGGCTCCTATCTAATACGACACCAAGGTATTTAACGCGATTGGTTGGTAATATTACTGTGCCTCCCACCTCGAACTGTATCTCCCCGTACCCCCATTACCAGAGAGCATCACCGCTTCGTTTTTTTCCGTGGCGAGTTGAAGTTTGTTCCTTTGGTGCCATATGGAAATCCTATGTATCGCCTCATTGGTGTTGTACATCAATTCTTCTCTCGATTTAGCTCTAGAGACCACTGCCAGGTCATCAGCGAAAGCGATTGTTTCAACGCCGTCGGGCAAATCTAGGTCTAGTATGCCGTCGTATAGCAAATTCCAAAGATGGGGACCAGTACGGAGCATTGAGGTACACCACATGTCACTGATATTGCAACACCGTCTTCTAGCTCTAACTTTCTGCCAGACAGGTAGCTTAGTATAATCTTTATCAGGTAGGCTGAGATGTTTCCTTCTAGTAGTTCCTTTTTTATTATGTTCCAGTTGGAGTTAAAAGCATTCTTTATATCGAGCGTCACACGGACGCATAGCTTTCTGGTTTTCAGTGTTTTCTTCATTTCGCTAGTTGGAATATCGCATACTCTTTTCACAGCTTGGATTGTTGAACGTCCTTCTCTGAAACCATACTGTCGATTTGATATGTCTTTTTTTTTCTTTTATTTCTGTCATTAATCTTTTGGTGATAAGATGTCCTAATAGCTTCGCCGCACCGTCCAGGAAACAGATTCCGCGGTATTTTGTCTCAGCATCTTCTACCGTTTTTGGTTTCTCAATTAAAGCCAGTCTTGCAGTTTTCCAGATCGCAGGGAACGTTCCCTCGGCCAACAATGTGTTCATGACCCCAAGAACATATTTTGGGTTTTTTTGGCAGCGACCATTTTTATTACCTCTGGGAGGATCAAGTCTGGTCCCGGTGCCATTCTAGTTTTAATTTTACTAAGAGCTTCTTCTAGCTCTTTCTCTGTGAATTCTTTTGCTGGGGCGTGTTCCGTCATTGGATACCAGTCACCTTCCTCACATTGGGGAAAAAGATCTTCAGCAACTTTTTTCTTCTGTTCAAGTAGAAGCGGCTTCTGGGACACTTTAAGTCGCTTCATTACAATGCGATATCTACTCCCCCATATATCGTCATCCACGGCATCGCATTGTCGGGTCCATTGCACATCTTTTGCCTTGAGGATGTCGTCTTTCAACATCGCCTGTTTGTACTCTTCCCTGGGTTGATCATTCTCGTTTCTTGACAGCCTTTTATTCTTGTTATGCTTCTTCTTCTTTTAAGACAGCTTCTACGTATAGAGAATAGCCCTCTCGCTAACTGCTGGATCATAAACGGCCCTCATCTGTTGGGATCGTCCTGGGCTGACGCCTTCTTCTTTCTGTATTGTCGCATGCGCTATTTTGATTTATGTTCAATTATTTGATTATGTTCATATTATTTAGCAGGTCTATGGGCGGAATATGTCTGGATCTGCGGCCACAGCCCGGTAGGTGCATGCGAGTACATTGCACGCATCCTGTGTGCGGTACGAGTGGACCTTGGTCATTTCTGGCCGGTCTGCGCCGCGTAGAGATGTATCGAGGTGCTAACGCAGGCGAGCACCCTTCTCCTGGTACCGCGAGGACCTCCAATGTTGGACAGTATCCTGACCACATCTACGGCCGTTGTAGCAGCTTCGATTCCTGCGTACCTGAGGTGCTCCTTAAAATTCAGGCTCTGATCCAGCATTACTTCCAGTTATCTGATGACTGGTTTCCTCCTGATGGGGCGTCCCCGATAGTTTGGTGCTATTGAAGTCCTGACCTTTTTGCCAGTGAATAGTGCGGCCTAAGTTTTGTTTACAGCAAGGGAGATGCCGACTGACTACATCCATTCCCAGGTAATCTTCATGACTTCCTCGAACAGTGCGGCGATGAAGTCACAATCGGTGCAGCGAATCAGAACTGTAACATCGTTTGCGTACGCTACCAGTCGTCCAGTACGCTATCACGCTTGTTGTACAGGACGTTCCATATGTCCAGGCTAAGGACCGACTTCTGATGGCGACTGCAGTATTGCTGAACTTCCTGCCTCCAATTGTCGTCTCCCCAAAATTGTCACTGAGGTAGTTCGTGATTATTTAGTGCCCAGGGACGTTGAAGTCTCGATAGAGAGCCTTATTTATCTTGTCCCATCTGGCAGAGTTGAATGCATTTCTGACATCCAGGGCAACCATTGGACAGTATCTCCTCTTCCTAAGTGGTCCCCTGAAGTATCTAGTGACCAGGCGCTTTTCTTCTTCCACCGCATCTGTAAACGTCCCCGCAGGTCGGAAACCGTACCAGTTGTGCGTGAGTTGTTGATCCACGCAGCTGCGGAGGCGCTCCTAGATGACGCTCTTGCCCGCCGTGTCAGGCATGCACAACGGGCGGTACGAGGATGGATCTCCGGGAGGCTTCCCGGGTTCCAGAATCGGAACAAGGCGTTGCCTTTTCGATACGCCAAGGAGGACACCTTCGCGTATTCATCTGTCATATACGCCGGTGAAAATCTTGGGGGCCGCTTTGACAGCCGCTCTCAGAGCCAGGTTTGGGATGCTGTCCTATCCGGATGCTTTCGTCACGCCGAAGCGCAGACATGTATCTAGGACCTCTCTCTGTGCGACCGCAGGGTTGTCGCGCGGGTCGACGATCTCCAGTATATTTATGGGCATTCGCCCAGTTCCTGGAAAAGGATGTTTCACGATAGACTCGACCTCGGCCTCATCCATCTTGGGCTGGCTCCTCACCACTCCCTTGGCTTCTCTAACCTATCCTAACCTAATCTACATAGCTTTTCTGATGCATCTTAACTGTTTACAATTCCGATCCCCGTGGAACCGACGACGCTAGTGCACTACTTCGCTGGGAGGGGGGGGGGAGGTAGCCTTCGGCCCTGCTGACGTTCACTTCGTTTCAATACGCCCCACTATCCTGGAGCTGTAAGTAGCTTCTCTAGGATGCTTACGGCTACCACGCAGCCAGCATTCCAATGCTCCCTTGAGCATACCAGCGACGTCCCTTATTCAGCGGCGGTTATCTGTGCGCCAGAATTGCAGTTCAGTATTTGGGAGAGCTAATAGTTCACCTCACTGTGCATTCTGCAGATACACGGCTCGATGGTCGGGATTAGGCGATATGTCCAACGACAGTTATTAGACTTGTCCCATCTTTCCTGCCACTATTTAATGTGGTCGCCCTCTCGCTAACTGCTGGATTATAATCGGCCCCCATCTGTTGGGTATCGTCCTGGGCTGACGCCCTCTTCTTTCTGTATTGTCGCATGCGCTATTTTGGTAGCAGGTCTGTGGGCGGAATATGTCCGGATCTGCGGAGAGAGTCCGGTAGGCGTATGCGATCTTCAATGCACTCATCCTGTGTGCAATACGCGGGGACTTCCGTCATTTCTGCTTGGCGCCTCGTAGAGAAGTATTGAGGTGCTAGCGCAGGCGAACACCCTTCTCCCGGTGCTGCGAGGACCACCAATGTTGGGCAGTATCCTAACCATATCTGCGGCCGTTCGAGCAGCTTCGTTTCCTGCGTAGCTGAAGCGCTTCTTCATTGATGTTTGCTTTGCTTCATTGACGTTTGCTCCTGATGGTGCGTCCCCGATAGTTTGGTTATTGAAGTCCTAACCTTTTTGAGAGTAAATAGTGCGGCCTAAGTCTTGTATACAGAAAGGGAGAGGCCGACTGACTCCGTCCATTCCCAGATAATCTCCATGACTTCCTCACAGTGCGGCGATGATGTCATAATCGGTGCTGGAAATCAGAACTGTCACATCGTTTGCATACGCTACCAGTCGACCAGTACGCTACCAGTCGACCAGTACGCTACCAGAAGATTGTTGTACGGGAAGTTCCATATGTCCGGGCTTAAGATCGACTTCTGAGGGCAACTTCAGTAATGCTGAACTTCCTGCTTCCAGTTGTCGTCTCCCCGAATAGTCACTGAGGTAGTTCGTGATTATTTAGTACCCAGGGACGTTGAAGTCTCGGTAGAGAGCCTCATTGATCTTGTCCCATCTGGCAGAGTTGAATGTTTTTCTGACATTCAGCGCAACCATTGTAGGTAGCCTTCGGCCATGCTGACGTTCACTTCGTTTCACTTCGCCCCGCTCTCTTGGAGCTGTAAGTAGCTTCTCTATGATGCTAACGGCTACCTCGCAGCCAGCATTCCAATGCTCCCTGGAGCATACCAGCGACGCCCCTTATTCAGCGGCTGTTATCTGTGCGCCAGTATTGCACTTCCATCTTTGTATCTCCTGCAGGAATCTAGGACATTCAAGTAAAACATGCTTTGCCATCTTCGAGAACCCAGGGCACTGAGTGCAGTCGGGTGTTACTGCTGCCCCTATTCGTTGGAGGTGCTCACGGAAACAGTCATGTCCTTTGAGTATTTGGGAGAGCTGATAGTTCACCTCACTGTGCATTCTGCAGATACACGGTTCGATGGTCGGGATTAGGCGATATGTCCAACGACCGTTACTAGACTAGTCCCATCTTTCCTGCCACTGTTTTACTGTGGTCGCCCTCTCGCTAACTGACGGATCATAATCGGCCCCATCTGTTAGGGATCGTCCTGGGCTTACGCCTTCTTCTTTCTGTATTGTCGCATGTGCTATTTTGGTTGCAGGTCTATGGGCCGAATATGTCCAGATCTTCGGAGAGAGTCCAGTACGCGCATGCGATCTTCAATGCACTCATCCTGTGTGCGGTACGCGGGGACTTCCGTCACTTTTGGTTGGCGCCTAGAAGCGGAGTATCGATGTGCGCATCGACGCAGGTGACCACCCTCCTCCTAGTACCGCGAGGACCTCCAATATTGGGCAGTATCCTGACCATAGTTATACCTGAAGGCCTTCTTAAAATTCAGCCTCTGATCTAGCATTACTTCCAGTTATATGACGGCAGGTTTGCTTTTGATGGTGTGTCCTCGATATTTTGGTACTATTGAAGTCCTGACCTTTTTGCCAGTGAATAGTGCGGCCCAAGTTTTGTTTACAGCAAGGGAGATGCCGACTGACTCCATCTATTCCCAGGTAATCTCCATGACTTCCTCGAACAGTGCGGCGATGGTGTCACAGCCGGTGCTGGGAAACAGAAGTATCACATCTTTTGCTTACGCTACCAGCCGACCAGTATGATACAGGTAGGTTGTTGTACAGGACGTTTCATAAGTCTGGGCTAAGGACCATCCCCTGAGGGCGACTGCAGTAATGTTGAGCCTCCTGCCTCCAGTTGTCTCCCCGAATAATCACTGAGGTAGTTCATTATTTAGTACCCAGGGACGTTGAAGTCTCGATAGAGAGCCTCATTGATCTTGTCCCATCTGGCAGAGTTGAATGCATTTCTGAAATCCAGCGCAACCATAGGACAGTATCTCCTCTTTCTAAGTGGTCCCCTGATGTATCTAGTGACCACGCGCTTTTCTTCTTCTTCTTCCATCTGTAAATGACTTCGTAGTTCGGAAACCGTACTGGTTGTGCGTGAGTTGTTGATCCACGCAGCTGCGGAGGCTCTCCCGGATGACCTTCTCTAGGACCTTGCCCGCCGTGTCAGGCATACACAATGGGCGGTACGAGGATGGATTTCCGGCAGGCTTCCCGAATTTCAGAATCGGGACAAGGCGTTGCCTATTCCGTACGCCACGCAGGATACCTTTGCGTAGGCGCCTGTCTTATACGCCTATGAAAATCTTGGGGGCGGCTTTGACAGCTTCTCTCAGAGCCAGGTTTTGGGTGCTGTCCTGTCCGGATGTTTTCTTCGCACCGAAGCTCAGACATGTATCTAGGACCTCCCTCCTCTCACCTTGTGACCGCGGGGATGACACACGGGTCGACGTGCTCCAGTGTATTTATGGCCATTCGCTCAGTCTCAGGAAAGAGATGTTTCACGATAGACTCGACATCGGCCTCATCCATCTTGGGCTGACTCTTCACGACTCCGTAGGCTTCTCTAACCTCTAACTCTAACGGAGAAAGGGGAAACCTTTTATAGGCAGCTATTGGTAGTGTGGGAATCCCCCCCCCCCTCTTCTTCTTGCAGTTTTTGTTAGCATATACACTTAGACTCGCTACACACGTACCGTGTGGATGTAGGCCCGGCCCCGGGTGGAGGGGGTGGTGTTGCATAGTCTAGCATGGATGAGTTCAGACGTGCCACGTGAGTACATCCGCCGCCGGGCCGACTCATTTTGTCGGGTTGTCACCGGCCGGCCCCCACTGGCCCGACTGCCGGGTACCGGCTCGGCTATGGTGGGCTATGGAATTGTATTGAAGCTTGCATACATGCCGGTCCGGCAGTCTACCGTCTTCACTTGTCGAGTGGGTGCACCCAATGTTTTCTTTGCTTTTTTCTCTTGCGAAGTAAGCGCCGATAAAGTAACCACATACAAATAACTCTTTCGCGATCCATTTTGTACTGAAGTCAATTAAATACACTGCTCGTAGCTCGACATCGTGGGCTACGGGGCCGGTTCCGGACAAATCCATCCGGCATGTGTGTAATCCACATCCACACGCGTCCTTGTTCACACTTGCCGCATATTGCAGCTCATGTTCTGTGGCCGTCCAGCCCGCATTCTAGGCATCTTTCTCCGTTGGTGCATTGTCTGGCTTTGTGTCCACTTTGTCTGCACTTTAGACAGAGGTTAAACCGGTCTTCTCCTTTGCAGTTTCTGTATTTGTGTTCTGTGCCACAGCATCTAAAATATTTATTGTTTTTCTGCTTTTCCTTTATTCTGCACTGAGCCAGGCCTATTTTTAGTCGTTTCGTCGCCAGTATTTTTTTGGTCACTTTCGGTGAGGTGCTTATTGTGGCCACTCGACCGCTACCGCCGGGGCGGGACCAGAGGTGTGGCGCCCCTCCCCAGGTGCACATCTTTTCCACATGTTTCATCCAGTAGTATATCTTCATCAAGTTGTATTTTCAGGGCAGCCTAGACCTCTTCATTCGTCGTGATATCGCCTATGTCTCTGCCCATAAGCAGGACTGTTTTTTCACCTGCACTTTTTGTCACCACTTTTCTTCCTTCCGGCTCATTTGCAGTATTTCCTTCACCTCGATCGTGTTCTTTGCGTTCCTATCCATTGTCAGGAGCAGATTTCAATTGTGTGTCTTCCTGATTGCGTAAATCTGCCCTTCCTCGTTGTTTCCTTCTACGGCTTCTTTGACCCCCTTGAGGATTTCCGTGCAGCTTTTTCTTTCTTGGCTGACAACTATGGCTTCCGTTCTTCTTTTCCTTGTTCTCTGAATTTTGACGTTCTCCTCAGGTTGTTCCGGTTATTCAGTACTTCAAATTTCATTTTGGCCTCTAGAAGTTCTGGGAACCTTAGCAAGAATTTGTTTTGAATGCTTTTCTCCATGTTTCTGTTGTCTGGATCTAACAGCACTACGTTCACTACGCAGTCGCCTATTACCAGTGAGTTCCCTACATCCGTGTTTTCGAATGCTTCCTCGGAACAATTCATTTTTTCTGCTACTTTACAGTCGTTTAGTGTCGTGGCCGTTGGTCGCAAAACATATAAGACATTGTATTTTGTGGCTGGAAGGTCAGTCTTTGTCAAGGCCTGGAGGAGGCTTGATCCGCCTCTTGTACCCTATGATGATCTTCCGGCTCATTGGTGGTCTCGGGTGGTCTGCGCGCTTGCGCCGCATGTCCGTGTTTGAACAATGTCTACTTGAACATCTACATCATAAGTAGGGGTTGCAATCTTCTCCTACCTGTGGGCTTCGAACCATATCTGAGAAGGGCTGCGCTTTACTGACTTGGTCGGTTTGTCTCTTAATCACGCTCTTAATCTCCCTTTTAGTGTTTGGGTTTTCATCGATGAGCTTGGTGAGTTGCGCTGCATGCAGCGCGATCATCTAGATGGTTTCCAAGGTGCTGAAAACGGTTGTACACTCCTTATTTTTTTAAGGGGCGACTGCTTCCGATGCGTCAATGGAGGTGTCTTCCACTTTCCTTTTCTTCACGAATGAGATGCTCAACGAATTGCACCGCTGCTATAGCTGCTGGTATTCAGCCTGCTGTGCGGCACCCTGCTGCTGCCCGGGTGTCCGTCTAGTGTCGCTTGTTTGCTCCCCTAGAATCTGAGGAGCGGCATGAGGTAGACTCAGGATGACATTGTGGACCACTGGTCCTACCCACCTGGGTTAATGTGTTTCTAACATTCGACATTTTCATCTTAGAAGCTGACCAGCCTAGCCCCACTGGGTCTAGGGAACTTTTTTTGTTAGAGGATTTTTCCGTCTGTGCAAGTCTGTTGTTCCGCGGGAGCTATTTTATTTGGCTCCTACCCTCCAACCCTGCTGGATGCATAGCCGGCGAGCTACCCTATCCGCCAAATCGGGGGACCGAGAGGCTTCTCTAACCTAACCTTTTTTTTAGAACGGGGAAAGTATCTTTACGTACGACCCTCACAGCACAAAGCTAAGAGGTGTGTGGGACTCGCCCGGCATGATGGTAGCACCGGTCCTACCCACTAAAAACCCAACCCTTTCCTCTTGTGCACTCACATTCCACGAGATCACCTTTCAGTATTACTTCATGGATGTGGGTTGTCTTTGTACCTCAAAGGGCACGTTCTTGCTCGTTGTCTTTAGCTCTTTTGTCCTTCTCCTTTTCCCACAGGATATTGTCTGAAATTCTTTCTATACCTTTCCATTTTCTTTCACTTTGTAACATTTCCACTATTACGTTCTCCGCAGTTACATTTTTCCCTATGCAATCTTTCCACCTTCCACTTTGGGCATTTGAAGAACGTGTGTTCGGCGTTGTCTTCATCAGCTTTGCAGTACAAGCACTCGGATGATGTGCTCTTGCCTATTCTCACCTTGTAGGACTCGAAGCAGCCGTGGCCTGTAAGCAATTGCGCTAGATGGAATGTTAACTCTCCATGCTCTATTTGGTAACAGTTCTTGATTTTAGGGATTAGTATGTGCGTCCAAGCGCTTGTTTTAACCTTATCCCAACTTTCCTGCCACTTCTCGATACTATCTTCTCTGGCTTTCTTCTTCCGTTCAGAGTCTGCACCGTACGTCTGTCCTCTCTCTTCTGCAAGTAGATCCAACCGGATCATCCATCATTCATCATTGTCTAACCTAACCTAAACTACATGGCTTCTCAGATGCATCTCAATTAGGATATCTGCGGTTGTTTACATTACCGTATGCGCTCTCTCACTGAATCTCAATCTACTCTCATGTGCTCCAAAACTAAGCTTGAACTGCTCAAACAATGAACTCAGATACCTTGGCCTACCTTCGTCAGTATTATTGGATTTTAGGCTCCTGTTAAATCAGACATCTTGCGGGGTGTAGTGTGTACCCGGCAGAGAGGGATCCGAGTTCTTCATTTGATGGGCGTAGACCATCAATTGGTTGATCCTTCGTTCTTGTGCAGTGATAACTCAAAATCTTATAAAACAAATGCAAAATGAAAATTGAATTACGAAAACAAGAATTGCGGGGTGTGGTGTGTGCTCGACAGAGAGGGATCCTTGATGGGCGTTGGCCCATACCTCTTTCTCGAGTTACACCCTCACGCACGTTTCTATACACTGGCGTAAACTACGTCGGACCGATCATACTAAAAACTTGGAAAGGTAGGGGCTCAAGGACCTATAAGGAATAGATTTGCGTTTTCGTGTGTTTCTCAACTGCGGCAGTCAGTGACTACTTAACTAAAGGTTGAATGAGTTCATTGTCGCCTACAGGCGTTTCACAGCTCAAAGAAGGATAGCTCATATTCTCTATTCAGATTGTGGTATCAACTTTGTCGCTGTTGACTCTGCACTCCGTTGGGTATTCAATCAGGGTTCTCAAGAACATCGGATCATCGCGTCTGTTCTTTTGCGAGAAAACAGCCAATGGAATGTCAACCCACCAGCGACGCCGCACATGGGTTGCAAATGGGAAGCATTATTCAAGTTCACGAAATCCCATCTCAACCGAACTGTTGGTAACATATTGCTTACTTTCGAGGAACTGAATACTTTACTTCTTCAGATTCAAGCTATCCTCAAGTCGCAACTCATGGAACCACTCTCTGATGACCACCAAGACGTCTCTGCTCTCACTCCAGCTCAGTTTCTCATTGGAGGTACACGCCATGAACTCTCATTGTTGGACCTACCATCTTCTCAGCCCTCACGCTGCCGGCTCATTCAACATCAATTACAGAACTTCTGGGCTCAATGGTTTGCCCATTATTTACAACGTCAGCAGTCCATATCAAAGTGGCATCACGCATCAAATCAACTTAAGGTCGGTTCACTTGTTCTCCTAACCGCTGAGCGGTTACCGCATTGCATGTGGCAACTAGCTCGGTTCCTAGAACTTCACACAGGCAAGGACGAACTCGTCAGGGTAGCTACTCTCACCAGGCCACTCATCAAACGCGCACGTTTACCAACGAGGATTGTACTCATCAGCAACCGTTGCTGATGCTGGGCGGAAATGAATGGCGGCACCTCTAGTTCAGGCTAGTTTACCGCTCCAGCAAGAAACTGAATAGATGACTAGATGATCTTTCATTGTTTTGCAGTGAAAGCTTGATAAGTCAGAAACTTATAAAACAAATGCAGAAAACAAAAGAAGCATTTCGTTTCTAAAGGTATTCCTAATAAACTATTGCAGGCTTGCTGGGCTTAGACTAAATAGTTTAAGAGATATACGTGGTCTGTTAGAAAAGTATCCGACCTTTAGCCGGTAAAAAAAAACCTAGCATAAATGAAGTGTTGGAAACCTAATCACCCTCATAGTAGTCTCCTTGGTACTCCACACACTTCTCCCAGCGGTGCCGCCATTGTTGGAAGTATTCCGAAAACGCCTCTTTCGGAATCGACTTTAGCTCGGCTGTCGTTGCAGCCATAATGTCCTCTCTTGTCTGAAATGGCGTTCTTTTCAATGGCCTCTTGACTTTGGGAAATAGCCAGAAGTCGCAGGGGGGCATATCAGGAGAGTAAGGAGCCTGTCGAACTAGAGAAGTCTGGTTTTTCGCCAAAAAATTGTGAACCAAGTGCGGAGAATGTGCTGGAGCATTGTCGTGATGGAGTCGCCAATTTCCTGATGACCAAAACTCCAGTCGCTTGCGCCGCACGGCATCACGTAGGCGACGTAGGACATCCCTGATTTCACTTGTCGTCATTTTACTTGCATTGAAAAACCGACGAGAGGACTACGCATTACGTCACTCAAACACTGCTCGACAGTAACTGACGCTATCTACAGGCGGGAAAAAATTCACGCATGCGCACGAAGGTTCAAAGTCGGCTCATGCAATTTCGCGCTCATTCGCTTAATTCAAATCCATAAGGTTTTTAAAATCAAATATAAGGTCGGATACTTTTCTAACAGACCACGTAGACGTTTGAACTTGTTACTACTTATTAGTTAGATTAATCAAGCTTCTAGTTTAAGTTTCTTGAGCTTAAAAACCGCATACAGATTAACAAAACCAAACGATGAATGTTATATTCAGTTATAAAGTTTTCTCTTCAATCTAGTGAAGGTTTAGAAGTTACAGTCGTTTAAAGTTAACACTATTTGAACAAGTTGAACTTTCTTTGTTCTGCAGTGATTGCTTGATATCTCAGAAATCTATAAAACAAGTGCAACACAAAACAATATTATTTTTTTCCAAAGATTTCTTTTCGGTTTAGTGAGCGACCATCACTAAACCGAAAAGAAATCTTAGTTAAGATTAGACCACTAGTTACAAAGTTACAGCCGTTTTTGCAAAAATATTTTTTCGCGAATTCACTTTTGAACGGTTCATCGCAGCGACTTCTAGTTTTCACCAACGCATTCAGCACGGATTCTCCTGCAAAATAGAAAGCAAGGAAATGTCTTTAGTTAAAATTGAATCCCCATTTGTTTGGGCTGCATTTCGACCTGGATTTGCATTTGCGAGGGGGCGGCGGAGCGCGGCGGGGTTTTGTCAGTCGGATGGATTTCGTTCGGCGCGTCATTCACACAGCTGTGGTCATCCGGACCGCATTCGGCCGGGTCTCGAACCGCATTGTTCTGCTGCCACTTCCACTCTCGTACATGCAAATCGCCGGATTTATGGCAAAGAATATGCAAATGATTCATTTCGCACTGACGCGCACAAGTGCAAAACCTGCACAAACATCGCACGCTCCTCAAATTCGTATTATCTACATCGATTACCCTCATTCTACATAGTTAAACTCAATAAACCAACGCAACCCAAATTCATTTATTCGCCTATAACTTATTAACTACAACTTAAACTAATTGTAAGTTATACACCGATTACCTTCATAACCTCATTTATTTATTCGCCTATAACTTAATAGCTACAACTTAAACTAAGTTAAAACTTAAGCTTTCTCGTAGTTTTTAAGTCGTTGATTCCAGACTTGCAAACCGGAAGTCATTGCCATTTACAGCTTCCGAGATATAGCTTCTAGAAATTGACTAGTTTTTAGCCGAAAAATTATGACTTGTCTTCGTTTAGACTGTATATCTCCAGCTAGTTTAATAGATATGTACATAATTTATGCTATACTTATAGATGATGAAATTGCTTATAATATAGTGAAAACTAGAATATCCTAGCTAGATTAACAAGAGAGCTGTGAAGCTACAAACTTTGTTTTGTTTGAATGAGCGAGTTTTTAGTAGACTTGTCTTTAAATCTAAATAACTAAGTTAGTTGTTGTTTTAAGCTAGGCTGTTATACGTCAAAATTTGCGTAATTAAATCTAGTTTCTGAATTTGTGCAGAAAATGGAGCAGTAATAGCGAGGTAAGGTAAAAACGCTTCTTGATGTTGATGTTGGCCATTGAGACGAGATTAGAGCGGAACAAAGACGGGTCTGATCCGTTTATTGTGTGCAATACACAGTGGAGAGCGTGTGCGAGTGACGAGAGAGCTTATGCAGATAAAATGTTGAATATGTTCGCTGGAAATTAGTATTTAAAATTGAAAGCGGGGGCGGCGGGCGGCGGATCGGGGCTCAAGTGCCACTTCGCCATTCAAACTGCGAAACTCATAGCCGGAGATAATTATGTGTTTTTACCGGTACGCCAGCGGATTTTCGCAAACATTGCGGATATAATCGTGGAATAAAAAAAATCTCAAAATGAGTTTAGTTGAGAAACATTGGTTTCTCAACGACAGAATCGTTTTAGATTGTAACAATGTATCAACAGATTGTATATATATATATATATATATATATATATATATATATATATATATATATATATATATATATATATATAACCCATCCACCCTATACTCGAACTTGATCACTCTTTCCGCAGCAATTACCGCCACCTTACCCGCACTCACATCCTGAAGGACAATCTGACCAGGCGTCGACCTATCAAGTTTCAATACTTTCTTAAACATTTTTAACTGCACCCTTTCGATCTTGTCTTCCTCTTTCGTTCCCCAGACCTCACATACAGTAAAACGCTTCGCACACATACCTTTAAAATCGTCTCTGCTGCTAAAATTTCCGTCAAAGTTTCTTTTCCAAACCTCCCAGATACGACCGCCGCCATGTCTTCTTTTTGACAGACTTTATGTGCTCTTTATTACTGTATCCAGTCCCAATGACATACCCCAAAATGTTAAATTTACTCACTTCCTCAATTTCAGTACCCTGCCATTCAAACCTTTCTTTCCTATATCGCCCACCCTTTTTAAACCAAATCCATTTTCTTTTACCAACATTCACCCTTAAATCCCTCTTTTCTAAATACCTGCAGAGCCTTTCAATCACGTCCTTCATTTTGCAAATACCACCATCTCATCCGCTTACACCAAGCTCCACACCTTCTTTTTTCCAATCACCACTCCTCCAGCTTGAACGGGCTGTAGAACCTTCTCCATATCTGCCACATACAGATTGAAGAGTGTGGGACTCAAATGGCAGTCTTGTCTCAGGCCCTTCCTCACACCAAAAGAGTCCGATTCCCATTCGTTCGCTAATACCTTACATACTGTTGCCTCGTACAAATTACTGATGTTCTTTCTTACACTCTCTGAGATACCTAACTTGCTCAAGCACTCATCCAATCTCCTCCTATTCACCGAGTAATATGCGGCTTTCAAATCAATGAAAAGAGCAAATAGGCATCCCTTTCTGATTTCCTGGTCTATGATGACTCTTAAGCTCACCAGGTGTTCCACCATGCTCCTTCCTTCTCTGAACCCCGCTTGTATTTCCAGCAAAAGCTTCCTTTCATTGATTTCGATCCTCAAGCAACAATCCAGGATTTTAGCAAATATTTTGTATGAGTTCATCAAAGTTATCCCTGTATAATTTTCTAGAGCGTCCATCGTTCCTCTCTTAAACACCCGTTGAATTATCCCCACTTTCCAGCTGGTATCCTTTTCCTTCTCAATTTATCCATTAACTTCTCCTTCCAGATTCCAGGTGCTCCTTTTCATGCTTCATTTCCCAGCCCATCCAAACCTCCCGATTTTTTTGGCTTTGGGAAACTAATAACTTTCCCCTCCTCCGTCAATGTGATAACCGATAACCTCCGCGAGCTGTTCCTGCTTTGGAGAGCTCTTCCTGCTGAAGAGAAGAAGAATCAGTCGGTTGCCTGGCGCTCCGCACTGCAATTCCCAATTTGTATGAGGAATTTATGAATGAGTTTTCCTCCTTTTCGAGGCTGCAACGTAGTATGGTATATATTTTGAGATTTACACAACGTCTAGCGAGACGGGCACGGCTCACCGCGGAGGACCTAAATGAGAGCAAAGTTCAACTATGTCGTTCAAGGTCAATCTTTTCGAGAGGACTTGCACGCCCTGGAAATTGGTAAGACGTGTTCCGCTCGGCTTAGGAATTTCTGTCCCTTGCTAGATAACGGGCTGATTCGAGTAGGAGGCCACTTAAGAGCGGTAAAAATAAATTTTGAGCAAGCCCACCCCATCATATTGCCCCGAGACAGTCATTTTGTTGTGCTGTTTGTTAGGTATTTGCATTTGCAAGGGGGTTCCAATTTATTTTATAAACATAAATACTGGGTCTTATCGGCTAGGTCTATCATTCTGAAGAGCTTCCGGGAATGTAGCATTTGTTTTCGTGTTCAACCCCGACCGATTATGCCGTTAATGGGGCATTTACCGTCGTGCTGCATAACTAAGGCGAAAGTATTTTTACGTGTGGGAGTTGATTATGCGGGTTCCTGGAAGATAATTTTGGGTCGCCGTCGGCAGCCGATTATCCAGAGGGCCTACATTTGTTTATTTATCTGCCTGGCCACAAAGGCGGTACATTTGGAGTTGGTTTCCGCGTTGTCCGGAGGTGTTTTTTGGCAGCTTTTAAGCGGTTTCTGTCGAGACGAGGCGCTTGTATTCATGATTGAATATCGCTTGTACAAATGTATTCCGATTGCCGAACTAATTTTGTGGTTTCCAAACGGGAATTTGAACAATTGGCGGCTTTTCGTGTGTCTTCGACGTTTCAAAACGCTCTTTAAATCCCGCTCGGGGATTAAAGGAATTTTAAATTAGTTGGAATTTTGTCCCTCCCGGGGCATCACAATTTGGTGGACTGTGGGAGTCCAACATTAAGAGCGTTAAATCTAATTTAGTCTAATTTAATCTAATTTCCGCGTGATAGGCGATCAGTTGTTGACGTACGAAGAAATGAATACGTATCTCGTCCAAATAGAAGCCTGGCTGAATTCTCGCCCTCTTTGTCCGTTGAGTGAAGACCCTGCCGAAGCTTTGGCGTTAAATCCAGCGCGTTTTCTCACCTTGACTCCTTTAAAGGCGCTTCCCGCCTCGGATATCCCCGCGTTGCCGGCTTCTGGATTGTCGCGGTATCAGCTTATCGACAAAATAGTTTGGACACAAGAGTCTCTCCATGAGCTCCAGGTTAGGGCGAAATGGGTTCGGGATACGCCAAATTTAAACGTTGGGGCGTTGGTCCTGGTTAATCACAGACCGCTAGAGGCGCTATTTAAACGGACAGTGACCAAGTTGTGTCCACTCCCGTCTCAATAATTTGTCGTTTGAGAGTCTTAATTTTGTAAGTTGTTGTACATTTTGGAACAACAAGGGTGAAAGTTGTTTCAGTTGGTATCCTTTTCGTTTATTTCTATTCTGTAAAAGTTGGTTTCAGAATGGACTGTATTTAACGATAATTCTAGCGTTTGAATATCAAATCGGGATTGTCCCGCCACTTACCTTCGGGCTGCAACCGCCTCTAACCCGCTCCGTGGAACGTTCTTCCGTAGCCTATTTAAGGGAGGAAATAGGAAAAAATAATATAAGCTGGGAAATACACGGACACCCTTAAATCAAATTGTTCCGGATGGGAGAAAAGCCGATGCCTTCCATACGGTGATCGAACCACCCGATAAAGATTCACATCAAATTAACTAACAAATGCAAACGTGGCCAACATGTCGGTTGAGGTCAGGCGCGAAAATGTGGATTCCCCGAACGCTCAAAACACACAGAGAAATAATAACTTCGGAAGCTAACTATATAGATCATTGCAGTTTCCATTGAAATGTAGGGAATTTAATTATCTTCTAGATCACCAAAAACTATTTACGTATCAAGTAAACTAGCTTAGTAATAGACGATAAATCATAGCAAGTCACTAATAACTGTTCGGAATTTTTCTAAATATCTAGGTCACTCCCGGACGCTATATCTCAATGGCTAAAAACCATAACAACTTCTGGTTTTCAATTTTAGACTCGGCAACTTTTAAACCATTGGAAAGTGTTAGCTGCAATTTATTTTAAGTCGGAGCTTAATTTTGAGCTAATAATTTCGGGTTACTTATTTTGACTTATAGTTAATTTTGTTTTAGAACTTTTTGAGTTGCTTGAGTCAAACGTCTATATCTCTGGTAGTTTACTTCTTCGTCTTTTCTCGTTCATGCGGTGTCGAAGTTTCTGACAAATCCGTTCATTTTCCGCGGTCCCAAATGGTGTTTTCTGTTAACTGATTCTCCCGAAGATCATCATGCATGCAGTCCACCCTTCTTCTTCTAGGCCTGCCTCTTCAAGATGCGGGTCAAGCACTCTCCTTCCTACATAACTCTCATCCCTGCGCTTAATGTAGCCATACCAGAGCAAGCGTCTTTCTTGCATTTTTTTTTATATTTAAGTCACTTTTACGCTGCTCGTATGAAAGTGTTTTTGATGTGATCGTTTCTTGTAACACCACACATCCATCTTAGCAGCTTCATTTCAGCTACTTCCAGTCGCTTGCACTGTGACTGCACTATTGGCCAAGTTATTGCATTGCAGGTCTCACTGCACATTTATAGGCTTTACCTTTCATTTGGATATTCAGCCTCCTGTCACAGAGAATACCAAATAACCTTTTCTAGTTTTATCAGGCAGCCTGAATTCGGTGGGTAATTTCCAGATCAAGATCGCTATCGTCAGATACACTGGATTCCAAATACTTGAAACTGTCCCTTGCCTGTAGCTGGCTACCGTCCATCTGGATACTTTCATTTCCAGTTACTCCAAGGCACAGGTATTCGGTCTTATTCGTACTGATATTAAGACTTCTGTTCTCGATGGGTCTTCTCCAGCATTCCAGTTTATATTCAAGCTCTTCCCTGTTTGTGCTGCATAAAACAATATAATCTACAAATAGCATACTCCAAGGAGCTGGTTCTCTTAAGCTTTACAGATCCTTGGTAAAGACCTACTTGAACCGGTATAGTACCTGACAATCCTACACTGCTTCTAATTCGTGTCCTTGCTCCAGGGTGCATATCCTGAATAATGCGGACATACTTATTCGGTACTCCCTTGCATCTCATGCATCTCCTGACGGGGTACCCGATCATATGGTTTTTCTAGGTCTATGAACAACATATGTAGTTCTTTTCTCTTCTCCCTGTGCTTTTCATTGCTTTCACCTGCCTAAGTGCAAAAATAGCATTTGTTGTTCCTTTTCTCGGCATAAATCCAAACTGTTGTTGTCTCCACCCGAAGCCTACTTTCAATAACTTTCTCCCAGATCTTCATTGTGTGCGAGATAAGTTTTATTCCTCTGTAATATGCACAATCCTGAATGGCAAACCTGCACAAACCTTTCTCCTTATAAATGGGAATTATGGTACTCTCCCGCCATTCCTTAGGCATTACTTCCGCTTGAAGTACCTGTTGGAATAGATTCCACAACATATTTATGTCCTTTTCACCCAGACATTTCAAAGCCTCCATTGGAAATTCATCGGGGCTGGTTGCTTTTCCACATTTCATTTTCCCAATAGCAGTTACAACCTCTTCCCTGCATATGCCAGAGGTTACGTTGTGATACCATCGTCAAACACAAGCCGGGCATTTTCCTCATTTAGCAACTTTTCAAAATATTCCTTCCACCTCTTCTTAATATGCTCTTCATCTTGAATTACAATACCTTGTTCGCTTTTCATCTGCCTGATGTGTGAGATCTTTCGAAGCCCTGTATCGTGCCATTACGATTCTGAATAGCTTGGCCTCCTCTTCTGTAGTCTCTAGTTCTTCATAGACTTCCTTCCATGCAGCTGCCTTTGCTTTCTATACAGCTCTTTTCACAACTTTATTTGCCTTTCTGTAGTGTTCTCTACCTTCGTCCATTCCAGACTCATCCCATATATTTTTTGCATGTTGTTTTGCCTTGATGGCTTAGTTTACCACATCATTCCACCACCATATTTCTTTATCCTGTAGAGCACCTTTCCCAGACGTCTTCCCCAAAACTTCTACACCTGCTTTCCTGATTGCTTCTGCATTTACTGTCCACCATCTTTTAACTCCTTCCACTGGCTGTGTTCCTCGCAACACCTTGAATTCACTTCTCAAAATAGGATCTTTCAATTTCCACCAGTTAATTCTTGGAGTAATTTTCCTTGCTGTTGCCCGTGAATTCATAATTAGTAACTAGCACTCTGTGTTCTGATGTAACATTTTCCCTCATAATAACGTTACAGTTCTAAACATCCTACAAATGCATTCTTCTATTTGACTCTCTCTTACTCCACTTTTTTAGGTTACCAGATGCCTATCGTTTTTCTTGAAGAAGGTTGCTAGATGAGCTAATGACAAGGCAAAACTTAAGCACTCTCTCACCCTCCCCATTTTTTGTGACAAATCCCCAGCTTTTATGCACTTTCCTCACTACTTACAAGCCCCCCACCCCCCACCCCCACTTCTACAGTGGTGCCTACATGTCCATTTAGACCTCCACCCAGAAATACCCTTTCATCTGTTGATATACTAGAAAGTTCCTGCTCAAGGTCCCTCCAAAAGACAACTTTTTCTTCCTCCACACAGCCAAGTTGAGGAACATAGGCACTTACAATGGTAAACTTTTCCCCAAGACACAGCTTCACACTCATCAAGCAATCATTTCTTCTGTTTACACTGACTAGAGATGCGATCAAATCGTTAGCCAGGATAATTCCAACACCATTTCTTCCCGCTCTGTTTGCTCCACTGTACAACAATTTAAAGCCACTTCCAAGGTTTCTTGCTTTATTACCTTTTTACCTAGTTTCTTGGACACATATAATACCAATTATTTTTCTCACCATTAGGTCGACAACATCTCTTCCTTTCCCTGTCATTGATCCAACATTCAGAGTTCCAATTCTCATCTGCTTCTTCAGACGAGCCCGCCCATGACTCGGCAGCCTTTAGTCATTTCTCACAAGACACAGGCGGGACCCTTGCGCGTCGCTTCCGGGGAACGCCCCAATAGCAATTTCCGAGGCTAAATTTACAGCGAGGCTAAATTTACAGAACTTGTCATATTTGTACGGTTTCGGCAGTTTGTTTTACAGCCGGATATGATACCCTTCTCACGTAGTTTACTACATATGTTCAATTTTAGTTTTAGTTAATAGATAATTAAATGATTTATTATCTAGTGAAAACTATAGCGTTCTATCTAGATCAGTGGTTCTTAACCTGGGTTTGACCGAACCCCAGGGGTTCGGGAAGTCAGTCTCAGGGGTTCGGCGGAGGTCAACCACCCGACGTCATTGTGACGTAGAAACCGTATTAGTTTCGGAAACTAATGCTACAGAAAGGACCTGCAAGACGGTCAAGCACACACCCGACTCATACGTTCGAGATGACACGCCCCACTCGTCTATCATTGGCTGCGGGTGATCACGCAACATCGCTTGGCCTTTCTATGCTGCAGGAAATTTGTGGATTGTGACTGTAGTGATTATACGTCGTGTAATTTCTTTCTTAATATTTTAATCCCTTCATACTATGTCGAGCAAAAAAAGAAAGTGGTCGGACGAGTATGTACAATATGGATTCACATGTATAACGGAACGTGATGGGAGTCGGCGTCCTAATTGCATGATTTGCAATGCCAAGTTGAGCAATTCTAGTCTAGCACCGGCAAAACGAAGAGAACACTTCTTTAATCTGCATGGAAATTACAAAAATATAACACTCGCTGAATTCAAGGTGAAGAGGCACAGATTTGATGAAAAGGGTACACCGCCTATCCTCGGCTTTGTACCCATCGACAAACCGATCCTTACAGCATCGTACGAAGTTGCTTACCTTATCGCAAAGCAGGACAAACCACTCAATATTGGGGAAAAACTCATAAAACCATCCGTGTTGAAGATGGCGAATATCATGCTGGGAAAAGCGGCTGAAGTTATCCCAAATTCTTCTTTCAAATGACACCAACAGTGACAGAATGGATGACATGAGCAAAGATATCTTGGCCCAAGTAGTTGCAGATCTGATTTCAAGCCCGGCAAAACTCAGCCTTCAACTCGACGAAACTACAGACGTTTCCAATCTAAGTCAGATTGCAGTACAAAGCAGGACATAGGGCGCACAGCGTTCAATGCGAAGTATACAAAAAGGAAGTAAGACAAAAAGAGCGAAGCGAGCAAGCCAACAAGGCAAAGGGAATTGTGCCAAAAGCTCAAACATAAGGATCCTATAGATAAATATGGATAGAGGGAGAGGGGCATACGATCTAATGATACACACAGCAATCGAAGAAAAAATAGATATTGTGATTGGGCAAGAACCAAATAGAAAAAAGGCACAGAAGGAACTATGCGATATAAACGGTGATACTGTAATAAAAGTTATGTCACAGAATGTCAAAATAAGGGGGACAACCAGGGAAACGGGCTACGTAGCTATAGATATAGAAGAAATCTTAATAATATCATGCTATTTTTCCCCAAACAAATATATAGATAGCTTTAGGGCATTTATGGGTAAACTCACGGAAGTAGTTACAAGGAGTAAGAAAGAAGTATTGATAGCAGGGGATTTAAACGCCAAATCAAGAGAATTCGGGTCTGCATACACCGATAAACGAGGAGAAATACTAGACGATATGAAGGAAACTTGCAATCTGGAAATCCTGAACCAAGGAAACGAACCGACATTTGTGAATGCAAATGGCGTATCAGTTATCGATATTGCAATGGCTACAGGAAAACTAGCAAGGAGAGCCACTGGATGGAAAGTCGAAGAAAAAGAAAGCCTGTCCGGACACAAATACATCACGTACAGTATCAGAGAAGAAAATAAAAAAGGACACAAATCTACCCATATAAGACATAAGAAGTGGCGTCAGCCGACTGAGGACCTGGAGAAGCTGCGGGAAAATAACAGAATAGACGAGAAAAAAATAAAGAATATGAGGGATCTAGTCAGGGAAACCGAGGTATCCTGTGATAAGTATCTAAAACGCTACGGCAATAACCCAAAAAAGCAAGCGGCATATTGGTGGACCGGAAAGATCGCAGATCTTAGAAAGATCAGTATCTACCGTCGAAGGACGATGATGAGGAAAAGAGGACGCTGTAATGACGACCAATGGGAGCGTATAAAGGAGGAATACAAAACCGCTAAGAGGACGCTAAAAGAAGAAATTAGGAAGCAAACAAAGGAATGCTGGAACAGGCTATGCAAAGAACTAGAAGATGATGTGTGGGGAAAGGCATACCGCATAGTCGCAAAAAAAACGGGACAAATGACGACAGCTTTAGATGACAAGACCTGGAACGAACAGGTAGAGCTACTGTTCCCCCAAAAACCAGGTATCAATATGGAAAGGATCGAGTGCCGATGGGAAGAAAAATGGAATGTAACACCACAGGAGCTGGAAAACAGTCTGAACCGCATGAAGAAAAGAAAGGCACCCGGCATAGATGGGTTCACACCGGAAATCGTCCAAGCGGCATGGGTGAAAAACCAGGAAATAGTGCTAAAAGAAATGAATAAATGCCTTGAAAATGGCAGGTTTCCTAAAGAATGGAAAGTAGCTAGAATGGTTCTGATAGAAAAACCTCAAAAACCAAATGAGACGGAGAAAAAATACAGACCCATATGCGTGATAAGCTCTATGGCGAAAGTATTGGAGAGCATAATAAAGGAGAGGATAATGGAAGAAATAACAAGTAGGCACCTAATAAGCGATAACCAGTTCGGCTTCCTCCCTGGCAAATCAACAATGGACGCGCTCGAAGCCGTCCTCCAATACCCAAAGTGGCTCAAAACGCGACCAACCAAAGGCAGGGAAATTGTTATCCTTATAGCTATGGATATACAAAATGCATTCAATTCCGCTCCTTGGGACAAAATCATCGAAGCTATGAAGAGGAAGAAACTGAGCACATATTTGATCCGAATTATCCAGGAGTACCTGAAGGACCGAGGCATACAACTCCCATCGGGGAAACGCCACAAGGTAACTTGCGGAGTCCCACAGGGCTCAATACTAGGACCCGTCTTATGGCTCATTTTTTACGACGAGATATTTGAGGAGGACAAAGAAGAGGAGAAAGCTAAACTAATAGGTTTTGCGGATGACCTATGTATAGTGATTCATGGCAAAGACAGGGAAGAAGTCGAAAGAATAGGAGACAGGATGGTGGAGAAAGTAATAACACGATTAAACAACATGGAGATAAAGATAGCACCACAAAAAACAGAAGTGATAGTTCTGGAGGGTAGAAGGCAGGTTACAGAAGTAAAGATAGCAGTGGAAGGGCGGGAGATAAGTAGTAAGGAAACTGTACAGTACCTGGGAGTGACACTAGATCGGAACACAAGAATGAAAGCCCACATTAAAAACGCGACGGAGAAAGCAACAAAAGCAATGAACCAAATAGGGAGGATCCTTCTAAACACTCATGGTCCAAAGGCACAGAAGAGAAGGGTAGTTGCTACGGCGGCCTCGTCGGTAGTCCTGTACGCGGCGCCGATCTGGAAGGAAGGATTGAAGATGAAGCAATGCCAACAATGGGTACAGCGGACAGGACGAAAAATAGCCCTAAAAATAACATCTGGCTATATTACTGCACCGACAGAAGCACTATACGTAATTGGGAAGATGATTCCGCTCCAGCTGCAAATAATGGAAAGGGCAGAGATGTACAAGGGGGACAAACCCAAAGAACAGTGCAGAGAAGAGACCATAATTAAATGGCAAACGCGATGGGACGAATACCAGGGCGTCTCGAAGTTGTTCATTAGGGACATTAAATCCTGGCTGGAAAGTGAAGGGGAAGCGAACTACTTCGTTACGCAAGCTCTAACTGGACATGGATCCTTTGGAGCTTATCTGTACAGGTTTAAGCTTCGGGACAACGATCGGTGCTGGTTCTGCCCACGGGAGGACACTGTGGAGCATACCCTGTTTGTATGCGACAGATGGACTCCAGAACGAACGAGAGTCAACTTGTTATGCGGCAGACGAATAGGGACGGAGAATATTGCGGAGGAAATTGCGGATAGTCGGAAGACAAAGTACATTCTGGACTACATAGAGGAAGTAATGAGGAAAAAAGTTAATAACGAAATCGACGAAGAAAGGAAACAGAGAAGAACAACTAGGGCATGCCAGTAATTGCGACATGTCCGGGCGGCCCCCCTGACGGAATGCTAGCGCGACCGGGGGTGGCATATGGACGCCAAGTGGAATGGGGTTTAGTGAGTAAGACGTGAAATCGCCAGTCTCACACTTTGGCAACAAAAGCTTCCCCTCACCACAATAAAAAAAAAAAAAAAAAAGTCAGATTGCAGTATTCGTGCGCTATGTGAAAGACGACGTGATAAAGGAAGATTTTTTTATTGTGTGAGCCTCTTACAACAACAACTAAGGTAGCCGATGTAAAGAAACTTGTGGATGACTTCTTCAAAGAAAATAATCTTTCGTGGGATATGGTTTCTGAAGTTTGTTTGGACGGAGCTCCAGCCATGCTGGGAAGAAAGTCTGGTTTTGGTGCGCTAATGAAAGCCGATGCACCACACATCGTTGTTACGCATTGTATTCTTCACAGGCATGCGTTGACCATAAAAAAAATCCATGCCTCCAAAACTAGCAGAAGTCTTAAAAATCCTAGTGGAATGCGCGAACTATGTGCGAAATAGTGCTCTGAGGTACCGCATCTTCAAGGAGCTGTGCAAAGAAATGGGATCTGAATTCGAGGTACTTCTGTACCATTCAAACGTTCGGTGGTAATCCCGGGGACAGGTTCTGAATCGTGTTGTTGGCATACGTGAGGAATTAGCCCTGTTTTTGCAAGAGCGTCAACATGGTCATGCAGATTGCTTCAAGAATTCTGAATTTATTCTCATGCTTGCGTACATGGCTGATATCTTCGCATCTCTCAATCATCTGAATCAACAGATGCAAGGCGGTGGTGTCAACATCATCGAAGCGGAAGAAAACCGGAAGGCGTTTAAAAAAAAGCTACCGTTGTGGAAACGACGAACAGAAAACGATAACTTTGCAAACTTTCCCCTGCTAGACGAATGTGTAAAAAAGATCGAAGATGTGCCTGGAATCGGAGATATTTCTGTATCGGGGGAACTGAAGCACGCAATTTCCATGCACTTAGACGAGCTTGCAAAGTCTCTTGAAGGGCACTTCCGTTCAAGAGAGTTATATCCAGTATGGGTGAGGTAGCTGTTTACGTTTGATGTTGAGACAACAAATGTCAATGATACATACCTGGATGAAATCATTTAAATTCAACAGCAACTCTTCAAAACAACAACGCTCTCATCGTTTTGGTGCCACAAATAGTAACGTACCCTGCTATTGCGAAGAAAGCTCTGGAGATGTTGATACCGTTTGTGACAACATATCCTTGCGAGCAATCCTTTTCGAGGATGCTGGACATTAAAACGAATAAAAGGAACAGACTTAGTTGCGAAAATGACACGCGAGTGGCACTTACCAAGGTAAAGCCTCGCATTTCCGAACTGGTTTCTAAAAGGCAACAGCAACAGTCACACTGATTTGCAATTTTGTTCTTAATGTTTTATTCTTTGTTCTTAATGTTTTGTTCTTTGTTCGTAATGTTTTGCTCTATAATGATTTTGTTTATTTTGTGGACCAATAAAATATATAAGACCTGTTTTGAATTTGAAAAATTATATTTTTTTTTTCAATTAAAAGGGGTTCGGTGAATGCTCATATGAAACTGATGGGGTTTGGTACCTTCAACAAGGTTAAGAGCCACTGATCTAGATAATCGTCGTGTCTGTATTGCCTCAAACATTTTCACAAGATCACAAGATTTTCATGATGAACTTTTCGTGAATATTTCACAAACAATGTTACAAGCTGTTAAGTTGCGATTACAGTTATCCAATAAATTTTGAGTCGCTGAGTATGAATATGTAACATTTGTAACGAGATACAGACATACAGAACTTCCGGAAATTGATTACTGTTTTTTATTGAGTGTTAGTCTAAAAATGTAATAACTTTCTGACTTGTTTTAGTTTATCGTCTATAACTCTGGTAGTTTACTATACATCTCAATAATTTTACATTTAGTTAGTAAAGAAAACTAGAACGCTCTCTCTAGACAACAGGAAATTGACTTGATTTTTAGTCGAAAATGTAATAAATTTCTGACTTGTTTAAGTTTATCGTCTATAACTCCGGTAGTTGACTATATATCTCAATAATTTTAGAATCAATTAATAGGTAATTAAATTATCTTTAATATAGTGGAAACTAGAGCATTCTATCTAGACTACTGTTGTATCGGTGTGGTTGCAAACAATGTAATTTTTGTGCGGGAGAAGAAAAACGTGTGATTTGATTTGGTAGCAAATAACGGTGGGTTTTTCGTCGCCAGAATGGAAATTAAGTTTGCGCAGAGGGAGATAATGAAAAGCAAATAGATCTCGATATCGCAAGAAAATTGTTTGTCTGTTTACCGAGGGCGCGCGCGTTTCCGGCGGAGGGGCGCAAGATAAATAAATAACGGGCCATACATTACTTATTTATTTTGGAGCGAGCTCCGGGCGAAATTGAAAAAGACCTCGCCGTCTCGTGCGCTCCCTTCCTCCACCCCTGCGCACCGCAACCGCCCCAACATCATATTAAAAGTCAATTTTTATTAATACTATTTTCATTGTCCCTACAGAGAAACAATGGAACGGCGAATTGCGATAAAACAAAATACGATTCGAATTTGCCGAATTCAAATTTGCTAACCGGAACTCACTACAGTTAACAGTTATTTAGATATAGCTTCCGGAAAATCATTATGCAAAGTTTTAATTAACCTATTTCTTTCGCAAACTATGTGATAGATTGAAAATTACATTTTCTTATAACTTTTGAGTCCTCAAATCTGAAATTGAAAACCGGAAGTTGCTGCTGTTAATACTTCCCGAGATATAGCTTCCAGAATTGAACTGCGTTTTCTTCTTGAAATTTATAACTTGCCAACTTGTCTTTATAACTTTTTCGTCAGTAACTCAGCTAGTTTACTAAACACTTAAATATTTGTTGGTAATCTAATCCTCAATTAAATTTTCTACAATTCAATGTATTTTACAATGATCTATCCGGCTAGCTTCCGTAATTATTACTTCTCAAACTTAGTACTCGTTTCTAAAACTCCCCACGATATCTCGCAAGCTTGAACTTAAAATAAGCTGCAGCTTACGCTACCTAATAGTCTTTGCGTTGCTGAATCTGAAATTGAAAACCGAAATTGAATTCAATTCAAAGTAAGTATGAGTTACCACGTAGTACCTTCACGTGGAAGTCACCTTGTCGCGGTGTGAGGGCTTAGTTTCGCAACATACCGTTGGACGTCACGACTGGAACAACTCCGGTCGGGGCGTTCGGCGGAGGGCGAACAACCAAGAACTTCCAAACCCTTAATCCCAAAGTGTCATGCGACCCGTGCCAAAGGGACTGGTTGATGGCCAAGGGCAACCGGCCATCGCTTACGGAGCCCCTCTGATACCTGGCGACCTCAGAGGGTATCCAGCCTTACCACTATCAAGCGGGGCTCTGATGTGGTGGACCTTTAGTTCCCTTGCGACTCGTGGGATTTATATGAATTCCAAAAGTAAAAATAATCCATGTGTACGGGACCTAACCAACACAGAGAACAAGGAAGTCAGCCCGGATTCCCGGGAAGACGACCTTGACCTCACACTCGTAGACATGAGCAGTCCAGCCATGTCTACAGAGGCAGAGGTAGATGTTCTTGTAGGGACAGAGGAGGACTTGCCGCCTCCTGTCCCAAAACAAGAATGACCAGCAGGCGCACCAAAATAGCCCAAGTGAACATCCATCATGCCAAAGCAGCTTCAGCTGTGATGGCTAGGATGTTCACCAAGCAGCACTTAGGGCTAGCGCTGCTTCAAGAACCCTGGACCTACGGAGGTAAGATCAGAGGCCTTAGCAACAGGGAATGTAAGTTGGTATGGGACAGCCGTGAGGTCTCCCCTAGAACTTGCATTATGGTAAGAAATGGCATAAATTACTTATGTCTTTCAGAATTTTTAACGCGGGATTTAGTACCGATTCAGGCCCTCATCAAGATCGAGGGTCTCCACCACGAAGTAGTGATCGCATCAGCATACTTCTAAACTAATTAAAAAGTGGAGGGTTTCAAGTGAGCCCTCAATGTCAGATCATAGGATCATAGAGTTTGAGCTGGAAGGAGTGAGTGAGGAAAACACCCCCATTCGAAACCCCAGACAAACTGTGTGGCCTATGTTTAGTTCCCAACTAAAAGAAAACCTAGAGCAGGTGACAGTGCCGGTAGTATCAAACACTACACCGTGCTGGAGCAGGCTGTAGGAGAAATAAATGTAGCAATCACCACGGCATTTGAATCCAGCTGCCCGGTAAAAACCGTGAAGGAGCATAAGGACAAAAAATGGTGGAACAAAAATTTGTCTACATTAAGAGCAAAAGTACGTAGGCTTTTCAACAAAGCCAAGCAATACGGAAATTGGTTAGAATACTCTGAGGTGCTTACCACCTACAACAAGGAGATCAGAAGGGCAAAAAGGGAAAACTTTAGGACCTTCTGTGAAAACATAGAATCCACGCCGGTGGCAGCTAGACTGCACAAAGCACTAGCGAAGGATAGAGTGGAAATGACAACCACTCTCAAGAAACCGGATGGGACATTCACGGAGGATGAAGAGCAAAGAGCTCTCCTCCTACTAGAAACCCATTTTCCGGGATGTAGAGGATACAGGGAGACCGAGGGCTTGATGCAACCACGGAAACCAAGTCGGGCCGACCGGAAGAGGGCAGCGTCCATCTGTACAGAAAACCGAATCAGATGGGCTATCGGCACTTTCCAGCCTTTTAAGGCCCCAGGTCTGGACGGACTAGTTCCTGCCTTCCTACAAAAGGGAGATGCTTTTCTTCTGGGAGAAGGGGGAGAAGAACTAATGCCGTATCTTCTAAATATCTTTAGAAGTAGCTTAGCGCTTGGATATATACCGGAGCTATGGAGAAGGGCTAAGGTGGTATTTATACCGAAGGTGGGGAAGAAAGACACAACTCAACCGAAGTCATTTAGACCCATTAGTCTAACATCTTTTATGTTAAAGACATTGGAGAAGGTGATTGATAATTACCTTAGGACTATAGTGCTGGTAGGTACACCACTACACAGGAGTCAGCATGCTTACAGAGCAGGGAAATCCACAGAAACCGCCCTGTATCAGCTGACAAACGAAATAGAAGCAGCACTAGAGACAAAGGAAGTAGTGATATGTGCCTTCTTGGATATAGAGGGAGCTTTTGACAACACCTCACACGAGGCTGTCAGGGCGGCCCTCGAAAGATGGAATATCGACAGCACTATCTCAAGGTGGATGGGAGAAATGCTGAGAACTAGAACGGCGGAGACACAAGTGGGAAAAGACACCATTAAGATCTCCACAACTCGAGGGTGCCCACAGGGAGGTGTGCTATCACCGCTAATGTGGAGCATGGTAGTTGATGAACTACTGGTTAGGCCAAACGACCTAGACATCAAATGTCAAGGTTACGCCGATGACATAGTCATAATGGCTAGAGGGAAATTTGAGGGAACGCTCTGTGAAATTTTTCAGACAGGCCTCAACGTAACTAGTAGATGGTGTCAAACAGTGGGACTGAAACTCAACCCGAGCAAACCCACGGTGATACCATTTACTAGAAGGAGAAAACTAAACTGGCTACATCCCATACTCATAGATGGGAAGGAAGTAGAATACCAACAGGAGATAAGGTATCTGGGTATCACACTAGATAGCAAACTCCTTAAAGTAAAACGCGCCCTAATGGTGTGCAGAAATCTGGCAGGAAAAACGTGGGGTTGTAACCCCACTATCCTGAGATGGATGTACATCATGATAGTGAGACCTGCAATCACTTATGGGGCAGTTGCGTCTGGAAGTAGAATCAAGCTGGCCTCTATGAGGAAACAGCTTGAGAAGATTCAGACTGGCGTGTGTCTGCATCACGGGGGCGATGGGATCGTGTCCGACAGCAGCATTGGAGCTGCTGCTGGATCTGACTCCGCTGCACCTTGTGGTGGAGAGCGCCGCCAGATCGGCGATCGTAAGATTCAGCAAGGAAGGAATGGGCAGAAGTAAAATAATCGGGAGCAGAGACCGAAACAGCCTCGCTGCCAAGATCCCCTGGCTGGAAGTACCAAAAGACGAAATGGTATGCAAATACCACTTCGAGAAAAACTACACAGCAATGTGTAGTAGTAAAGCCGATTGGAGCGACGAATCCTCAGCATACCACATAGAGCAAAATGCCATCAAGTGGTATACAGATGGTTCGAAGACAAAGGAAGGCACTGGTGCAGGAGTGTTTGGACCTCGTACCAGATACTTCGAATCCATGGGAACATCCCCAAGTATCTTCCAAGCAGAGGTACACGCAATCGAAAGATGTGCACAGTTTAACCTCGACAGGAATTACCGCAAAAAACGAATTGCTATCCTGTCAGATAGCCAAGCAGCCATCAAGGCCATTAGCTCATACACCATCAGATCCAAACTGGTATGGGACTGTGTGGGAAAGCTGAACAAGCTTGGCAGGGATAATAAAGTAACGCTATACTGGGTACCAGGACACACTGGTATAGACGGAAACGAAGAAGCCGATCACCTAGCAAACAAGGGATCCAGTAGCCCCTTTATAGGTCCGGAACCCTTTTGCCGTATGAGCGTGAACACCATCCGCAAAAGTTTAGATGAAGAAATAAGAGGAAAATGGATGAAAACCTGGAAAGAACTTCCAGGGCTAAGGCAATCCAAAGTGATGCTGGGATCTTTTAACCAGAAGAGAACGGGAGCTTGCCTGAAACTAAGCAGGAACAAGCTCAGAATTCTGACAGGAGCCCTGACGGGACACTGCAGACTTTGGAAACATCTCAAGGCCCTAGGCCTAGAGGAGGATGATGGATGCAGATTCTGTGGCTCAGCAGAGGAAACCCATCTGTTACACATCTGTTCAAAGACTGCGGAGCATTACTCCGCAAGAGACAGATGTACCTTGGGGCTCACTGCTTGAACACAGAGGAGCTGCAGGCCTTGAATCCCACCCAGATCCTGAGATTCCTAAAAGAATCAGGATTGGAGGAGGCGCTCTAAATGGGTAAATACACCAACATTTGGAGGAGGAAGGTGGGGTACAATAGATCTATAAAGGTCGCAGTACAAGTCGTCACCACCATATCTACAATATACCACGTAGTATGAAAACTATTCATGAAAACCTAAATTTGATATTGTTTTTAGCCACCGAAATATAGCTTGAACTAGATTTTTACAAATCTCTTCAAATGCCAGAAGCTGTATCTTTCAAGCATACAACATCAGCGACTTCTAGTTTGCAAATCCAGACTTGGCGACTCAAAATCTATTAGAAATTTGAAATCGCAACTTACCCGCTATCATAGTTTGTGAAATATTTACGAAAGCTCATCAAGAAAATAATTGCTAAAAATTTTCTTCCGCAATAAAAATAGCAATGTTTGGGGCATTATAGACACGACAGTTATCTAGATAGGATGCTTTAGTTATCAACATATTATAGATATAATATATTAAAGATATAATTTAATTATCTATTAAGTAAACATATTATTGCGATATCTAGTAAACTACCTCTCCACCTTGCTCTCTACCATCGATAGATCACATATTGAATGAAAAGGCTCCAGAAATAGCCAGATACTAAGTTGTCCATGCAATAAAAGCACAGAAAAAACGGAAAAGCTACCGGTCAAGCTTTACCGTCGATAAAATCAACGTTGAAATGCTTAAACTGATTGCAGATAATGAAGGTAAAGGCCTAGACTTAATGACAGCATTATTTAACAGATCATATAGCTCAAGCAAGATACCATCGTATTGGCTTAAATCAACATTCGTGACCCTGCCAAAAAAAGCCAACGCCTCACAATGTGATGACTATCGGATGATAAGTCTTATGTCCCATGTCTTGAAAACAATTTTTCCCATGAAAACCTTTTTTAGAAAATCATCCACACGCGAATCTACAAGTGCGAATATCAGATGGTCAACACCCAGTTTGGATTCCGAAACGGACTCGGAACACGTGAAGCACCCTTTTCCCTAAATGTAATGACACAAAAGTTGTAGAGACATGAATGTGAATGTATTTGCAACTTTCATAGACTATCGAAAGGCGTTCGACTGTGTTAATCACCAGAAGATGATCGTGATTCTAAGAACAACCGGAGTCGGCGAACTGGACCTACGTTTCATATCAGATCTTTATTGGCATCAAAAGGCGGTAGTAGAGATGGAACAATCAACATCGGAAGATATGAAAATCAGAAGGGGCGTTCGACAAGGTTGCGTCTTGTCTCCACTTCTGTTTAATCTGTACTTCTTTTCTTCTTGCAGTCCTTCTCCTACCGGAGGTTGGACACCATCATGACTATTCTTATCCTGTTCACCGCTGCTCTGAACAGTTCCGTGCTGCTACAGCTGAACCACTCGCGCAGGTTCTTCAGCCAGGATACTCTACGCCTACCAATACTCCTGGTTCCTTTAATTTTTCCCTGCATAATAAGTCTTAGAAGACTATATTTGGGGCCTCTCATGACATGGCCTAGATACTAGTTTCCTTTTCTTAATGGTCAGCACGACTTCGCATTCCTTTTTTACCTTTTCAAGTACCTGTTTGTTGGTGACTTTATCTTTCCAGGATATTCTAAACATTCTGCGATAACACCACATCTCGAACGCTTCCAACCGTTTTAGTTCAGGTTTCTTTAGGGTCCAGGCTTCAACTCCGTATAGCAGGGTAGAGAACACATAACAGCGTAGTATTCTAATTCGTAATTCTATATTAGTGTCTCTGTTACAAATAAACTTTTTCATTTTCATAAAAAAACCTGCCTGGTCGCTTGTTTTGTCTAGCACGGTTCCAAGATATTTGTAGGAATCTACTCTTTCAATTATGGTATTGTTGATATTTAGTTGCACTTGTTGGTTATGTGCCTTAGAAACTACCATACACTTAGTTTTTGAAAGATTCATTTGAAGTCCATAAGCTTCACATTGGTGGTTTACTCTTTCGAGTATGTGTTGTAGTTCTGCTTCGCTACCTGCCAATAATACCGTATCGTCGGCATATCTGATGTTATTCATTACCTCTCCGTTTATGTTTATACCTATTGGTTCTCCTAACAAAGCTTCTTCAAATATAGCTTCACTGTATATGTTGAATAATAGCGGGGATAGGATGCAGCCTTGTCTAACTCCGCGGCGTTTCTATTTCGTCTGTCAGTTCATTTTCGATTTTTACAACTGCACTTTGTCCCCAATATAGGTTGGTAATTATCCTGACGTCTTTCCGGTCTAAATTCTTTCTAAGTATTAGTTGTTGTAATTTGTCATGCTGAACTTTATCGAAAGCCTTTTGGAAATCGATGAAGCACACAAACAGGTCTTGATTTATATCTAGGCATCTTTGAAAAAGAATATTTATTCCGAAGAGTGCTTCTCTTGTTCCAAGCCCTTCTCCAAATCCAAATTGGCTATCACTTATGTCCTCTTCTAGTTTTCGATAAATTCTTTTATGGATGATTTTTAGAAAGATTTTTAGTGCATGGCTCATAAGTGCAATAGTCCTATAATCTGTGCACTCTCTAGCATTTGCTTTTTTAGGGATCAATACAAATGTCGATAAAAGCCATTGTTTCGGTATGATGCCTGTGTCATATATTGTGTTAAACAGGTCTAGGAGACTATCTATTAGGTGTTCATCGAATAATTTTAATATCTCAGCTGGTATTCAATCCGGCCCCGTAGCCTTTCTTGGTTTCATACTGTTGAGGGCATATTCGAGTTCATGTTTCATTATTTTAGGTTCTTCGTCTTCTACTCTTATTGGTACTTGTTTTGGTCTTTCATCATTAAAGAGTTCCCGCACGTAGGTTTCCCATCTCGTTACTTTTTCTTTCACATCTGTTATTATGCGGCCATCCGCGGCTCTTGATCACATGGTTAGCTTGGAATGTTTTTCTATCTCCTGTCATCTCTTTGATTTTTTTGGGCATATGAAAGCTGTCATAGTTTCTTTCGTGCATTTCTATTTCTTCACATTGTTTAGAGATCCACTCTGATTTTGCCTTTTTTATTTCTGTTTGAATCGTTTTATGTAAGATTTTATACTGTTTTTCATTTTGGTTCTTATGGGTCCGGCGTTCATCCATGAGCTCTATGATTTTCTCAGTAATCCATTATTTCCTTTTTGTTGCTTTCCTAGATAGGTTTTCTTTCACTACTGCTGTCAGAACTGTTTGAGCTCGATTCCATCTTATGTCGACATCTTGATGTAGTTCATTTTCTTTCATTGCTGTTGTTACATTTTGCTTTATCTGGTCAACTACAACTTCGTGTATCTTTTTATCCTTAAGAAGTTGAATATCTATGTTGTTGTTCTGTTTCTTTATGATCTTCTTTAGTTTAACTTGTACCTTTGCTATTACAAGATTGTGATCTGAGTGGATGTCAGCTCCAGGGTAAGTTCTCACTGCTTTTACGGCATTTTTATATCTATTTCTGATGAGCACATAATCTATTTGATTTCGTATGATTTTCTCCTTTGTATGGGCTGGAGATGTCCAGGTATACAGCCTTCTTTTAGGAAGCTGAAAGAGTGTGTTGGTGATTATAAAATTCTCATCTTGACAGAACTGAATCAGACGGTCACCGCGCTCGTTTCGATCCCCGAGGCCAAATTCACCAGTGCAGCCAATTACCTTTGTTTTTCCTACCTTGGCGTTAAAATCGACCATCACTATGGTCACTTCGCAACGATTTATACTTCTTAGTACTGCATTTAGTTGTGTATAGAATTCTTCAACTTCCTCATCTTCTTTCTGTAGTTGGTGCGTTATTTGGATCACGTTCATAATTCCAGTATTTGTCTTTAATTGTATCATTACTACTCTATCTAAATAGGGAGTAAAGTTTGTAACTGACCTGTTTAACTTTTTGTTTAGGATTATTCCTACTCCGTACTGATGTTTTGGGTCATTGTTTCCTGAGTAGTATAGCATTCCATTATCTGTATTTATCGAGCCTATTCCTGCCCATCTTACATCGCTTACCCCAAGTAAGTCCACTTTTAGTCTTTCCATCTCAAGTACTATGTTGTCTAATCTTCCTGGCGAGTATAGACTTCTTGCATTCCATGTGCCTACTCTTAACGTGTCTGTTCTCAATGACATTCTTTTTTCCACGACCTCATTCAAAACCGCCTCCCCCGGAGATCCGATTGGGAGACTTTTTACTCCGGAATAATTTGCTGTGAATTTCATCGTCATAATGGTGATTTTAGAGATATCCACGAGGATCTTTAATGCAATAGTTTCTCCTTGCTTTTTGCATTCTTATGCCGTTGACCGCTTCAGCAGTTCATCCGCCTTCAGAATTGGTTTCTCAACTCTTGGACAAAAGAGTGCCCTAACATTTTCTAGCTCTTCCACTAATAGCTGTTGCCTAGTTAATGCTTGCTACTTATCCCGGTAGCACTTCGGTCCGCCGTTCTGGGGCTGTTGTGAGAATACATTTCCTTTATTCTCGTTGGAATGGTTATACCGCCACGACTCGGTCGCCAGAGCCTCGTTCGTTATCTAGCAGCGGGCACCGCGTGCAGGAGAGGTTGACATTTGGGTCGGACTTACTTGGTGATTATTGCCGTCACCCCTTACCCACCCTTAATCTGTATAAAGAAAATCTTAATCTGTACTAGGAAACTATATTTAGAGAAGCATTAGATGGAGTCCAGGGCGGAATAAAGATCAATGGAACCCCAATAAACAATCAGGTACGCCGATGATACGGTTATAATAGCCAACGTTGTACAAGAGCTACAAAGCATCATAGATTCCGTAGTTCACTATAGCGAGATGTTTGGATTGCATCTCAATGTCTCCAGGACAAAATTATTGGTCTGTTCTAAGACTCCAATAAATGCACACCTGCGTGTCAAAGGACAAACAATCGAACAAGGGACCTTAATAAAATATCTGGGAGCTAACATTAATAGTTAGTGCGACCTGAAAAGGGTAATACTTTCAAAGATTGAGCAAGCGAGAAAAATCTTCATGAATATGAAATCATTTTTTACAAGACTAGACCTCAGTTTCGAATTTAAAACTCGAATTATCAGATGCTACGTCTTCTCTGCCCTGCTCTATGAATGTAAAAGCTGGACTCTAAATTCACAGACCACAAAGAAAATAGAAGCCTTCGAAATGTATGTGTGTAGACGGATGCTGCGAATTTCATGAGTACAAAGGATCACCAACGATGAAGTACTCCAGCGCATGCACAAACAAAAAGAATTAATGAACACCACCAAGGAAAGAAAAATGCATTACCTGGGTCATGTGATGAGAGGTGATAAATACGAAATATTACGCCTCATAATAGAGGGCAAAGTACAAGGGAAAAAATCAGTAGGAAGACGCCCGAACTCGTGGCTGAAAGATATGAGGAGATGGTTCGTCCACTCGACTGCAGATATCTTTCGTGCTGCAGCTTTCAGAGCTAAAATTGCCATTTGGATCACCAACCTTCGGCAGGAGAGGGCGTGATAAGAAGAAGTAAACTACCAGAGATATAGACGATTAACCCAGGCAAGTTAGAATAATCTAAAACAAATTTATGACTTTTTCGACTACGAATCTAGTCAACTGCCGAAAGCTGTAACTAGGAAACTAACAAGAGCTGTGACTTCCGCTTTGCAACTCCACACTCAGCGACTTAAAATCTATAAAAAAAAACAGAAAAAGAAACTTAACAGCTATCATAGTTTGCGAAATATGTACGAAAGCTCATCATGAAATTTTTGCAAAAAAAATGTCTTCCACCCGAAAAATGACAATGTTTGAGGCGTCACAGATACGACAGTTATTGAGACAGAAAGTGATGGTTTTCACAGATTTATAAATAATTTAATTATCTATTAAGTTAAACTAAATTTATTGTTATAGAGTTATAAACGATAAACTGCAACAAGTCGAATTTTTTTTAATTGAGTTTAGTAGGTTCAGCCGAACCGTCAAGACATTTAGTGAAGACATATGCATGACCCTTGGAAAAGACAAGTGTTCTGAAATCCACTTAAAAAATGGAAAACTTATGGAATTTCCAATCCAAACATGCAACTTCCAACAACTGGGAACAGGAGAGACTTACAAGTATTTAGGAATACAACAGAATAAGCGCATTGAACACACGAAGCTAAAAAATGAGTTCAAAGCGAAATATAAAAGTCGACTCAATAAACTATTGAACACCAAACTCAACTCTAAACATTCCTGACATATATCTTTCGAATATTGAAGTACTCAGATAGTGACCTCGACGAACTAGATCTACTAACTAGAATGATATGTACAAAATTTAGAGCTCATCATCCTCACAGTGCTGTGCAGAGATTATACTTACCAAGAAAGGAAATGGATCGACTAACATTTTTGAGCTATGTAGATCCCAAGGGAACCAATTACGTCAATATTTCTGTAAGAGCAAGAACCCCCTTATTGAAGAAAATCAAAAACTACAATATAAGGATACAAGTAAAGGAACACATCAGAAACAAGCCCATGATATGTTACAGAACAAAGTCGGCAAATATCCAGCGGCGCTTAACAAACCTGCAGTTGATAAAACATCTTCACTTGAATGGTTAAGAAGAGGACAACTATTTCCAGAAATAGAAGGATTTGCTATTGCCACTCAAGATCGTATTATCCGAACAAGAAATTATGAGAAATGCATAATGAAGAATACGACTATCGTCGATAAATGCAGAATGTGTGACTTCTCCGGAGAGACTATCGAGCACATCATAGCTGGTTGCCCTACTCTGTCCAACAATGAGTATTTAGACAGACACAATCAAGTTGCTAAAATTCTTCATAGACAGCTTGCCCTAAAATTTAAATTTCAAAAAACCCAGCCCCCTTTTATAAATACTCGCCATCTGCAGAATTGGAATCAAATGAAGCTGTCCTGTACTGGGATAGAGCCATGATTACCGATAGAAGTGTGGATCACAATCGTCTGGACATAGTCATAGCTGATAAAATCCAAAAGAATGCCACACTTATATAGGCTGCCCGCTGACAAATAATTTACAAAAAGTTGAAAGGGAATAAATTCGGAAATATCAGAACTTGGCTATCGAGATACAGCATACCTGGCAATTTCTAGAAGTCATCATATCGGCATATATCATATCGGCCACTGGGGTAGTCACGAACCAATTCCTTAAACATCTGAACGACTTAGGTATTCCTACTGGTGTATTGCGAAGTATTAAAAAAGCAGTTATTCTACAAATCTGCCGCATTATACGTAAATTTTTGAATTCACGATAGCAAAAGATGAATTTCTTCTTTCGCGTGAATTTTACAAGTAGTATTTACCGGCAAATGTAGGCCGAGAACAAGTTATAAATAAAAATAATAATAGGAATACAGAACATAACACATAACACCCCGGGCCCGCTCTTCGCATAACTGAAGGATGTATGTCCTATTCTACCCAGTGGATATGTTCAGATGCTTCCTCTTTGCAAATTGTCTTAACTTATCGTGTTCGTCCTCATGTTGGGTCATTATGTTTTTTATCGCTTTGTACACGTTGTCTCAGTTTTTTTTTTCTGATCTTAACATGTGGTCTGTAATTGTTCTTGGTTCTAGCAGTCCGTCCTGCATTATCGTTGCTCGTCCGCGTTCCCATCTGTAGCAGACTAATAGGGTGTGGTACACGCTGTCGTCCTCTTCGCAGTAGTCACACTGTGCTTTTCATGCTTTTCCAATGCTGTGCAAAGAGTCCTTGAAACATCCATGTACCGTGAGAATCTGTTTCTGGTGAAAGTTGGATTCTCCGTGCTTTCTGTCTTTCCATTTGATTGGGTCCGGTATTAATAATCTGGTCCATTGTCCCCTTTCTGTATGCACCAATTTTCTTTGCCATTCCTTACGCGTATTTTGCCTGGCTGTTTCTTTTTTGACTTTGTCCCGGACTGCTAGGTAGCAAGACCTTCGTTCTTGCGCAGACAGCTCGATGGGGACGATACCGGCGATTACGAGAGCTGCGTCTCTAGATACGGTCCTGTATGCACTGCAAACCCGTAGTGCCATTTTTCTTTGTACCTTGGCCAGTTGCTGCTTCTTTCTTTCTGTCAGTGCGTTAGCCCACACAGGAGCCCCGTACAACATGATGGAGTTGGCCGCTAAGCTAAGCAGCCTGCGTTTGCTGCATTTTGTACCTCCGACGTTTGGCATCAGCTTTTGTAGCGCTTATGCGGTTGTGGCTTTTGAGGCAGCATAGCTTATGTGTTCTGAGAAGCTTAATCCTCCTTCTATGACGAATCACAGATATATTACCCATTTCTTGGGTTTGATCTTCGTCTCTTCGATTCTAAAGCATATCGGTGAGAGTTGTCTTTTACCGCTCAGAAGCACGGCCTTTGTATTTTCAGGCGCAAGCCTTATCCCCTTACTTGTCATCAATTTATTTATTTTTTCGACCGCTATATTTGCTCTTTTCTATCATTGCAGCTACGACTATTACTATGTCATCTAGGATGCAAAGCCGATTGTGGTTAATCCATCGGGTTGGGCCCAGGACCGATACCTGTGGGACCCCACTTCTCTTGTGTCGTTTCCTAGTTTGTGTCGTTTCCTAAGTACGCTTGTTTAGGTAGCTTCTTATCATCCATTGCAGATATGTGGACATGCCTTTTCCAGATATTTCAGTCATTATGTGCTGCTAGGATGCAGAGTTAAAGGCGTTTCTCACCTCTAACGTGAGATGCAGACCTCTAATGAGTGCAGATATTTGGCGGTTCCGTTCTTTTCTCGCTTTTACGTTCCCGACAATGTCTAAAATAGCTGTTACCGCGTGGCAAGCAGAGCGATCTTCTCTGTATCCGTATTGTCTTGTGGATAATTTTTTTCCTGGAGCTTCCAACTCATTTTATATCCATACCAGTAGCAGCTGTTCAAGAAGTTTTCCCATAGTGTCTGGAAGACATTAAGGTCCTGTACGACGTTGGCTCTCCCACTGGCTAATCGCCTTTTCTTAAAAGTAGTAGTCTTGCTCTTTTCCAAGTCTCTGGGAAGGTTCCAGTCCTAATGTTTTCATGCATCACTGCAAGTACAGCTTGTGGGTATTGTTGTACCGTTCTTTTAATGATCTCTGCAGGAGTGTTGTTCAGTACGACGTCGATTGCAGGCGGTTTTCAGTTCGTCTCTGTAAATTCAACGGTAGTATGGACTGTCGGCTGTTTCCACTGTACCGTGTCTTGTGTAGTGAAGAGAGCTTCTACTATCTCGTGTATTTTGTGTGCTGGAAGCTGGGGGCCGTACTTTTAAATGTCTTTGAGTGATCCTATATGCGTCCCCGATACATATTCGTCTATACCCTTGCACAGCTTCGACTCTAGGGGTCACTACCCCCTTTTAAGATTATTTTTTTCTAGTCTTGTTTAGTCTTGACCAGTCTTATCCAGTGTTGTCCAGTCTTGTCCTGTCTTGTCCAATCTTTTGCAGTCTTGTCCAGTATTGTCCAGTCTTGTGCAGTCTTGTCCAGCTTTGTCCAGCATTGTCCAGTGTTGTCCGATTTTGTCCAGCCTTGTCCTGTCTTGACTGGTCTGATCCAGTCTTGTATAGTCTTATCTAGTCTTGTCTAGTCTTCTTTAGTTTTGTCCATCTTGTCCAGTCTCGTCTAGTCTTGTCTAGTATTGTCTAATCTTGTCCAGTCTTGTAGTCTTGTCTAGTCTTATCGAGTCTTGTCTAGACTTGTATAGTCTTGTCTAGGCTTGTCTAGTCTTGTCTAGCCTTGTCTAGTCTTGTCGTCTTGTCTAGTCTTGTACAGTCTTGTCTAGTCTTGTCTAGTCTTGTCAAGTCTTGTCTAGTCTTGCCTTCTCCACTCTTGTCCAGTCTTGTAGTATAGTCCAGTATTGTCAAGTCTTGTCCAGTCTTGTGCAGTCTTGTCCAGCTTTGTCCAGCCTTGCCCAATGTTGTCCGGTTTTGTACAGCCTTGTCCTGTCTTGACTGGTCTGATCCAGTCTTGTATTGTCCTATCTAATCTTGTCTAGTCTTATCTAGTCTTGTCTAGTCTTCTTTAGTTTTGTCCATCTTGTCTAGTCTCGTCTAGTCTTCTCTAGTATTGTCTAATCTTGTCCAGTCTTGTAGAGTCTTGTCTAGTCCTGTGTAGTCTTGTCTAGTTTGTATAGTCTTGTCTAGTCTTGTCTAGACCTGTCCAGTCTGGTCTAGTCTTGTTTAGTTTTGTCTAGTCTTGCCTAGTCTTGTCTAGTCCAGTCTAGTCTTGTTTAGTTTTGTCCATCTTGTCAAGTCTCGTCTAGTCTTCTGTAGTATTGTCTAATCTTGTCCAGTCTTGTAGAGTCTTGTCTAGTCTTATCGAGTCTTGTCTAGACTTGTATAGTCTTGTCTAGGATTGTCTAGTCTTGTCTAGCCTTGTCCAGTCTTGTCTAGTCTTGTCTAGTCTTGTCATCTTGTCTAGTCTTGTCCAGTCTTGTCTAGTCTTGTCTAGTCTTGTCTAGTCTTGTCAAGTCTTGTCTAGTCTTGCCTTGTCCTCTCTTGTCCAGTCTTGTAGTCTTGTCCAGTATTGTCAAGTCTTGTCCAGTCTTGTCCAGCTTTGTCCAGCCTTGTCCAGTGTTGTCCGGTTTTGTCCAGCCTTGTCCTGTCTTGACTGGTCTGATCCAGTCTTGGATTGTCCTATCTAATCTTGTCTAGTCTTATCTAGTCTTGTCTAGTCTTGCCTAGACCTGTCCAGTCTGGTCTAGTCTTGTTTAGTCTTGTCTAGTCTTGTCTAGTCTTGTCTAGTCTTGTCTAGTCTTGTTTAGTTTTGTCCATCTTGTCTAGTCTCGTCTAGTCTCGTCTAGTCTTGTCTAGTATTGTCTATTCTTGTCCAGTCTTATAGAGTCTTGTCTAGTCTTATCGCGTCTTGTCTAGTCTTGTCTAGTCTTGTATAGCCTCGTTCAGTCTTGTCTAGTCTTGCCTAGCCTTGTCTAGTCTTGCCTAGCCTTGTCTAGTCTTGTTTAGTTTTGTCCATCTTGTCTAGTCTCGTCTAGTCTTGTATTGTCTAATCTTGTCCAGTCTTGTCTAGTCTTATCGCGTCTTGTCTAGACCTGTGTAGTCTTGTATAGTCTTGTCTAGGCTTGTCTAGTCTTGTCTAGCCTTATCCAGTCTTGCAGTCTTGTCTAGTCTTGTCGTCTTGTCTAGTCTTGTCTAGTGTTGTCTTGTCTAGTCTTGTATAGTCTTGTCTAGTCTTGTTAAGTGTTGTCTAGTCTTGTCTAGTCCTGTCTAGTTTTGTCTAGTCTTGTCCAGTCATATCTAGTCTTGTCTGGTATTGTCTAATCTTGTCTAGTCTTGTCATCTGGTCTAGTCTTGTCCAGTCTTGTCTAGTCTTGTCTAGTCTTGTCTAGTCTTGTCTAGTTTTGTCTAGTCTCGTCTAGTATTGTCGTCTTGTCTAGTTTTGACTAATCTTGTATAGTCTTGTCTAGTCATCTCTAGTCTTGTCTAGTCTTGTCTTGTCAAGTCTTGTCTAGTCTTGTCCAGTATTGTCTAGACTAGTCTTGTCTAGTCTTATCTAGTGTTGTCTAGTCTCGTCTAGTCTTGCCTAGTCTTGTCTACTATTGTCTAGTCTTATCTAGCCTTGTTAGGCTTGTCTAATCTTGTCTATTCTTGTTTATTTTTGTCCATCTTGTCTAGTATTGACTAGTCTCGTCTAGTCTTGTCTAGTCTTATTTAATCTTGTCTACTCTTGTCTAGTGTTGTTTAGTCTTGTCTACTCTTGTCATGTCTTGTCTAGTCTTGTCTAGTCTAGTCTTGTATATTCTTGTTTAGTCTTGTCTAGTCCTGTCTAGTCTTGTCTAGTCTTGTCTACTCATGTCTAGTCTTGTCTAATCTTGTCGTCTGGTCTAGTCTTGTCCTGCCTTGTCTAGTCTAGTCTTGTCTAGTCTTGTCTAGTTTTGTCTATTCTCGTCTAGTATTGTCGTCTTGTCTAGTTTTGACTAGTCTTGTCTAGTCTAGTCATCTCTAGTCTTGTCTAGTCTTGTCTAGTCTCATCTAGTCTAGTCTTGCCGAGTCTTGTCTAGTCTTGTCCTGTCTATTCTTGTTTAGTCTTGTCCATCTTGTCTAGTCTCGTCTAGTCTTGTCTTATCTAGTCTTATTTAGTCTTGTCTAGTCTTGTCTATTGTTGTTTAGTCTTGTCTACTCTTGTCATGTCTAGTCTTGCCTAGTCTAGTCTTGTCCAGTTTTGTCTAGTCTTGTCTAGTCTGGTCTAATCTTGTAAAATATTGTGTAATATTGTCTAGTCTTGTCTAGTCTTTCCAATTCTGTCTAGTCTTGTCCAGTCTTTTCCAGTCTTCTCCGTTCTTGCTTAGTCTTGTCCAAACTACTCTAGCTATGACCTTGTCCAGACTTGTCTAATCTCGTCTAGTTTTAGCTTATTTTGTTGAGTTTTGTTTACTCCTGTTTAATCGGGTCATCGTATCTGGTCCTCTTTAGTAATGTCTAGGGTTAAGCATATTTGTCAAGTCTTCTCTTGCCCATCTTATCAAGTTCTAGTCTTGTCTAGCATCATCTTTTTTAAAACCTATCTAGCAGTCGTAGTAGTAGTATGTGATATATTTGAAGTCTAGTAGAGTTGTCTGGCAGATTCGCCGGCTGTACATCTTTAAAGTTGTAGTCAAGATTTCCCAGCTGAAAAACAAAGGAAGAAATTAGTTCTCAATTGGGGAATTTTTGGATAAATGTTTAATTACGCTTAGTCTTATTCAGACATGTGTTTCAGCTTTGTCGCCATGTGAAACTTACCAAGATTCTGCCGAATGTTGTCGCAGCTTGGTTATGTTTTCGCCTAGTCAAAATTACAATTTTCATATTTGTTTGTTTTGATTTGAAAATGAGTATTAAAACTGCACAGTTAAGTGAAGACAGTTAGTTTTACTAGTTTCGCACACTTCTGCGCGGAATCGTCACAAAAAAATCGGCGAAAATTGCAAAAATACGAATGGGAAACAATTAGTGAGAAGCGTTTTTGACGGTTGTTAGGCAGGAAACTGCCACACCGATAAACAAAATGTCGCCACCAAAAATTTATGAAACTAAAAAAACGAAACAATTGTTTTAATTAAGCTTAATTTAAAAGGCAATTGTGCAAAGTACTTAAAATCCCTTGCATTTAAACATTCCGATTGCAATAATTAATATATTAACGTTTTTCGAGTGAAAACCTTCTATTAATTTCCTTCAGGTTGGCAACATTTTGTTTATCGGCAATGTAGTTACCTGCTCGCTATCCGTCAAACTTGACAAATCTCGACTCGCGTCCAAACGTTTTTTCAAATTCTCGACAAAATCTCGCGAATTCACCCTCAGAATGCACGAAATCGAACAACCCAATGAGTCCAAGCCACTGTTTCGCGTTTGTCTGAGTGCCCAAAGCCGTCGCAATTCCGAAAGCTCCAACTGAAAACTTCCTCAAAGCCAAGCCGGAAAGCAGCCAAGCTGAGACATGGTTTCTACTAATTAATGTAAGTTTTCCATGTAACATTGCTATGACGTGTGTCATTAATTGAACAAATAAGCAAATTGTTTTCTAATATATTTGAACACAACTTTCCTTTAAGTCTAGTCTATTCTCTAATCTGGACTTCGGATTCTAGGTATCTAGATAGCTAGATATCTAAATTTCTGGATATATTAATTCTCTGTTATAACACATTTCAATACAATTCTCTTTAGATCTAGCCTAGTTATCTATAATTCTTTTTATTTTGGATTCTAGATATCCAGAAAACTAAAATATCTAGATTGACGCTCAAACTAATTCGGTTTTATCACACGTTTTAATACAATTCTTTTCAGGTCTGTCCTAGTTATCTATAATTCTTATATTTTGGATTCTAGATAGATATTCAGAAAACTAAAATATCTAGATTTGTAGTGAAATTAATTCTGTTTTGTGACACATTTCAATACAATTTTCTTTAGGTCTAGCCTGGTTATCTATAATTCTTTTTATTTCGGAATCTAGATATCCAGATAACAAAAATTTCTAGATTTCTGGTAAAATTAATTCGGTTTTATGACACATATTAATGCAATTCTCTTCAGGTCTAGTCAAGTTATCTATAATTCTTCTTTTTTCGGATTCTAGATATCCAGATAACTAAAATATCTAGATTTCTGCTGAAATGAAATCGGTTTTTTCACACATTTTATTACAATTCTCTTCAGGTCTAGTCAAGTTATCTGTAATTTTTTTTTTCGGATTCTAGATATCCAGATAACTAAAATATCTAGATTTCTGCTGAAATTAAATCGTTTTTTTCACACATTTTATTACAATTCTCTTCAGGTCTGTCCTAGTTATCCATAATTCTTTTATTTCGGATTCTAGATATCCAGATAACTAGAATATCTATATTTTTGGTGAAACTATTTCTGTTTTATCAAACATATTAATGCAATTCTCTTCAGGTCTAGTCTATCTAAAATATGTAGATTTCTGCTGGAATTAAATCGGCTTTATCACACATTTTAATACAATTCTCTTCAGGTATGTCCTAGCTATCTATAATTCTTTTATTTTGGATTCTAGATATCCAGATAACTAAAATAACTAGATCTCTGGTGAAATTAATTCTGTTTTGTGACACATTTTAAAACAATTTTCTTTAGGTCTAGCCTGGTTATAATAATAATAATAATAATAATTTATTTATTTTTGCCTCTTTGACAGAACGATCAGTATAACGTAGTAATAAGTAACTTAAAAAAATTTAACAGAAAGAGAAAAATACATTCTGATGCAGAGGAAAAAATGAGATGTAATTCAGATGTGTGCCAAGGCACACCCTGTTCTTCCATTACACCTCGGTACATCAAATTAATAAAGATATATAATATAATTAATAAAGATATATAAATATAATTGAATAAATATAATATCAATTATCGACATAGCTAAATAAAATAGTAAAAGTACAGATGGAGTAACATAAGTACATGAAGGCAGGACGATTTTGTATAGCAGCTAACATCTCACGGAGATACAGGTAATGGGGAACATTGTTTATTATATAAAACTGCGAAAATATATTTTTTAAACTTAGATTTCGAATCGAAGTCGTTGCAGAAGAGTGGAAGGTTGTTAAATAGATTGACAATTGTATAATGAAATGATCTTGCAAATAAACTTGTTTTATGAGCAGGTGGTGATAAGCGGCCACGATTTTTTGTATTAAGGGTATGAATGTCACATCTATATGAAAGTTTTTCGAACAGATAAGCAGGTGTTTTATATTTGATAATATTATAAAATAAGGAATAACTCTGCATTATGCAACGGTTATCCATATTTCGCCAGTTTAAATCAGACAGTTTGTGGCTTATTTTATCGAATTTGCGTAGCCCAAAAATAACCCGTAAGCATGAGTTTTGAATCCGTTGAATACGAGTTTTTGTTCTTTGGTCTAGGCATGGATTTAGTAACGGAGAACAATAAGAAAATTGTGATAATACTGTCATTTCACACAGCGAAATTTTTATTCTTTGAGATAAAAACTCCCGATTATGATATATGATCCTTAGATTGCCGTAAGCAATACTGATACATTGACTCACATATTTATTATATCTAAAAGTATTATCAAGGGTGATGCCTGGGTTTTTCGCTTCAGAAACAAATGCGATGGGCTGATTATTTATTGAAGGTTTAAAACTGGTCACTAATTCAATACACTTTCCTTTAGGCCCAAAGAGAAGGTATGCTGACTTAGACGGATTTAAAATTAGCCCATGAGAAAAAAAAAATAGTGTATTGAGGTCATAATTTAGTTTAAGTAATGCATCGCAGTAATCTTCGGCTGGAAAAGAAATGTACAGTTGAGTATCATCCGCGTACATATGATATTTGCAATACGATAACTTATCTATGATGAAGGCCGTATATATTGTGAACAATATAGGCCCCAAGATCGACCCCTGGGGGACACCAGACACTGACTCCTGGAAGTTTGATATACCAGACTCTAATTTTACCGCGTGGCACCGCCCTACTAAGTAATTACTTAAAAGATCTATGGCTGACTGACCGAAACCAATGTAATGAAGTATTGATAGTAGATTGTAGATATGGTGGTGACGACTTGTACTGCGACCTTTATAGATCTATTGTACCCCACCCTCCTCCTCCAAGTGTTGGTGTACTTACCCATTTAGAGCGCCTCCTCTAATCCTGATTCCTTTAGGAATCTCAGGATCTGGGTGGGATTCAAGGCCTGCAGCTCCTCTGTGTTCAAGTAGTGAGCCCCAAGGTACATCTGTCTCTTGCGGAGTAATGCTCCGCAGTCTTTGAACAGATGTATGGGGGTTTCCTCTGCTGAGCCACAGAATCTGCATCCATCATCCTCCTCTAGGCCTAGGGCCTTGAGATGTTTCCTAAGTCTGCAGTGTCCCGTCAGGGCTCCTGTCAGAATTCTGAGCTTGTTCCTGCTTAGTTTCAGGCAAGCTTTAGTTCTCTTCTGGTTAAAAGATCCCAGCATCACTTTGGATTGCCTTAGCCCTGGAAGTTCTTCCCAGGTTTTCATCCATTTTCTTCTTATTTCTTCATCTAAACTTTTGCGGATGGTGTTCACGCTCATACCGCAAAAGGGTTCCGGACCTATAAAGGGGCTACTGGATCCCTTGTTTGCTAGGTGATCGGCTTCTTCGTTTCCGTCTATACCAGTGTGTCCTGGTACCCAGTATAGCTTTACTTTATTATCCCTGCCAAGCTTGTTCAGCTTCCCCACACAGTCCCATACCAGTTTGGATCTGATGGTGTATGAGCTAATGGCCTTGATGGCTGCTTGGCTCTCTGACAGGATAGCAATTCGTTTTTTGCGGTACTTCCTGTCGAGGTTAAACTGTGCACATCTTTCGATTGCGTGTACCTCTGCTTGGAAGATACTTGGGGATGTTCCCATGGATTCGGAGTATCTGGTACGAGGTCCAAACACTCCTGCACCAGTGCCTTCCTTTGTCTTCGAACCATCTGTATACCACTTGATGGCATTTTGCTCTATGTGGTATGCTGAGGATTCGTCGCTCCAATCGGCTTTACTACTACACATTGCTGTGTAGTTTTTCTCGAAGTGGTATTTGCATACCATTTCGTCTTTTGGTACTTCCAGCCAGGGGATCTTGGCAGCGAGGCTGTTTCGGTCTCTGCTCCCGATTATTTTGCCTCTGCCCATTCCTTCCTTGCTGAACCTTACGATCGCCGATCTGGCGGCGCTCTCCACCACAAGGTGCAGCGGAGTCAGATCCAGCAGCAGCTCCAATGCTGCTGTCGGACACGACCCCATCGCCCCCGTGATGCAGACACACGCCAGTCTTTGAATCTTCTCAAGCTGTTTCCTCATAGAGGCCAGCTTGATTCTACTTCCCCACGCAACCGCCCCATAAGTGATTGCAGGTCTCACTATCATGGTGTACATCCATCGCAGGATAGTGGGGTTACAACCCCACGTTTTTCCTGCCAGATTTCTGCACACCATTAGGGCGCGTTTGGCTTTACCTACCACTGCCTCAGCGTGTCTATTCCATAGGAGTTTGCTATCTAGTGTGATACCCAGATACCTTATCTCCTGTTGGTATTCTACTGCCTTCCCATCTATGAGTATGGGATGTAGGCAGTTTAGTTTTCTCCTTCTAGTAAATGGTATCACCGTGGTTTTGCTCGGGTTGAGTCTTAATCCCACTGTTTGACACCATCTACTAGTTACTTTGAGGCCTCTCTGAACAATTTCACAGAGCGTTCCCTCAAATTTTCCTCTGGCCATTATGACTATGTCATCGGCGTAACCTTGACATTTGATGTCTAGGTCGTTTAGCCTAACCAGTAGTTCATCAACTACCAGGCTCCACATTAGCGGTGATAGTACACCTCCCTGTGGGCACCCTCGAGTTGTGGAGATCTTAATGGTGTCTTTTCCCACTTGTGTCTCCGCCGTTCTAGTTCTCAGCATTTCTCCCATCCACTTTGAGATAGTGCTGTCGATATTCCTTCTTTCGAGGGCCGCCCTGACAGCCTCGTGTGAGGTGTTGTCAAAAGCTCCCTCTATATCCAAGAAGGCACATATCTCTACTTCCTTTATCTCTAGTGCTGCTTCTATTTCGTTTGTCAGCTGATACAGGGCGGTTTCTGTGGATTTCCCTGCTCTGTAAGCATGCTGACTCCTGTGTAGTGGTGTACCTACCAGCACTATAGTCCTAAGGTAATTATCAATCACCTTCTCCATTGTCTTTAACATAAAAGATGTTAGACTAATGGGTCTAAATGTCTTCGGTTGAGTGGTGTCTTTCTTCCCCACCTTCGGTATAAATACCACCTTAGCCCTTCTCCATAGCTCCGGTATATATCCGAGCGCTAAGCTACTTCTAAAGATATTTAGAAGATACGGCATTAGTTCTCTCTCTCCCTTTTGTAGGAAGGCAGGAACTAGTCCGTCCACTCCTGGGGCCTTAAAAGGCTGGAAAGTGCCGATAGCCCATCTGATTCGGTTTTCCGTACAGATGGACGCTGCCCTCTTCCAGTCGGCCCGACTTGGTTTCCGTGGTTGCATCAAGCCCTCGGTCTCCCTGTATCCTCTACATCCCGGAAAATGGGTTTCTAGTAGGAGGAGAGCTCTTTGCTCTTCATCCTCCGTGAAGGTCCCATCCGGTTTCTTGAGAGTGGTTGTCATTTCCACTCTATCCTTCGCTAGTGCTTTGTGCAGTCTAGCTGCCACCGGCGTGGATTCTATGTTTTCACAGAAGGTCCTAAAGTTTTCCCTTTTTGCCCTTCTGATCTCTTTGTTGTAGGTGGTAAGCACCTCAGAGTATTCTAGCCAATTTCCGTATTGCTTGGCTTTGTTGAAAAGCCTACGTACTTTTGCTCTTAATGTAGACAAATTTTTGTTCCACCATTTTTCGTCCTTATGCTCCTTCACGGTTTTTACCGGGCAGCTGGATTCAAATGCCGTGGTGATTGCTACATTTATTTCTCCTACAGCCTGCTCCAGCACGGTGTAGTGTTTGATACTACCCCGCACTGTCACCTGCTCTAGGTTTTCTTTTAGTTGGGAACTAAACATAGGCCACACAGTTTGTCTGGGGTTTCGAATGGGGGTGTTTTCCTCACTCGCTCCTTCCAGCTCAAACTCTATGATCCTATGATCTGACATTGAGGGCTCACTTGAAACCCTCCACTTTTTAATTAGTTTACTTACGTTAGCGCTACCTACCGTAATATCCAGTACCTCATTTCTGACTTTAGTGACAAATGTTGGTGTGTTCCCAACGTTGTACACAATTAAGTTCTCTTTAATGAGGTATTCTAAAAGGTACTCACCCCTCTTATTAGTGTCCGTGCTGCCCCACATCTCATTGTGTGCGTTCGCGTCACATCCCAGGATGAGTGGCAGCCTTCTCCTAATACAGTGTTCCACCAGCTTTTGTACTTCAATGGGTGGTATGCTGTTACCATCGCCAGGGAAGTATGCTGATGCGATCACTACTTCGCGGTGGAGACCCTCGATCTTGATGAGGGCCTGAATCGGTACTAAATCCCGCGTTAAAAATTCTGAAAGACATAAGTAATTTATGCCATTTCTTACCATAATGCAAGTTCTAGGGGAGACCTCACGGCTGTCCCATACCAACTTACATTCCGTGTTGCTAAGGCCTTTGATCTTACCTCCGTAGGTCCAGGGTTCTTGAAGCAGCGCTAGCCCTAGGTGCTGCTTGGTGAACATCCTAGCCATCACAGCTGAAGCTGCTTTGGCATGATGGATGTTCACTTGGGCTATTTTGGTGCGCCTGCTGGTCATTCTTGTTTTGTGACAGGAGGCGGCAAGTCCTCCTCTGTCCCTACAAGAACATCTACCTCTGCCTCTGTAGACATGGCTGGACTGCTCATGTCTACGAGTGTGAGGTCAAGGTCGTCTTCCCGGGAAGCCGGGCTGACTTCCTTGTTCTCTGTGTCGGTTAGGTCCCGTACACATGGATTATTTTTACTTTTGGAATTCATATAAATCCCACGAGTCGCAAGGGAACTAAAGGTCCACCACATCAGAGCCCCGCTTGATAGTGGTAAGGCTGGATACCCTCTGAGGTCGCCAGGTATCAGAGGGGCTCCGTAAGCGATGGCCGGTTGCCCTTGGCCATCAACCAGTCCCTTTGGCACGGGTCGCATGACACCTTGGGATTAAGGGTTTGGAAGTTCTTGGTTGTTCGCCCTCCGCCGAACGCCCCAACCGGGGTTGTTCCAGTCGTGACGTCCAACGGTACGCGAAACTAAGCCCTCACACCGCGACAAGGTGACTTCCACGTGAGGGCATTGATAGTAAAAGTTGGTGATTGAGCGTGTTGAAGGCTTTGCTGTAGTCAAGAAGTACTAGTGCTGTTATTAAGCCCGCATCGGATTCTAGTAGGATGTCATCAGTGACTTTCAGCAGCGCAGTGGTGCAACTGTAACCTTCTCTAAAACCTGATTGGAATTTAGGTAAGATGTTAAAGTATGCCAAGTGCTGTTTTATTTGGTTGTTCATGATTATTTCTAAGATTTTGGAAAGTGTTGGCAGAATACTTATTGGCCTCAGATGACTAAGTTGAGTGGGGTTTTGTTTTTTCGGTAATGGCGTAATCAGTGCCATCTTCCACGAGTTGGGAAAGACCCCATCTAGTAAACAACTATTTATTATATTGGTAATGAAGGGCAGTATATAGGGGCAGCATAATTTAATGAGTCTAATATTCAAACCAACATAGCCACTGGAGGTGGATTTGATGTTTTTCAAAATTTTATTGACATCCTCTATATCTACAAGTTTGAAGGTGAAGCCAGAAGAGAAATTACATTTAAAGTTATGTTTGTAGTAGCCTATAAGGTCACTATAGTTTACATTGGGATTTGGTATAGAACCAGTGAAATAGTCATTTATGTCATTAGCGTTCCCCAAGTCAGAGGGAATCTGACTAACTTTGTTACTCTTATTTGGAATAAGATTCAGGGATCTTAATTCCTTCCACATTTTTTTAGGATCTGTGGTATCTAATTTCCATTGAAAGAAAGCTTTCTTTTCATTTTTTATGGCCACGTTTGCATAATTACGAAGACTTTTGTAATAGTTCCAATCACTTGGGCATTTGGTTTTTTTGAATTTAGCCTTTGCTTTAGTTCTAAGTTTAATTAGAAGTTTAATATTATCCGTTAGCCATGGGGGTGTTTGTTTATTTACTTTTATTGTTCTAAGCGGAGCTAGTTTGTTAAATATATCTAGAACACAGTTATTGAGCAGAGTTACTTTGTCGTCAATGTTATTTAAATAATAAATTTCGGCTAGTGGCGAAGAATTAAGTTCATTAGATAGATCAACGAAAGAAGTGATTAAAATTACGGTATGTAAGTAATCTGGATGATAATTTGTTTACGTCGTTTTGAACTTCGACATAGGCTAGATCATGATCCGAGAAATCTATATCTTTTACACCAGTATCTTGTACTAAAATATTGCCGGTAATTATGATTAGATCTATCGTGGTAATTGAGGAAAGCGTGACTCGTGTAGGCTGGGATACCATTTGCTGCATACCTGCAGAGCGTATGATGGAGTTAAGGTAAACTGTTTTGGGATCGTCTGGTTTCATCATATCTATATTGAAGTCACCTAAACAGATGACTTTTTCACAAGAAGTAAGTGCGTTATCAATGGACTCTTCCAGATGATCTATGAAGAGTTTATAATTTATAGTCTCGGATATAGGACGCCTATAGCAATATTATTTATCGATATCCATAGTTGTTCAACTGCTGGATCACTATTTAAAATGTGAAATTTGAGATTATTACGCAAATAGAAACACACACCACCACCTCTGTTCGGGCGATCACATCGAGAAACTCTATACCCAGCAATACTAATAATCTCATTACTAATGTTTTCTGAGAGCCATGTTTCACTCTCTGCAAGGACGTCATATTCGAAACCTATGAGAAGCTGCCTAACACAATTAATTTTGGGTATTAACGATCGCACATTTAAATGTCCATTTTTGAAATGAAATGAATGAATTATATAAACTTTTTGTTTGTTTTTGTTTTAAACTTATTTTAAATCAACGTGCCGTTATGTGACTCCGAATTGATATCTTATATACATATGGACATATACATACTCAAATACATATACATACATATACACGTACACGAAATACATACACATACACATACATACACATAAACAAATTAAATCGAGAGTATAATATCAAAAGTCAATAAAGAACGCCAAATAAAGAAAGCGGTAGAACCAAATGAGGCATAAACAGTTATTTAGTTACTAACTATTAGTGCGTTTAGGTCTTGAATGCAGGTTATTTTACGTTTTTTATTTTTAACTAAAATAATTATATTACCCTTATCTGTCCACACGTTTTTGCGATCAAATTTTTCAACGGCTTCCTTTAAAACATTCGAGCGCATTTCAGTTAAGTCCTCTTTAATGGACATTTTAGACCCCTTTAGTTTTCTTTTATTACGGAAAACAAGATCCCGATACTTACAGGACGTAAATTTTATTAGAATTGCCCTTGTATTACCAATTTTAGGCGCGCCTAAACGATGACAATTTTCAATTAATTCACCATCCACATCGGTGTTTAGCAACTCCTTGATTACCGCAGCTACAGAAGTCTCTAATATCTCATTCTTGTTTTCTGGGATTCCATGTATTAATAGATTATTTCTTTTAATACGTTGTTCCAGCTTATCGAAATTTAGTTCGGATTGTCGTTTTAATTCCTCGTTCTCCTCGCTGAGTTTATCTATTACTTTTTCAAGACTTGATATCTTCTGCTCGAACCGCTCGAAGGACGTTTTTAGTTTGGCAGCGATAAGATCAGACAAAGTCTCCATCACATCGGATTGTTTTAATGCACTAATAATGATTTCATTAATTTCTTCTTTCTGAGACCTTGTAAAACCCATTTTGAAACTGCGGGTGTGTAATATTTTAGTACCACTGTGTTTTGACAATTTTAAATATATTTAGTGTACTAACTCGATATAATAAATACTATATTTAACGGAGCCGCGTACGAGGCAACTACACATCAAGCATGTCGACTGTTGACTGGATATATCTATAATTCTTTTTATTTCGGAATCTAGATATGCAGATAATTAAAATATCTAGATTTCTGTTGAAATTAATTCTGTTTTATCACACATATTATTGCAATTTTCGTCAGGTCTAGTGAAGCTATCTATAATTATTTTTTTTCTCGGATTCTGGATATCCAGATAACTAAAATATCTATATTTCCGCTGAAATTAAATCGGTTTTATCACACATTTTAATACAATTCTCTTCAGATCTGTCTTAGTTATCTATAATTCTTTTATTTCGAATTCTAGATATCCAGATAACTAAAATATCTAGATTTCTGGTGAAATTAATTCTCTTTTATTACACATATTATTGCAAGCCTCTTCAGGTCTACTCAAGTTATCTATAATTCTTATTTTTTAGGATTCTAGATATCCAGATAACTAAAATATCTAAATTTCTGCTGAAATTAAATCGGTTTTATCACACATTTTAATAAAATTCTCTTCGGGTCTGTCCTAGTTATCTATAATTCTTTTATTTCGGATTCTGTATATCCAGATAACTAATATATCTAGATCTCTGGTGAAATTAATTCTGTTTTGTGACACCATTTAAAACAATTTAATTTTTGTTTTGCCTGGTTATCTATAAATATTTTTATTTCGGAATCTAGATATCCAGATAACTAAAATATCTAGATTTCTGGTGAAATTAATTCTGTTTTGCGACACATATTAATGCAACTTAAACGTATGCAAGGATAAGAATGGAAAAATCCTAACGGAAGAGAAAGATGTCATGGATAGATGGCGCCAGTACTTCGCCGAGATACTAAATGTTGATCATATGGAAGACCAAGAAGAGCCAGAAACAGTAATATACACAGCTCAAGAAAATACCGGACCACCTACATTGGATGAAGTCAAAACAGCCATGGAAAAGCTTAAAAATGGTAAGGCACCCGGCGAGGACGGCATCACTGCCGAAATTTAAAAACTGGCCGGAATAGATGAACATAAAAGACTGCACCAAGTAATATGCAAAATATGGAAAGAAGAACAGATGCCTGAAAGGTGGAAAACTGGGTTAATCTGCCCTATCCACAAAAAAGGCGACAAAACAAACTGCGACAATTACAGGGGAATAACACTACTCAACACTGCATATAAGGTACTCTCTAATGTGATATTCGACAGGATAAGACCGTATGCAGAAGAAATATTAGGAGAATATCAATGTGGCTTCCGAGAAAGTAGATCAACTCTGGATCAGGTATTTGTGCTAAGTCAAGCAATGGAAAAATGTTATGAATACAACGTCGACCTGCACTGTCTGTTAATCGATTTTAAAAAAGCATTCGACAGTATTAAAAGAGCAAAACTAGGAAGTGCACTTGCTCTAATGGGTATCCCACATAAACTTGCCAAACTAGCCATGATGACAATGGATGGATCCAAGGCCAGAGTAACAGTCCAAAACAAAACATCAAAGGAATTTGAAATAAGAACCGGTGTTAGGCAGGGAGATGTTTGTCAGCTGTTCTTTTTAACCTTGCGCTACAAAATGCAATTGGAAACCTCGAAAATAAGGGAAATATCATAACAAAATCATACCAAATATGTGCGTACGCGGACGACATACTGATCATGGCTAGGGACAACAGAACTCTAGAAGAATTGTTTTTGAAAATAGAAGAGGAAGCGAGCAAAGTCGTCCTGAAAATACAGGCAGATAAAACAAAATACCTAAAACTGTCACGTGATAACCCAAGAAGGGCTCCTCAGAACTTCATTATAAATGATCATCGGTTTGAAGAAGTTCAAAATATCTTGGAGTAACTTTCAATAACACAAATAATCTATCTATCTAATGAGGGTACAAGATAGAATCCAAGCTGCGAATCGATGCTATTATTCACATCTGAAGCTCTTCAAATCAAAAATCATCTCACGTAAAGCAGAACTGCGAATATATAAAACCCTGATCAGACCCGTGCTAACTTATGGAGCTGAATCCTGCAGTATGTCGGAAGCAGACAAAAACTCTCTTCGTATTTTTGAAAGACGGATTTTACGGAAGATCTTTGGACCAGTGAGAGAGGAAGAAGGACACATAATTCGCATGAACTACGAACTTCAAGAACTAATAGAAGGTGAAGACATAGTAAGATTCATTAAGGCACAGAGACTTCGATGGGCGGGCCACATGATTAGAATGCCGAGTGCAAGAGCACCCAGATCCATCCATAAAGCGCAACCTAACACCTCAAGAAGCAGAGCCAGGTGGAAAGATAAGGTAGAGGAAGATGTAGGACACGTGTCGCTGAAGACCGTCAAAGGTGGAAGGGGATTGTTAAGGAGGCCAAAGCTCACCCTGGGCTGTAGAGTCAGAAGAAGAAGACGAAGATTAATGCAACTTTCTTCAGGTCTAGTCAAGCTATCTATAATTATTTTTTTTCTCAGATTCTAGATATCCAGATAACTAAAATATCTAGATTTCTGCTGAGATTAAATCGGTTTTATCGCACATTTTTAAACAATTCTCTTCAGGTCTGTCCTAGTTATCTATAATTCTTTTATTTCGGTTTCTATATATACAGATAACTAAAATATCTAGATCTCTGGTGAAATTAATTCTGTTTTGTGACAAACAATTTTCTTTAGGTCTAGCCTGGTTTCCATGGCTTTAGGTCTAGCCATCTATAATTGTTTTTATTTCGGAATCTAGATATTCAGATAACTAAAATATCTAGATTTCTGGTGAAATTAATTCTGTTTTATCACACATATTAATGCAATTTTCTTCAGGTTTAGTCAAGCTATCTATAATTCTTTTTTTTTTTCTCGGATTCTAGATATCCAGTTAACTAAAATATCTAGATTTCTGCTGAAATTAAATCGATTTTATGACACATTTTAATACAATTCTCTTCAGGTATCTATAATTTTTAGTTATCTATAATTATTTTATATCGGATTCTAGCTAATTAGATAACTAAAATATCTAGATTTCTGATGAAATTAATTCTGTTTTGTCACACATTTTAATACAATTTTCTTTAGGTCTAGCCTGGTTATCTGTAATTATTTTTAATTCGGAATCTGGATATCCTGATAACTACAATATCTAGATTTATGGTGATAATAATTGTGTTTTATCACACAGTTTAATAAAATTCTCTTCAGGTCTAGTCTACTTCTTCTTCTTGTTTTGAATAGGCCTACTTTGGACCACGCTTGTTCAACTGTTGGGCTTTGATCTTTGCCCAGTATTGTCGCATCTTCTGCCGGTGCAACTACTTTCTTTCGTCTGTCCAGGGCAATGTTCCCTCTATTTTTTTCACTGACTGCGCGGCTCAATAGTATGATTGTGCAAAAATCTTCGAAAGCTTTTGAAGGTGGGGGAGCAAAACAGAGGGAGCATATTGTTGTTAAATTAAGTTTATTGAGGGGTATATCATATTGTTGTTAAATTAAGATTCTAGATGTAAATCAAGCTAATTATATTGCGAAATTTTCAAAAATTATTATAGTAAATTATCAACTATATTATAGTTAATAATATCTATAATCACAATACAAATTAATTAATTACATTTTCGACGCATTGGCAGCGTTTAGTGTGCATTTTTTTGCAGTAGTGTATGCCTTTCATACTTACTAATTCTGTGTAAAGTATATTTGCCAAGTACATTTTAATCCTCTTCAAATCATTTAAATGTTCGACATTTAATCTCTTCCTAAGTTTGGATTTAATTAAAATCATTGTGCAGAAACCCTTCTCGCAGTCAGCACTAGAAGCTTGAAAAGTTCCTATGATATCATAAAGTATCGCAATATTTCTCCGAATTTCGTAGTACATATTCTAACACTGTCACTAAATGCTAAACTAAATTTTATTGCTCCTGTCTTGTTTTTTTGTTGAATCAGAAATTTAAGTGCAGAATATTCTTCACAAAACAGAACAAAAAGTGCTACAGTATCTCTTTATTAGCCTTTTTATGTCCCACTGCTGGGCACCGGCTCTCTTCTCTGCCACATATCCAACCTTAGCACTAAGATTTGAATAAGGGGGACCTAGCGGATTAACGTCGAATCCGAACGACAAATTTACGGAGAAGGTATTAGGCAGTTGAGACCCCACGGTTGACTACAGTATACTGACTGAGTACAGTTGACTACAGTATACTATACGGTTGGCTACAGTATACTGAGGATTATTTAGAATTTGCAAACAATATTTACAAATTGGATCATTACATTCAACGACTTGTTCATTACAATATTCTATTAGATTTTCGTAATTTTTAATCTAAGCATCCAAATAGCGAGATAACTAACGCACCTCGTTTAATGTTGTTTCGATGCATCCGAATTTCGATGCATAACAGCAGCCAATTTTTCAAATTTTCCTTTTTTAATTTTTGATCTGCTGATCTACTGGTTTAAACTGTCCTAAGGTAGGTCTCAATATCTTGCATAAGAGATACATGTTTCCATACATCAACCAAACCCAAATCTTCTCGATGCACAATGCAATGTTGTTCAGTAAGATGAGGTATTTCCTTTTTGAGAAGTGTCGCCACTCCATTTTTCCGTCCTAGCATTTTCCGTTGCTCAGTCCCATGTAAACATAACAATTTTTTGAATATCTATCTAAAACTTCTTGTAAAAATAATGATTTTTTTTCCGAAATAGAAGCACTGTCGGTATGTGTTAGCTTCAAAATACCTCCAAATTCTAATTTAAAAGTCAAGCAGAGTAAGTGTAGGTGTTTTGTGGTGTGTGCTGTGCTTGTATGCGGATAATTTTGCCAATCCACTTCGAAACGCAGGCGATATTTTGTCGACACCCGTTTTCTAATGAAGTATACGAGGACTTAAGTCGTTCCTCGCACACAATGTGTTAACATAATGCAAACCAAGCAAACGCTCGATGACGTAATTACAGAAAAGTTACCTTCGTTAGACGAATAAATGCCCGATTTTAAAATTTAGTTTAACCCTCTAAATTTTTTTGACAAGATTAAAAAGCCTATTGTGCGCGGAATACAAAAACTTTCGAAAACTGCGCAACTTTCGAAAAATTATTGCGCGGCCGCGCACCCGCGCAGCTTAGAGGGAACTTTGGGCCAGGGGGTACCTTTCCTTCGGGGTTTTTCCTTAAATCCGCGGATTTCTTTCAAGGTGCGTCTCACAAGCTGTCTGTTGTGGAGATCAGCTATTCCCAATTCTTTAATACCCTCCTGTCTACTATAGACCTGACCTTTGCAGATGACATGGCACTGATTGCTGATTCTCTTGAGATGAACACAATGCAGGTACATTGCTTCAGAAAACAGGTTGCCAAAGTGGGTCTTCATGTGTCGCTGGAGACAACAGAATTCTTCACCAACATCAAAGAAGCAAACAGAGATATGTTACTAGAGCAGGGAAACATCAAGAGGACTGAGAAATTTTATTATCTCGGCGAGTAGAGTGAACCCAACTTATCAGAAAGAGCATAATCATCCAAGAGAGTCAACAAGTTAGAACTAGCCTATCGACTGACTAAGAATACCTACAACAAGAAATGCCTGTCACGTAACCTGAAACTTTGGCACTACGCAACACTACGCAACACTGCGCTGGTGTCTGTCTACTAAGTGGTACGAACCTTCTTGTTTTGCCAGAAGGTGAACAGACGGTTGGTTAGTATGTTTGGAGGCAATCTTGCAACGTGGCCATAGAAAGCTAACTTTCTTTTCCTTGCAAGTCAGAGTAGAGTGCCTCTCAATATGTTCCTAAAGCTCGCAGTTGCTCACATGTCGCCTTCGGAATTCCCCATCTTACTCTATCGGGTCTAGGATCTTTCTGAGGATGCTGCTCTCTCTGATTTCCAATTTCTCTACCAGACCTCTTCGGTTCAAGGAAAGACACTCCATGGCGTACATAGCTTATGGTCGTATGACTGTTGCGTAGTGCCAAAGTTTCAGGTTACGTGACAGGCATTTCTTGTTGTAGGTATTCTTAGTCAGTCGATAGGCTAGTTCTAACTTGTTGACTCTCTTGGATGATTATGCTCTTTCTGATAAGTTGGGTTCACTCCACTCGCCGAGATAATAAAATTTCTCAGTCCTCTTGATGTTTCCCTGCTCTAGTAATATCTCTCTGTTTGCTTCTTTGATGTTGGTGAAAAATTCCATTTTTTCCAGCGACACTTGAAGACCCACTTTGGCAACCTGTTTTCTGAAGCTATTTACCTGCATTGTGTTCATCTCAAGAGAATCAGCAATCAGTGCCATGTCATCTGCAAAGGTCAGGCAATCTACAACCAGTCCATCGTTCTTACGTCCCAGATAGATACCACTCTGAAGACCCCAGTTGATCAGAGCCTTGCGTCATACTCTCATATCCTTTTCAAGGACACAGTTGAAGAGAAGTGCGGAAAGTCCATCTCCTTGTCGCACTCCAGTTTCTATTTCGAAACTTTCTGAGCTCTCGCCTCTAAATTTAATCTTGAAATGGTTGTTGGTCAAGGTTTCTAGCAGGTCCGGCACGACAAAATATGCCACCTAAGGCGAATACAACTTTCGAGATAACTTACCCCGACATGTCATTTAAAATTTTAGGGGTTGCGGTTCCATCGCGAAGTGATTTGGTTACAAATTTTCTTGTAAAAGGTGTCCCCTTCACAAACAAAATTGACGTGTCCGAGCGTTTTTTGAGAAACCATCTTTAACTATCCGAAAATCCCTCTGTTTAGTTTTCAATGGCCCACCTTGTACAATTGACTCCATCCAGGTGTGTCATACCTGTCCTCCTCGGTGGTGTAGTTGACAACATACCCGCCTTTCAATGCGGGAGACCCGGGTTCGAATCCTGGTCGGGGAGGCGACAACTAGGGCGGTTTTCATTAACCGTCCGGGCTGCCCACCCTGAATGAATGCAATATATGCGATACCGGGGTGGCGCATACTAAAAGCCAAGGTGGAATAGGGGATTTGGTTAGGTGTGTCATACCTGTCGTTAATATATTCGCACAATTTGTAATTCATTAGACAAATTTAAGAGTTCTATATCGTCTGTTAGGCTAGCTACATACGCACCGTGTGGATGTGTCCGGCGCCGGCGCGTCACCGGGTTGGACATCTTACACACATGCCGGATGGATTTGTCCGGAACCGGCCCGGTGGCCCACGAGGTCGAGTTACGAGCAGTGTATTTAATTGACTTCAGTAAAAAATGGATCGCCAAAGACTTATTTGTATGTGGTTACTATATCGGCGCTTACTTCGCAAGAAAAAAAGCAAAGAAAACATTGGGTGCACCCACTCGACAAGCGAAGACGGTAGACTGCCGGACCGACATGTGTGCAAGCATCAATACAGTTCCATAGCCCACCATAGCCGAGCCGGTACCCGACAGTCGGACGGCCAGTGGGAGCCGGCCGGTGACAACCCGACAAAATGAGTCGACCCGGCGCCGGATGGACTCACGCGGCACGTCTGAACTCCTCTGTGCTAGACTATGCAACACCACCCTCTCCACCCGGTGCCGGGCCTGCGCCGGACGCATCCACACGGTACGTGTGTAGCGAGCCTTAGATACATGTGCAAATCCTGAAATTTTTAAGAATTTCGTTTGAATTTTTTAGCGCTAATGATGGAATATCATATAAAAATTGAATTTTTTTTTATGATTTTCCAATTGTGTTGAAAATCCAAATGATAAACCGAATTAGTACAAATATTTAAGAGATAATTCAAAACTTCAAATTTTCTAGACAGATTTTCTATTGGTTTTTCTGTTCCTTCGTAAATAAATAATTTGCTTTTATGTCAAATTCTCATTAAAAGACTGCTTTCAAAATCTGCATTTACTTCCGTTTCATTAGCTATTTCTTTAGCTTTACACATCATTATTTGCTCAAAACTATTTCTACGATATTCCATCAGAAAAAAAATTACGCTATTTAATAATTTAACACATTCTGATAAAATCATATTTAGGCTTATAATATGCCGCCCTAAAAATATGGCGCCGTAAGGCGATCGCCTGTCCAAGCGCACGTGCCGGCACTGGTTTCTAGGATGAATCTGCAGGTATTGTTGTTTAGCCCTAGTTCCTGGAGTACTTTGTAAAGCCTTTATCTACCAATGGAATCGTGGGCCTTCCTAAGATCTACAAAGGTGACGACCACTTTGCGGTTTCTCATCTTGGAGTATGCAAGTACACTTTTAAAATTGATCTGTTCAACACAGGATCGGGCCTTCCTGAAGCCTCCCTGGTATTCTCCCAGTTGACTATCCAGCTGATTTTCTGCCCTTGTTTGTAACGCCTTGGAGAAAATCTTGTATGTTACCGGGACGAGAGAAATTCCACGGTAGTTGCTTACATCAGTAAAATCTCCTTTTTTGTGAAGCGGATATATCAGAGCCGATTTCTAATCGGGTGGTAATTTCTCCGTTTCCCAGATGTCCGGTGTGATCTCGGTTAGCTGCACACGACATTGCTTCCAGCACCTTTCCACAGTTCAGCAACGATAGAGTCCTTTCCAGATGCCTTAGAATGCTTAAGAAGTTGAATGATCTGGCCAACTTCTTCCAACGAAGGGGCAGCGAGTCCGGGTTAGGTGTGGTTTGTTTATAGTCGAAGTCTTCGCTGAGCGGATCACAGTTGATTAGATTTTTAAAGTACTAAGGTAAAAGGTGGTAGTTATCCTTGTTGTTAAAAGCCAAATCGCTTGTGAGTCTCTGAAGTGGAGGCTTGGCCCCACTTGAGAAATCTCTGGAGTTATTCTTAGCAAAGCTCTCTTCGATTTAGGTTATTTGGTTTTGTGTGAAGGTTCGTTTGGTTCCTCGAATTATCTTGGCCGTAAGCTTTCTTTGTTCCAAAAATTTATGTCAATTTTCCTTGGTCTTTTTAGAATTCCACTTCACCCAGGCTGTCTTTTTGTCACAGTCTTCAGTACACTACGAATGCTTCCTTCTTCTAGCGAGGGGGGCAAGTTCATTGGCCGTCTTGACGAGAGTCTCCTTCAATTGATCCCAGCTGTTTAGATCTGTATTGTTCAGTCTCCAACTTACTTCTTGAATGTTCTTGAGTCGCTCTTCGTCAAATCTTACCAGTTTGGAGGTTCTGTGTAATCTAGTGTTTCTAGGCTGTAGTCTTATTTTGATCTTTGAGAGGTAGTGGTCCGAGTCCAGATTGGCGCTTCTTAGTACCTTCACATTTTGTATTTCCTTTGTATTTCCTTGTATTTTCCTCGAGAGTTTTGTTAAATGGCCACATGATCTATCTGGAATTCACCATGATCTATCTGGCATTAGGTGAAATCCAAGTCTTCTGCTTCCTTGGCAAGTGTTTGAAGGCTGTACACTTCATGATCAACCCAAAAGTCCTACACAGATCCACCTATCGTTCTCCGTTGCGGTTGGTTCGCTTATACGCCGGATAATTGCCCACTACATTTCTGTATTTTTTCTCTTTTCCCAATTGAGCATTGAAGTCAGCAAACAGTATTACGATGTGCCTCTCTGGAAGTTTAGAGATAATATTTTCTAAGTCTTCCCAGAATTTATCAGTTCTGCCTGGATTGCGTCTGTTGTTCTGGTTGATTGGGGCATGTACATTGACTATACTGTATATTATATTCTAATCTAATCCTAATCTAATTATATCCAAGGCCTACCAACAGTGTCGAAAGCCCAATTACAAAACTACTTAACCCTGTTCGAAGCCAACCCCCTGGGAGAAAACACAATAGAGACGGGCAAACAACAAATCACCTCTATATCCGTGACCAAGAGGATGAACTAGATCAAACTGATGGAGGAGCTTGGTATGCGCATAAGTAGCCACAAAGCTTGGAGACTATTAGAGCGCTTAAACAACAACCCAACCCACTCAAGAGCCCATGCCAACGTAACAGCAAATCATCAAATAGCCACTCAGCTCGTGAAAAATGACAAACCAGATCAAATGCCCCCCAAGAAAGCAACCAATATTAACCGAATAGATGGTGACGAAATGACCGAACTGTCCACCCCCTTTACCATGGAAGAGCTGAACACCGACATAAAGAAATGCAAAGCATGGAAGGCCGCTGGACCAGACGACATCTTGACTGAGCAGATCAAGCATTTCGGGCAGAAATCAAAACGGTGGCTATTGGACATGAACAATGCCTGGCTGCAACAGTGCAAGCATGCTAACATCTGGCGAAAAGCCAAGATCATAGCTATCTTCAAACCAGACAAGGAAGCTAATAACCCAAAGAGCTACCGCCCGATCTCGCTGCTATGCCACACGTATAAAATGTTTGAAAAATTAATATACAACCGACTTTCTGCGACCGTGGATCCAATCCTCATACCACATCAAGCTGGATTTCGCCCCGAAAAAAACTGTACGGCACAAGTGCTAAATCTAAATCAGCACATTGAGAACGGTTTCCAAGAGGGACATATAACGGGTGCCATTTTCATCGACCTCACGGCGGCATATGACACCATCAACTTTCGGCTCCTAAAGCAGAAGTTATATCATATAACCAAAGATATCAATCTCACAAACATTATCAGGAACCTGCTCCAAAACCGGAGGTTCCTGGTGGAGTTCCAGGGAAAGCGAAGTAGGTGGAGCAACCAGAGAAACGTCCTGCCACAGGGAAGCGTGCCATTACTCTTCTATATATATATATATATATATATATATATATATATATATATATATATATATATATATATATATACCAACGACCAACCCCTTCCCGAATCCCGAATCACATGGGAAAATATTCGAAGAGGTGGAACAACGTCTGACAAGGGGACCGTATGATAAGGAAATCACCGATTCGATTCATTTTTAGTACACACGTAGGTGATGACCAGTAGTATAACAGGTGCAAGTAGTAAGACGCAATATTCATCCGTTTCTGAGAAATTAATTAATTAAGAAATTAATTATTTTTCATGCGTTCGTCTGTATTATACGTTAACAAAAATTGAACAAGCGAGTGGCGCAACGCTAACAGTCGCGCTTCGAAAGCGCGAGGTTGCTGGTTCGAACCCGCCAGCCTGCTTGCGTTGTTTGTTCAAATATTTCACATTTTGTACAAATTGATGTGTCTTTAATAATGTTTGTTTTGGAATCAATTGTAAATATTTATTATTATATTATTTATTTGCCCCCTTACATCCCTTTTCCATAATATAGTGACAATTTATTTTACCCTATTCACTAACGTCCTGTTCGAGCGACGTATTACTGCACGAACTTGGATGATATTCGTTATAGAAGCAGCGAAAACAATAATTATTACGGCACCTTGAGCATGTGATAAATGCCGTATTTTTGCATTTGCACGGATTTTTTAAAACGTCTGTCGCAAAGCAAACTTCATTGACGTTCATGAACGATGTCCTGTCGTCGCACAATTTGACTGCAAACCAGGCTTATTTTCACATAGGACAGAATAATGGTGCCGACAATGGTGAACGAGAGACTGAATTTTGATACAACCTTCTCTGGAATTTACTTATCTGTCCTGTTCTATAATGTAGGCACAGTTTTGTAATCTTTTAATAAAATTTTTAACTTGCCGATAAAAATATACGTCGCAAGGCTGCACTAATGGAGTACATTTTGCTGGAATTATTTTTATTGTGCAAGTTGATATACCGTCTTTACCACTGAAAATCTCTTCATACAAAGCTGGATTTGTTTGCCCTCTCCAAGAATCGATTATCAACAGAAATTTTTCATCCTTCGCATAGGGCTTCATCACATCCATCAAAAAATCTTTGTACAACGCTGTTGTCAGTTTGCCGGATTTTGAGGATCTAACGGCAACATTTCAGCATACGCGTCTACTGATTTTTGCACCCTCGGTCAAAATTTGCCAGTTGCCTCTTGCAGACAGACGAAAACCGATGGAAGAGAAGAAAATTAAAAGTTCCTAATTGCACGACACAAAAGATTACTACAAAAGATTTGTATAATACTTTATTTGCAATGCAGATAACGTAGAAATTAAGAGATTAAAAAAAAAGAAATTCAAAATTTCCTGCATGATTTTTTCAAAATTCATTTTCCTGCTAAAAAACAGTTATTACAATTAATTCCAAAATAAACAATATTCAAGACACATGAATTTGTAAAAAATGTGAAATATTTGAAGAAAAAACGCAAGCCCGCTGGCGGGTTCGAACCGGCGACCTCGCGCTTTTGAAGCGCGACTGTTACCGTTGCGCCACTCGCGTGTTGAAATTTTGTTAACGTATAATGCGGACGAACGCACTAAAAATAATTAATTTCTCAATTCATTAATTACTTGGAAACGGATAAGTATTGCGTCTTACTACTTGCACCTGTTATACTACTAGTCATCACCTACGTCTGTACTAAAAATGAATCGAATCGAAGATTTCCTTATCATACGGTCCCCTTGTGAGTGCGGCCCTAGTAGAGTTAGATTCGTACTATAGAAATAACCTGCTGAAGCCAATCCCAACATAAACGCAGTTATGTGCCTTCCATCTCAAGAACAAGCAGGCCGACAGAAAACTACAGATCGAATGGAAGGGAGTACCATTGGAGCACTGTCTCTACCCTAAATACTTGGGCGTAACACTGTATAGAGCCTTAACATTCAAGCTTCACTGCCTTAACACCAAACTGAAAGTTAGCGGAAGAAACATTATAGTTCGCAAGCTGACAAGCTCTAATTGGGGAGCACAACCCAGGGTTCCCAAAACTTCAGCGCTCGCCCTTTGTCACTCCGCCGACGAGTACTCATGCCCAGTTTGGTATAGCTCAGCGCACGCAAAACAAGTGGATGGCAAAACAAGTGCCTTCAACTAGACAAGCAGAATCATCACCGGATGCTTAAAGCCAATACCACTGAAAGTCCACCACCTAGCTGGCATCGCTCCCGCTGCCATCCGTAGACAAGCAACCGCACTCAAAGAACGATCCAAAGCAGCAGTATCTGAACGCCACCCCGTCCACGGCCTCCAGCCGGCCCATCAGCGACTAAAATTAAGGCGAAGCTTCCTGAGATCGACAAAAGATTATGAGGAACCTAAAACCAGGGTACCTTACCACCTTTGGGGTAATACCTCAAACCAACATTGGATGAAGCCGAATGAAGAACTGGGAAATCTGGAAGGCGCTAAACAGACTGCGGACGGACACGGCAAAATCAAGAGATACCCTAAATAAGTGGGGTTACCCTGTGGACTCCAATCTCTGCGATTGTGGAGAACTGCAAACCAAGCAACATATGTACACTTGCCCGCTGTGCCCCGATAGATGTACCATAGAGGACCTTATGGCAGCGAAGTCTAAGGCAATTTGAAGGACGTCGCCCGCTTCTGAGCACAAAGTGTTTAGCTCACGTCTGAAGTGACGATAGAGATTTATATATATATATATATATATATATATATATATATATATATATATATATATATATATATTTTTTCTTAAATTATGATTCTTCTGATATGAATAAATAAATAACTGTAGCCCTTATTTGTACTTTTGAGAGAGAGGGTGAATACACTGCTCGGAAAGGTAATGTCAGTGTCCTGTGACTGATACCTAATATAATATAAATCCTGTACCTAAGTGTGGGGTACGTTCTTCATTACCCGCTTACCCAACTTTCCTATGAGGATTCTGTAGCATTGGGACTCGAAGGCATGTTCGTCCGTAACTCTGGTTTCCTGTACTGCTGTCAGTATTATGTTGTGTCGTGCTAGTGAATCAGACAGATGTTTCAGTTTACCCACTTTTAGCAGTGAGTTACCATGAAATATTGCGAAGAAGTTTTGCCGTTTTGGTCTGAGTTTACGTCCTGTGATTTCAGGATGCTCCGACTCATCCTTAACGCTTGTTGATGCGGACTTCTCAGAATCCGAAAGTACGCTAACGTCACAATAGATGACGGTGGATTGGTTACCACCTGGGATAGTGCATTTAGCGAAATTTCTCCATGCTCACAGTGACGAGCCACTGTCTAAAATTCTACCCAAGTTGTTAGCTTGGGAGGCTTATTATTCGGGGTTGTCATCCCTAGACAGGTCGCCTTCACTACGGCTAAGGAGCCCTATCCACCCCATTTTCCAATACCTATATTTTAATACCACTTTGAGTCTAGTCTAGTTATCTACACTTATATTTATTTGAGATTATAGATAGCTAGAAGATCTAGATTTTTGGTTAAATTATTTCTGTTTTCCGATATATTTTAATGCAACCTTCTGTAAGTCTAGTCTAGTTATCTGGAATTCTGTTTTTTTTTTTAAATTCTGGTTATCTATCTAACTAAAATATCTAGATTTCTGGATAAATTATCTGTTTTGCAATATATTTTAATACAAAACATTTCTGTTAGAAATGTTTCTGCTAGAAATGTCTTAGTTTTAGATTTTAGTTTTAGAAATTTATTCCATTTTTAAACAATTTCAAAATCAAATTGCAAACAATCACTAAGTGTCGCACATCAAATTAAAGGTAATTTAGTGCTATTTCAGATGTAGCAAACTAAATTTAAAAGTTTGCAAGGTATGTCGAAATTTACGAAAATATAATTAGATTTGTGCAAATTAGGTTTAGGTTTTTTGCGAATTGTTTTGCATAAGTTCGTCAGAAGTCATGGCGGACGACAGACAAGTAAGCGAAAATCTGTGTGATTTTTGTAAAAAAAAAGTCAAACAACCGGTGTTATGTGTTAAGTGCAAGTCATTTTTCCATCCTGGATGTGCGACCCACTCCAGTAAGTCAAAACCAAGTGCGTGCCAGCACGAGGTCCAAGATTACGACCCCAAAGAGAAACTTGATGCCGATGAATGTGACATAATAATAATAAAAATTGAAAATGATTACCTCCGTAAGCTTCTGTCAGAGGCGAATGGTAAAAACTGTATCCTGGAAAAATTTCTCGCAGATATGGAGTACACAAATTCCACCTTAAAAGATGTCATAATGATGCAAAGAGAAGAGATGCATAGACTAAAATCACAAGAAGGTAAACAAAATCAGGCAACTGAAAGTACATCTGTAAATACTTTTGCAGCATCTTCTAACGCCGAAGAAGAAGAAACCCCAGCGCCCGATATTTCTCACTCGATCCAGTCTAATTCTGCAACCAGACCAGCAGCCCAAAATGAAAATTTACCACAAAGGGGAGAAAATTCGACAACTACACAATTTGAAACAAACAGGCAGCACAGTGACTTTCAATTGGTTGAAAGAAGAAGGAGAAAGCACAAATCATTCGGGAAGGTAATAGTTTCTGAAGACGAAAGAACGTCATGTTTTGCAGGAAGAGAAACTGAACCGAAAAAAATCTGGCTATTTGTCTTGAGAGCCAAGGAACATGTCACGAAAGACATTATCTTAGACTTTTTAGAAACAAAAACTTCCAAACCCAGAGACACGTTTTCAATAGAAGAGATTATGCCTAAAGATGCTCAAATAAGGCATAACAAAAGCTTCAAAATTGGAGTGTGCTCAGAACTCAAGGAGATCGTGTACAATCAGTCCTTTTGGCCTGAGGGTATTCTCTATGAGAGATTCAACTTCCGATTGTGGGACCGGAACCAAAGGAAAAATTTTCAAAGGAAATCCAATCACCAGCGAAAGGAATAATGTTACCACAAAATACCACACAAACTATTAAAATCATCAACCAAAATACGCAATCAATCGGAAACTCTATTGAAAAACTGGAATTCATGTTGCAAGAGAATATAGATTGCAAATTGTTAATTTTAACAGAACATTGGAAGGATATACAACAAATAAAAGTTTTCCAGATTTCGAATTTCCAACTTAGAGCGTCCTACTGCCGCAAGTCAGGACAACATGGAGGTGTGGCCATCTTCTGCAAAGACGAAGTTAAATGTAAACCTAGGCCCGACATTGATAAACTAGCAGAGGAATTTATTTTTGAAATTGCGGCTACAGAAATAATAATAAATAAATAAATAAATGTCTACTGTGGTTATTGCACTGTACAGAGCCCCTTTAACTAGTTTTAAAAAATTCATAGAAAACCTGCATCAATTACTGTATAAGTTAGATAAACAAAACAAGCAATGTATCATTCCGGGTGACTACAATGTAGACATAATGAAACTAAATAACGAAAGTAGGCAATTAAAATCCTTATTTCACTCTTTTAATCTGATAATGGCATTTAAAGAACCAAGCCGTCCTCAATCGTCGTCATGCATTGATAACATTGCGTTACAATCTGGCATGAGCTTCTCAGTAGAAACAAAAGAATATTATGTATCAGATCATAGAGCACAGAGAATAAGCTTGATTGATGACAAAAAACCAATAAACAAATGTAGATTTAGACATTTCTCCACCGAAAATACACAACAATTCCAAAAACTAATTTCAGAAGAAACGTGGTTAAAAGTCTACCAAAAACAAGTGAGTGACATAAATAATCAATGGGAATGTTTCATGGACAAATTTTTACTATATTTTAACTGTAGTTATCCGTCTATATTAAAAAATGTACTAACTAGAAAGAAGCCCAAATATGCGGATGCGGGGATTACATCAATCAGAAACAAATTAGAAATCCTACAAATATTGTCTCATTTTGATGAAGATATTAGAAAACAATATAATAAGACCAGACGGGAATATGAACTGACACTAAAAAAGAACAAAAAAAATTATTTAGAAAACCAAATTAAGTATTTCGGATAATATAATGAGATCTACTTGGAATGTTGTCAACCAAATTGTAGCACCAAACAAACCAAAGAGTACACATTTTCCAATGGATCCAGCGAAAGTTTCAACAATTGTTAATGATTTCAATAATTTTTACACAAACACTCCGATAGAATTGTCACAACAGATGGAGCAAGTAGAATACTCAGACAAAATTAATCCAACAATCAATTCTATATATTTTAAGCCAACGACACAGGAAGAAATTGTGGAAATAATTATGAAACCCAATAACAAAAAAAGTTCAGGGTTCGATGAAATATCAATAAGTGTCATACAAAATGTTATATGGGGAATTGTAGAACCTCTTAAATATATTATAAATAATTCAATAAAATATGGAGTTTTTCCAAAGAAGTTAAAACATGCTATTATAACACCCGTCTTCAAGAAAGGAGACAAAACATTTATAGAGAACTAATGACCTATAAGTTTGCTGTCGTCGTTTTCGAAAATATTCGAGAAAATAGTTGCTAATAGGACTATAGATTTTCTAAAATGCTATAAATTACTGAATGACACCCAACATGGCTATATCAAGAAACGTAATATAGAAACAGCTTGCTTTTATTTCATTAATAAAATCCTAGAACACCTTGAAAATCGTGTCATTCCCTGTGGTATCCTAATTGACCTATCAAAGGCCTATGATACAGTGAACCATGATATATTACTATACAAACTAGATAGGTATGGGATTAGAGGTGTAGCTCTCAACTGGTTTAGATCATACCTAATGGGTAGAACCCAACAAACAAAATTAAAAGCAGAAAGTGGTCACTTTAAATCAAGTATCACAAACACAACAATTGGGGTGCCGCAGGGGAGTATATTAGGGCCGTTATTGTTTCTAATATACCTGAATGATTTGCCGTTGCCTCTAAGTCAGACATCATATAATATTTTGAATTATGCGGATGACACGACGCTACTCATAGCAAATAAGAACTTAGCAGAAGTTAGTCGAAGTGCAAATAATGCGTTAAATTTAATAAAAGATTGGTTAGTCAAAAATAAACTAATAATAAATAATAATTAATAAACTAATAATTAAAAAAACAAAAAACGAATATAATAATTTTTAAAACAAATAGACCCCTCCTAGATTTTCCAACACAAATAGAACTCAGTAGTGAGACAGTACATCTAAAACATAGTGTGAAACTCCTTGGAATACACTTTGATGATAACTTAAAATGGGAGACACACATAGACTCATTAATTAGCAAATTAAATAAATCAACATACTCATTAAGAATCCTACAAAGAGTTCTAAGTCCAAGGGTATCGAAAATGGTATATTATTCTAATTTTTATTCTCATATGCAATTTGGCATAATCTTCTGGGGGACTGGAAAAAACATTACCAATGTCTTCGTAGCACAAAAACAATCAGTACGGATTATCCTGAATTTAGATTATAGACAATCCTGTCGAGGAAAATTTAAAGAGGCTAATATATTAACTGTATATGGTCAATATATATATATATATATATATATCAGGCATTGAATTTTATTTTTAAGCATAAAAATCTATTTGAAAATAGTAAAAACAACCACCATGGAAACAAGAAGGAAACATATTGAATATATGCCGCCAATCCACACATTGACAATGTCGGAAAAAGGGCCATATTACAGATGTATTAAACTGTACAATCACTTGCCAAAAAAGTTTAAAGACATAACGAACTTTAAAACATATAAAAAACAAGTATTTAATTATGTAAGGGACTTGGAACCTTACACATTAGATGATTTTCTAAATAAAAAGTGAAACTTTAGTTTTTCTCATTATTATTATCTAAATTTTTTTATGTATATATTGTTTTGACATATTTCTATAAGTTGTAAAACTGGATTATAGAAATAAATGATTTTGAATTTGAATAAATAATTTACAGGCCGTTCAAGTATTACGTAAGCAAATTTGTTGCAATTATTAACCCCCTGTCCCCCTTGTCAGCAATAGAAAGCAAAGCTCTTATCCCCCTCCCATGCTTACGTAAACATTGGACATATATTTTTCAAACTGTTCTGGTATCTTTATTGATTCTTGCTACTGTTAAGTATAGGCTTAGAATAAAGGAATTTCAAGCACATAATTTTTATTCAAGTAAATTATTGACATGGTATTCAATTATTATCTCCTATTATTATTTATTCGTTTAGCCTCCTAAGGAGTACGTAGATCCATTATTTAGCGCTGGTCATCTTGTTCTTTTTATCTTTCCAAACCTTCCTCATCCTTTCTCCCTGGGCCTGTCTTCTTTCTTGCGTCCATGCGTTTTTTAGTTTCAAACTCTTAGCTGTTGGATTGTTTGATGTGAAGTTATGTGAATGTATTTCCTGCCTGTATTTAGTAGTTTATAGTTTGTTCGCGTAGTTGCCAATGGGTCTATATTGATTACTGGGAGGTCATGTTGGGTGTCTACCAGCCAGTGTACCGGAATGTCGGATTCCATTGATGATGTGGAAGATTTTCTTGGTCAATCGAGAGAAATTAATTTGTACTATATTACTGTAGAATTGTCGTTTTTCGTGTAACTGAGGAGAATCGTTCGGTCAGGGAATGCAGTTCTTGTGAGCTTTTACGCATCCAGATACCATCTTGTACCTTGGGTCCAAATATTTTTCTCAGTGTCTGACGTTCTACTTTCTCAATATCATTGATGTAGATGGTTAATGTTGAAGTCTCAATTGCATAGAGTGCTTCTGGAAGGATGACTGTATGATAGTGACGGAGTTTTGCTTTTGTAGAAAGTGATTTCTTGTTGTACATATTCCAGGTGATTGCATAGGCTTTGCGTAACTTTTCTGTACGTGTTTTGTTAGCCATTCTTTCCTTGCCAGTGTTTCCAATTATTTCACCTAGGTACTTGAAGTGCTTAACTTGTATGATGTTGCCATATTTGGTTGCAAGATGTGTCATATTTGAGCTCTTGGAGTCTACGTATTGCGTTTTCTCGTAAGAGATTTGAAGGCCGGTCCTGATGGCGATTTCATGAAGTTCCTCGATGGCGTGTTTGGCTTCTTGAGTAGTCCGGGTGATTATTGCAAGGTCGTCAGCAAAAGCGAGGTGCTTTATGTTGATTCGTTTGTACTTATATACTCCAGGTACTTCTTTCTCCCATATTATGATTATCTTATCTAGTACCAGGTTGAAGAGGAGTGGGCACAATCCATCACCCAGTCTTACTTCAGTACTGATTTGAAAAGGCTGGGAGATTTCACCCATGAATTTTACTTTAGATGTTGTGCCTGACAAAGTCTGTTCGATTAACATGGTTGTTTTACTATCCACACCGTATTCATGAAGTATATTAAACAGAGTTATGCGGTCAATCGGGTTTTCTTGAAGTCTAAGAAAGTGACAACTGTGCGGTTGGGCTGGCGATGTTGCAGTATCATTTTCAGGTTCCAGATTTCTTCGGCGCATGATCGGTGCGGTCGGAAACCTGCCTGATATTCACCGATCAGATGTTCTTTCTGTTCTTCCAGTTTTGCGAGGAGGGCACGTGAGAGAACTTTGTAGGTGATTGATAGAACGGAAATGCCTCGGTCAATTGTTTGGATCAGTCTTGTCGCCCGTTTGTGTAGTGGGTGGATCAAAACATTTTTTCCAGTCCGCTGGTATGATGCCGCTCTTCCATGTATTTGCAATGATAGCTTGCAGTCTGTCCATCAAGACTTCACTTCCGATCTTGATTAAGGGAATAAGTCTTCCCCTGGTGCTTTGTTATTTTTAGGTGTAAAATGTTGTTTCATATTTCGTCATGTGTTGTCGGAAGAGAGTCCTGGTTTGGGGCGGCTATGTGGCATTGTAGTCTTCCTTCAGGGTGTTCACAGTTGTGTAGCTTATGGAAGTACTGTTTCAGAATTTCGCAGTTCGCTTTTGTGTTGGTTTTAGGGGTTCCATCAGGCCGACGGAAGCAGAGGCTCGGTGGCTTGCAGTTCATCAGTTCTTCCCTAAATGGTCTGTAGAAGTTTCGCGTGTTATTTCTCTTGAACTCATTGGCGATTTCCTCTATTTTTTTGAAATGGTTTGTCCGTTTAATAAGTCTGATCGTTTTGGATGTTTCCCTCTGCATTTTTAAGAAATTCTGCCAATTCTCTTGTGTCTTGTTGCTATGCCAAGTCCATTCCAATGTCCACCATCTGTGTTTTCGTTTTCGTGGCGGTTGACCGAGTTTCCTTGCTGATTGCTGGATTGTCTGAAGAAGTTCGTCCCATGTATGTGTGTCGGTCTGTAGTGATTGTGCGAAGTCCTCCGCGTGTTCTCTGAGATATTTTGGATCTATACGCCGGAATTTTGATTTTAGACACTTCCTTCGGTTACGTTCATGATTTCTGGGGAGGGTTTTGTGGTTATCGCTACGTGATCGATTTGGTATTCCCCGATGTGGTTGATTGGTGATTTCCAGGTTGTCATCTTGCGTGATGGTTTCTTAAAGTGTGTCGACATTAATTGGAGGTTAGCCATTTCACATGTTGATTAGGCGATGTCCATTGGCATTTGTCTTTTTGTGTGCCGAGAAATTCCCAGTGATGTGCCGGTGCTCACTTTCTCTGCCGATTTGTGCATTGAAATATCCGAGGAGGATCTTGATATGTTAATAATAATAATAACCTTTATTGGCATAATTAAAATAATTTCCATACAAAATATACATACAAAATAAAACAATAAAAAATAATAAAAAAGTTGTGAAACTAAAACCCCATTAAAAAGAAAAAAGCAATTTACCACCCTATAAACCTATACTTCAACACCTGTACATCGGACATAAGCTCACAAAAAAAAAAAAAACTAAACCGCAACACTCAAAAAACTACCCCGTCGCATCCGCTCTTTCCATGTTTTCACTCTGTGTAAAAATGACAGTCCCTTCCCGCTCTCGTCCATACACTCATTCCAATCCTTTCCTCGCCTTCTCTCCTGGTCATTGCACTCCGCCATCATGCATTCTTCCAACCAATGACTCCACATATCTTCCTTCAACCCACACACCAAACACCTTATACATTCCTCCTTCATCCAATGTCTCCTTCCACGCTCTTCATTGCCACACCTAAATCTCGCCAACACTGACTGGTCGTCCGACCCTTTACTTGTCCTCAAATAACCAGGAACACGGCCGTGCACTTGTATCTGACTGTAGCCTTGGTGATATTTACTAGCCTCTATTTTCGATTGGCGCTCTTGGAAGTCCACTTCTAATAACCTCTCTTTTAGCATCCGTTTCCACTGAGCACCCGCACTTTTTTCCGTTTCCAACCCCTCGGATGATAACCCGCCTCTCTCATACAGTTTCCTTTTATTCAACCCCCAACCGCTCTCTCTTCTACCACTTAACCCCTCTTTATTCACTACTCGAAAGATTTCCTTTATTATCCTTTCATCTCCTAACCCATCCACCCTATACTCGAACTTTATCACTCTTTCCGCAGCTATTACCGCCACCTTACAAGCACTCACTTCCTGAAGCACAATGTGACCAGGCGTCGACCTATCAAGTTTCAACACTTTCTTATAAAACTTTAGCTGCACCCTTTCGATCTTGTCTTCCTCTTTCGTTGCCCAGACCTCGCATCCATACAGTAACACGCTTCGCACACATGCCTTCCATATGGTCTCTGCTGCTCTAAAGTTTCCATCAAAGTTCCTTTTCCAAACCTCCCAGATACGACCCGCCGCCACCCATGCCTTCTTTGTAACATACTCTATGTGTTCTTTATTACTGTATCCAGTCCCAAAGACATACCCCAAATACTTAAATTTACTAACTTCCTCTATTTCAGTACCCTGCCATTCAAACCTTTCTTTCTTATATCGCCCACCCCTTTTAAACCGAATCCATTTTGTTTTACCAACATTCACCCTTAAATCCCTCTTTTCGAAATACCTGCCGAGCCTTTCAATCACGTCCTTCATCTCACTAGCCGACTTTGCAAATACCACCATGTCTTTCGCATATGCCAAGCTCCACACCTTCTTTTTCCCAATCACCACTCCTCCAGCTTGCCCGGCCTGTAGAACCTTTTCCATATCCGCCACATACAGATTGAAAAGCGTGGGACTCAAAGGGCAGCCTTGTCTCAGGCCCTTCCTCACCTCAAAATAGTCCGATTCCCATTCATTCGCTACTACCTTACAGACCGTTTCCTCGTACAAATTCCTGATGTTCCTTCTTACACTCTCTGAGATACCTAGCTTGCCCAAACACTCGTCAAGTCTCCTTCTGTTCACCGAGTCATATGCGGATTTCAAATCAATGAAAAGAGCAAACAGGCATCCCTTTCTTTTTCCTTGGTCTATGATGACTCTCAAGGTCACCAGGTGTTCCACCGTGCTCCTTCCTTCTCTGAACCCCGCTTGTATTTCCGGCAAAAGCTTCCTTTCATTGATTTCCTTCCTCAAGCGACAATCCAGGATTTTAGCAAATATTATGTATGAGGAGTTCATCAAAGTTATACCTCTATCATTTTCTAGCGCGTCCCTCGTTCCACTCTTAAACACCGGTTGAATTATCCCCACTTTCCAGCTGACTGGTATCCTTTTGTCTCCTCTCCCTATCCTTCTCAATTCCCCCGTAAACTTCTCCTTACAGATTCCAGGTGCTTCTTTCCACGCTTCATTTCCGAGCCCATCCAAACCTCCCGCTTTTCTTGGCTTTAGGGAATCAATAACATCCTCCACCTCTGTCACGGTGATATCCTCTGCGAGCTCTTCCTGATTTCTCTGTCGATCTCCTGAACTATCATCTCTTTCTGACCGCATCTCCACCCCTCCTAGCATCCTCATGAAGTGGTTTTGCCATTCTTCTATCGCAATGCTCTTGGGTAATCTTTCCTTCCTTTTCCTATTCTCTCTCACGTATTTCCACAGCTCAGCTTCCGTCTTGATTTCTCGTACCCGCTGCTTCTCCTTCTCCCAAAGCTCCTTTTTCTTCTTCTCCATTTTTTGCAATTCTGTTTTCGCTTCCAGCACGTGCACTTTGAGCCCTTCTCCCTTTCTCCATTCTCTCATAGCTTCTCGAAACCTTTGCTTTGCGTTCCGCACTTCACCGTCGTACCATGCTCGGCCTGGAAACGCTTCTTTGATTTTCTTTTTCACAAGTGCAGATTCCATTTTCTTTGCCATCATGTCTATATCCTCTATGGCGTTCCACTCTACCTCTTCTAATTTCCTACTGTATTCTTCTGTCGCCTCCTTATCCCATCTGGCCACCCATTTCTCCGCCTTAACATCTTTCTCCCTTTGCTGCTTCAACGACACCACTACCGGCATATGATCCGACTCACTTCTTATTCCGATTTCTATCAGTTTTATTTGCCGTCTCGCCGAATCATTTGTAATTATTTAGTCAATAACTGAGGTACCCATTGCACCCACAAACGTAAATTCTCCCTCCCAGTCGCCCTCAATACACCCATTCAAAATATCCCATTGGTTCTCTAACACCCACGCCAACCAAACATTTCCCTCTGCATTTTTAATTTTGTCTTTAGAATTCCTTCTTATCACATCACCCGTCTTATCCACCGTATTGACCTGCTCTTCTCCTATCCTAACATTCCAATCACCTCCTAGTAGCAAGTTTGTCGTTACCATATCTTCTAAATTCCTCTTTATACCCTCTTTAATTTTGTCCAGTCCCTTATTATTATAAACGGTTGCTATCTGCCACCACTCCCCCTCCAGTTCTACCTCCCTAAAAACTAGACCCTCCACCTCTTCTAGAATTCTCTCCGATTCCTTGATGCCTCTTCTGACCCCTGTTATTATTCCCCCCCTTTGCCTTTCCGTAGTCACTCTCTCTCCGTGCCAGTTGTATCCTCCAATTGTACTCCCTGGGGAGTCTCTCTTTACAGGCTTCCCATTCCTTCTCTTGAACCCAGGTCTCCACTAACCCAACTATTTCGAATTTCCTCAAGAATTCTATAAAAGACCCGTCCACCTTATCCAATTTCTTCCTGAGCCCTGCTACATTCCAAAACATTAGCTTTACATTTTCCTTTTCCGTTCCGTCGTTGTGTAACTGTCCCCTCTTTCTTTGGTCGTTTATTCGTTTTTTGCTACCTTGTCCCATGGTACCCAATTCCCATCTATTTCCATTCTTTGGTATCCTACTTTAATCTGGTGGCCCCTTTCCTTGAGTACCTTTGCCTTCCTTAACAGTTCTTTCTGGATTCCTTGTTTCTTAGGGGTGAAATCATCTTGAATGAATACGTTTGTACCTCTAAGCTTGCGTTTGTTTCTCATTATGTCCTTTTTTACCTCCCAACTTTCTAATTTTAACATAATCGGGCCTTTACTTTCTCTATTATCCCTATTCGAGCCAAGCCTGTATGCACTCCCGAAACCTTCGTTTAAACCTAGCTTTTCCCGAAATATGTTCTTTGCCTTCTCCCGCCAATCTTCTCCTTCAATTCCATAAATAACAATGTTATTTCTTAATTCCCTCCTTAGTCTCCTCTCTTCCGTATCTTTTACTTTAGCCAGCTCCTCTCTCATTGCCTGACGTTCCTCCTCCCACTTACTCTCGGTTCTTCTCTTCTCCTCCTTGACTGCCTCCGCTTCCTCCTCCAGTTTCGATAAGTTATTCTTTATTTCCATATTCTCATCTCTTATTGACCTCAACTCTGCTACCTCAATTCCTTTCTCCAGTCCTTTTCTACTTCTTCCTCCTCCTTTTGTCTCTTCACCACCCTTTCCAATTTTTCCTCAAATCTTCTGTTTTCCCGTCTCATTTCCTCCAACTTCCTGTCTACCGTCGTAAACTCCTTTTTAATTTCTATTAACTCCTGCAATATTCTCTCAAAATGATCACTCTGACCTGCACTGCACTCCCCTCTTCCTTTATCTGACATCTCCTCTTTTTTCGACCCCTTAGCCGTCTGGATCGGTGATCGGTTTAGTTAGCACATCTTTCAAACGGGTTCATCGACTCACTGCCCGCTCTCGGTCTGCTCTCGCATTCGTCCATTCCCGCGAAGACACCTTACGCTGTTGAAGCCGGTCTTAGCTACTAATTCCGCTATCCCTCACCAGATGCGCTTTGAAACGTTGCCTGGGCGCTTTCCCTGTCGCGCCGCAACCACGCAAACAACTTATCACCACGTGCGTAAAGTTTTTAACACGCTTGCTGCGATAACGACTTACTTGCAACGAAGGTTTTCCCGACGACAATAACTGCCTGAACAAAATAGACAAACCACCCGCAGCCTTTCACTTCCCTCACGCTTAAAACACCCGCAATAGCAATTATTTTACCGAGCACTCTCACACACGTCCAGCACCCACGAATACTTAGACTGGAATCTTGATATGTTGTTGAGGGATCTTGTTGAGTGCCCGTTCTAGCTGTGACCAGAACTTCTCCACTTTGTTCTTGTCAGGGTCATTGTTAACAGGAGCGTTAATCAGTGTGTAGGCCTTGGTAGCGCATTTAATTCTGACTAGGGAGATCCGTTCCGAAGGTGATGAAAAATCTAGCACAGAGTTCTGGATACTGTTATGTACTAGAAATGCGGTTCCCAATATATGTAAATTACTATTTCTTAGCTTGACTGCAGGCTTTCCCTTGTAGATACGATATCCACCAGAGTCAAAGAGATCACAATCACGAAATCCTGTTTCTTGTACTGCAAGTATGAGGATACTGAATTTATCGCAGGTGTCCGTTAGGGTCGTTAGTTTTCCTGTTTTGGTCAGCGACTGTTCGTTGAGAGTACCAATGAAGTGCTTACTCTTGGGTTTGAGTTGTTTTGGGAAGCTCCAACTCTTCCCTGCATGATGTCCTGGTCCCCCAGAATCCGAATGACCAGGTTTGCCTTCGCTCGTCATAGCTAGGGCCTGAGGTAGTTGCATTGTAGCTTGTGTTTCCATCATGCCAAGTTCGTGGTTGACTTTATCTGGTGGGCTTGAGCCCAGGGCGAGTGAGTCTCTGATAATAGATTCCATTCACTCTCATCGTACGGGTAGTAAGTCCGTACGGCAGCAAATGTTTTGCTGTGGTTGGGATTATTATTATCTCCTTTTTTCCCTTTTTTTTGGGAGGAGCAAAATTAAAAATCTGGCACATGCCAGAATTTCATGGCCAACTACTATATAACCAATATATTTTAATACAAAACTTTAATACTTTCCGCTAGAAATGTCTTAGTTTTAGACTTTAGTTTTAGAAATTTATTCCATTTTCAAACAATTTTAAAACCAAACAAATTGCACAATCACTAAGTGTCGCACAACATATTAAAGGCAATTTAGTGCTCTTTAAGACGTAGTAAACTAAATTTGCAAGATGCAAAAATTTTGCTAGATTAAGTTTGCGAAAATTCATTTAGATTTTTGCAATTAAAATAGGTTTTCAGCGTTTTGTTTTGCATAAATAATTTATAAACTAAACATAGATTAAATTATATGCAAAATAAAGTTTGGTTTTCGTTTGTATCTAGTCTAGTTTTCTAGTTCTAGTCGAAACAAATTCAGTCATCAAGTTTTGTAACTTGTGTCTTGTCTTATGCAATTACAGACAGGCAGACAGACGTAGCGACTAGTTTGAGGTTTAGTTTGAAAGCTAGTGTATGTACTTAAACTATGTAGTTTGATTTGTGCCGTTGTCTAATCTAATTCCTAGCTTAAATCAATACGAATTTGGACATCGATTTCCAGGAATTTGATGGGTTTTTATTAAATTACAGACAGACGGACAGATATAGGCGCAAGCTGAAGATTTCGTTCCGAATCTAGTTAGTCTCTGTATCCGCCGCATCCAGACTTTTAATCTCGTCCCTGCCGTTTTTTTTTTTCGTTTTAATTCCCCTTTTGTGAATTTAATTTCGCTCGTCAAAATCTCAGAAACAGATTAAATTCGCAAAAGCCGCCCCTAATTACTTTAAATTTTAATTAATCGGAGCAAAATATAAAAGCCCTACTTTCCCCGCGTGCCCGCGACCGCGCGCTTTAATTACCGGCGATTCTTTCCTCGAAATAACAAAATCTTCGCCGGACACTCGAATCCCGCCGATTTAATTCACTAATGCACACTTAACCACTCAACACTAACCCCTGTTTATATCTGAAACACACTGGCTGCGTCTCATCAACCCTAGCCACCACTCAAAACCCGCTAATCCAATCCAAACTTTAGTCTAAAAATTACTACAACTTCAACACGCCATTACTAAAAAACTAACAAAGGTAATTAAATAAATCCACCTGCATTATCTGCCTACACTAAATACCTTTCAAACTAAATTACTATTTATAGCCAATACCTCCGTCCGTCTGTCTAAAACTAAGCCTACTAAAACTTTGATAACTAACTTTAGTTTCCGATAAAACTCAAACTAGGCTAGACTAACTAGAAACTTAATTGATCTTTCCGTAAAGATTTTCGTCTCTTGATTGTTAATCTGAAAGCCGGAAGTCGTTACTTACTTCCGTTTTACTGTTATATGCGTTCAAACTAAAAGCCTTAATTTTATTGCAAATTGCCCTGCAAACTTTGTCGATTTGTTAATAGACCGGAAATTGAAATTGCAACTTTCTAAACGGGGTCTTACAGATTTTGGTTTTCTAAAACCTAATATAAAAACCCGAAGTTGATATTTTTTTAGTTTACTTGTTACATACCTTCAAACTTGACTAACCAAAAGCCATAATTTTCTTGCAAATTGAGCTGCAAACTTTGTCGAATAGTTGTTAGACCGGACACTGAAACTTCAGCTTCCGTAATAACCTTTTATAAACTTTGGTTTTCTGAATCCGAATATGCAAACCGGAAGTTGATACCTGTTTTCGTTTTCCTGTTACATAGCTTCAAATTCAAATAACAAAAAACCTTAATTTTCTTGCAAATTGAGGTGCAAACTTTGTCAAATAGTTGGTAGACTGGAAACTGAAACCGCAATTTCCAAAACGGCCCCTATAAACATTCGTTTTCTGAATCCGAATATTGAACCGGAAGTTGATACCTGTTTCCGTTTTCTTGTTACACAGCTTCAAACTTGACTCACAATAGGCCTTAATTTTCTCGCAAATTGAGCTGCAAACTTTGCCGAAAGGTTGGTAGACCGGAAACTAAAACTCCAACTTCCGAAAGGCCTGCTTATGAAATTGGGTTTTCTGAATCCGAATATAAAAACCGGAAGTCAATTCCTGTTTCCGTTTTTCTGTTACATAACTTCAAAGTTGACTAACCAAAAGCCTTAATTTTCTTGCAAATTGAGTTGCAAACTTTGCCGAAAGGTTGGTAGACCGGAAACTGAAACTGAAGCGCCCGGAACGACCCTTTATAAACCTCGGTTTTCTAAATCCGAATATTAAAATCGGAAGCTGGTATCTGTTTCCCTTTTTCTGCTACATAGCCTCAAACTTGAATAACCAAAAGCCTTAATTTTTTTAAAAGCCCGAATAGTTGGTAGACTGGAAACCGCAACTGCAACTTAAGGAACTCACCTTCATAAACTTTCGTTTTCTTAATCCAAATATTAAAACCGGAAGTAGATACCTTTTTCCGCTTTCCTGTTACATAGCTTCAAACTTGACTCACCAAAATCCTTAATTTTCTTGCAAATTGAGCTGCAAACATTACCGAATAGTTGGTAGACCGGAGACTCAAACTGCAACTTACGGAGCGTCCCCTTATAAACATTGCTTTTTTGAATCCGAATATGAAAACTAGAAGTTGAAATCTGTTTCCGTTTTGCTGTTACATAGCTTCAAACTTTACACACCAAAAGCCATAATTTTCTTGCAAATTGAGCTGCAAACTTTGCCGTACAGTTAAACCGGAAACTGAAACTGCCGCTTCCGGCACGTCCCTTTATAAACTTTGGTTTTCTGAATACAAATATGAAAACCGGAATTTGATACCTGTTTCCGTTTTCCTGTAACATAGCTTCAAACTCGACTAACCAAAAGACTTAATTTTCTTGAAAATTGAGCTGTAAACTTTGCCGAATAGTTGGTAGACCGGAATCTGAAACAGCAACTTCCGGAACGACCTTTTATAAACTTTGATTTTCGGAATCTGAATATAAAACCGGAAGTTTATACCTAGTTCTGCTTTCCTGTTACATAGCTCAAAACTTGACTAATCAAAAGCCTAAATTTTCTTGCAAATTGAGCTGCAAACTTTGCCGAATAGTTGGTAGACCCGAAACGAAAACTGCAACTTCCGGAACGCTACCTTATAAAGAGTGGTTTTCTGAATCCTGATATCAAAACCGGAAGTTGATGCCGATTTCCGTTTTCTAGTTACGTAGCTTCAAACTTGACTAACCAAAAGCCTTAATTTTCTTGTAAATTGAACTGAAAATTCTGCAGAATAGTTGGTAGACCGGGAAATGTAACTGCAGCTTCCGGAGCGACCTTTTATTAACTGTGGTTTTCCGAATCCGAATATGAAAACCGGAAGTTGATACCTTTTTCCGTTTTCCTGCTACATAGCTTGAAACTTGACTAACCAATGGCTTTAATTTTCTTGCAAAGTGAGCTGAAAACTTTCCCGAATAGTTGGTAGACCGGAAACAGAAACTGCAACTTTCAGAACGCCCCCTTATATACTTTGATGGAGGAATCCAAATATGAAAACCGGAAGTTGATACCTGTTTCCGTTTTCCTGTAACATAGCTTCAAACTTGACTTACCAAAATCCTTAATTTTCTTGCAAATTGAGCTGCAAACTTTGCCAAATAGCTGGTAGACCGGAAACTGAAACAGAAGCATCCGGCACGACTTTTTATAAACTTTGGCGTTCTGAATCCGAATATGAAAACCGGAAGTTGATACCCGTTTTTGTTTTCCTCCTACATAGCTTCAAACTTGACTAACCAAAATCCTTAATTTTCTTGCAAATTGAGCTGCAAACTTTGCCAATTAGTTGGTAAACCGGAAACAGAAGCTGCAACTTCCGGAACGTCGCCTCATAAACCTTGGTTTTCTGAATCCGAATATAAAAACCGAAAATTGATAAACGTTTCTGTTTTCCTGTAACATAGCTTCAAACTTGACTAACCAAAAGCCTTAAATTTCTTGCAAATTGAACTTCAAACTTTGCCGATTAGTTGTTCGACCGGAGACTGAAACTGGAGCTTCAGAAACGACCCTTTATAAATTTTGGTTTTCTAAATCCGAATTTAAAAACCTGAAGTTAATATCTGTTTCCGTTTTCCTGTTACATAGCTTGAAACTTGACAAAACAGAAGCTGTAATTTTCTTGCAAATTGAGCTGCAAACTTTGCCAATTAGTTGGTAGACCGGAAATAGAATCTGCAACCTCTGGAACGTCGCCGCATAAACCTTAGTTTTCTGAATCCGAATATAGAAACCGGATATTGATATCTGTTTCTGTTTTCCTGTAACATAGCTTCAAACTTGACTAACCAAAAGCCTTAAATTTCTTGCAAATTGAGCTTCAAACTTTGCCGAATAATTGTTAGACCGGAAACTGAAACTGCAGCTTCCGCAACGGCCCTTTATTAACTTGGGTCTCTGAATCCGAATATGAAAACCGGAAGATGATCCCTGTTTCCGTTTTCCTGTTACATTGCTTCACACATGACGAAGCAAAAGCCATAATTTTCTTGCATATTGAGCTGCAAACTTTGCCGAATAGTTGGTAGACCGGAAACTGAAATTGTAACTTCCGGAACGGTTTCTTACAAATTCCGGGATTTTAAAGCCGAATATGAAAACAGGAAGTTGATACCTGTTTCCGGTTTCCTTTAACAAAGCTTCACGCTAGTCAAACCACAAATCTATATTAATATGCCTATTGATCTAGTTATTAGCAAACCAGAAATTGAATTTGCAACTTGCTATTATAGACTCATTTCTTGTGAATGCGAGTTTGGAAACCGGAAGTTGATATCTGCATCCGTTTTCTTCTTAAATAGATTTACAAATTGAACTCGTTAAACAAAAAATCTGAATTTTTTCAATTTATTGACAAACCGGAAGCGAAAATAGCAACTTCCGTTACGCACTCCTGCAGCGTTACCTCTCCCGAATCCGAATTTGCAAATCGGAAGCCGCGATTTGCAACCGTTTCCGTCTTGCTGACCTTTTTCGCTTTTTACGCCGGCGATAATAAAATGGCTGGCCGAGCGCACTTATCAACTAAAACTACTCATCGCTCAACCCCTGCAATCTGCACTCTTCTGTTTTTCTCCACTAAAAACCTCCACACGATTAATCACGGATTTATCGCGAAAAACATAAATTAAAACAATTTTACGACGGATAAATACCAGACAGTGATGGATGGACGATAGCCTTATAAAAAATATTGTGAGGAATTTAATAACGTAAGTGCTTTGGGTTTTTAGAGGACAATGTTGGCTTTTTAACCAATAGGGTTGTCTTCTTCGGTAGTTTATCTGCATGGCAAGCGGAAGACCCGGGTTCGATTCTCGGTCGGGGAGGCAACAACTTGGGCGGTTTGCTAATCTTTTAAAATCTAACTTAGCGTAGCAAATGTTCTCTAGTTAGTGGCACCCGGAAATGGAGTTTGCGGCGTTTTCTCATAGATTTCTGTCTTGTGAATGCGAATTTGGAAACCGCAAGTTGATATCTGCGTCAATTTTCTTGTTATCTAGATTTGACAAAAAATCTTAATCTTTGCAATTTAAAGACGAACCGGAAGCGCAAATAGCAATTTCCGGGGCACACCCAGGTAGAGTTCCCTAATCCGAATCTGTAAAACAAAAGCCGCCATTTGCGACCGTTTCCGACTTGCAGGGACCTATTTTGCAAATTGTTGCTTGACCGGAAATTAAAAATTGCAACTTCCTGAAACGTTTCTTATAGACTTTGGTTTTCTAAATCAGAGCAGGAAAACCGGATGTTAATTACCTGTGACCGTTTTCCTGCAACAAAGCTTCAAGTTTGTCTAATCAAAAATCTAAATTAACATGCCAATTGATCTACCAAACCGGACATGAAATTTGCAACTTGCTCTAATAGACTCATGTCTTGTGAATACGAATTTGGAAACCGGAAATTGATATCTGCATCCGTTTTCTTGTTAAATATTGAACGTTGAACAAAAAATCTGATTTTTTCAATTTATTGGCGAACTGGAAACGGAAATAGCAACTTTAGATACGCACCCGTATAAAGTTTCCTCAGCCGAATCCGAATTTGCAAATCAGAAGCCGCGTAAATTAAAACAATTTTACGACGGATAAATACCGGACAGTGATGGATGGACGATAGCCTTATAAAAAAAAATCTGAGGAATTTAGTAACGTAAGTGGCTTGGGTTTTTAGTAGACAATGTTGGTTTTATAGACTAATTAGGTTTGTCTTCATCGGTAGTTTACCTGCATGGCAAGCGGGAGACCCGGGTTCGATACCTAGTCGGGGAAGCAGCAACTAGGGCGGTTTTCAATAGCCGTCCGAGCTGCCCACCCTGAATGAAGGCAAAATATGCGATACCGTGGTACCGCATACTTAAAGCCAAAGTGGAATTGGGGGTTTAATGATAGCTTCCCCCAAACCACTTTTTATAAAAAGACTAGTTAGGGTTAAAGTGAGAAAGTTTTTGGTTGATAATTCGGAGATTAGAACGGAATTTGAGGGGGTTGTATCAGCAAACTATGGAGTTAAGTGTGCTGAATCTAGATTTGAAAACCGGAAGCGGATGTGATAGGTAGTTCCCGAGATATCACAATGTTTGATAGATATGGAGTTGGTGAGTTTCAATTGTTTGTGCTGGGGAATTGGAGGTGGTGTTGCGATTTCCAGTTAGTGTTTTTGCGCGTTAAGCTCCTGTGTGTTGACATTTGCGAACCGGAAATTGATGTAAATTTTGGCTTCGTCGATAAATGGCAAAAACTTGGCAATGGATGGTCGATAGTCTTCGATGTGATCGGTTTTTGATTGAAAATTCGGGGAATAGGGGGGAATTAGAGGGGGTTGTGTTAGTAAACTAGGGAGTTAAGTGTGCTGAATCTAGATTTGAAAACTGGAAGCGGATGTGATGAGTAGTTTCCTAGATATCGCAAGGCTTATAAGGTATGGTGTTTGCTTGTAAAGTATGGAGTTGGCTAGTAAGGTTGAGGATGCGATTTTTGTTTTGCGGTTTTGTGCGTTAAGGTCCTTTGCGTTGGGATTTGCAAACCGGAAATTAGTTCGATTTCTGCTTTGGCCAATGGTTTGGCCAATAATTGGCAAAAACTTGGCAATAGATGGTTGATAGCCTTAATTGTAAGTGATTTTTGCGGACAATATAGGTTTTATAGACTAATTACGGTTGAGATGAGAAGGTCATTGTTTGATAATTCGGGGATTAGGTCGAAATAGGACTGAGTTGTGTTAGGTAACTATTAAGTAGAGTGTGCTGAATCTAGATTTGAAAATCGGAAGCGGATGTGAGTAGTTCCGGAGATATCGCGAGTTTTGAAAGGGATAGAGTTGGTGAGTTTCAATTGCTTGTGGCAGAAGAAGGGGAGGTGGTGTTGCGATTTCCGGTTTGTGATCATATAAATAAATAAATTTAAAAAATAAAAATACAAAAATATCTGTAACTGACGCAAAATAAACTCCACTTCCTTTATAATACACCTCCTCTGTTACCAGTTTGCTCTTTCCATCTTTTTATCCGTCTCAGCAGTTTCGAAAGGGTCTGAATCCGCTATCCGCTATCATTCATACATTCCTCCCATTTCTTTCCTTCCCGCCTCTCTTCCTCATTCCATTCACCCCTTGTACACTCTTCCATCCAATGCTCCCAAGTATCCTCTGCTGTCCCACAAACACTATACTTTCTATGCTCCTCACTCATCCAGTATCTTCCTCCACGCTCCTCACATCCACACCTATACCTTGCTAACATGACTTGTACATCGTCCTCTTGATTTACACTTAAATAGGTTGGTAACCGTCCATGTACCTGTATCTTTACATACCCTTTATGAAAATTACTACTTTCTATTTTGCTTTGCCGCTCCTGTAAGTCCACTTCTTGCAAACGTTGCACTACCAACTACCAACTTTTCGGCGCACAGTGCCCTTTCCTACTTTAGCGTTTCGAGCCTCTCACCAGATATACCACCTCTTTCATACAATTTCCTCTTATTCTTACCCCAGTCACTCCCTTTCATACCGCCTCCTCCCACTCGATTTACCATTCCAAAAACCTCTTTTATCAACCTTTCATCTCCCATTTCACTCACCTTATATTCATACTTTATGACCTTTCTTGCTGCCAAGACTGCCACCTTGCACGCATTCACCTCCTGGAGGACGATATAACCAGGTGTCGACCTATCAGTAGGAATATACAAACTGAAAGTTGATGCGAAATCTGGCTTGGCCGTAATTTCGCAAAAACTAAGAAGGTTGCAAAAATTGTTGTTCAATATATTAAGGGAAATGTCATTTTTTGACAGTTCTAGGAAAATTTATATTGTTTTTCGGTCAATTTCCTTAATTCTCTGTCAAAATTTTGACAGATTTAATGAAATTTATTTACTAATGTCATTAGTTTGTCAGATCTAGGAACATTTATTTACTAGTGTCATTATTATGTCAGATCTAGATACATTTATTTAATAATATCATTATTTTGTCAGATCTAGGGACATTTATTTACCAATATCGTTATTTTGTCAGATCTAGTGACATTTATTTACTAATGTCATTATTTTGTCATATCTAGTGACATTTATTTACTAATATCATTATTTTGTAAGATCTAGAGACATTTATTTACTAATGTCATTATTTTGTCATATCTAGTGACATTTATTTACTAATGTCATTATTTTGTCATATCTAGTGACATTTATTTACTAATATCATTATTTTGTAAGATCTAGAGACATTTATTTACTAATATTATTATTTTGTTAGATCTAGGGACACTTATTTACTAATGTCATTATTTTGTCATATCTAGTGACATTTATTTACTAATGTCATTATTTTGTCAGATCTGTTGATATTTATTTACTAATGTCTTTATTTTGCCAGATCTAGGGATATTTATTTACTAATGCTATTATTTTGTCAGAGTTGGCCATGAAATTCTGGCATGTGCCAGAATTTTTAATTTTTCCTCCTGAAAAAGAAAGACAAAAGGAGATAATAATAATGCCAACCACAGCAAAATACCCCGCCTGTGATAGAGATTAGTGAATTGAGTAGCTATGAGACATCACTGCCGGTCCCGAGCACGGACGAAGGAGGTAGGTTAAGCGTAGGGCCAACAACCTTACCTTGTAAAAAGCGACCTTGTTATGAAAACAAACGAGACGCCTCGGAATTGGACAGATGTATGACGACGACCACGGCAAAGAAAAAAGGACTTGAATATTGGAACCCTGAATGTGTTAAGCTGGTACAGGCCCACAGCAGCGACAAAAACAGTAGAACAACTTGAAAAATTGGCATGGATATCACAGCTGTTCAGGCAATTGGATGGACAGGTAACGGAAACCAGAAAACCAGCAAGTCAGTAGTATTTTACAGTGGGAACCCCAACAATCAACATGAATTTGGAACAGGTTTTGTCATACGAGAGAACATGTTGGACTCGGTCATAGAATTTAAACCAGTGAATGAACGAATTTTCTACATAAGGCTTAGATGAAAGTTCCACAACATTTCGATGATATCTGTACATGCGCCAACAGAAGAGAAGGATGAGTTAACTAAGGATGTCTTTTATGACCGGCTGGAGACGTTTCTGGCAACGTTGCGTAAACAGGACGCGACAATTCTTACTGGGGATTTTAATGCTAAGTAGAAGAGAAGATTTATTGAAACCAACATTGGTAAACATAGCGTACACGAGCACTGCAATGATAACGGACTCAGACTAGTAGATTTTGCAACATCAAATAATCTTCTCATTAAATCAACGATGTTTGATTATAAAAACATATATAAACAGACCTGGGTCTCAAATGACGGAGTAACGAGAAATCAGATCGATCATGTTATAATAAATGCAAGACGTGGTAATAGTATTACCGACGTTAGGAGTCTATAAGGTCTGGATGCAGACAGCGACCATTTTTTGGTACGAGCTAAATTTAGAGAAAGAATCTCTAAGCAGAAGAACAACAGACGGGAAAAGTTTTCTAGGTGGAACACCGAGAAGTTGAAAGACACAAAAAAGGTAATTGTATATCAAGCATCGCTGAAGAATACAATGGAATCCATAACAAATCAAAATAATGCCGACGCAATGTGGGAAACATTGAAAAATACAATCACACATAGTATCCAGAACATCGTGGGAGAAAAAAAGAATACTAAAAGCAAGAACTGGTTTGATGACGAATGCGAGATAGCCTTAAAGCCAAGAAGCCAGGCTCGACAACGAATGCTGCAAGATCCAAACGAGCAAAATACCCAGAAATACAGAGAGCTCAGAAAAAAGGCAAGAAAGATAAAAGCTAAAAAAAGGTAAAAAAAATATCTTGAGTCAAATAGAACGAGCAACAGAACAAGAAATTTCTTCCGAGAAGTAAAGAATATTAAAAAGGGATTTAGACTCAGAGTTGGAACTGTCATAAAGAATAACGAGGGCAACATTATTACAAGTGAAGCCGAAGTGATAGAGGCATGGAGAAGCTACTTTGATGAATTGCTGAATATACAGACTGATGAAAGCAGACGTGAGTATAATTATCTTACGGTCGAACCCTTAGTGGAAGAACCTACAATGGAAGAGGTATCACGAGCTATTCACAAACTAAAAAACAACAAAGGCCCAGAAAACGATAGTATATCGGCAGAATGTCTGAAACATGGAGGAGAAATTTTGGTACTCGCTTTCTATCAACTCAGCTGCCAGATATGGAAAGAAGAACAAATACCAACCCCCTGGAAAGAAAGTATTATAATACCTATTCATATAAAAGGCTATAAAATATGCTGCGCAAACTATAGAGGTATGTCCTTTATTAACACAGGATATAAAGTATTCTCTCTAATTCTATTACAGCGACTGACTGCGTGTATTTCTACACTGTTACACTTCTACACTGTTGTATACCAAATAGGAGATTACCAGTGTGGATTCAGAAAGAATCGATCAACAGTAAACCAGATTTTCACTATAAGGCAGTTGATGGAGAAGTGTTGGGAATACAACAAAACATTGCATCAGCTTTATATATGATAGCATCCTAAGAGTGGAATTGTGGAATACCATGGCGGAAGTGGGCGTTGAAGGCGGAAGTGGGCGTATATATATATATATATATATATATATATATATATATATATATATATATATATATGATAGAGCTATGGTTCACTTTGCGAATAACGAAGATAACCAAAATGAAAATAAATTGCACAAAATCGAAAATTTAGTAAAAATGCTTTTGTAAAATTATCAAAGTATCTATGATTTAACTGAAAATGTATGTGTTGATGAAAGTTTAGTCCCTTTCAAAGGACGATTAGCATCTCGCCAATTTATGAAACATAAACGACTTAAGTACGGAATTAAAGTTTTTAAATTGTGTTCTTCGATTGGTTACACTTATATATCTATTTATACGGGCAAAATTAATGATCAAGGTTATAGTGTTCCCACCCAAACTGTTTTACGCCTTTGTGATTCGATCATGAATAAAGGACACACTATATATGTCGACAATTGGTATACCAGCATTGACTTGGCGGAGCGACTATTGCAAGAAAGAACTCATCTTGTTGGTACGATGAGAATCAACCGAAAAGGAATTCCACCTAGCATTTTGGCAAAAAAACTAAAAGTTGGAGAACACATAGCCCAAGAAAATAGCAGTGGAATAACAATTTTGCGTTGGCGCGATAAAAGATACGTACTTATGTTATCTACAAAGCATACTAACACTGTGCTTACAACTACTAATAAGCTCGGAAATGAAATTACTAAACCACTTATCGTTCTTGACTATAATAAACGAAAAGGGTTTGTAGACTTTTCCGACCAGTTAGCTTCCTACAGCAATCCCTTAAGGAGAACTATGAAATGGTGTAGGAAAAGGGCCATTGATTTTATACTGTCTACCTCAATATTAAATTCATATATTCTATATAAGGAAGAAACTGGTAATTCAATTCCGATTACCAAATTCAGAAAAGAAGTAATTAGTGATTTACTTTACTGTGCCGAAAGAAGGAACTCAAGCAAGGGATGTAAAGCTCGTCACGAACTGAAGAGCAAAGAAGGGCCACGGAACAAATCAAAAAAATATTGTAAAAACTGTTACAAAGAAAATTCTAAAAATATGTTGTAATACTGTAAAAATTATAACATTCTGTGGAAGCTGTCCAGGCGAACCACATATGTGTATTCCGTGTTACAATCGAATACACAACATATTGTAATTCTAAATTTGTGTCATTTGGTTTTTTTTTTTTTTTTATTATTTTCAATAAAGTTTCTTTATAAAATCTTCCGATTTTGATCAATAGGTCTTTTTATAAATATTGGCGCTTTGTGTTATTCCTTAAAATTGACATGGCAGTGAAAGGGTTAAACTGGAAAATGCTGCAAAGAAGGTTGGCCTAAAAATAAACGAAGATAAAACAAAATACATGACTACAACCAGAATAGAACGAAGAGACAGGATAGGACAAAATGTGATAATGCACCACTATAATTTTGAAAGGGTCTATGAGTTTAAATATTTGGGAGCTACAATCACATCAGATAACAATATAACACAAGAGATTAATAACAGAATTCAGGGAGCCATTCGCTGCTGTTTTACACTACAAAAAATAATGAAATCGAAAAATACAACCCGCCATACGAAAGTAAGAATTTATCATGCAATTATAAGACTGAATATGCATGTGAAATAATGACATATGCATGTGAAATATGCATGTGAATATGCATGTAAAACATGGACGATGACAAAACAAAATGAGAACCGCCAAAAAATCACAGAACGACGAATTCTTAGAAGGATATATGGACCAATCAAGGACAACGGCACACAACAATAAAGAATTAGTACTAACAGGAAAGGGCTAGAACTATGTAACCAACCATATATAGTAAAAACCGGCCAAGTGCGAGTTGTGACTCGCGCACCGAGGGTTCCGTACAAACTTGTAAGTAAGGTATCTTTCTAAGGTATCTCCTAACTGTATGTAACCTATATGCTTCTGGTACCTGACAATACCACTCAACACATTAGTGTATTTTCATACGTTTCTAATAGTATATTCGCATTTTTCTTGTAATTAAACTACATATTTACGGTTTTAGATTTTCCCTTTACATGTGCTGTAAGACACCGCTTCTTGCCAAATTTCATGATTCTCGGGAAATAACGGGAAGTACCCTATAGGTTTTGATTCCGATGTGAAATCGCAAAATATGCGACATAAACGGTCATATCTTTTGATCGCGTTGACGTACAAGTTTGATTTTTTCACAGCTGAAAGAGACCGCAGACCCGAGTATTTGATACAAAGTTCAACTTGTTACCTCTACGCGTTCTTGAGAAAAATGGTCTTGACAGACAGATAGACGGACGGACGGACGGACGGACAGACGGACAGACAGACAGACAGACATACGGACAACAAGGTGATCCTATAAGGGTTCCGTTTTCGGTACGGAGCCCAAAAAATAATAAAGGCAGAGAGATTGAGATGTGCCGGACATGTGAAGAGACAAGACCAACGTGTTGTAAAACTGGTGTGGGGAACAGACCCCGGTAGAAAAGCGGCCGCTGGGAAGGTCAAGGATTCGGTGGAAAGATAATATTGCAGCGAACTTATGGACCCTAAATGTCCAACGACCAGAAGAACTTATGATGGACCGCAGCAAGTTGAGGCAAATTGTAATGTCAGCGAAGACCCACCCCGGGTTGTAAGCTACACAGAGAGAGAACTATTTTGTCAGATCCACGGAAATGTATTTCCCAATGCCACTGTTTTGTCATAACTAGGGACATTTATTTACTAATGTCATTATTTTGTCGGATCGAGGGACATTTATTTAATAACGTCATTATTTTGTTAGATCTATGGGCATTTATTTACCAATGTCGTTATTTTATTAGATCTAGTGATATTTACTTACTAATGTCATTATTTTGTCAGTTCTAGGGACATTTTTTACTAATGTCATTATTTTGTCAGATCTAGTGACATTTATTTACTAATGTTATTATTTTGTCAGATCTAGTGACATTTATTTACTAATGTTATTATTTTGTCAGATCTAGTGACATTTATTTACTAATGTTATTATTTTGTCAGATCCAGTGACATTTATTTACTAATGTCATTATTTTGTCAGATCTAGGGACATTTATTTATTAATGCCATTATTTTGTCAGATCTAGGGACATTAATTTCCTAATTTCATTATTTTGACAGATCTAGGGACATTTATTTACTAATGTCATTATTTTGTCAGATCTTGTGACATTTATTTACTAATGTCATTATTTTGTCAGTTCTAGTGACATTCACTAATATCATTATCTTGTCAGATCTAGGGACATTTAATTACTATTGTCATTATTTTGACAGATCTAGGGACATTTATTTACTAATGTCATTATCTTGTCGGATCTATGGACATTTACTTAATAATGTCATCATTTTGTTAGATCTACAGACATTTATTTAATAATGTTATTATTTTGACAGATCTTGGGACATTTATTTACTAATGTCATTATTTTGTCAGATCTAGGGACAATTATTTAATAATGTCATCAGTTTGTCAGATCTAGGGTCATTTATTTCCTAATGTCAAAATTTTGACAGATCTAGCGACATTAATTAATTAATGTCATTATTTTGTCAGATCTAAGGACATTTATTTACTAGTGTCATTATTTTGTCAGATCTAGGGACATCTATTTAATAATGTCATCAGTTTGTCAGATCTAGGGACATTTGTTTTCTATTGTCATTATTTTGACAGATCTAGAGACATTTATTTACTAATGTGATTATTTTGTCAGATCTAGGGACAATTATTTACCAATGTCATTATTTTGACAAATCTACGGACATTTATTTACTAATGTCATTATTTTGTCAGATCTGGAGACATTTATTTAATAATGTCATTATCTTGTAAGATCTAGGAAGATTTATTTACTAATGTCAATATTTTGTAAGAATTTGTGACATTTATTTACTAATGTTATTATTTTGTTAGATCTACAGACATTTATTTACTAATGTCATTATTTTGACAGATATAGTGACATTTATTTACTAATGTCATTATTTTGTCAGATCTAGGGACATTTATTTAATAATGTCATCAGTTTGTCAGATCTAGAGACATTTATTTCCTAATGTCAAAATTTTGACAGATCTAGCGACATTAATTTATTAATGTCATTTTTTTGTCAGATCGAAGTACATTTATTTACTAATGTCATTATTTTGTCAGATCTAGGGACATTTATTTAAAAATGTCATTATTTTGTCAGATCTAGTGACATTTGTTTTCTAATGCCATTATTTTGACAGATCTAGAGAGATTTATTTACTAATGTGATTATTTTGTCAGATCTAGGGACATTTATTTACCAATGTCATTATTTTGACAGATTTAGGGACGTTTATTTACTAATGTCATTATTTTGTCAGATCTAGAGACATTTATTAAATAATGTCATTATCTTGTCAGATCTAGGAACATTTATTTACTAATGTCATTATTTTATAAGAATTTGTGACTTTTATTTACAAGAGTCATTATTTTGTCAGATCTAGTGACATTTATTTACTAATGTCATTATATTGTCAGATCTAGGTACATTTGTTTACTAATGTCATTATTTTGTCAGATCTGGAGACATTTATTTAATAATGCCATTATCTTGTAAGATCTAGGAACATTTATTTACTAATGTCATTATTTTGTAAGAATTTGTGACTTTTATTTACAAGAATCATTATTTTGTCAGATCTAGTGACATTTATTTACTAATGTCATTATATTGTCTGATCTAGGTACATTTGTTTACTAATGTCATTATTTTGTCAGGTCTAGTAACATTTACTAATTTCATTTTCTTTTCAGATCTGGGGACATTTATTTACTAATGTAATTATTTTTTCAGATCTAGGGACATTTATTTACTAATGTCATTATTTTGACAGATCTAGGGACATTTATAAAATAATGTCATTATCTTGTCAGATCTAGGAACATTTATTTACTAATGTCATTATTTTGTCAGATCTAAGGAAATTTATTTCCTAATGTAATTATTTTCTCAGTTCTAGGGACATTTATTTACTAATGTCATTTTTTTGTCTGATCAAGGGACATTTATTTCCTAATGCTATTATTTTGTCAGATCTAGGGACATTTGTTTACTAGTGTCATTATTATGACATATCTAAGGAAATGTAGTCATTATTTTGTCAGATCTAAGGAACTTTTTTGCTAATGTCATCATTTTCACAGAGCTAGGGAAATTTATTTTCTAATGTCACTATTTTGACAGATCTAGGGAGATTGTTGTAAATAAATCTGTTTTTGTTTCTGTTGGAAATTTTCCTTTGACCCTAGTCCGAGCGAGCCGCGCCGAAGGGATGTTCCCTAATTCCGTTTAATCTCCTTCTCGCGATTAAAATTCACTGCATTGTGTGAGTTACGGGCGACAGGGGGCGCCGCCACGAAAATGATCCGCTTACGACGTGTTTTTGCGCAGAAATCATCTTCGCGAAATCCGCAAACAAAATACCTAATTGGCGAGTTCGCATTACGAAATTTCAGCATCAAAGACAGGTTTACGCGGCTGCGAGATGAAACAAACTAAGTTGAAACTTGCGACTTTAATACAGCAGTAACTTGATCACAAAAAAGAAGATCACAAAATTTGAAAAAATAAAAAGTAGTTTATGATACAATGGTGTGAAAACTCATTGCGATTAAACTTCGCAACTCGTGCACAATAGCCTTTCACACGCGAGTGTCATACATTATTTTATGATACAAGTGTGTGAAGAAGGGCTTTAGCGCACTCATTGCTATTAAACTTAGCAATCATGCACAAAAGACCTTCTTCACACACTTTTTGATCCCAAAAAAGAAACGATCACAAAATTTGCAAAAATGCAAAAATAGTAATTTATGATACAAGTATGTGGAAACTCATTGCGATTAAACTTCGCAACTCGTGCACAATTGCATGAGTGTCATATATTATTTTATGATACAAGTGTGCGAAGAAAGGCTTTTGTGCACTCATTGCGATTAAACATGCACAAAAGCCCTTCTTCACACACTTATATCATAAACTACTATATAAAAACTTAAAAAGCCGTAGGAATAAAGAAAATGCAGAGTTAAAACGTTTTCATTTTTACTTTTTTGGGAAAAGTTTTGCGAAGCGTCGCTCCAACTATCAATTCGATTCAATTGTTTTATTAAATTTGCGACTTTAAACTTCGTAATTTATTCTCAATTTGGATCTTTAGTGTGCTGTGAACGGTTTCTAAGTAAACAAAAGAGTTTTTAAGGTGAGATCGAGGGAGTCAACGGGAGTTTGGAGAGGCGTCGCGACGCTAATAATCGAGTTAGCGACTTGATTCGGCGAGGTTATTAAATTTTGGCGAATTTATCGTTTTTTTTTGGGGGGGGAAATATTGAATCTGTAACGGATTTTTGTCAGAGTTCGAATGGATATTTATTTTGTTTTTGTGTTTGATGGGGTGTGTTTATCTATGTTGGTGCAAAAAACAATATGCGAAATAAAACATTCGCACGGTAAATTTGCGATATTTAATGAACACGCGTAGAATAAATAAAACGTTGTTTGGACAAGGTTGCGGAATTTATTTCAATTTTTCGCACAGAAAAAATAAATTCGCAAATATCAAATCAAAACAAAAAACAGGCAATCGAATAAAAACTGTCAAAAATGATTCTAGAGTATTAATGAAAATTTGACTAGAACTGTCAAAGAATGACAATAAAAACTTCTTAGAACTGTCAAGGTAAGACAATGAAACTGACAACTGACATTTTTTGACAGTCCTAGGAAAATTGCTTTTATAATTCTAGTGACATTTTTTGACAGTTCTGGGGAATTTGTTTTTTTAATATCAGTGATATTCTCTCACAGTTTCTGAGAATATCAATGATATTAAAAAGCAAATTCCCCAGAACTGTCAAAAAATGTCACTATAATTATAAAAGAAATTTTCCTAGGACTGTCAAAAAATGTCAGTTCAAATTCCCTAGGACTGCCAAAGGATGTCATAGAAATTTCTAAGAAAATTAAATTAAATTCCCAAGAACTGTCGAAAAATGTCATTGTATTTACGAAGGACATTTTCATACAACTCTCGAAGAATGTATAGACTTGGCTGTCTAATCTTGTCTGTCTAGTCTTGTCTGTTTAGTGTTGTTAGCCATCCAGAAACACTCACTATACGATTAAAAACAAAATTTCAGTTAGTATCAAAGGTATTTCAGAATGAAATATGCTATGAAGAGAAGTGTGACAATTTGTGCATCGAAGAAACAGAGATAGCTATCAGAGACGACCAAGTGTATCCGGCTTACGATTAGTTGCAGAAATACTTCATGCATATTATGGAAGTGCCATTCTTGTCAGACCGGAAAACCAAGTCAAGAGCGTCCATTATACACAGGAAAACAACATTGAAATCATCATCTTGGAGCTAAACAACTGTGTCGTCATATCAGTGTACAAGACTCCTTCTCCGAAGGAAAGTTCTCTTTTGTCCCACCTTGCAATTTTGACATCAGGAAGAGAAATAGGGTATAGTGTACTAGATAGGAAGACGAATAGTAGTAATGGGGATTTTAACAGCCACAACCATGTTTGGGGGTACTCACATGCGGATAGAAGCTGTTCTATTTTGGGCTGAAACCAACTACCTCTCCCTTATGCATGGCAGCAAATTGCCTCCATCTTCAATTGTGAAGGACGACGAGGGTACAACCCTGTGTGATGCTCATTAGTATCGCTGAGTGGTCAATCAGTACCACTATATAAAAGGAACCCAAGCCAATGTCAATTCAATTATTGTATTATGTTATATTAACAACCCAAGTATTAATAATCACGGTGTATTAATTGATCGACCCGTATTCAAGGCATTACACCTGACCTCAACAGCACAACAGTGCCACAAATCGGTGTGTTCTCCTATCCCAAACATACAACACAGACCAATAATGTGTCAACGATTCCCCATCATATGACCTCAAAAAACTGGCTTCAGCTGGAGGTATAACTTCAAGAAGACTAACTGTCCTAAGTCACCATTCACGACCCACCGTCCGTACCGTTCACGTCGTGACGCGTGCTTTTCACAAATTGACGATACACACTCAATTGCCCGATTGCCACCGTATACCACCACATATTAATGCCTAAGTACATGGCATCAACCCGCAATAAAAACCGGCCCGCCGACAACTCGCCCTCCCCGTCGATGGACCGCACGGGCTCCCGGCCAAGCTCCCCTCTGGCCTGCTCCTCGCCGCCGTCATCATGTAACTCCTGCACCTGCAGCCGCATCATAAGCCCCTCACCGGAGACCTCCACCGGATCTTGGACCCGTCCAGCGACCACACCGACACGTGCAGGTACCCCACAACCCGCCTACAGCTCCCCCCCAGCCCTTATGGCTCTAACCATCCCTCCTCCACCACCTAATCCAGCCCCCACGCCACCCAAACAAATCTACACCGCCACCGTCCACAAACTCCCCGCAGCATACCATAATTACAAATCCATCTTTCGCATAACCAATCAGATCCAATCCTTGCAATACATCACTGTCACCCTCAACGGTGACTCCGCCTGCTTCAAGTCCTATGACTCCCAGATTCCTGACAAGCTCAAAAAAATCCGCGAGCTTGTCGGCGAACCTCTTCCAATTTCCACTGGCCCCAAGGGCAAACTCAATTCCCCCCCATCCTCCAGACCAAGACCTGGTGGCCCCTCTATGTCATGCGTGGTGCGTGGTGTTCCCATGGACACCACTCCCGAGGAGGTCATGGACCACCTCCGGGAGCTGCACCTCCCAGCTGTCAGGGCATGGAGGATTACCGCCAGGGCAACCAGCAGGCCCACCAACCTGGTCCGGGTGGTAACCCACTCCCAAGCCACCCTTGACCATCTCCTTGCGAACGGGCTTGTCATCTTCGGACACCGGCACATCGTCGAGCTGTCCAATCCCTCTCCTCCTCAACCCTTGCAGTGCGGACGCTGCCTTAAATTCCATGACTCCCGCTCGCCCTGTTCCGCCCCCCTTACCTGCGCCTTCTGCGCTGGGCCGCACGCTTCGGCCCAATGCCCCAACCCAACCTCAGTCCGCTGCGCAAATTGCGACGGACCCCTCAAGCTCCCCCCTTTGCCCCAACCGCCTCGCGGCTCCCCTTTCGCCAGAAATGACAGCCCCTCTCAAATGCCTTGTCCCTATTCCCAACCCCCCTGCTGACGGAATTGACAACATCGTCAGGTTAATCACCACCACCCTCCTCAACTTGTTCCCTAATGACCGCAACAAGGTCCTAGAGACGGTAACACTCCTGGTCAGGAACCTGTTCGGACTCGGGTTGAAGTCGTCCGTGTTCGGGAACACGGTCCACTTCACCCTCATTCCGACATCCCCCCTGATCACATTTTCCCGGAGCCTCCCGCAGCAGACCCCCAGGTCTAATCCCCGCGTGAATTCCTCCCCCCTCCCCCCTGTCGCACCAAAAATGGCCTTCCTCGCTTCCCTCAACCTCCGTGGCTGGAGGAACAAGACTCCCCTGGTCCAGCACCTTGTCTCCTCCGAAAACATCCTCATACTCGCCCTCCAAGAAACGTTTTTCACCCCTGCTTCCAATCCCAGGCTACGTGACCTCTTTTGTCAGAAAGGACTCCCCCAGTGGCCGCCGTGGTGTCGCCATCGCGCACCACGTCTCCGTTCCTGCTCTACCTATAACCCTGCCTCCCATCCTTGCCAACGAAGAGCTCGTTGGCATCACAGTCCACTCTGGCCAATCTCCCATCTACATATTTTTCATTTACATTCCCCCGACACAACCAATCTCTACTCTCCTATTCAACTACCTTAACTCTCTCCCAAACTTCATCCTCCTAGGCGACTTTAACGCCCAAGACACGTCCTTTGGCGACCGCGTTTCCAATGGAAATGGTCGCCTTCTCACCTCATTCCTAGACAGTTTACCTATTCTTCGCATCCCCTGCCATGACTACACCTTTTTCTCCCCTATTGGCAATTCCATCATTGACCATATCCTAATTTCAGACAACCTGACCGACCTTGTCTCTGACTCGGCGTTCATTGGCCCATCCGTCACTAGCGACCACCTTCCCCTTATCACCGAAACCCTCATCTGCTCCAGGCCCAGCCCGCGCAAATCTTCCAAGACCATTCGGTCTTGGAAGAACCGACTGGGACTCCTTCCAATCCTCAATCTCTCTCTCCCTTCCCGCTCCAAACATCAACTCTGATCTTGACCTATCCTCCGCCATAGACTCCCTCACCTACTCAATCCACTCAGCCATAAATACAAGTGTCCCAACGAAAGTCGACCGTCCCCCAATTCCTAGCTTCATAGTCTCCCTCATCAAACAAAAACGCATCCTCTACCGCTCTTACAAAGCCACTCACGACCCCCTCACCAAAGCTTCCTGGAACCGCCTCAACGCCCTCATTAAACTCAAGCTCCGTTCCTTCCGCGAATCCTCTTGGATCGCTGCCACCTCCAACCTCAACCCCAAGGACGGCGGCAAATTCTGGAAAGCCCTAAACACGCTTACTGGCCGCAACCGCCGTCCTAACCACAATCTCCTCGTGGAGAACAAGATCCTCACCTCTTCCCCAGACAAGGCCCAGGCCTTTGCGTCCCACCTCGGGAAGGTTCACCTTCTCTCTTCACCCCTCTTTAATCAACCCTTCTTTGTCGAGACGACCAACCTCATCAAACTCTCTCCCCTTTCTCCTCTACCATGGTCCCCCCAAGTCATCCCGATGATAGACGCTGATGAACCCTGCACCACCCCCATAACAACTGACGAAGTCAGATGCGTGCTCGCCAACGCCAAAACAAACTCCGCCCCCGGCCCCGACAGCATCCCCTGGATTGCCCTCAAACACCTCCCTGATTCAGCCATCGAGTTCCTCTCATCCCTCTACAACACCTGCTTCTCCTCCGGCACTTTCCCTGCCCAATGGAAAAGTGCTCACACCATTATGATCCTCAAACCAGGCAAAAACCCCTAATCCCCGGACTCCTATCGACCAATTTCCCTCCTCTCTACCATTGGGAAGGCTTTCGAAAGAATCCTCTCCCAACGGATCCGCTCCTTCTGCGACTCCCACCACCTCATCCCCAACCACCAGAGCGGCTTCATGCCCAACAGATCCACCCAACACTCCATCCTCAACCTCACCTCCAGTCTAGCTGTCTCCCACAACTCCGGTCAGGTCTCTGTCGCCCTCTTCCTAGATATACACCGCGCCTTTGACACCGTCTGGCACGACGGCCTGATCAAAAAACTTATCCTCCTCCAATTCCCCTGGCCTCTAATTCGCCTCGTCCACAACTTCCTCAACTATCGTTCCTGCCGGGTGAAGCACATCGACTCACTCTCGCTGCCCTTCACTCCTGCCGCGGGTGTCCCCCAGGGCTCTGTCCTGTCTCCCCTCCTTTTCAACCTCTTCTGCCACGACATTCCCACCCCAACCTTGCCCGACTGCCATCTCCAGCAATTCGCTGATGATACCGTGGTCTGGGCCTCAAATCGCCTCCCTAAGGTCGCTGCTTCCCGCCTAAACTCCCACCTAAAAACCCTGGAGGCCTGGATGAGCCTCTGGCGCATCCAGATGAACCCCAAGAAATCACAACTCGTCTTCTTCCACCATCCCTATCTAAGGGGTGCTCTTCCCTTCCCCAACATCCGACTCCATGGCGAAATAATCAAACCTCAACCCTCCGCCACCTATCTAGGCACCATCCTCCACAAATCTTTCCGTCAACCTTCCAACACCTCCCGTTGCATTAATCTAATGCGCAAACGCTTTCGTCTCCTATACTGCCTCCGTAGTTGCCTCGGCGGCTGCTCCCCCAAAGTCCTCCTCTTCACCTACAAAACCTTCGTAAGACCAATCCTCGACTATCAAGTCTGCGCTCTTTCCCTCAGCCATGAATCCCACCTTCGCCGACTTCTGGCTTTCGAAAGATCCTGCCTCCGCCGCATATTCCGCCTGCCCCCCAATTTTCCATCCTCCCTCCTGCCCGAAATCTCCAACATGGTACCATTCGATGTCCGCCTCTCCCGACTGCAAGGTCGCCTTTCCTCAAAAATCATATCCAATCAACCCCCAGTTTTCTCCATCTTCCAAAAACCCCCTGTCACGATTCGTCACAAAATCCCCAAACGCGAGATCCCCATCCCCTACCTCAAACTCCTATCTCATTGCACCACCGAACTCCCACCCGAGCTATCTTCCATCCTCAACTCTGCTCCCGCTGCATACAAATAAATGACCATCCAAACCCAAGAAATTTATAAAAAAAAAAAAAAAAAAATTTGTAACAATGAATAAATAGAAAAAACAATAATAAACTAAAAAAAAAAATAAACAGCAAATAATAAGGAAAAAAAAATATATGCAATAAATAAACAAAACAAATAACAAAAAAAAAAAAAAAAGAACCAACCAGAGGGGTAATACAAATAAAATTAAAAAAAAAAAAATATCTAACAACAGCATCCTCGAACTCCACAACCAAACCCCCCCCCCCCCCAACCTGCGCGTCGCGCAACACTGCAACAACAACGCCACATCAACATCGCCACAACAACATCTCAAGTCGTCCTGTCGTCATCTACATCTACATCTACACCCAGGCTGAAAAGGGTCATACCCTACAACAGCCCTCCCCCTTCGGGGGGAAAAACTATGATTATCGATCGATCGATCTGGCCTAAGTTCTCCAGAATGTTGGATGTTCTTCTTGAAACTCCGCTGCTATCGGAGATTGGAAATCATCACCACTACTCGGACCTTATCAATCGTCCGCCTGAAGAGTTCTGCAGACGTGCAACGAAACCAATCCCTCAAGTTGCGCAGCCAAGAAATTCTTCTTCTGCCAATCGTTCTCTTGCCTTTTATTTTGCCTTGAACAATTAGCTTACGGATATTATATCTATCTCCTCTCATAACATGTCCTAGATATTCTAATTTTCTCCTTTTTATTGTGTTACAAATTTCTTTGTCTTTATTCATTCGGCGTAGTACTTCCGGCGTAGTATCCTCCTATAACACCACATTTCAAATGCTTCTATGTTCTTCATGTTTTCTAATTTGAGTGTTCAAGCCTCCATTCCATACAATAGAATGGAGAATATTTTAGAATTCTGATTCTCAGCTCTAATGTTAATCTCGATTGCAGAGTATTTTATTTATTTTTATGAGAGTGCCGCGAGCTACTTCAATTCGACACTTGATTTCTTTTGTGTGTTCTACTGTTTTAGTTACCCATTTGAAATGATATTTTTAGGAGGATACCCATTCCAGCTTGTAGTTATTTATATATATTGATGGTCTATTGTGATTTGTGATTTGGTTTTTTGAAGTTGCCATGACTTTGGTCTTCTTTAGATTCATATCTCTTGCAGAAAATGCTTTATAACTCAACCAGATGTTGTAGGTCTTCCAGACTGTCGGCGAAGATAACGGTATCGTCTGCGTAGCGCAAGTTGTTAATTCTATCCCCGTTTATGACAATACCACCGGTTTCCTCTGAGAGCGCTTCTTCAAAGATGCCTTCACTATATATATTGAACAAGAGAGGCGACAATACACATCCCTGTCTAACACCTCGACATATCTTAATCTCCTCACTCAGATCTTCTCCGACTTTGACTCGTGCTGTTTGGTGCCAATAGAGATTGGATATTATTCTTATGTTTTTGCTATCGATGCTTTTTATCTTTAGTATCTCTAGGAGTTTTGGGTGTTGGACTCCCTTTTGGATTGGACTGCCTTTTGAAAGTCGATAAAGCAGATGTACATATTACTTCTCTCAGTACATTTAGTCCGAAGAGCGCTTCTCTTGTTACCACGCCCTTCCTGAAACCCATTTGAGTGTCACTGATGGCTTGTTCTAACTCTAATAAATTCGGTTATGTATGATCTTTAAAAATATTTTCACATTAGGGCAATTATTCTGTGGTCTGGAACATTATCTGGCTTTATTTTTCTTTGGCAGTGTAACGAATGTTGAGGCTAGCCAATCGCTAGGAATTCTTCCCGTCTCATAAATGTTGTTAAACAGTTTTAATAGAATATCTATCGAGGCTTCTCCGATAAGTTTTAGTAGGTCAGCAGGAATTTCGTCAGGTCCTGCTGCTTTTCCGGATTTACAGTTTTTAATTGCATGTTCGAGTTCTTCCCTCAATTTTTCTGGGCCAGTATACTCCATGTCTGGCTTCTCCAGTTCTATCCGATTATCGTGAAAAAGTTCTTGTATATATTCGCCTTACCTTGCCAGTTTGTCTATCGCTTCTACAATCAAGTCGCCGTTCTTGTTTACCAACACGTCTGGTTGTCGTCTCTTCGCTCTCCCAGTCATTTCTTTTACCTTTTTGTGCATATTGAAAATATCGTATTTGTCTTGATAGGCTTCAACCTGTCGACACTCATCAAGTAGCCATTTTTCCCTAGCTTCTCTCATTTTACTTCTCATGTCATTGTTTATGGTCTTATAGATTTGCACATTTTTGTTCTTATATTGGCCTCGTATCACCATAAGGTCTAGTATCTCCTGTGTCATCCATTCCTTGTTCTTTCCCTTTATGGTCTACAATTCTGCATTTCCTACATCCTTCAGTTCTTGTTTTATGTTTTGCCATTGTTGGTCTATGGTGATATTATTGTTATCGTTGTGTCTTGGTTCGTTTAATTTGTCGTTTATATTCTTCTCAACATTTTTATCCACTACATTGTTCTTCAGTCTTTCAGGCTCCTGGATATATTTTTACTGCCTTAATAGTATTTCTGAATCTTCTACGGATCATAATGTAGTCGATCTGGTTTCTAATTATACCTGATTTTCCGTCTGATGGTGCTTTCCAAGTATAAAGCCGACGTGGAGGAAGCTGATAGAAGGTGTTGGTTATTATCATGTCTTTCCTTTCACAGAACTCGATCAGTCTGTCTCCTCACTCATTGCGAAGACCTAGTCCGAACTTACCGGTTGTATCAGTCACTTCTCCTTGGCCAAACTTCGCAATTAGATCTCACATTATAATGAGGAATTCGTGTTTCTTGATAGGTTTGATCACTTTAGCTAGATCTTGGTAAAACGACTCTATTTCTGCTGTAGGTGCTTATACTTGAATAACATTTACTGGAACTTTATTTGAGGTCAGTTACAGTAGAACTATGCGGTCTGAGAATGGGACGAAACTGGATACCGTATGCTGCACTCTCTTGTCGACAATTATTCCTAATCCATATCGATGAGAGGCATCACCATTCCCTGAATATTACATTGTGACATTCTTGGTGATATGCTTCCCCGACCCTTTCCACTGAACATCGCTAACATAATGACATAACACTTATGTCAATACCCGGGTACCCTTTTGCATGTTCTTACTTACATATCTTTTTTATTTATAATAACGAAAAATCATCAATTCCTTTCAGATACTCGTTATTTGAGTCTATTGACATGGATTTATATTCATAAATAATAAAATATGTCAAAAGATATATAAACTTTGTTTGTTGAACGTTGTTCAATACCCGGGGTACCCGGGTACCCATATATAAATAAATAATTAAACTTATTTCTAGGGATAAAAAATATTACTTAATATATAAATAAACGAATTTATTTAACTTTTATTTAATTTTATCATAAAACTTATGTTGCCCGTTGTTGCCCTGCTTGTAGGATCTATTGATTTTCCATATATGCTTTCTATGGCAATCCTAGTGGTGAAATTTCTCATAATTTGCATATTTTGAGATCGTTCTTGAATAGCTGTCATACATTCTTCACTTAATTTTCGTAAAAATACGTTATTTAGATGATAAATGATATAGCTGGCAAGACTGGCGATATCCAAAATATTAAAAAAAATGCGAGAGGCCATCGGTTAGTCCGTCTGTGGATTGTGTAACGGCCCAACATCTTATCCATTATATCCACACCAATTTTTGTTTTATCATAATACTGAACAATTTCTGGTTTCTTTTTTTGTCTTCGCTGCAAATCTGAGTGCATCGTAGATAGAAGTATAACAACTTTCTTCTTTTTAGGAGCATAAGAGCACAGAGTAACTTTTTCATGAAACCCAAATAGAAAAGAGGGTTTTTCGGGTTGTGGAATACTCTATGGGTAATCCCGAGTTCTAATATGAAAGTCTCCGGGTATTAAAATTATTTTATTGAATGAAAAACCCATGCGGGTACACGGGTACTCGGGTATTGAACAACGTAGTAACGACTGGGTATTGACATAAGTGTTAAGCCAAGTATGTTAATATTGAGTGTCGCCATTTCTAAAAAGACGTTATCCGCTTTCCCACGTGCATAAAGACTTCTAACGTTCCATGTAGCAACTCTATCGTTTCTATGTGTTACAGTTCTGTACTCAACTTTATTCAATGCCCTCCTCCCTGGAGATCCGATTGGAGGAGTTATAACTCCGGAGCATTTCGAATTGAATAAAGCCATTGTAATGTAATGGTGTGATGAATATCACTAAGGATACCCACAAGGGATCTTTAAATCAGTGGTTTCCACTTGCCTTCTGAATTCTTACACCGTTGACCACTATCGTGGTTCTTCCGCTTTTGGGGCCTGTTATAGGCCTTGGGACAAAAGAGTGCCCGATTTGCAGCCGCCCAAACTGGGACAGTCGCTGTAATGCTGATTTTGGTTCACTCTGAGTATTTAATTTCCCCGGTACCACCCATATCTTTGAGGCGTCTCCCTATACACCACCTGGGTAGGCGCCCGATGGGGGTTCAGCAACCCCACACGGGAATGTTGAATGAAAAAGTTCAAACAATTTTAATTGGGCCGGAAAGCTATGAACCCTTTGTTGACCTAGTTAAACTCTGCTCACAATCCTGTATTCCAAGAGGATGTAGGGCGGTATATCTTTAAGGTGTGACCTCAGACACAACCGTTTAACTAGAGGAGTAGTACACACGATATGAAGAAAATCCTTTCAGCGACGAAACCTCCCAAGCAGCGAGATCTGTTCTCTCCTCAATTTCTGAGGTAAAGCGCACGCAGTGGGAGAAATTAATGTCAGACTGTGATATGGGCAGAAACCGTCAAGAGGCTTGGAGAGTTCTCCGGGCAGCTGGTGCTCAATGGAAAAACAACTCGTTCAACTAGGACCGGTAAGAAAACTCTTGAGAGGCAGCCAGATCAAGAAACCAGCTCCTTTCAACAACTTTTTACCCCACAGGATAAGATAGATTGTGTACTGCAAAATGCAAAAAGCAAATGCAAAAATGACAAAGCCGCCTGCCTTAATGAAATAAGAGCTGAGCAGATTAAGAACATTGGATCAATAACAAGGCGCTGGCTGACAGGAGTGATGAATAACTGCATCAAATTCCAAAAATATGGAGGAAAGCCAAAGTTATAGCGATTCGTAAAGCAGGCAAGAACAAAGATGATCCCAGAAGTTACCGTCCCATATCTCTTTTATGCCATCTGTATAAGGTTCTTGAAAGACTCATCCTCAATAGAATTATGCGGGAGTTGGAGGCAGCCTTTATTCCACAACAAACCGGTTTCATCTTTGTACATCTCAAGTGCTGAAACTCACACAGCATATAGAAGATGGGCTTGAAAGGAAATATATTACAGAAGTTGTATTTATAGATCAGGTTTATAGATATTTATAGATCAGATGTAGAACAGCAGCCTACAAAAAGTTAATCACAAACAGCTTATCCTGAAACTTTATAAAGCTACCAAAGATTACCATCTAACCTGTTTCATACGGAATCTTCTTGAAAATAGGAAATTCCTTCTTGAATTTCAAGGGCGAAGAAGCAGATGGAGACGACAGAAGTACGTAGGGCCGGATTTAACCGCAGCGCCGCCCCTGGGCACTAGCCGCCCCATTATCGAAATTTTGCATAAAATGGATAAAGTTTCAGTTTTTAGTGAAGGTTCAATTTTTAAATAAATAAAATGACTCATTCATTGCCGAAAATTTATTATAAATGGATTAATTACATAAAAAAAACATTTTGTATATACTAAGGATTATGATTGCTGATTACTCATACAATATAATGTTCATATTTTCAGTGGCAAACGCGTCTGACTTTTTGATTTGCAAATTGGTCAATTAAATCTCCACAATCTATGAGTTGAAGTACATCTGATTCGATGCATAGAACATATTAGCTAAGCTATTTAGTCTATTCTCTAAAGCCAAGCAATACGGAAATTGGCCAGAATACTCCGAAGTGCTTACCACCTACTACAAAGAGATCAGAAGGGCAAAAAGGGAAAAGTTTAGGACCTTCTGTGAAAACATAGAATCCACGCCGGTGGAAGCTAGACTGCACAAAGCACTAGCGAAGGATAGAGTGGAAATGACAACCACTCTCAAGAAACCGGGTGGGACCTTCACGGAGGATGAAGAGCAAAGAGCTCTCCTCCTACTGGAAACCCATTTTCCGGGATTTAGAAGATACGGGGAGACCGAAGGCTTGATGCAACCACGGAAACCAAGTCGGGCCGACTGGAAGAGGGCATCGTCCATCTGTACGGAAAACCGAATCAGATGGGCTATCGCCACTTTCCAGCCTTTTAGGGCCCCACGTATGGACGGAATAGTTAATGCCTTCCTACAAAAGGGAGAGAGAGACCTAATGCCGTATCTTCTAAATATTTTTAGAAGTAGTTTAGCGCTCGGATATATATCGGAGTTATGGAGAAGGGCTAAGGTGGTATTTATGCCGAAGTTGGGAAAGAAAGACACCACTCAACCGAAGTCATTTAGACCCATTAGTCTAACATCTTTTATGTTAAAGACAATGGAGAAGGTGATTGATAATTACCTTAGGACTACAGTGCTGGTAGATACACCACTACACAAGAGTCAGCATGCCTACAGAGCAGGGAAATCCACAGAAACCGCCCTGTATCAGCTGACAAACGAAATAGAAGCAGCACTAGAGACAAAGGAAGTAGCGATATGTGCCTTCTTGGATATAGAGGGAGCTTTTGACAACACCTCACACGAGGCTGTCAAGGCGGCCCTCGAAAGAAGGAATATCGACAGCACTATCTCAAAGTGGATGGGAGAAATGCTGAGAACTAGAATAGCGGAGACACAAGTGGGAAGAGATACCATTAAGATCTCCACAACTCGAGGGTGCCCACAGGGAGGTGTACTATCACCGCTAATGTGGAGCCTGGTAGTTGATGAACTACTGGTTAGGCTAAGCAACCTAGACATCAAATGTCAAGGTTACGCCGATGACATAGTCATAATGGCCAGAGGAAAATTTGAGGGAACGCTCTGTGAAATTGTTCAGAGAGGCCTTAAAGTAACTAGTAGATGGTGTCAAACACTGGGACTGAGACTCAACCCGAGCAAAACCACGGTGATATTATTTACTAGAAGGAGAAAACTAAACTGCCTACATCCCATACTCATAGATGGGAAGGCAGTAGAATACCAACAGGAGATAAGGTATTTGGGTATCACACTAGATAGCAAACTCCTATGGAATAGACACGCTGAGGCAGTGGTAGGTAAAGCCAAATGCTCCCTAATGGTGTGCAGAAATCTGGCAGCAAAAAACGTGGGGTTGTAACCCCACTATCCTGCGATGGATGTACACCATGATAGTGAGACCTGCTATCACTAATGGGGCAGTTGCGTGGGGAAGTAGAATCAAGCTGGCCTCTATGAGGAAACAGCTTGAGAAGATTCAAGGACTGGCGTGTATCTAAATCACGAGGGCGATGGGGTCGTGTCCGACAGCAGCATTGGAGCTGCTGCTGGATCTGACTCCGCTGCACCTTGTGGTGGAAAGCGCCACCAGATCGGCGATCGTAAGTTTCAGCATGGAAGGAATGGGCAGAGGTAAAATAATCGGGAGCAGAGACCGAAACAGCCTCGCTGCCAAGATCCCCTGGCTGGAAGTACCAAAAGACGAAATGGTATGCAAATACCACTTCGAGAAAAACTACACAGCAATGTGTAGTAGTAAAGCCGATTGGAGCAACGAATCCTCAGCATACCACATAGAGCAAAATTCCATCAAGTAGTATACAGATGGTTCGAAGACAAAGGAAGGCACTGATGCAGGAGTGTTTGGACTTCGTACCAGATACTTTGAATCCATGAGAACATCCCCAAGTATCTTCCAAGCAGAGGTACACGCAATCGAAAGATGTGCACAGTTTAAGCTCGACAGGAACTACCGCAAAAAACGAATTGCTTTCCTGTCGGATAGCCAAGCAGCCATCAAGGCCATTAGCTCATACACCATCAGATCCAAACTGGTATGGGACTGTGTGGGGAAACTGAACAAGCTTGACAGGGATAATAAAGTAACGCTATACTGGGTACCAGGACACACTGGTATAGACGGAAACGAAGAAGCCTATCACCTAGCAAACAAGGGATCCAGTTGCCCCTTTATAAGTCCGGAACCCTTTTGCGGTATGAGTGTGAACACCATCCACAAAAGTTTAGATGAAGAAACAAGAGGAAAATGGATGAAAACCTGGAAAGAACTTCCAGGGCTAAGGCAATCCAAAGTGATGCTGGGATCTTTTAACCAGAAGAGAACAAAAGCTTGCCTGAAACTAAGCAGGAACAAGCTCAGAATTCTGACAGGAGCCCTGACGGGACACTGCAGACTTAAGAAACATCTCAAGGCCCTAGGCCTAGAGGAGGATGATGGATGCAGATTCTGTGGCTCAGCAGAGGAAACCCCCATGCATCTGTTCAAAGACTGCGGAGCATTACTCCGCAAGAGACAGATGTACCTTGGGGCTCACTGCTTGGATACAGAGGGGCTGCAGGGCTTGAATCCCACCCAGATCCTGAAATTCCTGAAGGAATCAGGATTAGAGGAGGCGCTCTAAATGGGTAAGTACACCAACACTTGGAGGAGGAGGGTGGGGTACGATAGATTTATAAAGGTCGCAGTACAAGTCGTCACCACCATATCTACAATCTACAATCTAGTCTATGCTCACTTATTGTAGAACGTAAGTAATTTGTAACTCTTTTCAAACATGAAAACGAAGGTTCTGCGCTACAGTTTGTTACTGCTAATGTGATAAATAATGATATGCTATTTCCACGTTCGGAAACTCAGTATAAAGCTCGCTCGTACGCAGAAGTTTCTAAAGGTCGGAAGGTGAATTTCGTTCTATCATTGTTTCAGTGCAATACGCATGAAAGTGCACAAATTCGGCATCCAATCAAGGATGCAATCAAAAAAAGGATGCAATCAAAAAAAGGATCCAATCAAAGACTCAAGGTCTGAGAAATAAACATTTCTGAAACGTTTAAATAGTTCACGAATTTCTTTATTATCGAAATTTCCAAATATAACCGAGAATTTTTTTTTAATCTTTTGATATGTTAAAATGATGTTAAAAGTATTAACACTGAAATGGTCCGGACCTGACAGTTGAACATCTCCATCTTGTGATTCATCAGTGTGTAATTTTCTCTTCCTCTTTCTGGAAACCGTTGTCTTATATTCTTGAATCTCCAATATTTCCAAAGCTTTTTTCATAGATTTCGAAATCATTCCGCGTATCAGCAACAACTTTGATCAAACTATGATAATCATCCATCACTTCAGCAATGCTACAATCTACAAGTTTTTGCAATTTTTAGCTGTCAGCATTGAATCTTGAGAGTAAAAAATGCCCAAGTTTTGCAATAAATGCTATTTCAAGTCGTTCCAATTGAAATGGAATACCTTTAGCTTTTTGTCTCGTAATTGCATTTTCTTTAATGTTTTCTACGAAACTAATCAACTTGATATGTTTATTTTGCCGAAGTGTCGAATAAGTACTTGAACTGCGCTGTGACGAGCTGACCATCTGGTTGCAGATAGAGACTTCAAAGCAATTTTTCCCAATATGTGATTGTAGAACTTCCCAGCGGTGTGTCGATGTGTCGATGCCGTAAAAAAATTGTACAAAGCCTGTACTGTGTTAAAGAATGAAGCTGCTTCAGGGGTGCATTCTACCGCTCTACCGCATTCTAACTTCGACTAAATTTATAGAATGAGCAGCACAAGGAGCATGCTCCGCCAGATCTTTAATTTCATTAATTCTTGCCTGTAAACCAGAATAAATTCCTGATACATTGTTCGCGTTGACTTTGACAATCTACGATAGGAATACAAAAAAAAACTCGAGGTCGGATAACACAGCAACTAATAAATCTTCAGCTTTTTGTCCAGAGTTTTCAATGAACATCAGAAAACGTTCAACGGGTGTTCCGTCTTCTTTCACATATGACAAAGGAAAGTATATCGACGTTGGATATATCAGGTATAGAATATTAGGTGTGACTATAATGGCGTAATATTTTGCTGATTTCGTATATAGTTTTCGATAAGTAGCTCGTGCTACCAGATCCTTTGTTTACATTTTTTTAATATGTTCTTCGCAAAATCGGCCGAAAGAAATTCAATAAGCATAAAAAATTGCAATATTTAGCAAATAATATAAAAATATATAATATTTGGCAAATTTGTCATCACTTCCTCGATATGGAAGCCCTTGTATGCTCGAAGCCCTCGATATGGAAGCTAAGGCCTTAGTAGCAGTAACTACACTTTTTTGGGAAGTGTATTTACTGATTTCTCGTTTCTCGTTTCGTTTCTCCAATACGAGATTTTCGTTTCTATTTGAACGACTAATTCATGATCTATTCTATTGTTAGAATCTTATCTTTGTTTGAGAGATAACATGCATTTTTTATGATTATTGGAGTTTTCCAATCACTAAATCCGGTCCTGCCAATCCTGCCATTAAACGAACAGTCTGCATCGAAAAGAAGACAAGCTGCACAGCATATAGATCCTTTACTAACTGAGTAAATAAGCCACAGACGTGGAACCTTTTCACCATTAAGCAGTTTTCTGATCAATAGTGATTCTGATAACCATCGTGATGTTCCATCACTGTAATCTCGTTTTGTATCATTTTTTTTTTAATTTTCCCCAATCTTTTTATTTAACCCATTCTCCTCACTTATTACAAATCTCCATCACTCATTACATTCTCTTTAGGCACAACCTCTTCCATATTCTTCATTGGAATTGTGGCTGGATATTCATGTTCATGATTAAAATTCGGTGACAGTGAAGAAGTGATAATGTCAGTACTATTACTCGTGGACGCTCAACAAAATTAAAATTATTTACAGGATAGATTGATGTAAATTTCAAATGTGAAAACCTGGAACATAGACTCATTTGCGTATCGATCTGCAGTTGGCAGCATACAGGATTGCAACTTATTTGATTTAAATATTTTAAATTTTTTACTTAAAAAATTAATAATCATATATATATATATATATATATATATATATATTTATATAGATATATATATATATATATATATATATATATATATATATATAATTGCTTAAATTATTCATTTAAAAATGAAAACGTGAATTTCTATTTTTTTAAATATAAAAATAATTCATGATTTTTTTCAATTTTTGGAAAAATGTACTACTTAATTTCTTTTCCTTCTTCGTTTTTTTAAAGATAATTTTTTTTTTCTCAAACTACGAATTTTGCCGCTCCTGAAAATTTGCCGCCCTGGGCACTATCCCCGAGTGCTCCTAGTGTAAATCCAGCGCTGGAATTACGTAGTGCTCCAGAGTAGTATGATTGCTCCGGCGCTATTCAATCCACACCAACGATCAACCATTTTCTGAGGGGACGCAGAGTTTCATTGTATGCAGATGACTGCGCCATTACTACCCAAGCTTTGATAGCAGAAGCTGACCAAAGCATTAATAGAACTATCAGCCTACTGCAAAGAAAATCAGCTGAAACCAAAATCCTAGTAAAATACAGACTTGTGCTTTTCACCTTAAGAACCAACAAGCAGTCAGAAATCTCAAAATTACCTGGGATGGAGTCATGCTAGATCACTGTTTGTTTCCAAAAATACCTAGGAATCATCACCTTTGACCTCTCTCTAACTTGCAGGAAACATTGCTTGAACCCCTAAAAAAAAAGTGGATGCCAAAAATAACATCATAACGAAGCTAACTAGAACAACATGGGGAGCTCACCCTGGCACCATCAGAACTTTTTCCCTGGCTGTATGTTTCTCAGCTGGAGAATTTGTTTGCGTATCCAGTATGATAGAGATCTAGCCACGCCAAAATGGTCGACGTGGCTCTCAATGATACTTGCCGTATCATGACCGGCTGTCTAAAACCCACTCCATTGTTTAAGTTATATTGAGGCCAATTATGAGAAAAAGAAGGCTCTAACGTCTGAAACACACCCTCCATATGGATTTTTTTTAGCCGATTTCTATCCTTTGGGTATAGGCCTCTTTCAAATTTGACCATTGGCTTCGGTTTTGCGCAACTCGATACCAATTTAAGCTTGCGACCTTCTTTATCTCGTCGTACCATCTTTGCTGGGGACTTCCAACACTCCTTCTCTCTTCCCAAGGTCTCCATCTGGTGATGTACCCGCTCCAGTTTTCTGTATGTCTGGCCACGTGTCCTGCCCATTGCCATTTTAGGGAACCAATTCTTTTTATTGTGTCGCAGACTTTGGTTTTTTCCCTTATCCATGTATTTGTGGTCTCTCAGGGAAATTCCTAAAATTCGTCTTTCCATGGCTCTCTGATGTACTTCCAATTTATGTTTGATCTTTCTGGTTATTACCCAGGTCTCGCAACCATATGTGACAAGAGGCAGTTTACACTCGTTATAGACTTTTGTTTTTAGTCATTGGGATATTCATGCTAAAGATGTACTTTAATTTGCCATAGGCCGCCCATCCCAGTCTAATTCTCCTATCAATCTACATTTCTTGATTTTGTTTGCCCGGTGTTATAGCTTGGCCAAGGTATATGTATGTTTCTGTCCTTTTTATTGTGCTGTCATGAATCGGTATTGTTTCGTCTGCATCTGGTGTATTTGTAATAAGCTGGGTCTTTGTGTAGTTCATGTGTAATCCTACTTTTGCAGCCTCATCTTGTAGTTCTTCTAACATATCAATCAGTTCCTGTTTATCTCTTGCAAATAGTGCAATATCGTCGGCAAATCTTAGATTGTTCACGGTGTATGTTCAATCCTTTGTTTTTCCATTGTATCTTTTTAAAAACATCCTCGAGTACTAAGGTGAATAGTTTTGGAGATATTAGGTCCCCTTGCCGAACTCCTCTTTTGGCGTTTATTTGTTTAGACATTGTCGAAGTCCTATATATGTTTTCAAAAAGGTTTATATAACGTTGATCCACTTTAGCATTTCTCAATGATTTTATTATTGCCCAGATTGCTATTGTGTCCAAGGTTTTTCGGAAATCGACAAAAAACCATCCATAGGCTTATGTTATATTCTGCAGCCTTCTCGATCACCTGCTTTACTGTGTGAAGATGTTCTGTCGTACTATATTGGTTTCGGAACCCAAGCCTGTTCCTTTGGTTGCTAAGCTTCGAGTTTCCGCTCTAATCTGTTTGTGATTATTCTGGTGAATAATTTATATATCTGTGATAGTTTAGGCTTATCGGCCGGTAGTTTTCGAGAGCAGTCGGGTCACCTTTCTAGTAGATCATAACAACTGCAGCACACTCCCAACTTTTGGGAATATGTTCTTCTGTTAAGCACTCATTTAATAGTTTCACTAGTTCTTGTCTCGTCTTGATATCACTTTCCTTAAGCATTTCAGGCAGGATGTTGTTTTCTAGTGCCGCTTTGCCATTTTTCATCTGGGATAGCCCTTTCTCCAGTTCTTCCATATCTATCTCGGGCATTTCTTCTGAGTTGACATTTACTATTCGAATTTTGTCGTCTCTTGTCTTTGTGTTTGTTATTTTGGATTCGTACAGATCTCTATAGAAAGATTCCACAATGCTATTATCTCCTAATGCTATTATTACCTCCAAAGCTATTATCTGTTCTGCTGTTTCTTTTATAATTTGTGTTATTCTCGCATTTCTATCATCTAATGACTATTCTATTTTTCTTGGATTATTGGAAATTTTTTTATTCAGCTTTTGTTTGTAGCTTTTGTTTCCTTTCTTTCCGCTATCTTTCCTCTACTTCCTCTCTTCGTCGTTTGCTCCATCTTTCTTTTTCTTTCCATTTTTTGTTTTTATGAGTAGTTTGCATCTGACAATCCCGTGATCACTGCCGTTGTTGAATTGATTGACTACATCTACGTCTTGGATTATGTGTTTATGGCGGGAGATTATAAAGTCAATCTCATTTTTGGTTTGTCGATCTGGGCTATTCCATGTCCATTTCAGTTTCTCTCTCTCTTGGAAGAAAGTGTTCATTAGATAAAGTCTTTCTCTTTCTGGAAAGTTTGCTAACTTTTTTCCCCTTTCATTTCTGGTGGGGAGTCCGAACTGTCCTATGTGTGCTTCCGTTGGTTCTACTCCCCTGCTTATTTTTGCATTAAAGTCTTCTCCCAGAGTGTGCGTCGCTGGGTTTTCTCTTATTGCTCTCGCTATGTCTTCGTATATCGTTTCCACCTCGTCATCATCATGTGAAGAAGTTGGGACATAAGCTTGTGTATATTTTAACGTTATATTTTTATTTATGTTGATTACGATATATATTACTCTGACAATTACAATATTTGACTTGTTTTCAGAATTTTCAGATTTGTCGATAGTTTTTTATTTATTAATATTCCAACTCCTCCATTACTATTATCATCATTCCCTATGTAGAACATAGTATGTCCTGAATCCAAAATAGAGGCATTGTTCTCCTCTTCTCCTTGTTTCGGCTAAGCCTACAATGTCCCAGTTTATTTTTTCCAATTCGTACTCTAATTCAACCAGACGTTCCTTTGTTCTGATTGATCTTGTATTGTAAATTGCAATGTTTAATAAGCAATTCGTTTTAGCTTTACTCGGTCCATTATTATTTTGTTTTTTCTTTATGGATGTCGTTCTTTTGCCTTCCCTGGAATCCAAGAGGCTGACCGGAATATTGGTGTGGGATTGTGAGGTACCTCTACCCACCTGGGGTACTTTACTTCGTTTTGAAGTCGACATATGTTGTTGAAAGGTTTTGGCAATTAAAACACCACGCTTGACGGGCGTCTTGGTGCGTTTCTGTATCAGCCGCTCCTAACCTGGAGAACAGACGCTGTTTGCAGCCGCCCATTCTGGGTCAGACGCTGCATGGTGTTCGCCATATCAGGCTATCCTCACTTACTTTAGCCTGCAGGTCGATGCAGGGTGTGACACGTGGAGCCATAAGTGAGAATTGGGTGTCTTGTGCGGAAAAGTTATCGCCGACCGCTCACCGACTATGTCTTTGATCGCGTCCGTCATTGATAAAAGGTGCTACCTCTGCAACACAACCTCATACACCCCCATGATATCTATATGGATATCAGCCAGCAAACTCACGACTCAAATCAAGAAATAGCTTCCTGAAATCAACAGGACTCTCGTTGCGACTCAAAAGCGAGCCTGTGTGGATTTGTGGCGAGCAAGGTTTAATAGCTCTAAAGACTGGCCGAAGCCAAGCGAGAAACTACCTCCTGGCTACACAGAGAAATGCAGTACATGAAGATCACTCAACAGACTACGGTCAGGAGTAGCAAGATCTAAAACCACCTTGATGGGGTGGGGTTTCCAAGTGGAGTCTTTGTTATGTGAATTTGGGGAAATCCAGACGACGTCCCATCTGTTCCAGTGTAAACAGAGTCCCATAACATGTACTGTGAATGACTTACTGCATGTCTCACCAAATGCACCGGGAGGCACTAGAGGTTGCCAACTTCTGGGCGGCAGTAACTTAAATGAACTACAACTATGTGTTATACAGTGTGGGATCTCAAATAACTACACGTCTTTTTTATATCTAATGTTTTTATCCTTCATGCTTTTTCATTTGCAAATGTTACTATGTCTGACACGAATAAATAAATAAAAAATAAAAAATCATATGGAATAGAAGCAGAAGGAAAGACATGCAACAAGGAAAAGGGAACGGCTGCACTACAAGACACCTTAACGTGGATGCACTTACAAATAGCCTAATTGCAGGTACAACAATTAAAAATGCTGATACACTTGTTCACGTCATGAGCAGGGCATGTAACTCAACGTTACCCAAGAAAAGTGGACCAACTAGGAGGAAACTGGTATGCTGTCGGAGTGGTCAGACGAAATATCTAACTTGAGGGTCTCCTGCGTTGCTGCTAAAATAAAATATCAGCGACAAAAAATTAAAAAAGACGCTGATGGAAAGTTCAAAACCCTAATGGGCCTAGGTGGGTAGGTTATTGTACCTAGATGTAATGTTCCCACAACACGGATCTTTTGCCTTGGAACAACCAGAGCTTAAAGAAATATCGCAATTTACTGAAAAGAAACTCACCAAAGCGAAAGACAAGAAACAACAACGCTAGAGCTATAGGCCCAGATCTCAGTTTATTGCATCCCATCTGAGAATATTGAAATCGCAGTCCTCGATCAATCAAAATTTGTCCTGGATGTACTAAGTGCTGGGAACTTTCCCAAGAAATGAAAGTGGGCAAAACTTGTCCTGCTTCGCAAGGGTGTCAAACTGCAAGACGATCCCTCATCGTATAGACCGCTGTGTATTCAGGACACGCTAAGGAAGCAAAAAGAGCAGCTTCTTGTGAACAGACTTAAAAGAGGACTTGAGGCAGGCATAGGATTGTCCAGGAGACAATTTGGAAAGAAGAATAGCGTCTTACCTGCTGCACATAATAAAAAGCTACTTCCATAATAGAACACTGCTGCTACAGGCACATGGATTTTCAGCAGAGAGAGAGAGAGAACTGAGTCTCGTGGTTCCACAAGGTTCAGTCTTAGGCCCTATTTAAAACTCTATGCGTTGGCGTCCTAAGACTGAAACTTCCGAAGGGTGTCACTCTCAATGGCTTTGCAGACGACCTGCCTCTCGTGGTCTCATTAAAAACGGTACCCATGCTAATGCAAACCGTGCAATTCACCAAGTAATCGTTTGGATGACATCCAACAACCTGAGCATAAGGACAACCGGCCTAAGGAGACTCAACGATATAAAATATATAGTACAATATACATATTTATGCCGAAAGGATGATATCACATACATCTGGGTAGTCATAGACAAGAGCCTTTCCATCGGTCAACACCTCACGAAGGCAGCAGCAAAAGGCATGAAGGTAACGGCGGCATTGGACAGAATTATGCCCAATCTAGGTGGGCCGAAAAGATCCAAATGTAAACTCCTTGCTACGATCAAAAAATCTACCATGCTATATGCTGCCCCAATATGGGCTAACAGTATGGCAATGTCTACAAACTGGCAAGAAAAATAGCAATGGAAACCTGCAGCTCATATAAGACGGTATCGGGGGAAGCAGCAGCTTTGGTAATCGCTGATAGAGCTCCTTGTAAAGGAGAGAGCCGAAGTACATGAGTCAGGATGTGATAGGCAATCTAGAATTGGCACATCCTAGCAGAATGGCTACAGAAATGTAGGACGTCCGAAAAAAGGGCAATGGACAAAGTTGATCAAACCGGATATCACTACATGGGTTCAGAGGAAGCATGCTGAGACTAATTTTTACCTGAATCAGTTCCTCACAGAGCATGGGTGCTACCGCGTCTACTTGAAGCAAATATGCGCCGCCGCAGATGACCTGTGCGAGTACCGTGGCAAAATGGACTTGGTAAGCCATACAATATTTGACTGCTGGAGACTGCGGGGCTAAGTGCCAATATGTAGATGTCTTTTAACACAAGAACGGTAATGGAAGATCCATTTGTAAGACAAAAAAAGATGAATTAACAACCATCTTAGCTACAACAACCACAGTGAATATATTCTATCTGCGGTTCCGGCGTGATTGGAGATGTTTGTAGGGCCACTTGTCTGTTCAGCTCTCAGCAGCCAGTTACGATCGTTAAAAAGTCCAATCTGTCTAGTCTTTCAGAAAGTTACAGTAATTTGATTTACACTAAAAAAAAATTATTTCAATCGATAGCTCGGCATTTACGTCTCTTTGATCTATGCTTGGGTCGCTTCTTCCTGCATGCCCATATTTTGCCATCCACTGTAAACTCGTTTCTTCCTATGGCAGCCACACATGCTCTTCTTCCTGGAATGATGCCTCTTTTTGGACCTGCGTTTCCTCGATGTGTTTCTATACCCTCCTTCCTTCTTTCCTCGTCGTTTTAATCTATGGCGGTGACTCCTTCCCCTCTTCTTTCCACCATAGCGGGATTTGCTCCTACCATGACTTCTCATGACTTCTGCTTCTTTATGGGATTATGGGATTTGCTCCAACCATGACTTCTGCTTCTTTGACCTATGCTTGGGTGGCTCCTTCTTACACGCCCATCTTTCACCGTCTACTGTAACCCCCACACCTGCTGTGGCCCCCACACCTGCTGTTCCTGCTGGAATGATATCTCTTCTTGGACCTGCGTTTCTTCGATTTGCTTCTATATCCTCCTCCCTTCTTTCCTCGTCGTTTTGATCTCCGATTGTCTCCTTCCTCTCTTATTTTTTTCCACCACAGCTCGATTTGCGCCTACCTTGTCTTCTGATTCTTTAATGCCTCCTACTTATCTTATGACTCCTATGGCTACTACACCTACTTCTACTACTACCGCAACAGCTCTTACTCCTACGGCTATGACTCCGTTTTCCCTTATGACCACACGAAGCCCTCCTAACCTTATACGTTGGAGGTACAGTACATGCCATGACTTTGAACTTTTCTTTGTGCCGATTCGATAAGCATTGTCCATTTTCTTGCTCCCTCAACTGCTATTTTCGCCGCCGGCGAACCAGAATACTGTCTTGTCTGTCTAGTCTTGTCTGTCTAGTCCTATCTGACTAGTCTTGGCTGTCTAGTCTTGAGGGTCTAGAATTGTCTGCCTATTGTATCGCTAGTCTTAGCTGTCTAGTCTTGTCTGTCTACTCTTGTCTGTCTAGTCATGTTTGTCTAGACTGTGTAGCCTGTCTAGTCCGTCTAGTCCGTCTAGGCCGTCTACGCCCTCTAGGCCGCCTAGGCCGTCTAAGCCGTCTAGGCCGTTTAGTCCGTCTAGACCGCCTAGTCCGATTAGGCCGTCTAGTCGGTCTAGTCCGTCTACTAAGTCCAGGCCGTCTAGTCCGTCTAGACCGTTTAGGCCGTCCAGTCCGTCTAGTCCGTCTAGCCCGTCTAGCCCGTCTAGTCCGTCTAGGCCGTCTAATCCGTCTAGTTCGTCTAGGCCGTCTACTCCGTCTAGACCGACTTGGCCGTCTACTCCTTCTCAGTCCGTCTAGTCCGTCTAGCCCGTCTAGTCCGTCTAGGCCGTCTAATCCGTCTAGTTCGTCTAGGCCGTCCACTCCGTCTAGACCGACTTCGCCGTCTACTCCTTCTAGGCCGTCTAGTCCGTCCAGGCCGTCGAGGCTGTCTAGGACGTCTAGTCCGTCTAGGCAGTCTGGTCTGTCTAGGTCGTCTAGTCCGTTTACTCTGTCTAGGCCGTCTAGTCCGTCTAGTCCGTCTAGGCAGTCTAGTCCGTCTTGGTCGTCTAGTCCGTCTACTCTGTCTAGGCCGTCTAGTCCGTCTAGTCCGTCTAGGAAGTCTAGGCCGTCTTGTCCATCTTGGCCGTCTAGGACGTCTAGTCCGTCTAGTCCGTCTAGTCTGTCTAGTCCGTCTAGTCCGTCTAGTATGTCTATACTCCCTCTATACTTAGTAGTCTTCTCTGTCTAACCTTATGTGTTTAATTTTGCCTAGAACAGTCGAATATTGTTGCAATAATTTTTCTGTTGGAGAAACGTAATTTCCTGTATGGATTTCTGTTGTTTTTATTGGCGATGTATCATTTTTTCCGCTCCCCGAAATTGGCAATTCGCTAATTATTTACGGTGGCGATTTATTAAACATCGCGGGCCGAACTTTCGCCGATATTTATTTGGCGAATTGATATTTATTGCGCAATTAATTTCTTCTTATGTATTTCGCGTGTTTGTTTATTGGATTTCCGCACGCGTTTCTACTTTATTGCAAAAATAGTTTCCGCACACGAGAACAATTCAGTTTAATTTGTGCGGACTTGCGCACATCATGTCTAAAAAAGACTAACAATTTTTGCAAAATTTACAAATTTGCAAATTTTCGAAATTTGAAATCTTGCAAAATTTGCAAATAACCCTTTTCATAGTGGAATTTGTTTTGTGCGCATGTGTCAATTCCGCCATGTTTTCGCGCACTTTTTGACTTATAACCAGTGAAAATAAGAAAATGTGCCCTAAACTTTCATATTCCCGCCTTGTAAACATGACGGACTAATGCGCTTAACTAATTGTAAAAAGGTATATTTACGAAATTTGCAAATTTGTGAAAATTGCATATGTATGAAATTTTCAAATCGTCAAATGAGCAACCTAGTTTTTAGAATTGCAACGTTTTGCCTAGTCTAGCAGTCTAGAACTAGATGCTCAAACATAATCTTAATCTGCCAATACTTGTTAACTATTTTTTATTCAGAATTAGTTAAATAAATTAGCTGTCACTTTGTTAATGTTCTAGAATCTAGAACATTAACAAAGTACAGTGAACTAGAATGCTTTATCTAGAATCTAGATTTCCTCGTCGTTAAACCTAGACAGAGTAGACGGACTAGACGACCTAGACGGACTAGACTGCCTAGACGGACTAGACGGCCTAGACAGAGTAAACGGACTAGACGACCTAGACGGACCAGACTGCCTAGACGGACTAGACGTCCTAGACAGCCTCGACGGCCTAGACGGACTAGACGGCCTAGACGGAGTAGACGGCCAAGTCGGTCTAGACGAAGTAGACGGCCTAGACGAACTAGACGGATTAGACGGCGTAGACGGACTAGACGGACTAGACGGACTGGACGGCCTAAACGGTCTAGACGGCCTGGACTTAGTAGACGGACTAGACCGACTAGACGGCCTAATCGGACTAGACGGTCTAGACGGACTAAATGGCCTAGACGACTTAGACGGCCTAGGCGGCCTGGAGGACGTAGACGGACTAGACAGGCTACACAGTCTAGACAAACATGACTAGACAGACAAGAGTAGACAGACAAGACTAGACAGCTAAGACTAGCGATACAATAGGCAGACAATTCTAGACCCTCAAGACTAGACAGCCAAGAATAGACAGATAGGACTAGACAGACAAGACAGTATTCTGGTTCGCCGGCGGCGAAAATAGCAGTTGAGGGAGCAAGAAAATGGACAATGCTTATGGAATCGGCACAAAGAAAAGTTCAAAGTCATGGCATGTACTGTACCTCCAACGTATAAGGTTAGGAGGGCTTCGTGTGGTCATAAGAGGTAACGGAGTCATAGCCGTAGGAGTAAGAGCTGTTGCGGTAACAGTAGAAGTAGGTGTAGTAGCCATAGGAGTCATAAGATAAGTAGGAGGCATTAAAGAATCAGAAGACAAGGTAGGCGCAAATCGAGCTGTGGTGGAAAAAATAAGAGGGGAAGGAGACAATCGGAGATCAAAACGACGAGGAAAGAAGGGAGGAGGATATAGAAGAAAATCGAAGAAACGCTGGTCCAAGAAGAGATATCATTCCAGCAGGAACAGCAGGTGTGGGGGCCACAGCAGGTGTGGGGGTTATAGTAGACGGTGAAAGATGGGCGTGCAAGAAGAAGCCACCCAAGCATAGCTCAAAGAAGCAGAAGTCATGGTAGGAGCAAATCCCATAATCCCATAAAGAAGCAGAAGTCATGAGAAGTCATGGTAGGAGCAAATCCCGCTATGGTGGAAAGAAGAGGGAAAGCAGTCACCGCCGGAGATTAAAACGACGAGGAAAGAAGGAAGGAGGATATAGAAACCCATCGAGGAAACGCAGGTCCAAAAAGAGGCATCATTCCAGGAAGAAGAGAATGCCGGAATGTGGCTGCCATAGGAAGAAACGAGTTTACAGTAGATGGCAAAATATGGGCGTGCAGGAAGAAGCGACCCAAGCATAGATCAAAGAGACGTAAATGCCGAGCTATCGATTGAAATAATTTTTTTTTTAGTGTAAATCAAATTACTGTAACTTTCTGAAAGACTAGACAGACAAAACTAGACAGATTGGACTTTTTAACGATCGTAACTGGCTGCTGAGAGCTGAACAGACAAGTGGCCCCACAAACATCTCCAATCACGCCGGAACCGCAGATAGAATATATTCACTGTGGTTGTTGTAGCTAAGATGGTTGTTAATTCATCTTTTTCGGCTTACAAATGGATCTTCCATTACCGTTCTTGCGTTAAAAGACATCTGCATGTTGGCACTTAGCCCCGCAGTCTCCAGCAGTCAAATATTGTATGGCTTACCAAGTCCATTTTGCCACGGTATTCGCACAGGCGATTCAGGTAAAAGTTAGTCTCAGCATGCTTTCTGTGAACCCATGTAGTGATATCCGGTTTGATCAACTTTGTCCATTGCCCTTTTTTCGGACGTCCTACATTTTTGTAGTCATTCTGCTAGGATGTGCCAATTCTAGATTGCCTATCACATCCTGACTCATGTACTTCGGCTCTCTCCTTTACAAGGAGCTCTATCTGCGATTACCAAAGCTGCTGCTTCCCCCGATACCGTCTTGTATGAGCTGCAGGTTTTCATTGCTATTTTTCTTTAAACTCTCGCCAGTTTGTAGACATTGCCATAATGTTAGCCCATATTGGGGCAGCAATATAGCATATAGCATGGTGGATTTTTTGATCGTAGCAAGGAGTTTACATTTGGATCTTTTCGGCCCACCTAGATTGGGCATAATTCTGTCCAATTCCGCCGTTACCTTCATGCCTTTTGCTGCTGCCTTCGTGAGGTGTTGACCGAAGGAAAGGCTTTTGTCTATGACTACCCAGATGTATGTGATATCATCCTTTCGGCATAAATATGTATATTGTACTATATATTTTATATCGTTGAGTCTCCTTAGGTCGGCTGTCCTTATGCTCAGGTTGTTGGATGTCATCCAAACGATTACTTGGTGAATTGCACGGTTTGCTGTTTGCATTACCATGGGTACCGTTTTTAATGAGACCACGAGAGGCAGGTCGTCTGCAATGCCATTGAGAGTGACACCCTTCGGAAGTTTCAGTCTTAGGACGCCAACGCATAGAGCTTTAAATAGGGCCTAAGACTGAACCTTGTGGAACCACGCTACTCAGTTCTCTCTCTCTCTCTGCTGAAACTCCATGTGCCTGTAGCAGCAGTGTTCTATTATGGAAGTAGCTTTTTATTATGTGCAGCAGGTAAGACGCTATTCTTCTTCCCAAATTGTCTCCTGGACAATCCGATGCCTGTCTCAAGTCCTGTTTTATGTCTGTTCACAAGAAGCTGCTCTTTTTGCTTCCCTAGCGTGTCCTGAATACACAGCTATACGTTGACGGATCGTCTAACAGTTTGACACCCTTGCGAAGCAGGACAAGTTTTGCCCACTTTCATTTCTTGGGAAAGTTCCCAGCACTTAGTACATCCAGGACAAATTTTGATTGATCGAGGACTGCGATTTCGCGATTTTGCTTTTTAGGTTTTAGAATTGCAACGTTTTGCCTAGTCTAGCAGTCTAGAACTAGATGCTCAAACATAATCATAATCTGCCAATACTTGTTAACTATTTTTTATTCAGAATTAGTTAAATAAATTAGCTGTCACTTTGTTAATGTTCTAGAATCTAGAATATTAACAAAGTACAGCGAACTAGAATGCTTTATCTAGAATCTAGATAAAGCATTCTAGTTCACTGTACTCTACCTAGATAACTTGTCTACAACTTTGTGAAAACTCGACATTGAATCTGGCTTAGTAGTCGAGAAACAGAATGTTTCGACCGTGTCTCACGAAAATCAAATTTTCCAGTTTGAAACAGGGCTGGCCTAATCACTTATCTGTTAGGGTCGCTCGCGTCTCCGCCAAGTGTAGACCGTCCTTCCGGCGCCTGTTTTAAGGGAGGAAATGAGGATAATGGGTGGAGGGATCCCTTAAAATTGGTGTCTTCCAGACGTTGAAATGCCGCTGCAGCCCTTCGGCTCGTGATCACACCACCATGGTTAAACTTAACTTAAAACGATAAACTTAAAAATGCGTGCATGTGTCGGTCGTGCTTGGTTCGCGCTTCGATTTTTGTCTTTGCGCTTCTCACACTCGTAGCATACTACCCGAGATATATAAATTCGCGACATACTATGATAAATCGCGCGATTTCGGCCCAGGTCGATACACCTTTCCCCTTCTGTTAATCGGTGCCGAAATCGATTCAAATGTTGAATTGAAAATACAGATTTATTAAAATTGGCGCGAACACAGAAGCTCAAACTTAATCTGCGAGAATTTGTTTACAAATTTATATTCTGAATCAGTAAACTAAATTAGATGTAACTTTGTTGATGTTCTAGATATAACATTCTATTTTGTACTATACTTTACCTAGATAACTACTCTCTATCTCTGTTAAATCTTGACTTTGAATCTGGTCTAGTAGTCGAGAAACAGAAGTTCAAACGTAATCTGCGAAAACTTTCTATTCAGAATTAGTTAACTAAATTAGCTGCAACTTTGTTAATGTATTAGATAAAACATTCTAGTTTGCACTATACTTTACCTAGATAACTACTCTATAATGCTGTAAAATCTCGACTGAATCTGGTCTAGTAGTCGAGCAACAGAAGCTCAAACTTAATCTGCGAAATCTTGTTTACAAATTTCTATTCAGAATTAGTTAACTAAATTAGCTGTAACTTTGTTAATATTCTAGATAAAACATTCTAGCTTGCACTATACTCTACCTAGTTAACGACTCTATAAGTCTGTGAAATTTCAACTTTGAATCTAGTCTAGTAGTTGAGGACCTAGAAGTAACTACTTCCTGGTTAATAGCACACAGGATATTGAATTATACCACAGACATTTGCATGTTATTACTAGTACCAGTATATTTTCATGTCACTAACCAGCACCATACAAATAACATTGTTTTAAAGATAATTTCTCCAGTTCCTAAAATTAGGTACTCGCAGATTTTTCTAAATAATTTCGCAAATACTCAATGGATTTTCGCATGTTAATCCGCAATTTTTTCCTGAAAATCTACGCTATAACCTAGTATACCATATGTAACACGTACAGGACTAGTTAGTATTAGACTTTCAACTTTAAGACTTGAAAAACTTGATCGGTTTAGTTTTTTGTTTATAATTTCGCAAATAATTGCGATATTTTCGCAAATTTTGGCAAAGCGTGTTACCAAAACTCTATTCCACAAATTATTATCCTCTTGATCGCGTCCAACTATCTGCACTATATATTATTAGTTGCTGAAACTTCTACAACTTGTCTAAATTAACAAGCTTCGAGTCGAATTCCCTCGTAGACTTAATTACCTCAATACTTCCTTAATCCCCGCGATGGAATCTATCTGTTCTAGTCTATATACTCATAACGATCCTAATTATCCCGGAAATGCCGTTTAATATGATTTCCACTAGTTAGCTAGTAAAACTAGACGTGGTTCATTAAGCTGAGCAAACGGCCAATTAAAATTTGCGCAAACGTCTGCGAATATTAAAACAATCTTTCACACACACCCACACACACGCGCTTGCAAATTTCGCGCAAATAAAAATAATTCGCGAATTAACGCCGCGGGAGTTAATAAAAACCCAATTTGCAATTTCGTTTTTTCGTTTTTCATTCGCAATTACCGCCGGAGCTAATATCATTAAACGCAAACGACTCGCCTCAAATTGCGAAAAAATAAATTCGCTTTATGTTTTTTGCTAAATATCCTCGTGCGGTCTGCGCTAATTCACTTAACTCCCTCCTAAATATTTAATCTCCATTGTACTGAACGCTCTAATCTACTTACTCCATAACTATGTTGTTTGTTTCTCTCCAATCTACTTAATGCAACCGAGTCTAGTTTTCATAATTTACTAATCGAAGCCTATTTACTAACCTAACCTAACTTTACTAACATATACAGCAAACATTTATTTAAATCAAACTTAAGTTTAATATCTAATATAAACTATCCCAACTAATTGTGAGTTGCAAATACTATATGAGTCTGTCTTTCTGGAATATTTTGCCAAAAAAATTGCAAGGATCCGTCAATTCTTTCCGAAATTACGAAAGTAAATTCAAGAGCACACCAAGCGATTTGAATCTAACGAAACGTAATACTCACTAGTCCAAACAATTTCGGAATTAGTCTGACCACTGGCTGCTCTGTTATCTCAATCGGGCGGAAAGAAATCTAGAAGGCTTGTCCGGCATAAGAAATTTAGATCTAGACTGCGTCGGGGCTCGGGTAATTCGATTTGTGTCGCGTCGGATGGGTTGGAAGGACAGCGGAGAGAAGGCCGTGGAATTCTCTTTGATCCGGTTTTTCGTTTGTTTTCTCGGCGAGGTTGTTGTTTTATGTAAGAGTGTGCGAATTTAATTTTGCAAAAGGGTTTTGTTTGGCACGGAGTGTGAATAAACACGAGTCCGTGCGAATTATTAATGGAATGCTTTCGTTTTTTAAACTGGACAGACTTGTCTTCTTTGAGTAAATTTACAACTTCCACAGAATTTTAGAGTAGATATCTAGGTAGAGTATAGTGAAAACTAGAATATTCTATGTAGAGTCTAGAGTATTAACCATTAAGTTAACTATTTCTTAAAAAAAAAGTTTTTGCAATTAAGTAAAGTTTGATGCCTAAAGATCGATTCCCATATGCGCGACACTCAGCTACGCGACGTCGTGCGCCATCGCTTGTCAAATAATGATTACATTGTTTTAAATGGGCACGTTGCGTAGCCATAGTGACAACGTGCCCATTTAAAACAATTTAATCATTATTTGATGTCGCGTGACGTCGCGTAGCTGAGTGTCGCGTATATAAGAATCGGCCTGTATACTGGGCAGTATAACTAGGTATGTGTTACATTTTGAATACTGTTTTATAGTGTGGGTTCTCAAGAATAATTTTATAGCAAATTTTGCAAAATCCGTCAATTATTCGCGAAATTCTTCTTTTCCTCTGCCTTTTCCTATATCACGTAGGGTCGTCGTTGCTTTGTTGGATTCTTCTTCTCCATAAATGTCTATTCAATGCGTCTTCACTCTTCCAACTTTTTTCTCTCAAATCCTCTGCTACCTTGTCTTTCCATCACATTTTTGGTCTTCCTTGACCCTCCAGCTTTTCAACTCTTTTTCCCACGTAGTCCTCGCTTCTTGGCACATGTCCAAACCAGCTTAGCCTGCTTTTATGAACCTTCTTTCCTATGGGTCCCGCTTTTACTGTTCCTATGATGTGATCATTCCTTATTCTGTCCTTTCTTATTACCCCGCTCATACACCTCAACATTCTCATTTCTGCCACTTCCATCTTTCTCTCAAGTGCTTTTGTAATCGGCCAAGTTTCCGCACTATAGAGCATATCAGGCCTCACCACAGATTTGTAAAGCTTTCCTTTCCTCCTGCAGTTGATCATCTTATCACACAGTACTCCACTCAATTTGTTCCAGTTCATCCATCCACTATATACCCCGCGTTGTACTTCAGACTCGAGCCCTCCATCACTTTGAATATATGACCCCAGATATTTAAACTTCTTGGTCCGTGGCAGTTCTTCCTCCTACAAATTAATACATAGATATTGAGCTTCCTTCATACACATATATTCAGTTTTCACCCTGCTGATCCTTATTTCCCTTTCTTCTAGGGCTTTCCTCCACTCTTCGAGCCCCTCTTGAAGTTTCTCTCGGGTCAGTTCACAGAGTACAACGTCGTCAGCGAACATCATGGCGCGCTGCTTTCTTCACATCCTTGACTAGCACATCCATTACCAGGGCAAAGAGATATGGGCTGAGAGCAGATCCCTGGTGTAGTCTAACTCTCACTTTGAATTACGTTGTTGTACCCACACTGCTCTTAACTTGTGTCATCACACTTTTGTACATTTGTTTCACCAGTCTCACATACTTTTCTGATACACCTTTACTTCTCATACATCTCCATATCTCTTGCCTGGGCACTCTGTGTCACATGCCTTCTCCAGATCAATGAAGGCTATATGTAAATCAACCTACACCTCACTGTATTTCTAAATCAGTGGCTTTAGTGCAAATATTGCATCAGTTGTTCCTCTTCCTGGCATAAATTCAAACTGTTCTTCCCCTACTTCAGTTTCCCTACGCAACATTGTCTCAATGATCCTTTGTCATGTCTTCATTGTGTGAGACATCAGCTATACTACCTCTATAATTGCCACAATTTTGGATATAGGGAAAGGTGTTTCCCTTTGTATATGGGGACAAGAATACTACTTCTTCACGCATGTGACATTGTTTATCCGATCAAAATCTTTTTCATTAAATCCCAGACGATATCAATACTCCGGTCTCCCAGGCTTCTCCAGACTTCTGTTGGGATTTGGTCTAGACCTACGGCCTTTCCATTTTTAATTTTCTTTAGACCATATTCTATTTCTTCCTTACTTAATGCTTGGGTCACCCCTTCGTTTATCTCTCCATCCTTGTACTTTTCTCTCAGATTTTCTTCTTTCAATTGCCTTTCAAAGTACTTAAGCCATATTTCCAGTATTTTCTTTTGATCTGAGGTGTAGGTTTTTTCTCATCCTTCGTGTGCTCTATTGATATTATGTCCTTGGTCGCTTTATCTCTGGCTTTGGCGATTCTTATAAGTTATTTGTCATCCTGGTTTCTCTCCAGCTCTTCATTTGCCTCCTTCACTGCCTCATTCTTTGCTTCTGCCACTGCTTGTTTTGCCTTCTTCGTTGCAATCTTATAGGCCTCCCTTTCTTTCTGTCTTCCTATTAAATCCCATTGTTTTTTAGCATCTTTCTTCACTGTTACTTCTCTTGGACCTCTTCATTCCACCACCATACCTCCTTATCTTCTGGCGGTCCCGTTCCTGATGTTACACCTAGCACGTCTTCACCAGATTTCTTTATAACACTGTTATTGATACTCCACCACTCCTCTACGTCCTCCGGTAATCTCAGTTCCATCAACACTTTTTCCTTGAATTCTTCTCGCAGCCCTTCTTTTTTCGGTTTCCACCACCTTATTCTTTGTTGTCTTTGTATGATACATTTACGTCTTTTTCTCACAACGTCATAATCGTCTCATAATCAGTCACCCACGAGTTTGTACTGTGCTGCAACACTTTCACTGTATATGACTTTGGTGCTCGTTATTCTCTTTAAGTATTTCCTTCTGTACAATCAGTAATGAATCTGACTTTTTTGGTCTCCGCTTTTATAAGTTATAAGTTGTTCACTTCTCCGGTTGAAGATAGTAATCGTTATTTGGTAATCGTTAAGTCGAAGGCTACTGCATATTCTACAATCTTATCCCCTTCTGTATTTTTTTCGCCGTAACACCATCCACCATGTACTCTTCTCTCGCCACTTCTCCTCTCACCAATATGTCCATTTAAATCTCCACCAATTATCACCCTTTCGTTGTCTGATATTTCCATTGTATATTAACTCCGCCTGGGGCAGCTGTCGGGTGGATTGAGTAGCTCGACAGTTGTCACTGCCGGTTCCAAGCCCGGGTAAAGGAGGAGGGTTGTGGCGGTAGGCCAGCTCCCTGCCCCACGAAAAAAACATACCTGCAAGATTAGTTTGAGTCAAGAAATATGCGTCAGTTTTTCAAATACGGACAACGAAACACCGCGCACTCGAAATAACGTGGGGGTATGCGCAGAACAATGCTAAACTCGTCGAGACGAGATGCATTCTCTCGCCGACGCGAGTATAGATTACACTACACCCTACTAGAGCAAGCTGTAGGAGAAATGAATGTACCAATCACCACGGCCTTTGAATCCAGCTGCCCGGAGCATAAGGATGAAAAATGGTGGAGCAAAAATTTGGGTACATTAAGAGCAAACAATCAAAATAAAGCCAAACAATACGGAAATTGCCTAGAATACTCTAAGGTGTTCACCACCTACAACAAAGAGATCAGAAGGGCAAAAAGGAACAACTTTGGAGACAACTTTTGGACAATGGAGAGGCAATTGACAATTACCTTAGGACAATAGTGCTGGTAGGTGCACCACTACACAACTATCAGCATGCATACAGAGCAGGAAAATCCACATAGACCGCCCTGTATCAGCTGACAAATGAAATAGAAGCAGCACTAGATACAAAGGAAGTAGCGATATGTGCCTTCTTAGACATTAAACTTGACCCTTTGACAACACCTTACACAAGGCTGTCCTGCAGAACCTAAAAGCTTTCGACCTCTATCATTACTATGTCAACTATTGAGTAGTATCAAACATACTGAAAACGCACAAGGACGAATAAAGCTAAGAAAACGAACGATATGCGGTACATGAAATATACAGGGCCTCTCCAATAAAATAAACGAAGTTGCCAACGAATTGAATAATCTCCAAGTAGACATCGCAGTTTTAACAGAGAAAGGAAAAGGATCGGAAAATTGGGGAAGTTACGACCACTTCTACAGCGGAGTACCCAAGGAAAGCAGAGCTAAGCAGGGAGTAACATAATAACCCACAGGAAAATGAGAAAGTATATCTCCACATGGGAACCGATTAATGAAAGGATGATAAAGATGAATCTAAAAATATTAGGATATAATGTGACTATACTGGAAATATATGCCATTAATGATGACGAACTAGTCCACTATAAAGACTCATTCTATGAAAAACTAAATAAGGAAATAGGAAAAATAGGAACGTCAAGAGAAATAATACTTCTAGGAGACCTGAACCGCAGAATATGAAGAAAGGAAAAGGACCTGGTAGTGGGAAAGTATGGAGAAGAAGTCGGTGACGATAATGGAATACGGTTAATAGAAATATGCGAACAAAATCAGTTGACCATTCTTAATGGACATTTTCAACACCGCGAAATCCATAAATACACATGGACACAGCCAACAAGGAATCTAAAAAGCGTTATCGACTATATAATAATAAAACTAAAATCCAGACTGAAGTTCCTAGATGTAAGAGTACAGAGAGGTGCCTCATGTGGAAGTGACCACTACCTCTTAAAAGGAAAAATAGTGTCACCAATAAGAGCAAAAGAAGAACCTGACAATTCCAAAAGAATGGACGAAATAACAAACGGAGAAACACCAAAAAAAATTAAAGTCAACAGCCTCGAACATGAAAGTACAAAAATACTATACAACTCTAGACTTGACAACAAAATTCAGAATTCAGAATTCAGAAACATAGAGGAAGAATACGAATATATAAAGAGGGTCATACACTCAGCGGCAGAGGAAGCATTGACTTATGAAGAAAGACGAGGAAAACAGAAAAAGCCATACTGGTGGGACGAAGAAATTGAATAAAAAATAGAAGAAAAAAGAAAAAGGTACCATGTATATTTAAGTTCGAAAACTATGGAAGACAAGATAAAATACGAAGAATCACAAAAGAGAGTACGGAAGAAGATATGTTAAAAGAAGAACAATCAATGGGAAAGGACGTGTTCAAGACTCAATACATACATTGGAGGAAGAAAGAGTACAGAAAGTTGGAGGCTCCTCAAAAGTATGAGAGGAGGCAGAACAAAGGACATAATCTCACCTATAACACCTCAAAAATGGAATCAATACTTTGAAGATATGCTGACAGAAGACAGACCTCAATTTAAAGACATCCAAAACGAAAATCAGGGCATATTTATACAAGCATCACCAATTAGAATTACTGTGCCAGAGGTTAAAGAAGTCTGTATAAAACGGAAGAGCCCCAGGACCGGGTAATATTACTAATGAATTTTTAAAATATGGCACAGATAAACTATACGGGGTATTAAGAAATTTATTCCAAAGGTGCCTCAACAGGCACGAAGTACCCAAAGAATGGAAGACATCATACCTATCGACGATATACAAAAAGGGCGATAAGAGTAACTGCGACAACTATCGTGGAATAGCCGTTACAAGCATTATAAGTAGAGTTTATGGAAAGATCTTAAAGAACAGAATAGAAAAAGAATATGCCGATATGGAGGGAGAAGAACAAGCAGACTTCAGAGCAGGAAAATCCACAGTCGACCATCTGCTTACGCTAACTCAAATTTTATAAAAGAAAACAGCACGAAATCAAGAAGTATATCTCCTGTACGTAGATCTGAAAAAGACCTACCTTCGACAGTATACCTTTAGTAAAACTTTGGGAGGCTCTGCAACATAGCAATATAAACACAGAAATAATAAAAGCTGTGAAGTATTTATACGCGGGCTCTACATCCAGAGTCAAAACCAACGAAGGATTAACATCTGGATTCACAGTAACCAAAGGTCTTAAACAGGGTTGGTGTATATCTCCGACACTGTTCAAAATCTACTTGGAACACGCGCTGAAGACATGGAAACGGAAATGCAATGGCATGGGAATGCCAGTGGATGACGACAGGACAGTATATACCCTCTCTTTCGCGGATGACCAAGTAGTTATCGCACAAGATATAGATGACATGGAATATATGAGCCGAAAGTTCATCGAGGAGTATGGAAAATGGGGTCTGGATGTCAACATTACAAAAACGGAGTATATGTGCATAGGAGGACAGCAAGAAGACTTACATCTAGCAACGGGACAGATCATCAAACAATGCAATGTATACAAATACCTAGGAATGAAAATATCTAAGGAAGGGACACAAGACGAAGCAATATCGGACAGAAACGTAAAGGAAAAAGAGCTACGTCCATGCTGAACATTATTCTTTGGGACAAAACCATTACAAAAGAAAATAAAAAAGGGATTTTACAAGGCCATCGTGCAAAGCTCAAATATATAGCTCGGAGGTATGGCCGATAAAAGAAATAAAAGCTAAAAGCCACAGAAATGGACTTCTGGATAAGAGCGGCGGGAAAATCCAGGAGAGATAGAGTCCCAAATAAAACCATAAGACAAGAAATGGGAATATAACACGACATTATTGATGACATTACAACTAAACAACTAACATGGTATGGACACGTCCAAAGAATGTCAGAACACATAATCCCAAAGAAAGTACTAAACTGGAACCCCGAAGGAAACCGAAAACGAGGAAGACCGCGCAGAAGCTGGAGAGACGGAGTGGACAAGAAAATTCGAGAGACGGATCTGGAAGAAGGGCTGTGGATGAACAGAGAGGAGTGGCGATTAGGAATCGGAAGACGTAAAACGTTATAACCCGATATGTATATATACATATATATATATTTATATATATATATATATATATATATATATATATATATATTTATATATATATATATATATATATATATATATATATATATATATGTGTATATATATATATATATATATATATATATATATTTATATATATATATATATATATATATATATATATTTCCCTCGTGACTTCATCTAAGATATCCCAAGATTGGTTCTTCTCTACCTCTGAACATCCTGTCTGAGGTGCATATATACTCAAAACTGTGATGAGGTCTCCTCCAGCTATCAGCTTGGCTCATATGGTTGTCGTTAATTTTGTTGACTTCACAGACTTCCTCCTTAAGATCCCTATCCACGATAATCCCGACTCCATTACTTGACTATTTGTCCGCACTGCTATAGAACAACTTGTATCCTCCTGCCGGTACTTTCGCTTTATCACCCCTCCACGTAGTCTCTTGTATGCACAAGATATTCACCATTCTTCTCTCCATAATGTCAACAATCTCTCTTTTCTTTCCTTTCATTGTCCCTATATTTATAGTTCCAACTCTGATTTTGATTGTACACTTCGCTCCTACTTCCTCATCTTCTGGATTCCTCACAACTTGCAACAGAACTTGAAAATCTAAACTGGGACTTTACGAAATACGACGTAATGCCAAGGAACTAATATCATTACATATCAACTCGGCACACCTGTTCTACTACCGCGGAGGCCCAGAACCAAGTGTAGGAGGAATTGGCTTTCTCATCAATAAAAATATAAAAAACCTTGTGATAAAAGTCAACAGCATTTCAGATAGACTTGCTCATCGGACACTAAAACTAATCAAGATGTATAAGCTAAAAGTTATCCAAGCTTATGCAGCAAACCATTCAAATGAAGTAGCAGAGGCTTTCTACAAAGTTCCTTGGTGGTCTTATGCACAAAACTAAAACCATATACACAGTGATAACGGGGTACTTGGAATGCCCGAATTGGAAAGAAAGAGGCAGATGAGGAAACCAGCATTGGAACTTGGTTTGCTGAATGTAAGTTGAATGAACACTTTCTTCCGAAAACAGACGCAGCGAAAATAGACTTGGAACCACCTCAATAGTTTACGCACCTCAATGGATAAACGCACAACCGATGTGGGATGACGTTGCTACTCTCTTTACAAGATGCATCGGCGATATCAAAGTTCCGCCAACCTGGAATCATAAGAAGGGAGACATTAATAATCTGAATGATTATTATTAGTCACATTACTTTTTCTTCTTGTTTCGAATGGGCCTACTTTGGACCACGCTTATTCAACTGTTGGGCTTTGATCTTTGCCCATTGTCGCATCATTGCCCATATTGTCGCATCTTCTGCCGGTGCAACCTTTCTCTCTTCCTTTCTCTCTTTTGTCCAGGAGGTACCTTTCCTTTGGGATTTTTCCTGAAATCTACGGACCTCCTTCACTGCGTGTCTCACAGACTGTCTGTTTTGGAGATCTGTTATTCCCAGTTCGTTAATATCCTTCTCGGTTTCTGTCAACCAAGTGGTACAAACCTTCTTGTTTTGCCGGAAGGCGAACAGACGGTTAGTTAGTCTGTTTGGAGGCAGTGTTGCAAAGTGGCCATGGAAAGCTACCCTTCTTTTCCTTGCACAGTCAGAGAGCATCTCAATATGTTCGTAGAGCTCTGAGTTATACCGCCTTAGGAATTCCCCATCTTCCTTTACCTGGCCTAGGATCTTCCTGAGGATCCCCCTCCCTCTGATTTCCAATTTCTCTACCAGACCTCTTCGGTTCAAGGAAAGACACTACATGGCATATAGGGCTTCTGGTCGTAAGACTAATGTGTAGTGCTTAAGTTTCAGTTTGCGTGACAGGTATTTCTTGTTGTAAGTGTTCTTAGTCAGTCGATAGATCTGTCGATAGTCGATAGGTGGGGCTGCGGCTGCAGCTTGCGTTACGGTCCTGGTTTGAGACGGAGCTGGGGCTGCGATAGCTGGGGGACCGGTTACCTGCGCTAGGGTTGTGGCACTTACTAGGGCGGGGAATTCTTCTTGGGAGCGTCTCTGCCACGCATTTTCCATACGGGCCGGCGCATCGGTGTACTGCGCTTTCCTCTGGGGTTTATTTGGGGCGGACGTCCTATTCTTTTCCATCCACTCTAGCCTACGGATGTAAACCGGACTGGAGGTCAAATTGGCAGGGTGGTCACCCTTACGGTTGGTGCATTTTGCAGCTTCTTCCCGGGGTTTTGTGCAGTTATACGTAAAGTGCCCCTCCGCACACTTCATGCACACGGGGGACGCGAAACAATTGCTTGATGCATGCCCCCATTGTTGACAGCGGTGGCACTGGGTCATTTTCTTTTTATTAACATATGGTCGGAATGAAATTCTTGTTTGAAGAATGAATTTCACCATGTCCTCGAGGATTCTGAGGGTTATTTTCTTCGGGACCGCTATTAAAAATAATGGGTGTTTCGTCCCCTTCATTCTAAAGCACTTTGTTAGCGGGATCTAGTTTTAACTTGTTGACTCTCTTGGATGATGTTCTTTCTGATAAGTTGGGTTCAATCCATTCGCCGTGATACTTAAATTTATCAGTCCTCTTTATGTTTCCCTGCTCTAGTAACATCTCTCTGTTTGCGTCTCTATTGTTGTTCAAGAATTCCGTTTTCTCCAGCGACACATGAAGACCCACTTTGGTAGTCTGTTTTCTGAGGCAATTTACCTGCATTGTTGCCATCTCAAGAGAATCATCAAACAGTGCCATGTCATCTGCAATGGCCAGGCAATCTACAACCAGTCCAACGTTCTTACTTCCCAGGTAGATACCACTCTGAACACCCAAATTAATTAGTTCCTTGCACCATTCTCTCATAACCTTTTCAAGGACATAGTTGAAGAGAAGTGGGGAAAGTCCATCTCCTTGTCTCACTCCAGTTTTTCTTTCGAAGCTTTCTTAAATCTCGCCTCTAAATTTAACCTTGGAATGGGAATTGGTACAAGTTTCTAGGATGAGTCTGCGGGTTTTGTTGTCTAGCCCTAGTTCCTGGAGAACTTTGTTAAGCGTTTCTCTATCAATGAAATCTATCAAGAGAATCTTGTATGTAACCGGGACGAGAGAAATTCCACGGTAGTAGTTTAGATCAGTAAAATCTCCCTTTTTGTGAAGTAGATGGATCAGATCAGATTTCCAATCGGGTGGTAATTTCTCTGTTTTCCAGATGTCTTGGATGATCTCGGTTAGCTTGGGAACGGCATTGTTTCCAGCACCTTTAAACAGTTCAGCAACGAAAGTGGGATAGATAGAGTCCTCGCCCGCTGACGAATTATCTGGCCAACTTTATCCAATGAAGGGGGCAGCGAGTCCGGGTTTGGTGTGGTTTGTTTATAGTCGAAGTCTTCGCTGGGTGGGTCACAGTTGAGTAAATTTTTAAAGTACTGAGCCAAAAGGTGGCAGTTGTCCTTGTCGTTATTAGTCAGTTTGCCTTGTTAGTCTCTGAAGTGGAGGCTAGGAGGAGCGTATCTTCTGAGTGTCTGTTTGAAGGTTCCAAAGATATCTCTGGAGTTATTCTTAGCAAAGCTCTCTTCGATTTGGGTTACTTGGTTTTGTGTGAAGGTTCGTTTGGTTCCTCGAATTATCTTGGCTGTAACCTTTTTCTGTTCCAAAAATGTATGCCAATTTTCCTTGGTCTTTTTAGAATTCCACTTCAGCCAGGCTGTCTGTCTTTGGGCTATTGCATTTTTACAGTCTTCAGTCCACCACGGATGCTTCCTTCTTCTAACTAGAGGGGCAAGTTCATTGGCCGCCTTGACAAGAGTCTCCTACAGTTGGTTCCAGCTATTTAGATCTGTATTGTTCAGTCTCTGACTTACTTCTTACGTTAAATCTTATTATTATATATATATATTATTTTGGAGGTTCTGTATAATCTAGTGTTTCTAGGCTGGAGTCTTATTAATATCTTTGAGAGGTAGTGGTTTAAGTCTAGATTGGCGCATCTTAGTATCTTCACGTTTTGTATTTCCTTTTGAGATTTTCGTGAAATGGCCACATGATCTATCTGGTATTCACTCAGGTTGGTATTAGGTGAAATCCAAGTCTTCTGCTTCCTTGGCAAGTGTTTGAAGGCTATAGATTTCATGAGCAACCCAAAAGTCCTACACAGATCCACCAATCGTTCTCCGTTGCGGTTGGTTCGCTTATGCGCCTGATAATTGCCCACTATGTTCCTGTATTTTTTCTCACTTCCCAATTGAGCATTGAAGTCACCAAGCAGTATGACTGTGTGTCTCTCTGAAAGTTTAGAGATAATATCTTCTAAGTCTTCCCAGAATTTAACAGTTCTATCTGAATTCCGTCTGTTGTCCTGGTTGATTTGGGCATGTACATTGACTATACTGTAGCCCTTGTTTGCGAATTTGAGAGAGAGGATGAATACACGATTACTCGGGGAGGTAAAGTCGGTGACTGAATCCAGTATCCTGTGACTGATTATAAATTCTGTACCTAAGTGGGGTACGTTCTTCATTGCCCGCTGACCCACTTTTCCTTTGAGAATTCTGTAGCCTTGGGACTCGATGGCATGTTCGTCCGTAAATCTGGTTTCTTGTACTGCTGTCAGTATTATGTTGTATCGAGTTAGTGAATGAGTCAAATGTTTCAGTTTACCCACTTTTAGCAGCGAGTTGGCGTTAAATGTTGCGATGAAGCTTCGCCGTCTTGGTCTCAGTTTCTGTCCCGTGATTTCAGGATGCTCCGGCTCATCCTTAAAGCATGTTGGTGCAGACTCCGCAGAATCATAAGGTCCTCTAACGTCACCATTGGTGACGGTGCATTGGTTACCACCTTGGTAGTGCATTTAGCGAAATTTTATTTCATGCTCAGTTGAAGGATATTCTTCGTGGGACAGTGGAGAGCCACCATTCAAGATACTACCCAAGTTCTTAGCTTTGGAGGCTTATTATTCTCGGTTGGTTTAGGAGCTTGTTTAGGTCCGGTTTGAGCAGTGTCCACGTTTTCGATCCATAAGGAAGTATAGGAAGGTTTGACGTTCGGTATAGGCGTATTTTGATTTTGATGGTGATATTCGTCTGCTTCCATATGCACCACTTGAGCGAGACGAATGTTGCTGTTGCTTGGCCGATCCGGCTATGAACATCGGCCGTCGACGCCAATTCCTTCTCTGTCACAAGCGATTCCAAATACTTGAACTGTGGTAGGTACCACAGTTCAAGTACCACAGTTTCAATTTGGGTTATCGAGGTAAACCCTCGCATCCGATCCGTGCGTTGTGAGCACTTTTGTTTTATCCGCATTGATCTTTATCCGTACGTCACGTCCTTATGAAAATGTTGTCTCATAGATGCGGAAAGACGATTAATCAGCAATACCCTGCAGGTATATACCCTGGAAGTCACGGGGAAGAGGCTAAAGGGTTGACCTAAGCAGAGATATGGCTCAAGACCAACGAATTCTCAAAGCGGACCCTGCCATCAGGCGGGAAAAACGCTAGGAAGAAGAAGAAGAACTAGCTAGAAGAAGATCTTGAATCCGTATGACTGAGCGATGCGAGAAATATCGTATAAAATGTATGTTGCATCCATATCGGCGCTGTCGTTGGCGATCAACAGATCGATTATGAAGTTCTTGTCGCCGTCGCTGTATCGGACTCGAATCATCGTCGTTCATCGAATGCTTTCCACATAATCGCGTCAACCACAATGTTAAAAAGTAGTAGCGAGCCGACGTCTCCTAGTTGTGCCCCAGTTCAAATCCGAAACTCCTCCGATAACTAATTTCGGATACGAACACTGCCGGTTGAGCTCTAGTACGATGCCTGAAGAAGTTGAATGATTTTCAGCGGCACCTGTTCGGTCTCCAGTTTCTCTACAAACTGGATGCAATCAAAAACGGATTTGAAGTCGATGACGGTTCGTTTGCCGCATCGAATTATTTCTCCCGTTAGCTAACGGAGAGCGAATATCTGATGGATGCATCCTCTATGTGGTCTAAATCCTTGTTCTTCCCGGCTCGTTTGCTCTCGATGTTTCTTTAGCCTCGATTGTATGATTTTCATAAATACCTTACCAGCGATCGAGAGGAGGCTAATACCACGGTAGTTCTTGCATTCTCGACTGTCTCCTTGCTTCAGAATGCTCACAACGATCGCTTTCTTCCACGCCGACGAGATACGATCCGAATGCCATATATCCGTTATAAGAACGTGAAGTTATTGCAATAAGACGTCTTTTCCGGCTTTTATCATCTCGGCCGTTACTTGATCTCCTCCCGGCGCTTTACCGGTTTTCAGCGATTTTATTGCCCTCTTATGCTAAGCGTACACCAAAACCGATTTTGTCGGTCGACAGAACTACCCGGACGACTAATTCGGACGTGTATGTGCTTACACTGCAACAGTGGAACAGTGTTACCACCTGTGTTACTAACAGTATTACCAACAGTGCTATTCTGTCGATTATTGTAATTTTTTGAATGTTTATCCCACCGGGTTGGTCTACTATAAACACAACTTCGCAATTTTACAATATCCATAGTCGTTTAGGTAGATAACAACAAAATTGATCTATAACTACACTCAATTTGCATTGTAGACGCCGGTAGTCTGGCGAGAAATCCCAAAACGTTCGGATCATCGTGATGATCGGCCGTTTTCGCGCGTCATCATTCGTGCATCGCACATCAGTCGTGTTTGTGTACGCGCTCTCATTCTTTTACAAGTTTTTGATTCAATCGCCGTCGTCGCCCGAGCAAACTTCGGCCGATGACGGTTTAGGTGTACGCGAGCCGAGTACAAGGTTGCCTTCACTACGGGTAAGGAGTCCTGTCCACCCCACTCTTCTCAGGTGCTAGGCTCCGTGCCATTGTTTACCAAAGATGTTCAAGGGGTACATATTATTACAATACTAGCAAAGTTCCCTCTAAACTGCGCGGGTGCGCGGCCGCTCACTAATTTTTCGAAAGTTGCGCAGCCGTTTTTGTATTCCGCGCACAATGGGCTCATCTTGGCATAAAAATTTAGAGGGTCAAACAAATTTTTGAAATCGGACATTTACACGGCAAACGAAATCTCTTTTGTTTACATCAAATACGTCATCGAGCGTTTGTCTGGTTTGCTTTATGACACATTGTGTGCGAGGAACGATTTCTACGACTTCTCGTATACTTCATTAGAGAACGGGTGTCGAGAAATCATCGCTTGGGTTTCTATGTGGATTGGGGCAATATTACCCGCATACAAACACAGCACACACCTACACCAACTATGTTTGACCTATGACCTATTGACCTATGTTTATATTTCGGAAAAAATCATTATTTTTACAGACGTTTAATCTAGACATTCCAGAAATGGTTATGTTTACATCGGACGGTGCAAGTGTTATGCTATGACGGGAAAATGGAGTACAATCGCGGCACTTCTCAAAAAAGAAATATCTCATCTTACTTAACAACATTACGTTGCGCACCGATTTGGATTTGGATGATGCATGAAAACATGTATCATTATGCAATATATTGAGACACCTTCCGTATTTCCGACTGATTTCACGCTGTCATGACTTTTGAACGGCTCACCAAAGAGACTCTTCTCTTCACCAATCGATTCAGCATCCCAAAATTAGTCAGAAAACGTATATAATATTACCTAGGAACCTTTCAGTTAAGAAATACCATCGACCCAAATCAATGTTGTCAAAATCGTTATTTTTTGAGTTACAGCTAAATTTAAAAACGTTTCTGAAAGCATTTTTCCTGCTGATTACAGATATGCAAATTATATTTCACTACCTCTTGCCATTCACTACCACCTTCAAGAATTGAAGACATTTTTTAGAAATTTCGGCGCTCGAGTAGATATCTCGGAAAGTCGATTTTCCCGCGGACAATCTTAGTGTGTAAATAGGAAAATAACCTTCTGAAAACGATGCCGCAATCCGTTTTTGAATATCTGCAACAGTTTCCGAGACACGTACTTATCAAATCGAGAATCGGGTAAATTTCAGTTTGAAATTTTTCGACGAATTATTGAATCTTTCCGGACAATTTACATATCGACTTGTTCGTCTTGTCGTGTAGTTTCTGTGCTCCGAAAATGATTTCGCTGCTTTTTACCGTTACCGTAAGTACATATATATTCGAAGGGATGAAACATTTTTGTTGAAAATTTTTTCCTTATTTGTTTTGGTTACCCGAAGGAAATCGAAGTGTTGAAAACAGTTTTTCCATTTATTCACCAATCGATTCAGAGTCCCAAAATTAGTCGGAAAACGTATATAATATTACAGGATATTGGTATTCCATTTGCCTCGTGCATGGAGACCATAGCCGAAATAACCTCGAACCTAGCGGAGCGAAGGTGGAGGGATGAAGATACCTGCAAGGTAACCAGGCAAATATGACCTCACCGAAACAGGAAAAGAAGCACCAACATCGTCTCTCTAAAAAGAAACGATATCAGACTGGCAGTGGGAGTCATCACGGGACACTGTCCCATTGGCAAGCACGCTGAGAGACTGGGCATAGCGAAGCGGGACTACTGCAGAGGCTGCCTGGACGAGGAGGAAGAGGAGAGTGTTCAGCATTACCTATGCCAATGCCCCTCTCTGACCGCAACACGATTGCTCTTCTTAGGCCGACCTTTCTTGGATGATCTCTCTGACCTCGCATCACTTGATGCGCAGACTCTCATGAGGTTCATCCACGGCTCGAAATGGTTTGACAAAATCCCCTGAGGAGGGTTGTACTGCAAGTACCGTGGTAACACAACGAGCCCATCTGAGGCCTATGTGAGCATTAGTTGCCACTTAAACCTAACCTAACCTAACCTAACCTAGTTTACAGTCAAAAAACCAATTCTATGTTCTGTTTTTCTTGCTTGTTATTTGATAATGCAGACCATATGGCTAGAAATTGGTCGATGTTTGGTTATTCTAATTGGAAGAATATTTCAAATAGTTTTAAAATACATGAAATCATATGGAGTGTTATAAAAAGTGGATGGAATTGGATGTCAGGTTAAAAACTGGCAAAACGTTAGTAGACAAGACTAGACAGACCATTGTTTCAATTTCTCGTGCAAATTTCGCCTCGTTTGAATATGATTCAGGATTTTTGTCTAAAGAAATGTGTGAACAATTCGGAAACTAAGCGAAATTTTTCAAAAATGTTTCAAGTAAAACTTGTAGAGAATTAAATTTCCTATAAAATATATTATTATCAAATAATTAAAGATTTAATCTCTTAACATAAATGCTAGTTATTTAGTGACATTTATCTATCTGTCTTAATAACAATGCGAGTCTACTTTTTCGTGAGTAACTAGAAAACTAGTTAAGCTAGGATTGCATTTTTTTAATAGAATTAGCTACAATTTCCAAATATTTCAAATTGTTTGTAAATTTATAGCAAATTTAATTGCAATCTGAGACTTTCCAAAACTGTCGTAATAACAATGCGAATCTAGTTTTTGTCTGTAACTAGCAAACAAAAGCTAAAATTGCAATTTTTGGCGAAAATGTTACTTACTAAATTCGCTATTAGCTACGATTTTCAAAAGTTTTAAATTTTTCGCAAATTTAGCACAATTTAGATTGCAATCTGAGACTTTCCCAAAATGTCTTAATAACAATGCCTAATTGCAATTTTAGTTTAATTAGTTTTCTATTTACAGACGAAAAAAAACGAGAAACTAGACTCGATAGTTTTTCGTTTTTTTCGTCTGTAAATAGAAAACTAATTAAACTAAAATTGCAATGTTTGTTGAAAATGTAGCTTACTGAATTCGCTATTAGCTGCAATTTTCAAAAGTTTAAAATTTTTTGAAAATTTATCACAATTTTGATTGAAATCTGAGACTTTCCGAAACTGTCTTAATAACAATGCGAGCCTTGTTTAGTTTTTCGTCTGTAACTGGAAAACTAGTGAAGCGAAAATTGCAATTTTTGGCGAAAATGTAGCTTAGTGAATTCGATATGAGCTCCAATTTTCAAAAGTTTCAAATTTTCCGCAAATTTATCACAATATTTATAGCAATCTGAGACTTTCCAAAAATGTCTTAATAACAATGCGAGTCTAGTTTTTCGTCTGGAACTAGAAAACCAGTTAAACTAAAATTGCAATTTTTATTGAAAATGTAGCTTACTGAATTCGCTATTAGCTACAATTTCAACAGTTTTAAATTTTTCGCAAATTTATCACAATTTTTATTGCAATCTGAGACTTTCCAAAAATGTCTTAATAACATTGCGAGTCTAGTTTTTCGTCTGTAACTAGAAAACTAATTAAACTAAAACTGCAATGTTTGGTGAAAATTTGGATAACTGAATTCGCTATTAGCTACAATTTCCAAAAGTTTTAAATTTATCACAATTTTGATTGCAATCTGAGACTTTTCAAAAATCAAAAGTCTTAATAACAATGCGACTCTAGTTTTTCGTATGGAACTAGAAAACTAGTTAAACTAAAATTGCATTTTTTAGATTTACACAATTGGAAAATCATAATCATTTTTTTAAATTTTTATACGATATTCCATCATAAGCCCAAAAAAATCAATCGAAATTCTTAAAAATTTTCAGGATTTGCATATGTACCTAAAACAGACGATATATAACCTTTCACAATTTGTCTAACGAATTACAAATTGTGCGAAATATATTAACAACAGGTATTTGTGACGCGTAAAAACGGCGCGCGATAAGGAAAAAAAGAAAGAGGAAAAAAAAATGAAAAAAAGTAAGAGTGAAAGCGACCGAGACGAAGATTATAAAAGGAAAAGAGAAAAGGGAAGAGAGTCAGAAGAAAGGTTGAACCCCTTTCAAAAAAATAAGAAACTGGAAAGATCACCGGCTAAAAAGGAAATGGGTGAGGAAATGAAGATGCTGAAAAAAATTATGGAAGATATAGGGGAGATAAAGGAAGAGAATCGGAAGATGAGCCGGGAAATGGAATATTTGAAAAATATGATGCGTGAAAAGGAAGAAAAATGGGAAAGAGAAAAGACGGAACTAAATGAAAAAATTAAAAGACTGGAGGAGAAAATGGAAGAGAAGGAAAAAATAATGAGAAAAAAGAATATTGTTGTGACGGGACTGGACAAAGGGGAATGTGAGAACGAGAAGAATCTGGAAGAATGGATAAAGGCAGAATTAGAGGTAGAAGTGACGGTGAAAGAGATGTATAAAGTAAGTGGAGGGAAAATGTTGGTGGCGGAACTTGGGACCTGGGGTGAAAAGCGGAAAGTTATGGAAAATAAGAGGAAACTAAGAGAAAAAAGGTAAAAGAGAGTATACATAGAAGACGATCTGACAAAAAAGGAAAGAGACACACAGAAGGAATTAAGAGCGCTAGCCAAAGAAGAGCGACAAAAAGGACGGTGTGTGAAAGTCGGTTATAAAAAGATATGGATAGACGGAAAAGGCTGTAAGTGGGATGATGAAAAGGGGGAGTTAAATACAACAAATTTTTGAATAAGAGCACAAGGAAAAGACGACAGGACAGAAAACGGAAAACGAACATGAAGAGGAATAAGGAAGAAACGGAGCAATTAAGAATAGTATACTGGAACACAGCGGGGATAAAAAACAAAGACAATGAGTTTTGGGAATATTTGATGTAGTAGGATTGGTAGAAACGTGGGTGGAAGAGAAGGGGTGGGAAAAATTGGAAAAAATAATGCCGAAAGAGGTTAAGTGGAAGTATCAATTTGCAGAGAGGGTAAGCAGGAAAGGGAAAGCTAAAGGGGGGATAATAATGGGAGTGAAAAAGGGTTTGGAAGAAGAAAACAGAACCGAAGCAAAAGAAGAAAGAGGGATTATGGAAAGAACGGTGAAAATTAGACAGAAAAAATGGAGAATTATAACAATATACAGCAGAAGTATGAAAGAAACGAAGAGAATGATAGAAGATCGAGTAAAACAGCAAGACGAGGGAACTCTGGTAATTAGGGGGGACTTCAACGCAAGAATTGGAGAAAAGGGAATACGGCTAGAAGAAGAACAAACAACAATAGAAAGAAGACCAACAAAAGACGCAACAGAAAACGCCGAAGGGAGACTACTGATTAGTCTAGTAGAAGAAAGAGGGTGGGACATACTTAATGGAAACAGTATAGGAGATGAGAAAGGAGAGTACACATATATCGAACCAAGAGGGGAGACAGTTATTGACTATGTTATGGTGAATGAAGAAGCATGGGATGAAATAGAACAATTCAAGGTGGGAGAAAGAGTCGAGTCGGATCATATGCCATTGGAAGTGAAGACAAAAGGAAGAGAGAAAAATAGAAGAAGTGAGAAGGATGTTAGAAGAAAAATTGTGAAGAATATCTGGACGGAAGAAGCAATAGAAAATTATGGAACAAGACTTAGGGAGGCTAGATACGAAGAGGAAGGGATAAACGAAAAAGTGAAAGAACTGGGTGATCTCGTAAAAAATGCAACAGAAAAAAAAGTGATAGAGACAAGAGTGAAGGTGGGGTCTTGGAAAAACGAGTGGTGGAATAAAGAATGCAGGGAAGGGAAGCAATCAGTAAGAAAGAAATTAAGAAATTGGAAAAGAGGAAAAGCAAGTAATGAGGAGTGCAAGAGAGCACGCAAGAGGTACAAATTAGTATGCAAGGAGAAGAAGCAAAAGAAATGGATGGAAGAAGAACTAAAGATGAAAGGCATAAAGACGGAAGAAGAGGTATGGAAATACATACATAGGGAAAGAAAGAAAAAAGTAGAAAGAGTGGGTAATAGAATTACTATGGAGGAATGGAGAAAGTACTTCAGTCAGCTGCTGGGTGGTGATTAAATAAGACAGGAAAAGAAAAAGAGTCAACACAGGGTGGGAGAAATAGAAGAGATAACAAGAGAAGAGTTAGAACAACAACTGAGTAAACTGAAAAAGAAAAAGGCACCGGGGAGGGACGGTATACAGAATGAATCGTGGATATATGGAACTGAAAGGGAAGCTGACAGGCTGTTGGAGATAATGAATGGAGTGTGGAAGGGAGAGGGCTTCCCACAGGAGTGGAAAGAGGGGATAATTTGCCCCATATATAAGAAAGGGAAAGGGAAACAGCAAGCAATTACAGGGGGATCACCATGCTCATTACGGCATATAAGATATATGCAATGATTGTAGAAGAGAGATTGACGAAGGAATTGAAGGAACGAGGTGTGATACCAGACGGACAGGCGGGATTTAGGAAAGGGAGAGGGACCATGGATAATGTATACATCTTGAATCACATAGTAGGGAATGAGATAAAAAAAAGGGGCGGCAAGATGTATGCATTATTTGTGGACCTGAAGGTGGCCTTTGATAATGTAGCAAGAGAGGCACTGTGGGAATGCCTGAGAAAGAAAATGATAAAAGAGCATCTGATATCAAAATTAGAAGAGATTTATGAAGAAACAATAAGTAGAGTGAGAGTTGGTGAAAGGGTGAGCGAAGGTTTTAATACGCATAAGGGAGTGAGACAAGGCTGCCCACTAAGCTCCAGCCTGTTTGCAGCATTTATTGGAGACATAGAGGAGATGTTCAGCAAGGTGCAGACGGGTGGGGTTGTGGTGGGCAAAGAAAAAGTGTGGTCCCTAGCCTACGCGGATGATTTGGTGGTGCTAGCGAGAGACGAGAAAGGGATGAAAGAAATGATAAGAAACATGGAGAAATATATGAGGAGGAAAAATCTGACACTGAATGTGGAAAAGTCCAAGATGATGCTGTTTAGAAAAGGGGGTGGCCGGAGAAGAGTAATTGAGTGAAGATGGAAGAAGGAGAAAATTGAAGAAGTAAAAGAATTTAAATACCTAGGGTACGTGTTTAATGAGAGAAATACTGAAACAGCACACGTGAGAGAGTTAGTAAAGAAAGCCAATAAAATACTAGGAGCGGTATGCGGAATAGGAGAGAGAAAATTTGGACACGACTATAGAAGGAGAGTGATGATGTTTGATAGCCTGGTGAAAAGTGTGATGATGTAAGGAGCGGAAATATGGAGATGGAGAGAGCAAGAAGGGCTGGAAAGGGTGCAAGAAAAATATTTGAAATGGGTGCTAGGACTAGGTAGAGAGACCCCGGGGTATATAGTGATGGAGGAAACAAAGAGAGATGGAATAAGAATAGAAGCAGGAAAGAGAGCAATAAGTTTTGAGGAGAGAGTGATAGAGAGAGGAGAGTGCAGAATTCTGCAAGACTGCCTCAAAGAAAAAAGAAAAGAAATAGAAAAGGGGGTGTGGAAAGAGAGGGAAGCATATCTATAAAGAAATGGGTATGCAGGAGCGGAGATAGAAAGAATGAGAGAGAGAGGTAGAGTAATGACAGAGGAATTGGTCCAGAGAGATAGAGATGTGCAAAGGCAAGAAAGGAGAGCAAGAATTAGGGAGTCTAGGTACAATGGGAAATATGAAAAAATAATAACGGAAGAACTGCCAAAGTACCTAGGAAGAGAAAGTAGAAAAGAGTGAGTGACAATAGCAAGATTCAGATGTGGAAATGAAGAGAGAGATAATAAATTTTGGATGGAGGATAGGAATAGAGTATGCAGGATGTGTGGAGAAAACAAGGAGACAATAGAACACTTGCTGAACGAATGTTCAGAAATGAGAGAAAGAGACGAGTGTAGAGAAGAGATTTTAAACGAGGATGGAAGAGGGATAGATTGGATGAAGAAAGTTGAGGAGAGAAGAAGAGCAATATGTGGGGAGGGAAGCTGGTAATCGGGGTTTAGGAATAGGAATTTAGTGACTTTCTTTTTTTGTTTTTTTTTTTTTAGTGTGAGCAGCATATGTTTCTTTTTTTTTAATGTTTATTTTTTCTTTTTCTCTTTTTATTATTATTCTTATTTATATTATGTTCGATGTTAGTTTTAGTATAGATGTAAATTTTGGATTCAATTTATAAACCCGTAAGGGCAATAAATATACATAATACCTATTAACAACAGGTATGACCCGCTGGATGCAGTGAATTATATAAAAAGAAATAATTTATCTGAAAATTTTCCCAATATTATTGTTTGCTTAAGAATATAAGTAACTCACTTTACCTATTACCGTTGCCAGTGGAGAACGTTCATTCTCTAAATTAAAAATATTTGCGATCTTCTATGACACAATAAAGATTTTTTTATGGCTCAACAGAAATGTCTATATTAGTCATAGAGTTAGTCATAGTCATGAGATAACAGAGTAAATATACTACGACAACATCATTAATAATTTTGCAAAGGAAAAGCCAGAGAAGCATTTTTTTTGTTTTAAAAAGTTATTGTTTTGGTATAAGTTATATATTTTGTCAAAGCGTCTATACCTAAATTGTTCTTTGTAAATATTGTTCTTAGAATTACATTTTTTTTTGTTAAGTAAATAAAATTTAAGAGGGGCGGCGAAAGTAATATTCGCCTTGGGCGGCATATTTTGACGCGCCGGCCCTGTATGTGATGTGTGGAAATCGCGAATACACAAATTTAATTAATTAATGGTAATAACAGCACTCAGCGAGCCATAACCGCACGTATATGAGTGCTGTTATGAGTCCATTACAGACGCAAAATAGTATATTAAAGGACGAGTTCAGTAAGCGCGATTTTTCAGCACGCGTCCAAGTTTAGAAAACGACGAGCGTAGCTGAAATTCGTCCTGAATTCGACCTTTAATATAGTATTCTAGATTTCCTAGAGTAAACTTGTGACGTTTGTCACTTACATATTAGTTTGTAGGCTGAAAATGACCTCTTTGCGCCAACTGACGTTACTGGGCAGAAATTTGGCGTCACTTCTGCAAAAACCTCTTCAGGCAGAGTTTGGCTGGTGCCTTTTATAAATGCATTAACTTTCTTTATTCCTTCGAGACCTGTTTTTTTTTTTTATAGAGAACAGCATTTAATTTGCCACGGACCTTTTCTGATAGTGAACTGGGAAGGTCGTTGCTTCGTTCAATCATTTTTTCCAATATTTCTTTCAAGGACATGCACAGAGGAAGGTTTTTAGTTTCTAGAGTCTCAATTGCGTCGGGAATATTGCTGAAATCAATTAGAGCAATATTTTGTTTGATTAAAGGAGCCTGAAATGCTAGCTGACTTGAATTAATAGACCTTTTCATAGTTGAAATTTTCTTGTGCGCATGTGTCAATTTCCGCCATGTTTACGTCAAAAAGTGTCCGAACTTTTTTGACTATAACTAAATATGTGCCTGAAACTTTCATATTCCCACCTCTCAAACTTGGCGGATGCGCATGCGCTTAAATAACCGTAAAAATGTCTATTGCAATGGCTTCTGAACTGTCAAATTGACCAACTACTTCTTTTATGGCTTCAAAATTCTAAGCATAAAACAATGCTAGGTTTGGTAGTCGCTCTTTATATTTTTGTACGCGCAATGGTGCTTTTAAAAACACTTTCTTTGTAGAGAAAATCAATTTATTAGATTATATAGATAATAAATTGATTTCCGGGTTGTCGGGTTGTCGAGTGTGAGGTGGCCGCATGGCACGTCACTGGCTGCGAGCTGCCACCGTTCCCGCCTAATACAAAACACATTTAACTACTGAAATAAGCACTATAAATGGAAAAGTACTAAAATATGCAATAATGCTATAAAAATAGCGTTTTATGCATTTGCATACGCAAGCATGCAAATGCATAATCCGATGTCTAGTAATAACTGAGCTGGACTAGTAACAATCGTGGCAGACGAGGCGGAATGAAGTTGTCGATGAAACTAGCGAAACTATAAATAATTAGTGAGTTTTAATATCTCCCATGTAGACTACAAAGTTGAAGGTGGAGTATAAACTGTAGTCAATCTCGTTGAAATTGAATTTGTCTTGGGTCATGAACGGTGAATGAAATTATGACTATGATTTAACATGCAATAGTAATTATTCCAACTAGGTAGAAAGTACGTAAATTATACTAGTTTATAGAGTAGACTTTAAGGAATAATTTTGGGAGAAAATCCGCGGATAATTTGCGAACTTACGAAGCAAAATCCGAAACGTTCGTAATTTAATTTCATTTGTAATCCAAGCTTTATTGTGCTGTACTGGCTAGTGTTAAACACTAAATGTAGCTTCTAAAATAACCTATCCTAATCACTAAATGTAGCTTTTCGTGAAAATTTGTGTAACGTGTTTATTGATAAGCAAATGAATGCGAAAACTTGGCGAGTCCGTCACGAATCCTCCAAGTTGCACAAAGAAACTCACCACTCAATTTCAGCACGAGTTTGGGAAAAAAAACTTCCTTTTTCCAACAAAAAAAAAAAAACTTCGCCTCTCTTATTGAAACGAGTTCCGCGCGTCCCCCAATAAACACAATTTGTCCATCAAGCGTCCGTGTTTCAAAACCGCCCGCCCTTGCCCCGTCCAAGCCTCTCCATTTTGATGGATTACTCGACAAACAATGGACGCCCGGATCATCTTTGAACGGTCCGTCGCTTCCGGATTCCACCGGGACCGTCCGCTCACACAAACTCCAACTCCGTCTCTCTCCCGCCGGAGAGCAAATGCAGATCAAAGCTCACATTCAGATGGAATGCTTAACCTTATGAATGGAATATTCTCTCCCTCGAGCTCGGGACGAACTTATCTCTGTATCTGGAGGTTTTAATATTTAATTGTGTTTCTCAGTTGCAGTCGCGACGCCGTTCTTCTCCTACGACCTATTTGCATGCGGCGTTCTTGCCTGGGGTTCCGGCTACAACTTTATTAGGTTTACTATGTGCACTTAGTGTGTACACTAAATGCTTAATTGCCTATTGTTTTTCCCTCAAATTGCTCTTTTATCTAGTGCCCTGGTTGCGCGACTGTCTTTTAACAAATTGCTTATTTTTTTTTCGAAAAAAACTTCCCCTGCGATTGAGCAAGTAAGAAAAGCATTTCGAAAACAGAAAATTGCTAGAAATATTATATTCCTCACTCTATCAAGTATTATAGTTTTACTCTGTCAACTAAATAACTCAATTTGTAAAATAATTTGCAAAATATTCGTTGGAATTTCGCAAATTTAGTCAAGAAACATTCTAGAAGGTACATTCTAACTAAAAAAAACTAAATAATTAGTCTCACTTTGTCGCAGTCTAGCCAGTATCAATGGATAAATTAAACAAACCAAATTATAGTCAATCGAATTTTGATTGCGTCACATTTTGTTTGATAATTTGCAAACTAATTGTTGCAAACTTCCCTACTTAATTGACAAACATTTCATAGAGTTCAAGTTATAAACTAGTCTAAAGAGCTAGTCTTAATTCTTCGTAGGTTAGCTAATACAAATCGACAAAATTTAACAATTTCACAAGTTTTTCAAGTCTAGGTTTGACTGCTTTATATTTTGTTACATAATTCGCACATTATACATAATTTCGCAAATGTTAGTCAAACAACGTTCTAGAAAGTTCAATTTATGACGTGGACTAAATAACTAGTCTAAATTTGTCGCAGTCTAGCTAGTATAAGTTGATAGACAAAACTACCCCGAATTTTTCTCAATAATTCGCAAAATATTTTTTGAAATGTCGCAAATTTAGTCAAGAAACGATCTAGAAGGTTTATTTTATGAAGCCAACTAAGTAACTAGTCTTAATTTGTCGCAGTCTAGCTACTATCAATTGATAAACTTGACAAATCTCTCAAACATTCCTTGTGGAACATATAGCCTCGACAAAAGCCTTCCATCTGACCCTATTCATTGCGAGTTGCATAACTTCCGTCCACGTTTTTCCTGCATCTCCGCCTCTTTTCTAACGGCTCTTCGCCAAGTTGTTTCTGGCCTATCTGATAGGCCTATCTGATCAAGTATATCAATCTGATAGGCCAAAAAGGGTTAAGCTCGTGCCAAGTCCATTTTCGAATTACCCTCCTTACCAATCAAATTGCCTTCCTTTGGGGCGTGGGCCCCACGGTGGGAAACGTGATGGGCCGACGTTTGCGGCTGCCTGGCGGATTCCAGTCTAAGAACATTCGCGCGATGTTGCTGTTATCCCGCCGCAGTGTGCCCTTTCCATTTCCACCTTCTTTTTTTATTTGCACGGCTATCGGTTCTTGAATCGCCAGCTTTATCAAGTGTTTGGCAAGAAAATTCCCAAGATGCGTCTTAGATATTTGTTAATGAAAGTTTGGAGCCGGTCAGTTAGGTGCTTAGACACCTTCTACGTTTCACATCCATACAGCAGGATTCGCTTAACGTTGGTATTAAACATCCTAAGCTTGGAGATTAGCTAGGAAAGTTCTAGCGCAAAATCCCATAAGGATTTACATAGGGGTCTTCATATTTCTTCCGGTCCGGGAGGTTGGTGGGTCGGAGAGACCTTAGTTGGGCCTCAACTGAAAGTATACCATGTAACCTCACGCTAAAGGTAGTGTGAGGTCTATGTAGCCCCACACCCCCTGAAACCACCCGGGAACTAAGGCTGAGGTACCCAAATCCCAAACTCCCCATGGAACAGCTGCAAGCAGTGTTTTGGGAACAGATATCCTGTTCCCAAAACACGAGATACCACAGTGGAACCTACCGGAAGTGAAGGAAACCGAAGATTTCCCGCTGGAGGATTTAGAAAGAGCCAGCAGACGACTAGGAAATAATAAAGCACCAGGTTCCGACGGTATACCGCCAGAAGCTCTTAAAATTGCCACAAAGATATGTCCTGACTTCATATTAGATGATTCTATCAGGATGTTCCACAGGGTCGGTCCCGTCACTGAGCCCTGCGGAACACCTCTGTAAACAACGCGGCTATCAGCTCTTCTACGATGTTCTGCCATGCAGCTGAATTAAAGGCATTTTTGACATCCAAGGTGATCAGCGCACATATCTTCCTTTTCCGCTGGAAGCCCTCTGAAGCGTCTTCTGCAACCTTTAGCACCCTTAATATGGCATCGTCGGTGGATAGCCCTTTTCTAAACCGAAATTGTCTGTCCGAGAGTCCTTTGCCTTGCCTGATTTGCCTCATTTGCAATTTTCTCAGTATAAGATGTTGTAATAGCCTTCCTACGACATCTAGTAAGCATATGGGCCTATATAAAAACGGTTTCTCTATAAGTTTGTTGCCTTTTCTTAGGAGGACCAACCTGAATTTTTTCCATATATCAGGGAAATTTCCATCCTTCATTATCGCGTTTGCAATTTCTAATATGAAGTCAGGACATATCTTTGCGGCAATTTTAAGAGCTTCTGGCGGTATACTGTCGGGACCTGGTGCTTTATTATTTCCTAGTCGTCTGCTGGCTCTTTCTAAATCCTCAAGCGGGAAATCTTCGGTTTCCTTCACTTCCGGTAGGTTTCACTGTGGTACCTCGTGTTTTGGGAACAGGACATTTGCAACTGCTTGCAGCTGTTCCATGGGGAGTTTGGGATTTGAGTACCTCAGCCTTAGATCCCGGGTGGTTTCAAGGGGTGTGGGGCTACATAGACCTCACACTCCCTTTAGCGTGAGGTTACATGGTATACTTTCAGTTGAGGCCCAACTGAGGTCTCTCCGACCCACCAACCTCCCGTACCGGAATAAATGTGAATTATGTAAAGCCTTACGGGATTTTGCGCTAGAACTCTCCTAGCTTATCTACTTTGGTGCTCTTGCTGTATATGGTAGATTGCAACATGGAACGTAGGCGTGCCATATACGGCACCTGCTTTCCGTACCCTTACTTAAATATCTTTTTCAGTGCCGCCACGTTCATCAACAGTGCTACCTAGGTAGGTTAAGTAGTTCATTTCAAGTTCAATTAAGTAGTTCATTTCAAGACCAACTTCGCTTGCCGTGCTCATGAGCTCCAGCTTCGCACGCATGTCGGCATGTGTCTAAGCACACAGATATCATCCGCGTATGTCAATTCTTCTAAGCAGCTGTGAAGACCCCATTGTATGCCCTTGTTCGTTTTACATGCCTTGAGAGCAACGTCCAATTCCAGAATAAAAAGAAACGGGGACAAGGTGCAGCCCTGTTGTAAACCGTTTCTTACATTGATCCTGATGCCTAGTTTGCCTTTGTATAAGACTCTGCAACGTCGGTGTAAAGTGCTTTGGTCACATTTATGAGTTTTTTTCCTTTATATGCCACAGCGCCTGGTGTTTCAGTGTGTTAAAGGCTTTTTCTAAAAGTCAAAGAATGTTAGGTCCAAAGGGGTTTGGAATTCATTTGACTGCTCTATTATGATCCTCAATGTGTTGATGTGGCCGGGCACTGCGGTTCGGACGAAACCCTGCTTTTTCTTGTATAAGCATTGGATTAATGACGCCCAGCATTCTGAGCTTGATGGCCCTCATTATGGTTTTGTTTAAAATGTTTATCTCTCTTCGTTCGTACTTTAATAATTAGTCCTTCCTTGATTAGCTCCTCCTTCCAAGCCTTGGCAATAATTCATCAACATCATATGACGCTACAGAAAAATCGAGCCTTGGCCTCCTTGATCCTAGTTCCCAATTCCAGTTTGACCGTCGCCGTTCTCCTCCATGATCTTATCCCCAAAATTTGGTATATTTGGCATTCTTGCGTTCAGCACTCGCTTTGGGAATCGCGAATCGTCCATCCTCAATACGTGTCTTGCCCATTGCAGCTTTATAAATGTGGGTATCGGCCGCTCTTTATTATATCATAGAGCTCGTTATTGTATCTGGGCCTTACGTTGTCATCCATTTGAACTAGGTTATGATCTGATACACATTATGCACCTCTTCTTGCCTTCACGTCCATGAAGTCCAATCATGCTGTTTGCTGCTCTTCTATCAACTATGGCGTAATCTATTTGGTTTGCTGTTGTTCTATCTGTCGACCTCCATGTGCCTGTGTGTATGTTACTGTCTGGAAAGCACCTAGATCTAATGACCATGTTCTTACTTGAAGCAAAGTTGATCCGTTTTCATTGGTCTCGTCGTGTAGTGAGTGCTTTCCTATTGTTCCAATGTACTGGTCCTCAACCTCAATTTTTGCATTTGTATCGCCGATTATGATTTTGGGAAGTTATCATATGTCTCTTCAAGGAACTCGTAGTATCTTTCCTTCGTTTCTTCGTCCTGCTCCTCTGTGAGGCAGTGTACATTTAGCACAGTCAGGTTAAAGAATTTAGTTTTCAGACGTAGTTTGCACATGCGATCATTAATAAGCTAGGAGAGTTCTAGCGCAAAATCCCAAAAGGATTTACATAGGGGTCTGAATTCACATTTCTTACGGTACGGGAGGTTGGTGGATCGGAGAGACCTCTGAAAAGAAAATCGAGTTATCTGGTAATCAGGTTATCAGATTTAATCAGCTTTAATCACCTTTTAATCAACTTTAAAACACTAAACACCCTATTTAGCGTGGGGTTACATAGACCTCATACCCTGTTTAGTGTTTTAAAAAACTGCCAGTAATTCAACTTCGCTATATAGCATTTTCCATAGAAAAGTGTAATTTTTCAAAAACATTTCTTTCTAAGAACCTAACTATTTTTGTAGTTCAATTTCAGGTAGAAACTCTCCGTCTACTTGTGGAACACGATATCACTGAAATGGCCGCCACGGCTGCGGTTACAAATTTCCATTCTTTGGAAGAAATGCTGTATCACTCTGCCACACATTCGTTGCTCTATTTCGCAAATAACAGGCAGATTATCTTCCTTGAGCTCTTCAATTGTTGTAGGATTATTGGCGTTAATTTTGTCTTTAACGCTCTTCTAGCGGTGTTAAATCACACAACCTAGGCGACCGGTTGATTTCTCCTTTTAGTGCTATTGTTTCTACAATTGTGTAGCTTGTAGCCCTGTGCTGCTGAAAGTAGACATCATCTATGTCCACCTCGTCCAATATTGGCAACAGAAGTCAGTAACCATCGTACAGCTACGTTGAGCATTGACTGTAACAGTTTCACCATCATTATTCTCCAAACAATATGAACTCATCACACACCGGCCCAAACTGCTACTCGTTATGGATAAAGTGGTTTCTCAACAATTAAACTAAGGTTTTCGGAGCCCCAGATCCGACAGTTCTGTTTATTCACAAAGCCACTTAAATTGAAATTGATCTCGTCGCTCAGAATGCTTTTACTGAAGCACTGAAGGATATTCCCTGCGTTATAAATGTTCATTGAACAAAAGTACGGCGTTGTTCGTGGTCTCTAGTGTTTTATTCTTGAACTAGCTGCACTTTATATGCATGCAGGGGCAGGTTTCCTGCGACACTTTCAGCAACAAAATGTTTTCGGCTGACCTAATACTACGACGAAACAGAAAATGCATCCAAAATGAGATCCAATACATTTTACGGGAACCATTAATTCCTATAAACCTCAAGAGGAAGGTTTATGACTCATGCATCTTGCCGGTCTCAAGAAGTATGGGTACGAGACTGTAACTCTAACGATGTACAGCGCCAATCGACTTCGAGTCTGCCAGGGAGACATGGAGCGAGCGATGCTGGGAATCAGCCTCAGGAATAAAATTCGAATGAATGAAGAAATCAGGAGGGGAGCAGGGGTCGTGGGTGTGGTAGAGCGAGTCGTACATCGTAAGTGGCCCTTACATCGTAAGTGTTAAGATGTACCACTCCCTCTACCACATCTGGCGTTGGCGTGATTCGTGGTTCCCGTAAAATGTATTGGATCTCACATTTTCTGTTTCGTCGTAGTGTTATGGTCACTTAGCGAGAGACAACATAAAGTGAACTAAAATCCAAAGCAAATATAGGATCGAAGAGGAGTGTTGGCAGTAGCAAGGCGTGGCAAGCACTTTCGTTAACTTAAGCAAGAGATCCCCTTGGAAGCTCTTCGCATGCTCTTCGCATAACATCAGTATGGTGGCGTCTCCCATTATAGTCCCATTATAGTTACCGTAATCATATTGCCTTACATCCGCCTTCCACACGGGGATTAGGGGTTCAGGAGCCTCTCTTTGTTTGTCTGTATCATCCGTTCGTCTTATATGGTAATATGGCCCTTGTCATGGCATCCGTTGCCAACCAAGGTTCTTCAGACGTTAGATAGGGTTTTCGCTTCTAGTTTTGTGTGTGTCGTATCTGTCTATTTGTCTCTCTCTCTCTTTCTCTCATTGCCTCTCAAATTGTCCACCTGTTACATTGGAACAACGGGACACTGTCCATAAGGCCGCAGTATTCACTTGAGTTATCAGGGGCTCTGCCAATTCTATTTAAATAGTCACAGAAGCATCCTTGGCCGGTGAGCGCTTGAGTGAGATGGTAGTTAACCTCCCCGTGCTTTCGTGTCACCCATGGTTCAAGTTGTGATATAGCAGCCCTTTTCTTAATCATATACTCGATTGGAGCTATTCCTGCGGCCACAATGACAGGATCGACAATGTCCTGTAGGCGCTGCACACCCGCAAAGCCATCCTCCTATGCACCGCGGCTAGGATATGCAGGTACCCCTGGTGCCCCTTACAGTATTGTTGAATGGGCAACAGCAATGTGCACAGCAATTTTTTGTTACTACTTACATTTGGCAGCAGCCTTTCAAGTACCACAATTGTTTTCATAGTTTTCTGTCTTGCATTCGTCACATGCTCTTTGAAAGACAACAGTTTGTTATTAGTTACCCCGAGGTACTTTATAGTGACTTTTGGTATAATCGTTATGCCCCTCACTTTATTGCACATTAGGTCTATTTTTTCTTAATCCTGTGAGCAGCACTGCTTCTGTTTTATGGGGAGCCAGACTCAGCCGCTTTTTTCCCATCCTCTCATTTACTTGTGCGATAGCCGCATTCGCTCGTCTCATTAGATCCCTTCCTACTGCTATTCCCGCCACCACCAGTGCAAGATCATTAGCGAAGTCAATGATTTCTGCTTCCTGGAGCAGTTTTAATCTAAGGACATAGTATACCATGTTCTATAGAGTAGGTCCCATTACTGAGCCCTGTGTGACATCGCTCTTAACCTCTTGTTCGGCAGTCTGTCCATCCGCTTCTATACAGATCCTTCGACATCGCAAATAACTGTGCACTAGCCTCAGTAGATACGGGGGAAGCCTCTCTTTGATATCTTCCTACGCCGTCGAAGGCATGGGAACATCTAACGTGGTAAAAATGGCAATCTTTCTAGTCCTACGTGGCCCTTCTGTAGCTTCCTTTGCTAGTTCCAACGCTCTCATTATGGCATCAACTGTCGTGCTTTCTAACCCAAACTACTTTTCTGGCAGGTTTAAGCACTTTTGGAGTTCCGCGTTTATTTACGCTCTCATTATGGCATCAACTGTCGTGCTTTCTAACCCAAACTACTTTTCTGGCAGGTTTAAACACTTTTGGAGTTCCGCGACCATTCTCGCTAGAAGGAGTTGCTGCAGCAGCTTGCCGGCGACATCGAGGAGGCATAGGAGCCTGTAGGATAAAGGTCTATCATTGACTTGTCCGCCTTCCTCAACAGCACTAATTTTGCCCTCTCCCACACGGTTGGAAAGTTCCCGTCGATCATCATGTTATTCATTACTTTTAGTATATGCTATGGGCATATGGATACTGCTATTTTGATGGCCTCAGGTGGTAGTCCATCGGATCCAGAGGCTTTGCCATTACGCAGTAGGTTACTGGCTTTGGTGAGTTCTTCTGCCACAAATTCTTCAACCTCATTACTGGTGGCTGTTGCCTTTTAATTTCTTCATGTTTGGGGAATAGTAAGTTAATCACCTCATGTGCCTTCTGCATTGGGATGTGTTGCTTCGGGAATCTTTGCTTGAGGTGCCTGGTGACAATAGTGTAAGCGTTCTCCCATACATTATCATGTAGCTTCTGGCAGAGCTAACTCCAGTGCGATTTCTCGCGTCATTAATTTTTCTTCCCAGTTCTTTTTTTCGTTAGTATGTGCCACTTTTAGGGTAGTTTCAATGTTTTGTTTTACATGTTTCTTACATATCCTCTGGTAGTTACGTCTTAAAGAAAGGCCGCAGCCTCGTGATTTCGTCGTTCTATCAGTAGTGTCGTTTTTGTCTGGCAATTATTTTCTTGGGATTAGGATAACATTAATATCTTTGCACGTTTAACCTTTTTAACCGTTTTTTGCACTTTTTAAGTACAAAAATGGCTTTAAAGTGTCACTTTTTAATGGAAAACCCTGTAGTTATTACCAAAAGCCGAGAAATTTTATCAAATACACTTTTTCATAGTTGAATTTTTTTTGTGCACATGTGTCAATTTCCGCCATGTTTTGCCCGAACTTTTTGACGTATAACCTTATTATTTGCCCGTAACTTTCATATTCCCGCCTTTCAAACTTGGCGGATGCCCATGCGCTTAACTAACTGTAAAAATGTCTATATAGTGTGTTTGAGCAAAAGAAGTCAACTCAAGCTTTGAAATAACAAAATAAAAGTTCTTAATTAAGCCTACTTGACGTGTCTCAAGCCGACTTTCCCTTAATAAGAAATTAATATTTCCAGGAAAATTAAATCAAGTCCGTCGGGACGGCCGTAAAATAAAAGAAAAACGCTAGAAATAAGAGAGAACCGTCAACCGTGGAAGAAAAGCCTCTTTGTCCGTCCTTAATTGGCCCCATTGTTTCATTGCAATTCGCGATTTTTTTCCCCGCGAAAAGTATCGCGGGAGATTCGAAAGACTTCGGGGAAATCCAAACCGAGAATTCGCTAATGAATAAATCACCGCACTTTTGATTACGTCCCGGCTTTTCCACAGGGACCGCGATTTTTCTTCTATTAAAAAGTTTTATTTATAAAGGATATTAACGTCGATGAGCGTCGCGACGCTCACATTTACTCGACCTCCGGCCAAACTACATACTACAGGATGTTGCGAATTTTGACCGCTCCACATTTAGTTTGATAATTTGCAAACTAATTGTCGCAAACTTCATCACTTAATTGAGACAAACATGTAAAAACGTTCAAATTACAAACTGGACTTAGTAGCTAGTCTTAATTCTTCGTAGGCTAACTAATCATCATTAGCCTCTTCGCGCCCCATTCTTGGATATGCCCATCTTCCCTTCTTCTCCATTCCTGGCGGTAGTGTGCTCGTCTCATGCAGTCACGTCCTCCGTGTTGCTTGAAGTCGTCTACTCAACGGTTTGGTGGTCGGCCTAGTCTTCAGGAGCCAGCTCCACTCTAAAACCCTCCTAGTTCAACGTGTCGCGTCTATTCTGGCGATGTCTCCTGTTCATGCTCATAGCTCATGGCTTTCGGCCATAGTGCCCATTACGTCACACTTTAGTTTTGCTTCGAATCCATTCGTTACGTTTTTGGTCACGTAGTGTTATTACTCTCTCCATACCTCTTTGCGCCACTCTAAACTTCTCTGCTGTTTTTTATCTGTGCTGTCTCTGTGCCATAGGTGAACACGGGCATGTCACACCGCTCGAAACCTCTAAAATTAAGGTGCAGTGGCAATTTACCACGTAGTGAATGTTTGTTTGCGCCAAATGCTGCCCAAGCTTGTGCAACTTTGCGTTCCACGGCTTGCTTTTTGTAGCTCAAAGTTATTTTATGACCAAGGTATATGATATAGTTTTGCCAATATACTCTGTATATGGACCGCCAGAAGATAAGGAGGCATGGTGGTGGAATGAGAAGCTCCAAGAGAGGTAAAAGTAAAGGAAGGGATTTAACAGGAAGAAAGGGAAGCCTATAAGATTGCAAAGAAGAAGGCGAAACGAGCTGTGGCAAAAGCCAAGACTGAAGCAGTGGATTAGGCATATGATGAGCTGGAGAGAAACCATGGCAGACAACTCAAATTACAAAAGCCAGAGATAACGCGCCCAAGAACATAACATCTATAAAGCACATGAAAGATGAGGCAGGTGTAGCGCTACACGATCAAGAGAAAATACTGGAAAGATGGCTGGAGTATATTGAAAGACTATTGGAAATCTGAGAGAAAAGTACGAGGATGGGGAGGTAAACGAAGGAGTGACCCAAACATTAAGTAGGGAAGAAGTAGAATACGCGGTAAAGAAAATGAAAAATGGGAAGGCAGTAGGTCCAGACCAAATCCCAACAGACAGAAAGATTTGGAACGGAAATACAATGCCACATGCCTGGAGAAGTTGTATTCTTGTCCGCATATAGGGAAAAGTGATATCTAAAATTTTGGCAATTATAGAGTTATAAAGCCGATGTCTCACACAATGAAGACATGGGGAAGGATCATAGAGACAAGGTTGTGTCGGGAAACTGAAGTAGGGGAAGAACAGGTTGGATTTATGCCAGGAAGCGGAAAAACTGACGCAATATTTGCACTAAGGCAACTGATTGAGAGACACAGGAAGGTGCAGGTTGATTTAGATGTTGCCTTAATTGATCTGGAGAAGGCGTATGACAGAGTGCCCAGGCAAGAGATATGGAGATGTATGAGAAGTAAAGGTGTACCAGAGAAGTATGTGAGACTAGTGGAAGAAATGTACGAAGGTGTGATGACACAAGTTAAGAGAAGTGTGAGTACAACAACGGAATTCCCAGTGAGAGTAGGGCTTCACCAGGGGTCTGCTGTCAGGTAATATCTCTTTGCCCTGGTAATGGATGTGCTAGTCAAGGATGTGAGGAAAGCAGCGCCATCGAGCAATATGTTCACCGATGATGTTGTACTGTGTGAACTGACCCGAGTGAAACTTCTAGAGGCTCGAAGAGTGGAAGAAAGCATTAGAAGAAGAGAAAATGAGGATCAGCAGGGTGAAAACTGAATATATGTGTATGAAGGAAGCTCAAGATCTATGTATTAGCATACAGGAAGAAGAACTGCCGCCGACCAAGTAGTTTAAATATCTGGGGTCATATATTCAAAGTGATGGAGGGCTGGAGTCTGAAATACAACACACGGTAAAGAGTGGATGGATGAACTGGAAGAAATTGAGTGGAGTACTGTTTGGCAAGATGTGGCTGCAGGATGAAAGGAAAGTTCTACAAATCTGTGGTGAGGCCTGCTATGCTCTATAGTGCGGAAATTTGGCCTATTACAAAAGCACATGAAAAAAGATGGAAGTGGCAGAAATGAGAATGTTGAGGTGCATAAGCGGGGTAACAAGAAATGATAGAATAAGGAATGATCACATCAGAAGAACAGTGAAAGCGGGACCCATAGGAAAGAAGGTCCAAGATTGCAGGCTAAGGTGGTTTGGACATGTATAGAGAAGAGAAGAGGACTACGTGGGAAAAAGAGTTAAAAACCTGGAAATATCTGGATCAAGGTAGAGAAGAAGACCAAAAATGAAATGCAAAGACAAGGTAGCAGGGTATTTGAGAGAAAAAGGTTGGAAAAGTGAGGGCGCGTTAGATAAACCTTCTATGGAGAAGAAGAATCCAACAAAGCAACGCCGACCCTACGTAATATAGGAAAAGGCAGAGAAAAAGCTCTGTTACCGTTTCCACTGGTAGCCTGTAGTTAACTATATCTGTAATATTGGTCATGACTTTGAAGCCTGCTGTTGCTGATTCCTGTCTCAAGTCTTTGCTCATAGACATCATGTCATCCACATTATCCGATATGAGTACGAAATCGTCTGTGAAACGCAAGTTAGAAAGTGTTTCCCGATCCACTGTTAGCCCTTTATTTCCCCAGATGATCCGTCCAAGAATCTATTCCCACGAGAGTGTGACAAGTTTTGAAGAGATTGCATCTCCCTGCCTAACTCCTCTTTCTAACCGGAATTTGTTAGTTTATCTTATGAAGGGCAACACAAGCTATGGCATTCAAGTGGATGTGGTTCAGTATTTGGATGTATCTCTCGTTTATCCGACAGCTAATCATTGCTTGCTCTACTACACACCATTCTACGGGGTCGAACGTTTTCTCATAGAGTAAGTGGCCTTCAGTATTCATTACACTTCGCAATGACGGTTTTAAGAGTTTGAAGGTGGTTCGTGCTGAATCCTCATTTGTTATTTTGCAATACCGTGAGTTTCAGCGCGATGCCGCTTGCACTAATCAATAGAACGTTCAATTCTCTACGGGAAACGCGTGAAATTGTCATCGCGGAATTTAGGTTGACGATTCTGTGCGAATTTTTCTGGACGTCAAAAAAAGTCACGACGCCATCTTAATCCCAATCGGGATTAAACTGCCAAACAAATTAAAAGACACCATGCCGAATCGAATGACGCTAGTCCGGTGGCGATCCGACTGGCGGCTTCGGAGGAGTTAGAATCCCCGAAAATCGTGTCGACAAAAATCGCGTGCAATCCTCCCGCATCGAATGAACCAATTTTGGGGCAAGTGAACCACGTCCACAAATGTGACCGAAGAAACGAAATTTTCTTTCTGCTACACCGGACGAACCGGCGGACGCATACTAGCCTGCCTAACGCCAAAAGACGCGCTAGAGACGCGGCTATAGGATGCAGGAACAAAATCGGACCAAAGTTGCTCCTCAATTTGCTCAAAAAGCCGATTTTAGTTTCTCGCACTTGAAGAACGCCGTGTGAGACTGAACGCGCGCGTCCGAGCGATACGGTTCGAAGACCCGTTCAATCCTATAGCAGAAAATGATATTATCCCGTTTTGCCGTGGGAGAGGAAAGGAGCTCTCGCGGGAAAAGTGAAGAAATGTGAAAACACACATAAAGCTGCCACCTGCGCGGGCGGACGTTGTGAAACTAATAATGAAAATGACTCGTTATTCGTTTAGTATAACGTCGGTCAAACAACTATTGAAGAGAATAAAAGGATGCGCGTCCAAGATGGCTGGAGGAAAAGCACATATATATATATATATATATATATATATATATATATATATATATATATATATATATATATATAAGCAAAAACAAACAGGAAGATATCGTTACAAGCAAAGCAGACATTGTGGCCAGAACTTTCGGGCTGCCGGGTTCTTTTTTTATCGCATCCGTACCTCCGCTCTGGTAGTCTGGGAATCCAGCTTTCTGATGTGGGGTGTACGTGGTCTGTTAGATAAGTATCCGACCTTTAGTTGGTAAAAAAAAACTGGCATACCTGGAGCGTTGGAAACCTAATCACCCTCAAGGCAGTCTCATTGGGACTCCACACACTTCTCCCAACGGTGCCGCTATTGTTGGAAGCATTCTTAAAAAGTCACTTTTGGAATCGACTTTAGCTCGGCTGTCGTTGCAGCCATAATGTCCTCTCTTGTTTGAAATCGCGTTCCTTTAAATGGCCTCTTGACTTTTGGGAATAGCTATAAGTCGCAGGGAGGGCATATCAGGAGAGTAAGGAGCCTGTCGAACCAGAGGAGTCGTTTTTTGCCAACAAATTTTGAACCAAGTGCGAAGAATGTGCTGGAGCATTGTCGTGATGGAGTCGCCAATTTCCTGATGACGACAACTCCGGTCGCAATTTCTCGGATAGTCACACGACGGTCCCGCATCACTCACCACAGCGTTCACTATGGCAATGTCATGGTCATTTCGGCATGTTGATAGCTGACCAGAGCGTGGTCGCTTTCCACCGATGCGCGACCGTCTTCAAACCGATTATAACACTCCTTAATCTGTGTGATGCCCATAGCATCGTCACCGAAAGCCGTCTGAATCTTCCGAATGGTTTCCACCTAGTTGTCGCCCAGTTTCTGGCAAAATTTGATGCAGTAGCGCTGCTCCAGTCGTTCCGTCATTTTACTTGCATTGAAAAACCGACGAGAGCACTACAAACTACGTCACTCGAAGACTGCTCGACAGCAACTGACGCTATCTACAGGCGGGAAAAAATTCACGCATGCGCACGAAGGTTCAAGGTCGGCTCATGCAAGCGCGCTTGATTCAAATCCATCAGGTTTTCAAAGTACAAAATAACGTCGGATACTTTTCTAACAGACCACGTATGTACCTTAATGGTGCCTTCGTTTGCTATGATTGCCCTCTGCAACTCTTGCAGGGCGACCGCATCTTTGTCTGTTGTTGTGAGGAGAGTTTGCCCGCGACAACCTATGGCATGCAAATCGTAGAGTAAGAACAGAGAAACGGACGTGCCGAAGAACGATGGAAAGAGCAATGCTGGGGATAAGCCTGAAAGAACGGATGCAAAACGCGGACATCAGGAATCTAACCTAACCTAACCTGCTAGAAGAATAGGGAAGAGGACTACATCCAGGAGTGGATAACGAATTATGTGCAAAACATGTAGAAAAGTTCAAATTACAAATTAGACTAAGTAGCTAGCCTTAATTCTTTATATGCTAACTACTCCAAGTCGTCAAAGTTTAACAATTTGTAACTAAACTGTATACAGACGTATCTAGAGTCTTACAGTTTCCTTGATAATTCGCAAACCAATAGTTGCAATTTCATAAATTTATAATCTTAATCTTATAATGTCTTAAAACATTCCTAAAGCTTAAATTCACAAACTAACCCATTTTTTTGGTTTAATATCCCTTTTTAATCACTCTACAAACCCGTCAACAAATCATCAAAATCCTTGCAGAAACTAGCCGACTAGCTAGTTTGCGAATTTTGTTTCAGCGTTCTTTTGTTCTCTCCTGAACATACGCCTCTTCCATCTCTTTCCATGTGGTTTTATCATGGGCGAGTTGGAGCCTCTTGTTATTAAGTTTTAATAATTCAAATGCACATTAATTTTAGGATGAACGTTTATTCTTAAACTAAAACATTAAAAAAAACATACAGAATACTAAACACAGAATCTTCATCTAACGACAAACAAAAAACGTAAAAAACTAGTTAACGGACAGGAAAAGACGCCATATGTAAAAAAGTTTTACCAACATAACAACTATAAAAATGCCGCCAAAATAAAATATTATGAATAATCATTGTATGAAAATACAAACAAAAATAAATTTCCAACAGAGCCACAAGCCGTGAAGATTTTTCACAGAGCTATGCTGTGGCCACCTCGCAGAAAGCAATGGGAAACTACCACAAGTAATTCTGCCAAGAAAAAACCCATCAACTAGTGCAGTTCGGAACCGGCGATAAACTGTAGGTCCCGTATATTTGTGGATGATGCATTCCACAAGTATGCGCGAGATGTTGCCTACGCTCTTTCGACACTTCAAGAAGAAGTCCATCTATCTTGATGTTGCCTAGCCGCATATCCTGCCCATTGCCATTTGGGGGGGTGGGGGGGGGGGCGGAAGTAGTGGAAAATACCTTTGCCATCATGCCTCGAGGAGTGTAGGACTCACCCGGCTTGTTAGCACCGGTCCTACCCACTAAAAACCACCCCTCTTTTCGCCTGAGCGGAACCGCGCGAGCATTACTTCACCCTGTCCCCTATGTACCGGCTCTGAGGTATTGATCAGTTGATTCGCCGACATTCAATTGCCTTTTCAATTAGCTTCCGTGTTTGTTTCACTATATTTGAGTTTATAAATTTCACTACTATTAAGTTAATGTCTGACCACGATTCAGCTTCGACTAGATTACTGTCTGTAAAACAAATAGGTCACGCAAAAATAACAATATAAAATATGTCTAACATAAGGCGCACAAATAACATTAGTATATAAAGAACAATTTAACTTAAAGCGCACAAAATAACTAGTAGCATTAATATCTAACTAAAAAGTTAAGGTCTAGTTGTCCATACAAATTTTGCAGTCATCCAGGACTCTTTCACTCTCACGGGAGCGCTCCTCATCGATCTTATTCGTCAAGACTTCTTTTGTAAAAAGGCGGACTGCATCCCACTCTGTAGGGCCTCGCAGTAACGTTCTTCCGATATCTCGGCCGTTTCTGCATCTGCCTGTACTTTGTTCCATAATTGTTCTCTCTATGGACCAAGCTACGCAATTTGTGAGTGTGTGACAAGCATCGTCTAATGCGTTGTCACAATGACGACACCCCGGCGCAATCTCCTTTTTAATGCGGTATAAATATGTCCCAAAACACCCATGACCTGTGAGTGCCTGCGTCATATAGTGATCAACCTCACCGTGTTTGCGCGAGTACCATAAATTGACATCTGGTATGATCTTACGTGTCCATTTGCCCTTTTGGTCCTCCTGCCACACTCTCGCTGCCATGTCTCCAGAGTTATTTCCCGCTATTCCCTCTTAACTCTAGCCTTGCGTATTGGTTCTTCATTTACTGTCATCTCTTTTTGTCGCTCGTGAATGCGCTTCCTCTCACTCGCTAGAAAGTGCAAGGGAGGAAAGGCTAGCACTAAGACCGCCCCGGCCGCCACTTTGCGGTATGCTGAAGTTACCTTAATAGCGGCCAGCCTCTGTATAGATATCATAGTCTGTCTGTTCCTCGCCACAGATAGGCCACCGCACCACACAGGCGCAGAGTATTATAATACCGAGTGCACCACACTCATCAACAACAGTCGTTTGAAATGTTTTGCTCAACCCACGTTCGGCATTATTCGCGCCAGCGCCTGTGCCTTCATCAACGCCTTCTCCGCAGTCTTCGCGATATGTTTACTGAAATTTAGCTTTTCGTCAATTATAACCCCGAGATATTTAATGGTTTTTTTAATTTGTATTTCCCCTCCATTAATTGTTATTTTTGGTGCACGGATGGTACGTCTTCTACTTAGTAGTATAGTCTCGCTTTTATTAACCGTAACTTCTAATCCCACACTCTCGAGCCAATGTAATGCAGTATTCACCGCCTCTCCTAGTACCATCTCTAACAATTCAGGCTTCCACGCCGTTGCTATGACAGCAACGTCGTCTGCAAAACCCACCAAAGTTGCACCATCTGGCATGTTAACTCGTAGAAGGTCATCATACATAATGTTCCACAGAGTCGGCCCAAGTACCGAGACCTGTGGCACACCAGCGGTTTTACGGCGACTCCTCTGTCCCTCTGTTGTACTGTATATTAGTAGTATGTTTGACTAAATAGCCAGGCATTCCTTCTCTGCGCTGTAGCGCCCCGACTATGGCCGACCACCTCGCCGAATTGAATGCATTCCGTACATCTAGCGTAGTAATCGCACAGGGCGTCGCGAAACGGCCCTTCCTTGCGTTCGCCATGCGCGCTATGTTCAAAATCGCTTCCAAGGCATCCATCATTGATCGGCCCCTGCGAAAGCCGAATTGTCTTTCGGATAATCCCCCTGTATGTTGAATGGCCTCATTGAGCCTCGCAAGTATCGTGCGCTCAAGCAGCTTGTCCATCGTGTCAATCATACACAGTGGTCGATACGAGTCCGCTGTGCCCTTAGGTATAAGTACAAGGCGTTGTCTCTTCCACCGAGGATGGAAGCTTTTCCTATACAGGCTAACATTGTAAGCTGAAAGGAGGAATTCCAGAGCACTAGCTACCGTAGCCACGGCCGCCTCATTTGGGATACCATCTATTCCTGGCGCCTTGCCAGATGGCAATCTCTTCGCTGCTGTCCGCAGCTCCACTTCTGTGAAGTCTGGGGGATCCTCTTCGACCTCACCCGCAGCGTCCCAGGTTTGTCCCTCATGATTCGGGAACAGTTAATCAATTATTCGTTCCAATTCGATAGGATCTTTTGTTACAGGTGGTAATCTGCGTCCTAGTCGTCCTGTAACAATACGGTAGGGAAGTCCCCAGAGGCCTTCATCGACAACTTCTTGCATTTCTCTCCAGCAGGCCTCCTTGCTACTCTTAATAGCAAGACGAAACTTTTTTCTCACGGCCTTGTGGTCCGCCACAACATTATCAGCCTCCTGGTTACCAGATGTCCTGCCTTGCACCTTGAACGTAGGCATTCGCGTCTCAACGCCGTCAGATTTGCAGACCACCAAAATACGGGCGTCTTTTTTCCAATCCCAGATCTTCTGGGCATCGACGCGTCGCATGCTCTTTCCACAGCCGTTATAGCAGCCATGACTAAGTCTTCTGGTTGGGAACGCCTGATTTTTCTTGCCTCCTCACATATGCTTGTTGTAAAGGCTTCTTTGTCCATTTTGTTGGTTGCCCAGCCCCTTGTCTGAAGTTGTGGTCTCAATCTTCTAGTAACCGGCTCAGATCTACTGTATGTTATGTAACGGTGGTCACTCAGAGTTACCCCGTCTCTCACTTTCCATCCGCTAAGAAATTGAGCAAGCCCCGCAATGGCAAAGGTCACGTCAATCACCGAAACCGAGCCCGGGCTCTCTCGGACCCAGGTCGGTACTGTTCCTTCATTAAGGGGACGTATATCAAGTCTCGCCATTAACTCTGCCAGTAGAAGTCCCCTGGCGTCTGTGCGAGACGAGCCACATTCCGTGCATTTCGCATTGAAGCCTCCCTCAATCAGTACTTCACCATCAGTTAACCAAATGCTTGCTTCCAGATCATCTAAATGTGCGCCGAAATTCTCTAAGCTGATGTTGGGCGACAGGTAGCAGCTGTAGGTTCTTACTCCCGAAACTCTCGTCCATATGAAACCAACACCGCATCCCCCAGGACTGATTATTATGTTTTGGTCAAGGATGACGATCGCCGCACTAGCTGTTGTGTCAATCATCCAAATTCCCGGTTCGACGGCTTTGTTGTATTCGGATAGTAGAAGGACTCCGGCTTTTTCTTCTCTAGCTGTTTGGTACACCAAGTCTTGGGCACCTTTACATCTATTTAAATTTAGCTGGATGTACTTGCATAATCTAGCTGTTTCCCTCTTGAAAGCCGGGCAACGGTAACTGCCCAACATATGACTGGCTGCCTCCGCACCTCCGTCCTCACCTGTGGTTTTTCCACACCTCCTGCAGATAACTGATCTGTCTGTCCTGCGATGTCCAAATCCCAAGCATCGATAGCACCTTATTACTTCTATCCTTTCTTTTAGTCTTGCATTTATCCATCCCACTTTCAGCCGTCCCGTCTTCAGGATATTCTGTCCCACATCACTTGGTAACCGGATAATCGCTAATTGTGATCCTCTGTACGCTGGGCGGAGGTTATTTTCCGCGGAGTCCGGCAGTCCACCCGTGTCCCGAAGTAGATTCGTTAGGGCACTTCGTACCTCTTCTTCATCTGTCGCACCGTCAAGGTCTCTGACTTCAATCGTCATTCGAGGCTGGAGAGTGTGGACCGCGGCTGATTCACCCAGGTTAGAGGACACTGCATGCCTTAAAGCTTCTACCGCACCGTCACAACTCTTCTCCAGTTCCATGAGTAGATCACCCCTCCTCGTTTGTCGTACTGCCGCAATCTTGGCACCCATCGCAGCTGGGTCTATATTTTTTCTGATCTTTTTCAGAATATCTGCGTATGTTCCATTAGTGCTCTTAACTATCACTGCAGTAGGTGGATCAGGTTTGCGGTGCCGTCTTCCTCGTGGTGCTGTCATCTTTTCTTTTTGGATCTCAGGTTCTTTTGTTGGTTCAGATCTGACTTTTGCGAGTCTACTGTGTCTGACTAATTGCCATCCCTCATCTTCAATATATGAGTTACATTCTTGATTACATTCTGGATGTTCACTCTCTGTGTGAAGCGATGTTCTGGACTGTGTTGTTTCGGTTGTGTAGGTTGAAGTCTTCGCTATGTTTTTCATCCTCTCATTGTGTTGGATCGCCTTCTGGGGTCGTTTCCTTCCTTCAATCGTTGGTTCATTTGTATGAACCGTGCAGTTCACATACTCCTTTTCTGTGATCCTCCTAATTTCTAATTCTGTCTCCGTCTGGACAGCCTTATGTAACGTCTGAAATCTTTCCTGCTCAAGTGTCCTAGTCTTCAAGAGGGCTGCCATTTCGGTGTTGTCGCGTGCCACACGTCTCGCCAGTATTGCAGTTTCGGCGATGGCCTTCTTTAAATATATGTGAGCATTCTTTGTAATATTTGCAAACTCGTTCATTTGATGTACGACGTTCTTTAACTTTTTGGTTGTCTCTAGCCACTCTTTGATTTTCTTGTTGGTTTCATTTGAGTATTCCGTGGAAGAAAACGCGATGGGATTTTTACATATTTCCCCCTGGGTAGTAAGGGCTTTGTATTTCGCCGGTCTCCTGTATTGCGTTCATTTCTATCATAGTTTTCGCGAAAGTGAAAATATACCTCTAATAGAAAATTATTGTCTCATATGCCTAATAGTAACAAACAAATAGTGCACACACTTTAACTCAAAACACATAAAGCAATACAACATATGATACAAAATAAAAAAAACGCATAAAATACTAAAATATAAAAAAAGTTTAATGTCACGTTTTCTTTGGAAATTAGAATTTTCACTAATGTCTAATTTATTTGCAAGTTTTTCCAAAATGAAAACCTATTTGTACACGCACAGCTGTCCCCTCCCGTAGCACATCCTCTCAACCTCTCCGATGCCTGACGTTTCTCCTCAGGTCCCTCACCGTCTATCACCTCCAAAGTTAGTTTATTAAACACTTATATTATTTTTTTTAACGGAGAAATTTTACAACGATCTTGTTGTTACCGTAACCAAGACTCTATATCCACTAACCTAATTTAACCTAACCTAAGTTTGGCTCGCAGACTGACTCCTATCATGGTATATCGTTCCATCGCTCTTTTAGTGAGTAACAAACACCCTGTACATTCGCAAAGTTTGTGCAGCGACGCGCGTTTCTTCCTCCCGGGCGATTTCATTAAATTAAATAACGTCGATTCCTCTTCTTCCCATCCGGTCGCGCTCTCTCGCTCTCGCTCGCTCCCAGGCGATCCCGACCGGATGTATCGTGATCGAAACACATATTTAATAGTGGCCCCCGTGTATTGACTTTGTGAAATATTTACGGCGGTCTCGTTTGGCTCTGATTTTCCACGCTTATTGCAACAACAATTTATTATCAATTTCGCTCCCCCTTTGCCCGTTCGTTTCGCGAATTATTTATTTGCTCGTTTCCGCGACGGCTTCATTCCGCCTCGTCTGCCGCGATTGCTAACAGTCCGGCTCACTTATTACTCCAGATACAGGCAGAAACGACGACGTCTGATAATTACTTAGCATCATTATTTGACACCGACTGTCTCAGTTAGTTTAATAGATATGACAATGCGGTCTTCACTAAATGATAGATTATTCATTTCTTAAGATCTGCATTTGTTTTCAGCGGTCTAACTGAGGTATTAAATAAGATATTGACATAATTAACAAAGTTTTAATATTTAGTCAAAATTGAATTTCTTTGTGTTTGGTGCTAAATAACTGGGTTAGTTTAATAGACGGAAGTGTGCAGCTTTCACCAAATCTCATAACTCATTTCTTAAGTTATTTACTAATTTTGGGTAGTCTAGCTATTTTAAAGTGGCTTAACGTGTTCCTTATTTTATTTATTACCAAGTGTACTTATTCTCGCAAATTCGCAAATTTTAGCCAAAAATGTTCATAAAGGGCTGCAATATTATAGTTTTACTAGCTAGTACTATACGGACGTGGTCTTAATATTAAACTGACTAAGACTATATGAAAATCAGAATTCAAAATTTGAGAAAAATTAGTCGCACAAAAATTTAAATGTCGTGAAATGTCGTGAAATTTTTGCAAAATACGTCGCAAATTTAGAAACTAGATAGATCTAGGTGTCATTTGATGGAGACTGCATGGAAGTACCCTTACTACTAACTGAGTTATAAAGACTTAAGTAAAGCAATGCTTTGAAGGTCAAATCAAGGTTACAAATTTGCATCATGAGAAGCCAAATATCTCAAAAACTAGGAAACTATTCGCCGATTAGTTTGCAGATTCGCGTAGTGGACAAGTATCAAGTATCAAGCTTCAACTTGATACCTGGTTTAGTATTATCTGTTCAATCCAATACTGATGAGTGAATCGGTTAATCAAGCACTTGGCTCTCGAGTCGGACAGCGTGGGTTCGAATCCCACGCAGTACTAAAGCAGTTTAATTAAAAACTAATGGCTGCAACCCATCACTCAATTCCCCAACCCGGCTTAGAAAACCGAGGGGTCTCAACTGCCTAAACCCTTCTCTAGTAAAAATGTTGTCGTTCAGATTCGACCTTAAACCGCTAGGTCCCCCACATTCAACCCTTGGTGCTGAGGTTGGATATGTGGCAGAAAAGAGGCCGGTGCCCAGCAGTGGGGACATAAAAGGCTGAAGATGTGACGTTCGATCCAATCTGTCTAAATTTATTCTAAACATTAGGCGAGATGAACGTGATGGACTAGATTAGATAGATTATATTAGACTTGACTGGATAAATTATAATAAGTGGATTAGACTATATACTGACTTAGCATCATTATTTGGCACCGAATAGTCCAGTTATACTCTGAAAGTACTGGAAAGTACTGGATAAATAAAGAAACGGCTTTAGGTCTCTATTCCGATGAAGGGAAACTCCCCTATCTGCACCTTCACGTGGTAGAGTATGGTAACACCAGTAAGGTGGCTAACGCAGTGGGGGATCGAACTGTTGTCGGAATAAGCAAAAAACTTCTTTTCTCGGAAAGAAGAAGGGCACTCTCTCCCCCAAAGGCGGATGAATTAATGAAGATGGTCAACGGCATAGAATCAGGCAAGCAACGGGAAGCCACCTGATAATCACCCAAGAAAACACTATGACAAGCCAAGAAAGCGATTTTGTAGTGCCATGCGATCCGGCTAGCGACCGGCGCCGTGTCGGGTCCGGGCCGACCGGTGAGAAATATGATACCGGGCATGTGAATGTGAAAGTGAGTAACCAGGCATCACATGAAAAAAATGCTACTGGAGGAGCAGTAGGGATAGATAGTTCATTCTGGAACCACCTCTCCACCTTCCCACCTCCGGCCTTGACCCTGACCTGAAAAACTTCCAGCTTCCGGTCTCGATTACCGGTTTTGACTTCCGGTTTCAACTTCGGGCTTCCTGTTCTAACTTCCGGTTTCGACTTCCGGGTTCTTCTTCCGGCTTCCGGTCCAGACATCCGGCCCGAACTTCCGGCTTCAACCTCCGAGCGCGCGGAATCAAAAATTAGGTGTGTAGTTGGCTGCATATATCAACAAGTCTAAATACATGAGACTAGATAGACGAGGCTAAATACTTGAGACTAGATAGACGGAGCTGGATAGAAGGGGCTAGATACATGAGACTAGATAGACGGGGCTAGAAACAAACCCTGCGGGGCAAGAAGTAAGCCTAATTCAATTAAAATCAATTCAAATAATTCAAATCAACCACCTCGAAGCAACCGCTAAATACTGACGACTCACCCTCCACCTCGAAGAAGGTTAAATTAGATCAACCGCCCCCTTCAACCCATCACTGTGAAATTTGCGAACAACAATTCCCAACCAGAGCTAAATATTCAGGGCACTTTAGATCACAGAAACATCTCCAGATAGCAGTTAAGCCGTACCAGCAAGGTATTACTGAAATTTCTAGAAGTTTCAAGAAAAGGATAGCTATCGCGTTAAAGGTACAGGTATTGACATAGGCAGTTTTCTAAGCAATTCGAGGGGCACTGTTGGTAGCGTGCTTGAAAACGTTATCAAATCATATAATTCAGATATCAAGTTTAATATAGAACTCTTTGGTATTTATGAAAATGAAAAAAATACAGCGGGTGAATTAAAATCATTTAATACAAAATATTGCAAAATTACACTAGCATGAGCAACTTTGTCGAAATTTATGACAGCATGTGTGCCAAAATTAAAACTAAATGTAGCGAGTTTCAGAAAAAAGATTCGGGTTGGTCACTAAGGGAGATTTACCATTTATAAATTAATCTAAATAAATATAAACCAATACGTGGGTCGTCATTTATTGAACTGCCGAAAGAGATTAGGAATGGGAAAGCATGCATCAACATTCAGAATAACGATGAGTTTTGCTTTTTATGGAGCATTGTATCCGCATTACACCCCGCGAATGAAAAACCTCATCGCCCGAGACCATATCTCCACTTTTCTCAAATTTTAAAATATGACAGACTAGATTTCCCGCTTAAAATTAAGAATATTTCTAAATTTGAACAGATGAATGATATTAGCATTAACGTTCATGGTTTGTAATTTAATTTTAAATCAAAACAACATGGCGTAGTAGGACCAATTTATCATACTAATGAGACTAGGGAAAGACATATAAATTTACTATATTTGGAAGATGGGGTTAAAGGCCATTATGTATATATTAAATATGTTTCACGGCTTGTAAGAAGTCAGATCACATCACATCATGATAAAGAATATTTATATGATGGATGCTTAACCTTTTTCTCTACCGAATCGGGCTTTAAACTTCATAAATTGAATGACTGCAATAAAATTTACACCATTATGCTGACAGAAGACCTTGTAAAAGGTAAGAGAGGAGATATGGCTCCGGCGAATATATTAAAATTTCGATAGAAAAATGCGTATTCCCTTTGTTGTATACGCCGATTTTGAATCAATATTATTGCTACCTGGAGATGTTTCTGTGATCTAAGGTGCCCTGTATATTTAGCTCTGGTTGGGAATTGTTGTTCGCAAATTTCGCAGTGATGGGTTGAAGGGGGCGGTTGATCTAATTTAACCTTCTTCGAGGTGGAGGGTGAGTCGTCAGTATTTAGGGGTTGCTTCGAGGTGGTTGATTTGAATTAATTTAAATTGATTTGAATAGAATTTGGCTTACTTTTTGCCCCGCTGGGTTTGTTTCTAGCCCCGTCTATCTAGTCTCGTGTATCTAGCCCCTTCTATCTAGCCCCGTCTAGCCTCCGGTTTGGACTTCCGGTTCCAACTTCGGGCCTCGTATTTAGCCCCGTCTATCTAGTCTCATGTATTTAGACTCGTTGATATATGCAGCCAACTACACACCTAATTTTTTATTCCGCGCGCTCGGAGGTTGAAGCCGGAAGTTCGGTCCGGATGTCAGGACCGGAATCCGGAAGAAGAACCCGGAAGTCGAAACCGGAAGTTGAAACAGGAAGCCCGAAGTTGGAACCGGAAGTCGTAACCGGAAACCAGAAGTCGAAACCGGAAGTCGAAACCGGAAGTCGATACCGAAAGCCGGAAGTTTTTAAGGTCACGGTCAAGGCCGAAGGTGGGGAGGTGGTTCCAGAATTAACTATTTATCCCTACTAAGAGCAAATGATGGTTTACAGCTACTCAAGAAACTAAACTTAGCAGCATGGATCGTAAGAGGCCTACTACAGATAGGTAAATTACATATTCTCGAACGAGAACTAATGCGTAAAAATATGGGAATATGCGGAATATCGGAAACGCACTGGAAAGATCAGGGTCATTTTGAGACCATTGACCATATTATCTATATATCTGGCCAGATCAAGGCAGGACGAAACGGAGTCGCACTGGTAGCAAACAAGAAACGGGCAAAATATGTAGAAGGATACCAAGCCATAAATGACTAAGCTAAATGCTAAGCCGCCAAAAATACACTTACTTCAGTTGTTCATGCCCACCACAGATGCCACGGACGAGGATATTGATACAATGTAACAATTGATTGGGGATACAATAGCACAAATTCCTCTGAAAGACATCCTAGTGGTAATGGGAGATTTCAACGCCAAAATTGGTAACACATTCAATGACGATCACCTACGTAATAATGTGGGGAAGTACGGACTCGGGGTAAGAAATGAAAGGGGAGAATGCCTTTTGCAGTTTGCCATCAATAACATCTTAACTATTGCAAAACACTATGTTTAAACACCACCCACGCCGACTCTCAACATGGATATCCCCAAATGGCTTACCTAAGAATCAAATCGATTATGTATTCATTAGAACTAGATGGAGAACTTCTATTAGAAACGTTAAAGCTAAACCTGGTTCTGACTGTGGATCTGATCATAAACTTCTTCTTGCCATCCTAGCAATTAAACTGCATAGAACAACTAGGCTGACACCCCACAAAAGAATGATAACACCGAAGATAGAAGAATTTCAGGAGGTCCTTAATACCTCTAGAAAACCAAATATCTCCGAGAACATAGACCAATCCTGGCAAGATATCAAAATATGGATCACAGAAGCTACACTTAAAAGTACAAGCAAGAATCAGGCGAAAACACTGGATGTCAAATGCAACCATCCAACTTATAGAGCAGAGGAGAATTTTAAAGATGTCAAACGGAAATATAGAACAAAAGAACCAGCATATGAAACAACTAAATCATCAAATTAAACGAGCGTGCAGATATGATAAAAATAACCAGATTAAGGATATATGTGCGTAGGCTGAACACCATGCTAAACACAATGAGTCCCATGAATTATTCGATAAAATCCGATATTTAGCCAAAGAATTCAAACCACAGACACAAATAATAAAGGATGAAAGGGAGGAAATCATAACAGACAAAGATGCGATTGCGTAAGTCTGGAGACAGTACAAGGTAGTGCAGTAGTGCAAATTCCAAGGTGCACACCATCCTACTGTTTAGAAAAGGAGCCAAACATTCTAAGATCAGAAGTGGTAAAGGCGATTAAAAAACTAAATAACCGTAAAACTGCTGGCACGGATAATATAACATCAGAAATCATCTCCAACTCCATGGGGAGAAAAGGAGTAGATTTAATACACTCATTATGCGAAGCAGTATGGAACACCGAGAAATGACCTTCAGAATGACGTTAGTCAATATTCATCCCACTATTAAAGAAAGGGGATCCTACAGAATGCAACAACTATAGAACAGTTGCATTAATATCACACACCAGTAAAATTATGCGCACCATAATAAACGAGAGACTGAAACCTTTTCTTCTTCCCCAATTATCGGACGAACAGATTGGATTTGTCCCAGGAAAAGGCACAATCGAAAAAATACTGAATATTCGCCAGAACATCGAAAAAGCACGCGAATATAACGTCACAATGTTTATGTGCTTTGTCGACTACTCCAAACCGTTCGACTCCATCAAGTGGGATGCCCTCTAGCAGATCTTAGAGGAAATGGGCACACCTGGCCACCTAATACAACTGATACGGAACCTCTATGAACACAGCACAACAAGGGTCAGAATAGAACAAACTTACTCAAACTAATTTGACGTTAGAGCAGAGGTTAGACAAGGGTGTATCTTGTCACCTATCCTATTTAAGATATATAGTGAGTACGCCATACGCTTGATCATCATCGCCATTCGATCGAACGTCATACGTCAAGTACTCGATTAATGGTATGTGGGGATTGCAGTGGGTGGAAGATGCATAAGTAATCTGAGATATGCCGATGATACTCTTATATAGGCGGCAGATCAACTCGAGGTGAAAATGATCATGACAAGACTGGGAAATATAAGCAAATAGTACGGCTTAAAATTAAACATCAGTTAAACCAAAGATACCATGATAGTAGACCGTAAAACAAACAACTCTCCGCATATACGACAGGCAGCCGGTTTGGAAGTAGTGGATAAATTTATTTATCCCTTTATCTTCCTCATCGCCAACTCAGGAGGTAGCGAAGCCGAAATAAGACGACGGCTAGCAACAACAAGAACGGCCACAACCAAACTGACACGCATATGGAAGGGCACGTCAATTAGTAAAGCTACGAAAATCAGGCTGGTCTCTACTTTGATTTTCCCAATTGCATCATACGCTGCTGAAACCTGGTCGATCAGACAAGCGGACAGAATGAAAATAGATGCATTTGAAATATGGGTTTACCGACGAATGCTCCGAATATCATGGACGCAGCACCGCACTAATGTATCGTTCCTAAAAGAACTAAAAATCGAGGACAGACCAAATTTTAATTTTCCCAATTGCATCATATGCTGCTGAAACCTGGTCGATCAGACAAGCGGACAGAATGAAAATAGATGCATTTGAAATATGGGTTTACCGACGAATGCTCAGAATATCATGGACGCAGCACCGCACTAATGTATCGTTCCTAAAAGAACCTAAAATCGAGGAGAGACTGTCCAAGAGAATAAACCGGAAGAAAGTGCTGTATTGCGGGTACGTCTCCAGAAGACCAGATGCATTAGAAAAGCTGGTGGTTCAAGGCAAAGTCGACGGACGAAGGTCTCGAGGTAGATCTACAACCCGATGGGTAGAAGGAATCAGAAGCTTGACTGGACTCTCTGCACGAGGCCACAGAACTAGCCCAGAACAGAGAGGAGTGGCAAATTGCTTTAAAAATGGTAGAAGCATAGTGCCACCAAACCCTTGTGAGGGTAATAGGACCGAGGAGGAGTTCAGTTAGTTTAATAGATATAACATTGCGGGCTTTACTAAATGATGGAGTATTCATTTCTTATGATTTGCATTTGTTTTGAGCAATCTAACTGAGTTATTAAATAGGATATAGACAGAATTAACAAAGTCTTAATATTTGGTCAAAATTGAATTTCTTTGTGTTTGGTGCTAAATTACTCGGTTAGTTTAATAGACAGGAATTTGCTGCCTTCACTAAATCATAGATAACTCAATTGGTAAGTTATTCACACATTTTGGGTAGTCTAACTATGTTAAAGTGGCTCAAAGAGTTCCTTTGTTTCTTCTTCTTCATTCGAATAGGCCCACTTTGGACCACGCTTGTTCAACTGTTGGTCTTTGACCCAGTATTGTCGCAATTTCTGCCGGTGTAACTCCTTTCTCTCTTCTGTCCAGGGGGTACCTTTCCTTCGAGGTTTTTCCTGCAATCGACGGACTTCCTTCAGGGTGCGTCTCACAGACTGTCTGTTTTTGAGATCTGTTATTCCCAGTTCTTTAATATCCTTCTCGGTCTGTCAAATAAGTGGTACGAAGCTTCTTGTTTTGCCAGAAGGTGAACAGACGGTTGGTTAGTCGGTTTGGAGGTAATCTTGCAATTTGGCCATAGAAAGCTACCCTTCTTTTCCTTGCACCGTCAGAAAGCATCTCAATATGTTCTTAGAGCTAAGAGTTATGCCGCCTTCGGGATTCCCCATCTTCCTTTACCGGGCCTAGGATTTTCCTGAGGATTCTCCTCTCTCTGATTTCCAATTTCTCTATTAGACCCCTTCGGTTCAAGGAAATACACTCCATGGCATATAGGGCTTCTGGTCGTAAGACTGATGTGTAGTGCTTAAGTTTCATGTTGCGTGAGAGGCATTTCTTATTATAAGTGTTCTTAGTCAGCCGATAGGCTAGTTCTAACTTGCTGACTCTCTTGGATAATGATGCTCTTTCTGATAAGTTGGGTTCAATCCATTCGCCGAGATACTTACATTTCTCAGTCCTCTTGATGTTTCCCTGTTCTAGGAACATCTCTCTGTTTGCTTCTCTGATGTTGGTGATGAATTCAGTTTTCTCCAGCGACACTTGAAGACCCACTTTGGCAGCTTGTTTTCTGAGGAAGTTTACCTGCATTGTTGCCATCTCAAGAGAATCAGCAAACAGTGCCATGTCATCTGCAAAGGCCAGGCAATCTACAACCAGTCCATCGTTCTTACGTTCCAGGTAGATACCACTCTGAGCACCCTAATTGTTCAGTTCCTTGCGCCATTCTCTCATAACCTTTTCAAGGACACAGTTGAAGAGACGTGGGAAAAGTCCATCTCCTTGTCTCACTCCAGTTTTTATTTCGAAGCTTTCTGAAATCTCGCATGTAAATTTTACCTTGGAATGGGTGTTGGTCAAAGTTTCTAGGATGAGTCTGCGGTTTTGTTTTTGTTGTCTAGTGCTAGTTCCTGGAGTACTTTGTTAAGCGTTTCTCTATCAATGGAATCGTAGGCCTTCCTAAAATCAAGGCCTTTGTCTATTATTTATTATTTAATTTTATTTATTACCAAGTTTATTTACTCTCGAAAATTTGCAAATTTTAGCCAAAAATGTCCATAAAAGTCTGCACTATTATACTTACTTTTACTAGCTAGTACTGCACGGACGTAGTCTTAATATTAAGCTGACTAAGACGATATCACAATTAAAAATGAAGATTTGAAAAAAATTAGTCGCACAAAAATTTAAATATCGCGAAAAGTTCCTAATTTTTTGCAAAATACGGCGCGAATTTATAAACTATATAGATCTACATTTAATTTGAAGGAGACTGCATGGAAGTAGTCTTGCTACTAACTGAGATATTAAGTCTTAAGTAAAGCAAAGTTTTGTAGTTCAAATCAAGGTTAAAAATTTGTCTCTCACTAAAAGCCAAATATCTCAAAAACTTTTCGCCGATTAGTTTGCAGATTCGTGTAGTAGACAAATCAAGCTTCAACCTAATACCTGATTTAGTATTATCTGTTCGATCCAATCTGTCTAAATTTAGTCTAAACTTGCTTTAAAAACTTGCTCCATGATTTATCCTACTAATACCACTATGCGCTACTACACAAACCCCTCCTAATCCAGACCAAAGTAAACCACAAAATCAATCCAACATGCAACGAGAAATTAATAAATATCGCAATCTAGCAATTCCATCACTAACTATCTTAATCCTCGTCGATACATAACAATCAACCCCAAATGAGCACCGGATCAAAGGGAATCCATTATGGATATCAAGAGCCCTTTGTGGCATTAAAAAAACAGAACACAAACGGGCCCGGTCGTCCCAGACGAGGCATGTTCCCGCTGAGAAGAGGGCGTTAGGTTATTCATGAGATAGTCGGGTCGTACGTTATGCAGACTATATGGACTAGGTAGTGTGTGTGTGCTCTTAGTGTGTATTGCTTTCGGTGTCTTATTCATTGCGGGGCGCGTTTTCAAGAGTAAACGGAGCAGGGCGAATGCAAATTAAATGCATTTTTAAAAAGGTTGTTTTATTCAGTCCCTTCTACGGAGTGTTTGTTTAATAACACAAACTCTGGAATGAGTGTAGACTAGTCTTTATTATTAGCTTGTAACCTGGGGCTTTGCGAAGCTTTCGGTGGTAAATTTGTGGAAATCCGTCGAAAATTTTAGAGGTTATTGGGAAAAAAACGAGCGCGTTTAAGCTGCATGAGGTTTCGCGTTTAGTTCGAGATTGTCGCGTTGTATCGACTAGTACAAGTTGCTAAAGCTACACTAGTTTATAGCGCGAATATCTGGGGATGCTTTTCGCAAAAAAGCATCCGAAAATTCGTCGATTACTGGCGAAAAATTAATAAGAAATTATAAAAGAAAATCTGCAAGAATTCAAGCTTAAAATTTATTTTATATCTAACATAAATTGCTTCAATTTTATTGTCTAATAATAGATAGTGCAGCTATTCACATACTTGTAAATCACCTGCAAGACTTTTAGGAATATTTTTCTGCAAAAATTTCGCAAATGCGCGGAATGGTTTAGAAATGATTGAAGATAATGTGAAAAAGGCTTGACCCAGCTTTTAAGTGCTCTAAGCTGCTCTAACAAGGTTAAAATTGGCAAAACAAGAAAATTAGGAATCGTCGCCAGTTCTCGATTGCAAATTTGGATTATTTAAACAATTTTGCAATAAAAAACAGATTATAGACTAGAAAATCTAGTTTGGTTTAGGAATTACAGACTACAACGTATAAGCCTTTTCTAACCAGACAAAAGTTAGCAATGTAACCTTTCTTTTGCGATTACTGCGAAAGTATGAACGGCAGCAATCTCCGGCTTGTAAATTTGGGATCCTTACTTACTTTTGCACAAAGTACTAGTTTTTAGACTACAAAATGTAGTTTACTTGAGGAACTATAGAGTAAAATTTAGAAACGTTGTGTAACGAGAATAGAATTGGCAGTGAAAGCTTTGTTTCACGATTACTGGGAATATGCGAATCGCCGAAACTTCCGGTTTGCAAGTTTAGATTCCTTACAAAAATTTCTACGAGAAACTTGATTATAGACGACTGAATCTAGTTTGGTTTAGGAAATATAGACAGTAACTTAGAAACCCTGTCTAACCTGACTAAATTTATTAATTCAAGTTTTGTTTCATGACTACAAGAAAAGTACGAATCGTGTCAACTTCCGGTTAACTAATTTGGATTCCTTGCTAAATTTTGCACATAGAACTAAGTTATAGTTTCTGAAATGTAGCTTACTTAAGGAAATATAGACTACATTTGCAAACCCTGTCTAACCAGAGGAAAATTGGCAATGTAAGTTTTGTTTCGCGATAACTGGAAAAGTGCAAATTTAGCAACTTTCGGTTTGCAAATTTAGATTCTTTAGAAAATACTGAACACGAAACTTTTGCATAGATAAGAAAATCTAGTTCGGGTTAGGAGATATAAACTGGAGCTGACAAACCTTTTCTAATCAGAGTAAATTTGAAAATCCAAGCTTTGTTTCACGACTGCGAGAAAAGTACGAATCTCGCGAACTTCCGGTTTGCAAATTTGTATTCTATGATTAATTTTGTAAAAAAAAGTAGTTTATAGATTCAAATATATAGTTTGGGGGAAGATTTATTCGGGGTTTGCCTTATAAAAATCAATTTATTAACGCCGTTCCAAAATTGTCGGTCATTCTGTCCGTATATGTAGCTGTTAAAGGAATCGTAGCTTCTAAAGGAATTTTGATTTGTTTTTTTTAACTGACGTAGTCGAGGAGGTTCTTAACTATAATTTATGAAGATCTGTTCATGCGTTTAATGAGCATCAGCTTATTTCCTACTTGATGAAATTAATCTGCAACCAATTTGACACAAATGTTTGTCTAGTTCCGTATATCCAAACTTGTGTTTGAAAGCTGAGGTGACCGAGAAGGTATAGTTTCTGAAGATCTGCTCAGGCGTTTGATGATCATCAGCTCATTTCCTACTTGACAAAACTTTTTTTGTAAACAATCACGTATTTTCGAGCAAAATTTCAAAGTGGAAACATTAACCCTTTCACCGCCATTCGGGGAGGTGTGACCCGGGGCCCTGAATTTATATAGCGCCGTCCCGGGCGATGTAGCCCGCGGTTTCTTTTTTTACCAGCGGCATCTAGTGATAAAACACTGAGATTATTTGAAGGTTGACAACTCGGCGCCACTCGGAGCGACGCAAGAAGCCGATAGTGGCACCAAAATACGCGTAGCGGCGGGCGGCATCCCCCCGTGCTGCAAAGTCAGATTCGGTGACGGATTAAAAAAGGGTGATATTTCCAACGCCGGCAGCTCGACGGGGACGGCTCGGATCGCCAACCCTTACATACAAAAGTGGCGCGGAAATCCGTTCCGATTTGAACGTGCGCATTTTTAGTCGCTGCGCCCAGAAACGGCGAAACTGCAGCGGTTAGACTGACCGCACCTTCCGGCGAACGGGAGCTGACGTTTGCCCCCAAATAACATTCAAGTTTTTCGCTGTGCCGATTAACTGTTATAAGTGCGACGTCCAATTATTGTAGCCAACGGACCATTCTATAATCCACTGAAAAATCCGGGGGACCATACGTCGTTTATATACAACATACGTCGTTTTATGGCGTCGCAACGCCATCTTCAACGGAATCTGGAATAAGCTCCCACACAAACTAATAAGTTCTATGCCCCATCGAACGGCGTCGGTCCCGTTCCGATCCGCCAATTGGTTCGGACGTCCTAGGTACCACCGCAAAACGCCTCTGGTGTTTTTTTACTTTTTGCGCATTTTTCTCTTTAAACTGCCGCAGATTCCCAAAAAGTCGTTTAAAAATTCTTACCGGAATAGTTGCGGCCGGGAAATAGTATTCGGAGGAGAACGAACCCAATCGGCGACCTGGAGCCCTTTACATAAGTGTAGGGCCCGTGTTGAGCGGTGCCATTTTCGGTTGTACATCAGAAAAATGTACAATCCCATTTGCGCCGCTGCCGCCACTTCCGTCGGGCCGTTTCCGCAAAAACCTCAATTTTTGGGGGGTTTGGCCCTCTGAAGGGGCGCGGCAGGACGGAGGACGAAAGCTGGGGATGCGCAACGTGCGGAGGGACATTCGCAGTTAAAGCATAGAAGACGTTAAAGACATTAAAACACCGAAAATCTGCCTCTTCCGGCGGCATAAAAATAAATAACTACCGGCATTTTCATAAATATTGTCGCTGTGTGTTATTACTTATAATTGACATGGCAGTGAAAGGGTTAAGCACGCATTTACAAACAAATTATTACCAACAACTTAATTAATAAAATAAAATTAAACATTTTTATCACTCATACGCGAAAAGTACATCTTGACGTAGATTATTTAATACGAAAAATGTCACATCTCGTATTTCCACATAATCTGGGCAACGTACACAAATATTCAATATTGCTAAGTTACATTAAAATAAACAAATAAATAAAAATAAAATGAACACAATCAAGACATCGGCATTAAAAAAGTGACGTGAAGTGTCAGAATTTTTATTTCTTAACAAAATAATAATAAAAATTAAAGAAAACATTTTAATGTAAGTATAAATTACATGGTGATACCGGAGACTGAGAAGAGTTCTTATGACGAATCCACACCACCGGAGACAATTAAAAAAGCGAATTCTTCATTTTTGATTCCGTTTTTTTTGGATGGCCCCGGGATACCAAACCTGTAAGAACCCCTCGCATGAGTAGTAAAAAATATTGTTTGTAACACGGGCGAAATTGTCAATTTTGCGCGAGTGCGAATGTGCGCATGAACGAAGTGAGTGCGTACAATTTCGCCCGTGTTACAAAATATACTATTAAGTAACGACCAACCCAAAAAACCTCTAAAAAGTTAAAAAAATCTCTCTTGCCCTTTTAACTTCATTTTGATGATGAGCGTCGCCGCGTCGGAGAACTGCTAAGTAAATCAAATAATAAAACCAGAATACAAATAAATTGATAAGATTGGTAATGATAAGGTATGGATTCTACAAGGACCTACCCTGTGCAAGTAACGTAGGTAAGTAACAAAACAACAATATGCAATCGTTTAGTTTTCAGTTTTGATTAATTTACACTGAAAAATTTGAAAAACATACACAACCGTTAACGCCGTCTGCTTTCGCGTATCTGTCCAATTTGAAACTAGTTGGTATTTTCTATTCTTTATACCTATGTAGGTATAACTAATTATACTCCTTCGCATAGCGGTCCCCCGACGCGGCGAAACTCATCATCAACATATTAAGGTACTTTTAATGAAGTTAAAAGGGCAAGAGAAAAATTAATTTTTTTAACTTTTTTTGTGTCGGGGGTTTCCTGAAAGAGTTATCTAACTATCTTCTCTATCGAAGAAAGCCACGAAAAAGAAAGCTATACTTGACAAACTTAAAATAAACCAGAGAGCTATTGGCAGGAGAATACTTGGGATATCATTAAGAGATAGGAAAACAGATGAATGGATCAGGAGAAGAACAAAGGTTCATGATGTCGTGCGACGCGCCGCCGCTCAGAAATGGGACTGGGCGGGACACGTGGCAAGAGACCAGGATATGTGGAGTGGCAAACTAATTCAATGGAGACCATGGAGCAACAAAAGGAGCATAGGAAGACCGCAAATGAGATGGTGCGACGATTTGAAACGAGCGGCAGGACTGAACTGGTACCAGGTGGCACAAAATCGTGACAACTGGCAAAATAAGAGGGAGGCTCATACTCAAAGGGTAGAAAACAGCTAAATAAAAAAAACACGAGATTGTCATTTTTATTCAAGCACGCAAATTTTTGTTTACATGTGCAATATGTGTCGCGTCGCTCCGCTATCTGGGTACCAAATATTTGATTCTTTAATATGTTCAGCGTTATATGCAATCGTTGTCACTGCATCAGAAGCCTGATTCGATTCACTGTTTTTAGGGTTCGACCTGCAAAATTAAGTTTTGCGCCCAAACTTACCACAGAAGTAACAATTACCAGAAAATCTATAGCTATTCTGATTTAGCTTCCATTGTTTTGATTGTTCATCGCGCTGTTTTACTAATTATGTATGGCTTTTACACTCGTTAAAATCCGTTTTAATTATACGATCTATTTGTCTCGATTTTCAATCATCACATGATTCTATTGGTTCGAAAAGATTTTCAAATTCTGGTACGAAGGAGCCTAATAATATTATTGATAATAACTCATCTGGAATCTTGATTCCATGCGAGTTGCTCCGCTATATGTGTGAAATACATAACATACTGCATCAGGACGACTTAATCCAATTTATTCCACCATTTATTCTTCATCCTCAGCAACTGCTTTTACAACGCAGCTTTCCTTAGCGGTTCCCGAGGTTTGAATACTATTTTGAGACCATCCCACGCTTCTTTCGATGTGCTCGTCTTCTTGGTGTGGTTTAACTGGCCATGTGCAATACTCAAGTTGATCAGCGCTAAGGTTGTTCTTTAACCATGCTGGTTGTTCCAAGATTTTCTCAGGTTCGACACTCGTACCTTCAACATATTGCCACAAATCGTTGAGCACGACAACAACATAAATTGTATTTTTATTACTCATGCGGGGCAAGTACTATTTTGGCGCTCGTTTTTTAGTGCGACAAATGACTGTTTTGTGAATTCAATTATTTGCGTGTGACATGTGTACCTGCCGCACGCAAATTATGCTTGGCGCATAAAAATTTTCAATAAAAACCGAACATATGGGAAAGCACGATAAAGCAGAACCTTCCGGTTTGCAAATTTAGATTCTTTGTTTATTTTTGCACAGGAAACTAGTTCACTTGAGGAAATATAGACTTGTGGGTGTGTGAGCCGCCGTGGTGAACGTCACTCACGGTTTGCAGAGGAATTTATTTACATGAACGATATATATATATATATATAATATATATATATATATATATATATATATATATATATATATATATATATATATTCATATATATATATATATATATATATATAAATATATATATATATATATATATATATATATATATATATATATATATATATATATATATATATATATATATATCGTGAGATATAGGGAATGAGTGGAGCTGGTCTCTTTGAACTGGCCTCGTTGGTTGGTTGCGCCTGACTGTTGAACTGAACTGGAGTCGACTTGCCGACTGTTGCGCCTGACTGTCTTGCTTGACTGTTTGCGTCTGATTGTCGTGTTGATTCGGGAGTCCAGGTATTTTTACTATGTCCAGGTATACTGTTCCCTCATCTGGGGGTGATTATTCGGCAATTTGTTGTTTTGGCGATTACCGATTCTCGGGGAAAACATCTTGTCGTAATTTCCCCGGGGATTACACCATTGACCTTAATAAAATATATTCCGAAATTCGTCCGAAAATACCTGGGTAATTCCCATAATGCCATCGTAAAACTAAAAATACAAATATTTCTCAATCTCGAGGTCGAGGATTATACGTTACCAACCCTAATAAAATATTTTCGGAAATTATCCGAAAATATTTAGGTAGTTAATGTAATGCCCTTGTAAACTAAGAAATTAAAACGAAACGACTCGTGCCGCTACATCACCCGCTTGCCAGTGATAACGCTATGTAGCGTTTGTTGCTTTTGTTGCTTGTTTGTAGACGGTTGACTGCGTTACCGTAGACCTTCGTCATTGTAGACCTCGTTGTTGCAAGCGTCGTAGTAGACGGTTAAATGCGTCATTGTAGTCCTCTGTTGCGGTGTTTGTTCGTAGACGTCTGGTAGACGGTTGAAGTCGTTACCTTAGACGTTTTTTTTGTTGCCGGCGCACACCGGGAAGGATTACGAATTTACGGCGACAAAAATAGAATTTTACAATGTCTCAAAATTAAGCAAAACCACTTAAAATGTATTGTTAGATAACCCACCCATAATACTATAAACAAATAAAAAAATGCGAAAAACTAATTCCATTGGTTGTGGGAACGTGTTAAACATCGCTCTTGTCCCTTAGGTACCAAAAAGGAATTAGTTGCGCTGGATTTTAAACAAAGTAACTACGTCTGTTTTGTGTATGTGTTAAAAAATGGTGAACTTTTTAAATATGGAGCATATAGCTTCAAGTATGTATTTACATGTAATAATATCAAATTTGTAGAAAGTTTTAATCAACACGGTTAAACAAAAAAATTTGTTAACGACTATCGTAAATTGATTTTCGTAAATTATATCGATATCGTAAATTGAAATTTTTTGCAATAAATTGATTTTTGAAAAAAGTTCCGCATAGTACTGTTAAATTAAATATTTTGTAAAACAAAACAAACATTGACAATTCTAGAAAAGCAAAAATCCCGTCCACATCGTTCCACCTTACTTAGAATTACACTTTTTTTCCAGGTAGTCGTAATGACCACCATTTGCAAAAGAGAACTGTTGAATAGAAATGTACTATTTTTTGTATTAAGAGAAAGCTTTATTTTCTTCGTTAAAGTGTAATGAACAATTTTGATGATACGAAAACGATGATTTTGACGAAGATCGGTTGTGAATTTGTAAAAAAAAATTTGTCATATAATTTTTTTTTTCGCTTAAATTTGCATTTTTAATTAATCGTGTACATTTAATATAGACTAATTTTATATTAGCATCATCAGAATGTCATCCATAAGGTAATGTGTGAGACAAAAAATTGAAATGAACTGGATTTTATTTTTGTCGCCGTAAATTCGTAATTCGTCCCAGTGCGGCGTCCTGATAGACGGTTGCATTCGTGATCGTCGTCGCTTTTGCGGAGTGTGTTTGTGGACGTCTGGTTGAACTGGCTGGACCGGTGTGAATGAGTCCACAGGCTGGACTGACTTGGCTGACTGAGTCCACTGGCTGGAATGATGTCTGAGTCCACTGGCTGGAATGATGTCTGAGTCCACTGGCTGGACTGAACTGGACTCGTTGGTTGGTTGCACAGAACTGGAGTCGACTCGCTGACTGTTTGAGGCCTCACTGTCTGGAAGGAAATGTGTGGATTGAACTGGAGTTGACTTGCTGACTGTTTGCGCCTCACTGTCTGGACGGAACTGGCTTCCTTGTAGTATGGGATCCTTCGTTCTATGGCGGTTGTGGGCGCGAGCCCGTGCTTCCGCCGTTGTTTGTTTTGTTTTTCGGTTTTGTTATTTACTCTGTTGTTGTCGTCTGTTGTTGCTTGTCTTTCGGTTTTTTTTTTGCTCCTTGGTTTTCTTCGGTGGGCTTTGTTAGGTTCTGCTTGGCTGCGGGTGGGTCCTCTTTTCTTGGTTGCTTCTTGGTCCTCTCTAGTTGGGCTTTTTTCTTGATTTTTCTTGGTTTGACAGTTTCTTCTTCCTCTTGGTCGGGTTTGCGCATCAGGGCGGCTTCGGTGGGGCTGCATGTGTCCGTCGGTATGACTTTTCTCCGTGGCGCGGCTTCAGTTGCTCTTTTGGGGGCTTCGGTTCTTCTCTTGGTGGTGGCTTCAGTTCTTCTCTTGGTACTTTTGGGGGCGGCATCGGTGGTTGTACTTTTGGGGGCGGCATCGGTGGTTTTCCTTGGGGCGGCTTCGGTTGACTTCTCGGCGGCGGCTTCAGTTGTCTTTTCGGGGGCGGCTTCAGTTGTCTTTTCGGGGGCGGCTACGGTTGTCTTTTCGGGGGCGGTTTCGGTGGGAATTTTGGCGGCGGTTTCGGTGGGCTTTTCGGCGGCGGTTTAGGTGGGCTTTTCGGCTGCGGTTTCGGTGGGCTTTTCGGCGGCGGTTTCGGTGGGCTTTTCGGCGGCGGTTTCGGTGGGATTTTCGGCGGCGGTTTCGGTGGGCTTTTCGGCGGCGGTTTCGGTGGTTTTTCTCCTTTTCATAATGTAGATTATCATTTCCTCGATGACGCTGTCCTCCAAGGTGTCCAGGTACGCTGGGTCAAGATACATTTGTGCGGCGTCTTCGTTGGGGGTTGGCGGTATAAAAGTGGTCATCTTGCGGCTGCGACGGTCGCTGAGACTATGAGGCTTCCTTGTATGGGATCCTTAGTTCAATGGCGGTTTTGGGCGCGAGCCCGTCCTTCCGCCGTCGTTGGTTTTGTTTTCTGTTGTTGTTTTGTTTTTTCTGTTGTTGTCGTCTGTTTTTGTTTGTCCTTCGGTTTTTTTTTTTTTTTTTTAAAGTTAGTTTTTCATTTCGTTTCCTCCTTGGTTTCCTTCTGTGGGCTATGTTAGGTTCTGCTTGGCTGCGGGTGGGTCTTGTTTTCTTAGTTGATTCTTGGTCCTTTGTCTTTCAGTCTTGATTTTATTTGTGCTGGTAGTTGTCTATTTCTCTTGGTCTGGTTGCGCATCGGGCGGTTTCTTTTGGGGGCTTCGGTCGTATTTTTGGGGGTGGCATCGGTGGTTGTATTTTTGGGGTTGGCATCGGTGGTTGTATTTTTGGGGGCGGCGTCGGTGGTTGTATTTTTGGGGGCGGCATCGGTGGAATCTTCGGCGGCGGTTACGGCGGTCTTCTTGGCGGCGGATTCAGTGGGGTATTCGGCGGCGGTTTCGGTGTAATCTTCGGCGGCGGTTTCGGTGTAATCTTCGGCGGCGGTTTCGGTGTAATCTTCGGCGGCGGTTTCGGTGGGAACTTCGGCGGAGGTTTCGGTGGAATCTTCTGCGGCGGTTTCGGTGGTATCTTCGGCGGCGGTTTCGGTGAAATCTTCGGCGGCGGTTTCGGTGGAATCTTCTGCGGCGGTTTCGGTGGAATCTTCGGCGGCGGTTTCGGTGTAATCTTCGGCGGCGGTTTCAGTGTAATCTTCGGCGGCGGTTTCAGTGGGGTATTCGGCGGCGGTTTCGGTGGAATCTTCTGTAGCGGTTGCGGTGGTTTTTTCGGCGGCGGTTTCGGTGTTCTTCTTCCTTTTCATTATGTAGAGAATCATTTCCTCTATAACGCTGTCCTCCAGGGTATCCAGGTAGCCTGGGTCAAGGTACTTTTGCGCGGCTTCGTTGAGGGTTGTTGGAGTAGAGGTTGACATGTTGCAGCTGCGACGGTCGCTGAGACTATGATGAAAAAAAGGCTTCCTTGTTCGGGGGTCCAGGTATTTATACTATGTCCAGGTATACTGGTCCCTCATCTGAGGGTGATTATTCGTCAATTTGGTGTTTTGCCGATTACCGATTTTCGGAAAAAACATCTTGTCGTATTTCCCCGGGGATTACACCATTGCACCAATAATAAAATATTTTCCGAAATTCGTCCGAAAACCTTGGTAATCCCCGTAATGCCTTAGTAAAACTTAGTAAAAATACAAATATTTCTTAATCTGGTCGTGGATTACATTACCGACCCTAATAAAATATTTTCGGATTGTTCGAAATTGTACGAAAATATTTAGGTAATTATTGTAATGCCCTCGTAAACTAAGAAATAAAAATGTAACGGCTCGTTGCCGCTACAGACTACAATTTATAATTCTTGTCTAACCAGAGTAAAAATGTTAATGCAAGCTATGTTTCGCAATTACTGGGAAAGTACGAATCAACTTCCGGTGTGCAAATTTTGATTATTTGCTTAAATTTGCACAGAAACCTAGGTTATAGACTAACAAATGTAGTTTACTTGAGGAAATATAGACTACAATTTACAAACATTGTCTAACCAGAGTAAAATTATCAATGCAAGTTTGTTCCGCGATTTCTGGGAAAGTACGAACCGTAGCAACTTCCGGTTTGCAAATTTGGATTCTTTGCTTAATTTTGCACAAGAAACTAGTTTATAGACTTAAAAATGTAGTTTACTTGAGGAAATATAGACTACAATTTACAAACCTTGCCTAACAAGAGTAAAATTGGCAATACAAGCTATGTTTCGCTATTACTGGGAAAGTACAAACCGCAGCAACTTCCAGTTTGCCAATTTGGATTGCTTGCTTAATTTTGCACAAGAAACTAGTTTTTAGACTAAACAATATAGTTTACTTGAGGAATACTAGACTACAATTTACAAACTTGAGGAATACTAGACTACAATTTACAAAGCTTGTCTAACCAGAGTAAAATTAGCAATGCAAGCTTTGTTTCGGGATTGATGGAAAAGTACTAATCTCAGCAATTTCTGTATTGCAGATTTAGTTTCTTTAGAAAATCGTCTATAAGAATCTGGTTTATAAACTGCAAAATCTAGTTTATTTTAGGAGATATATTTAATCTCGTCAGTCCAGTTTTGTTTGTCTGTTAACTCTTATCGGCTTAGCCTTGTACGAGTGGTCTATATGGTGTGCGAAATTTATGAGTCGTTGTCTACAAGACTAAGCAAGGGCGAGCGAAAATAATCTTTAAATATGAGTGGACAAGTGCAATAAATTAGCGTGCGGATCGCAGAGGGCGTACGTAACCGTTCTCTATTGTTCTCTGTGCAAAATTATCTGCGGAGCGCGCTGAGTTACGGCCGGGCTTATAAATAATATACCGATATTTCAGATGAGATTTCCCCGGCCGCGAATGCTACAGACAGCGAAAGGAAATCGTAAAGTGCGCCCTCAGTTTTTGACGGAATTTAGCGCGATTTATTGCAAATTAAAGCTCGCTCCTTCGCCTGCAACTTTCATTTCGGACTTTTTTACCTAAAGTTACTCCTTCCCGCAAAAAAAATTATAAAATGTTAAGAGACGTTGATGTTTGGTTTTGTTTTAGTCAAAGCGCGATAAGATTTTTTTTGTTGCGAAATTTGCGCTAGTTTTAGCTCAAAATCTTATTCTATTCACAAAATTCTACCCGACAAACTTATATACTTTTTGCAACTCACATCTAGTTGGAATGTATAGCACTAGTCGAGAAACTTCAAGCTAGTCGATTCTAGTTTCAAATCTTCAAGCTAACGCTTTCGCAGTTTTCGCTTAATATTTCCGGAAATAATTAACGGAATTTAGTGCTAATTGCTGCAAATTTAAGCTCAATGCTTCACATACAAGTTTTATTTGAAACATTTCTTCGCAAAGTCGCTAGTTTTTACAAAAAAAATTAGTAAAAACTACCCTAACTTAACCTATCTTTTCAATCTTGCTAGTGATCGCAGAAACAAATGTTTCTGTTAATCTGGATGGCCACGAAGCTATTTTGCTTTTAATTGGCAAAGTTTTCGCGAGTTTTTTTTGCGCGCGAATTTAATTGATTGGGGAGAGCTTTTCCTTCCTCTGTGCTTTCAATTAGTTTCGGACAAAAAGTTTGATGGACTAAGTGTCTAGCTAATTGCGAGTCGTTGGCCCGACCAATAAAAGTATGTTAATGCACCCTCGAAGTCTCGACTTCCGCCCTCAAGAGATCGTTAAAACCAATAACTTCTGCTCGGAGAAAAGAACTCGATTAATATTAGCAAGTTTGCACACAATTTGCAAATTCATTAACTTTTTAGCAGCTTGGTGCTTTATATTAGCTCATTTATATACAGACTAAACTCACATACTCCAACTAGTTTTGCAGCACACCGAAAATCTAACAGCAGATTCGAAACATTGTACAATTATTTGCCTACGTTTGTGTGAAGATTGCTCGACAACTAGTTGGACTAGCACAAATTAGTATGTATCAGTTTGTAGAGGCTATAATTAGCTATGTTTGTTATAACTTTGGTATAATTAGTCCAAATGGTTTAGTTATAGTTGTTAAAGTTTTGACAACTAGACTTTTTGTCTTTCAAAACATTGTAGATTTAGTTGCCTAAGTTTGAGTGAAGATAACTCGGGAACTAGTTGAATTAACACAAATTAGTATGCATCAATTCGTAGGGGCTTTAATTAGCTATGTTTGGTGTAGGTTTGGTGTAGTTAGTTCAAATGGTTTAGTTGTAGCTGACAAAGTTTTGACAAGTAAACTGTCTGGCTTTCAAAACATTGTAGAGTAAATTGCCTTAGTTTGAGTGAATATAACTCGAGAACTAGTTGAACTAGCAATAATTAGTATGTTTCAGTTTGTAGAGGCTTTAACTGGCTATGTTTGTTCTAAGTTTGGTGTAGTTATTCCAATTGGCTTAGTTGTACTTGATAAAGATTTGACAGCTAGATTTTTTTACTTTCCAAACATTGCAGATTTAGTTGCCTAAGTTTGAGCGAAGATAACTCGGGAACTAGTTGGACTAGTAACAACTAGTATGTATCAGTTTGTAGAGGCTTTAATTAGCTATGTTTGTTTTAAGTTTAGTGTAGTTAGTCCAAATGGTATAGTTGTAGTTGATAAAGTTTTCACAACTCAATTTTTTGGCTTTCAAAAAATTGTAGATTAAGTTGCCTTAGTTAGCGTGAAGATAACTCGGGAACTAGTTGGACTAGCACAAATTAGTTTATATCAGCTTGCAGAGGCATTAGTTGGCTATGTTTGTTGTAAGTTTTGTGTAGTTAGTCCAAATGGGTTAGAAGTAGTTGATAAAGCTTTGACGACTAAACTTTTTGGCTTTTAAAACATTGTAGATATAGTTGCCTAAGTTTGAGTGAAGATAACTTGGGAACTAGTTGGGCTAGCAAAAATTAGTATGTGTCAGTTTGTAGAGGCTTTAATTAGCTATGTTTGTTATAAGTTTGGTGTAGTTAGTCCAAATGGTTAAGTTGTAGTTGATGTTAATTTAACAACTGAATGTTTTAACAACTAAACTTTTTGGCTTTCAAAACATTGTAGATTTAGTTGCCTAGGTTTGTGTGAAGATAGGTTTTTCGGGTACTAGTTGGACTAATAGTAATAAGTATATATCAGTTTGTAGAGGCTTTTATTAGCTATGGCTGCTCTAAGATTGGTGTAGTTAGTCCAAATGGTTTAGTTGTAGTTGATACAGCTTTGACAACCAACCTCTTTGTGTTTTAAATCATTGCAGATTTAGTTGCCAAAGTTTCAGTGAAGATAACTCTGGAACTAGTTGGACTAGCACAAATTAGTATGTATCACTTTGTAGAGGCTTTAATTAGCCATGTTTGGTCTAAGTTTGGTGTAGTTGGTCCAAATGGTTTAGTTGTAGCTGATAAAGTTTTGATAGCTAAACTTTCTGGCTTTCAAAACATTGTAGATTTAGTTGCCTACTTTGAGTGGAGATAACTCGAGAACTAGTTGGACTAGTACACATTGGTGCGGGTCAGCTTGCAGAGAATTTAATTTATTACATTTACACTAAATCTGTAATAGCTAGTCTAACTAGTTTGGCTTATACCATGTAGCTTATCAAAACTTATCAACGTTATTTTTAAATCTGCATTCTTGAATGAAGTGATTGCAATTTAGATTTAGAAATTTCTAGGAAGTAGAAGCGACTTAGTAGATAATCTAGCGTATAGATTAGATTGGTAATTAGTCTACAGCAAAGTTGAGTGTGTAGTACGTGTGGATGGGAGAAGGGTAGATTAGATGATGGTGTTAGTTAAGATCGGGCGATTAAATCCGCGTGCGAAAAGACTGTCGCGTGTCATCGACGCCAATTATCCCCCGACCCTCCGAAACTATTACGCGAAATCTAATTATTCGCAATATGCCTGGAATTCCGAGACGACAATTTGCACTAATTTGCACCTATTATATCTGCCCGTCTTAACTGTACCGTTTGCACCGATTTCGCGTCGAGATAGACTTAATTGGGAAGCCGTTTTCATATCTGCCTGCCTCGCGCTCTCGCTCACACCCCGCGCACGCCAATCCCGCCCTCTCTCTCGCTCGGTGCTAATCCCACGCGCACTTCTCATCCTCGCTAATTCGCACACTGAATTATTCAATAAAACAGACACGCTTTCTCTGTCTCTGTCTATTACGCGAATTATTCCATAATTTTGCGGCTTTTTCGCACGCTAATTCATTCTGCCCGTTCCTGTTGACAATTTGATTAACTGTACAAATCTTAAATTACTATCAAAACAAAATATATCATACAAACAAGACAAGACAAGACTAGTCAAGACAAGATTACACAGGCAAGACTAGACAGACAAGACTAGACAGACAAGACTAGACAGACAAGACTAGACAGACAAGGCTAGACAGACAAGACTAGACAGACAAGACTAGACAGACAAGACTAGACAGACAAGACTAGACAGACAAGACTAGACAGACAAGACTAGACAGACAAGACTAGACAAACAAGACTAGACAGACAAAACTAGACAGACAAGACTAGACAGACAAGACTAGACAGACAAGACTAGACTGACAAGACTAGACAGAAAAGACTAGGCAGACAAGACTAGACAGACAAGACTAGACAGACAAGACTAGACTGACAAGACTAGACAGAAAAGACTAGGCAGACAAGACTAGACAGACAAGACTAGACAGACAACACTAGACAGACAAGACTAGACAGACAAGACTAGACAGACAAGACTAGACAGACAAGACTAGACAGACAAGACTAGACAGACAAGACTAGACAGACAAGACTAGACAGACAAGACTAGACAGACAAGACTAGACAGACAAGGCTAGACAGACAAGACTAGACAGACAAGACTAGACAGACAAGACTAGACAGACAAGACTAGACAGACAAGACTAGACAGACAAGACTAGACAGACAAGACTAGACAGACAAGACTAGACAGACAAGACTAGACAGACAAGACTAGACAGACAAGACTAGACAGACAAGACTAGACAGACAAGACTAGACAGACAAGACTAGACAGACAAGACTAGACAGACAAGACTAGACAGACAAGACTAGACAGACAAGACTAGACAGACAAGACTAGACAGACAAGACTAGACAGACAAGACTAGACAGACAAGACTAGACAGACAAGACTAGACAGACAAGACTAGACAGACAAGACTAGACAGACAAGACTAGACAGACAAGACTAGACAGACAAGACTAGACAGACAAGACTAGACAGACAAGACTAGACAGACAAGACTAGACAGACAAGACTAGACAGACAAGACTAGACAGACAAGACTAGACAGACAAGACTAGACAGACAAGACTAGACAGACAAGACTAGACAGACAAGACTAGACAGACAAGACTAGACAGACAAGACTAGACAGACAAGACTAGACAGACAAGACTAGACAGACAAGACTAGACAGACAAGACTAGACAGACAAGACTAGACAGACAAGACTAGACAGACAAGACTAGACAGACAAGACTAGACAGACAAGACTAGACAGACAAGACTAGACAGACAAGACTAGACAGACAAGACTAGACAGACAAGACTAGACAGACAAGACTAGACAGACAAGACTAGACAGACAAGACTAGACAGACAAGACTAGACAGACAAGACTAGACAGACAAGACTAGACAGACAAGACTAGACAGACAAGACTAGACAGACAAGACTAGACAGACAAGACTAGACAGACAAGACTAGACAGACAAGACTAGACAGACAAGACTAGACAGACAAGACTAGACAGACAAGACTAGACAGACAAGACTAGACAGACAAGACTAGACAGACAAGACTAGACAGACAAGACTAGACAGACAAGACTAGACAGACAAGACTAGACAGACAAGACTAGACAGACAAGACTAGACAGACAAGACTAGACAGACAAGACTAGACAGACAAGACTAGACAGACAAGACTAGACAGACAAGACTAGACAGACAAGACTAGACAGACAAGACTAGACAGACAAGACTAGACAGACAAGACTAGACAGACAAGACTAGACAGACAAGACTAGACAGACAAGACTAGACAGACAAGACTAGACAGACAAGACTAGACAGACAAGACTAGACAGACAAGACTAGACAGACAAGACTAGACAGACAAGACTAGACAGACAAGACTAGACAGACAAGACTAGACAGACAAGACTAGACAGACAAGACTAGACAGACAAGACTAGACAGACAAGACTAGACAGACAAGACTAGACAGACAAGACTAGACAGACAAGACTAGACAGACAAGACTAGACAGACAAGACTAGACAGACAAGACTAGACAGACAAGACTAGACAGACAAGACTAGACAGACAAGACTAGACAGACAAGACTAGACAGACAAGACTAGACAGACAAGACTAGACAGACAAGACTAGACAGACAAGACTAGACAGACAAGACTAGACAGACAAGACTAGACAGACAAGACTAGACAGACAAGACTAGACAGACAAGACTAGACAGACAAGACTAGACAGACAAGACTAGACAGACAAGACTAGACAGACAAGACTAGACATAATATCACACGAAACACAAAGAAGCTAACATGGACGACTAGATATGTGACGAAAAGACCGAAAAATGGTTTATCACACGACTGCATAACTAATACGACAGAAGACGAAAGACGATATCGAAACGAGTAAGGGACAATAAAAATAACAGTAAGGAAACAATTGGTACAAACACCACCACCCACCTGAAGTAATGCTCACGCAGTTCCGGGTGGAGTGTAGTGTAGAGACAGAGGAGGGGGTTTAGTGGGTATGCTGGTCTCGAAGAACTCGATCAGAGAGCCCCACACTACACGGGTTTGAATATCCGGTGTGCAACAATGCATTCCCCCTCCTCTCTGAAAAAAAAAAAAAAAAAAAAAAAAAAAAAAAAAAAAAGACAAGACTAGACAGACAAGACTAGACAGACAAGACTAGACAGACAAGACTAGACAGACAAGACTAGACAGACAAGACTAGACAGACAAGACTAGACAGACAAGACTAGACAGACAAGACTAGACAGACAAGACTAGACAGACAAGACTAGACAGACAAGACTAGACAGACAAGACTAGACAGACAAGACTAGACAGACAAGACTAGACAGACAAGACTAGACAGACAAGACTAGACAGACAAGACTAGACAGACAAGACTAGACAGACAAGACTAGACAGACAAGACTAGACAGACAAGACTAGACAGACAAGACTAGACAGACAAGACTAGACAGACAAGACTAGACAGACAAGACTAGACAGACAAGACTAGACAGACAAGACTAGATTGACAAGACTAGACAGACAAGACTAGACGGACCAGACTAGACAGACAAGACTAGAGAGACAAGACTAGACAGACAAGTCTAGACCGAGACTAGACAGACAAGACTTTTTTTTTAGAGAGGAGGGGGAATGCATTGTTGCACACCGGATATTCAAACCCGTGTAGTGTGGCTCTCTGATCGAGTTCTTTGTGATCAGCATACCCACTAAACCCCCCCCCCCGTCTCTACACTACACTCCACCCGGAACTGCGGGAGCAATACTTCAGGTGGATGGTGCTGTTTGTACCAATTTTTTCCTTATCGTTCTTTTTATTGTCCTTTACTCGTTTCGATTTCGTCTTTCCTCTTTTGTCGTATTAGTTATGTAGCCGTATGATAACCCAATTTTCGGTCTTTTCGTCACATATCTAGTCGTCCATGTTAGCGTCTTTGTGTCTCGTGTGATATTATAATCGCCTCCATTCTCTCTCCATTTGTTCTTTTCCCAACATGATTTCGGCTATGTAAGCTTGTACTGCATCCCAGTTATGCTCACTTTCTAACATAACTTCCATGATGTTCTGTTCTTCTAGTTTTGTACTCGACTCCGCGAGTCGAGTTCTTTCGTTCTCTGATTCTGTACACATGAAGATAGTGTGTTGTGCGTCGTCTGGGATATGACCGCAATAAAAACACTCCGCAGTGTACCTTTTTTTAAACCTTTCGAGGTATGCGTTGAAGCACCCATGACCAGTGAGGGCCTGTGTAAGATGGTAACTCATACGTCCGTGTGACCTTTCATACCATGCTGTTACGTTAGGGATAAGTCTGTGTGTCCACCTTCCACTAGTGTCGTTATCCCATCTTGTTTGCCATCGGTCCATGAGTCTCTTACGTGCTCTCTCCTTAGCGGCTGCTCTTTCATGTTTTAATTCCTTTTTCGCCCTGTGTTTTTGCAGGTCTTCGTAGACTTCTTGTTTCTCGCGAATCAGTAAGTCTATTGGGGGCGCGCTTGCAAGTACCAGCGCCGCGGCCTCCGAAACCGTTCTGTAGGCAGAAATTACTCTTAGAGCACAGACAGACAAGACTACTAGACAGACAAGACAGACAAGACTAGACAAACAAGACTAGACAAACAAGACTAGACAGACACGACTAGATAGACAAGACTAGACAGACAAGACTAGACAGACAAGACTAGACAGACAAGACTAGACAGACAAGACTAGACAGACAAGACTAGACAGACAAGACTAGACAGACAAGACTAGACAGACAAGACTAGACAGACAAGACTAGACAGACAAGACTAGACAGACAAGACTAGACAGACAAGACTAGACAGACAAGACTAGACAGACAAGACTAGACAGACAAGACTAGACAGACAAGACTAGACAGACAAGACTAGACAGACAAGACTAGACAGACAAGACTAGACAGACAAGACTAGACAGACAAGACTAGACAGACAAGACTAGACAGACAAGACTAGACAGACAAGACTAGACAGACAAGACTAGACAGACAAGACTAGACAGACAAGACTAGACAGACAAGACTAGACAGACAAGACTAGACAGACAAGACTAGACAGACAAGACTAGACAGACAAGACTAGACAGACAAGACTAGACAGACAAGACTAGACAGACAAGACTAGACAGACAAGACTAGACAGACAAGACTAGACAGACAAGACTAGACAGACAAGACTAGACAGACAAGACTAGACTGACAAGACTAGTCAGACAAGACTAGACAGACAAGACTAGACAGACAAGACTAGACAGACAAGACTAGACAGACAAGACTAGACAGACAAGACTAGACAGACAAGACTAGACAGACAAGACTAGACAGACAAGACTAGACAGACAAGACTAGACAGACAAGACTAGACAGACAAGACTAGACAGACAAGACTAGACAGACAAGACTAGACAGACAAGACTAGACAGACAAGACTAGACAGACAAGACTAGACAGACAAGACTAGACAGACAAGACTAGACAGACAAGACTAGACAGACAAGACTAGACAGACAAGACTAGACAGACAAGACTAGACAGACAAGACTAGACAGACAAGACTAGACAGACAAGACTAGACAGACAAGACTAGACAGACAAGACTAGACAGACAAGACTAGACAGACAAGACTAGACAGACAAGACTAGACAGACAAGACTAGACAGACAAGACTAGACAGACAAGACTAGACAGACAAGACTAGACAGACAAGACTAGACAGACAAGACTAGACAGACAAGACTAGACAGACAAGACTAGACAGACAAGACTAGACAGACAAGACTAGACAGACAAGACTAGACAGACAAGACTAGACAGACAAGACTAGACAGACAAGACTAGACAGACAAGACTAGACAGACAAGACTAGACAGACAAGACTAGACAGACAAGACTAGACAGACAAGACTAGACAGACAAGACTAGACAGACAAGACTAGACAGACAAGACTAGACAGACAAGACTAGACAGACAAGACTAGACAGACAAGACTAGACAGACAAGACTAGACAGACAAGACTAGACAGACAAGACTAGACAGACAAGACTAGACAGACAAGACTAGACAGACAAGACTAGACAGACAAGACTAGACAGACAAGACTAGACAGACAAGACTAGACAGACAAGACTAGACAGACAAGACTAGACAGACAAGACTAGACAGACAAGACTAGACAGACAAGACTAGACAGACAAGACTAGACAGACAAGACTAGACAGACAAGACTAGACAGACAAGACTAGACAGACAAGACTAGACAGACAAGACTAGACAGTCAAGAATCAAATCTCTGATTTCGCGGAGATTTTAAGTGCGTCAATAAATGACAAGATAAACCCACTTGAAGATTATATTACGGAACTCACCTACCAAATAAACTGTCTAAGGCTCGAAAATGGAAATCTAAATGAAAAATTATCGAAAATACAAATACACACGATAGGCGAGAATTCAAAAAAAACGATTGTCACCGAGGCTAATCTACGCGACACCGAAACCCGAAACGTTCCACGTACAAAAAATGTTGTACAGAACGAAACTTTAATCGTTCAGTCAGGTAGCGTACAATCAGCTGATATAGAAAAGGAGTCTGATATAGGGAGGTGGGAAACCCAAAATAAATACGTGAAAAGAACTAGTCGTTCAAAGTTAATTATTGGCACGAAAACGGAAGCTGTTGAAATAAAGGCAATCACGAAACTTGCACATTTACATCTCTCACGTTTGGAACGTCAGTTAACTGAAAGCGATGTAATAGCCTACTTGAGTGGCAAAAACTTTAACAACATTCAGTGTAAAAAGATGTCTTCTAAGCGGCCCGAGGAATATTCCTCTTTTAATCTCTCACTGCCAATTGAAAACCTAGAAGATATCAATAAGCCAGATATGACCTCGTTATGCCCACGTAAACCGTTTTTTGTTTAAACATGGAGAAGAACATACGTTAAAAAAACATACGTAAAACATAACATACGTAAGAAAATATAACTGTAACAATCAAGAAACTCTACAAATAAACCATAATTTGTTATAATATATGAATATACAAAGTTTAAAACAAAAAATTAGCGAAATTGAAATTTTGACCTCAGAACTGCAACCAGATTTTTTATGTTTAGCCGAGACATGGTTTAACGATACTATACAAGTACGAATCGAAAACTATTCACATATTAGTTCATTCTGTCGTACGAACGCCATTGTGAACTGTGTAAACTGTGAAACAATCTTAAATCTTGTCTCAATCGGAAAACAAATCGAAATTTGTGGTATACAGTGGAAGAATTCGGAAAACAAAGTAGTAATGATATGCATTTACAGACCACCGGCACGATGCTTAACCACATTTATGATGCAACTAGAAACCAATATAGACAATATTTTCAATGTACAGGATGAGTTAATAATAGTAGGTGACTTCAACATCCACTTTGAAACCAACTCCAAAGAAAAAGGTAATCTAGTACATTTAATGAGGTCTTATGGGCTTGATTATAAAGTTGCGGTCTCTACTAGGGAAACGAAAACTTTTAGTAGTATCATTTATAATTTATTTGTAAAAAGAAATTTGCCTGCTACAGTCTCGGTAGGAGATAACACAAAATCCGATCATAAGTATACTTTGTTATCTATTCCCTTCAACGATTTAAATCAAAAAATAAACAAAACCATTTTTATTCTAGAAACTTAAGTGCAGTCAATAGAAGAAAATTTCTCAGAGCCTTAACTGAAGAAACATGAGAGAGCAGTTCTTCATTAGAAGATTGTAACAAAAAAACGACAGAATTCATAAAGTTATTACAATTAAATTTCTTTAATTCATTTCCGCTGAAGAGAGTAAAATGTACACCAAAAACATGGATAACAGAAGAAATGAGAATAGCCAGCACTCAACTAAAAGACTTACATCTTCTACAGAAAAGTTACCCGATATTAGCAACCAAATATACTTATGAAAAAAATAAACGTCAACGATTGGTAAAACAAACTAAACGAAACTACTATAATGAGAGAATAGAGGATGCAACTAATAAACAAAAGGCATAATCAGTGAGATATCTAATAAATCTATAGGAAAAAAACCCTATAACAACTGAGGGCCTCAATGCAATAAGTGGACAAGTCCAGTTATGCACATTTTTCAGGAGAGAGGAAAACCGTTTTACTGGTGTATATGTTTGGAAAAATTAACTTTTCTGCTTCCATTATGTTCATTTGTTGTCCCAAGGTTTTATAATCGTGTTATATATTTGTTTATAATAATATTGTAATAACAAAAATATGGATTATATTTTGGACATGTCCACTTTTTACAAAGTATTGAGGAAATATTAAGTAATGTTGATAATAAAAGACCCATTATTTTGAATATGTTTATTTCTAATAGACTCTAATACAATTTCTAGTACACTCATAAGTATTGTTTCTTCAACTAAACTAAATTTAACATATGAATACGGAAGCTACTAATCAGATTCATACTCAAAACATGACTTGTTCTTATTTTGTTCTTGTCTTCTCCTGTACAAGAACTGAACAAATGTTCAGTTCTTGTACAGGATTATGTAGATACGTTAGATAGACATGTCTAAATAATAACCCGTATTTTGAGAAAAATAGAGTCCAGTTATTTCATTGGACCCCTCAATTATGGAACTTGGAAAGAGCTTCTCTATCGAAACTGAAATAGCTTCAACATTTAATAATTTTTTTAGGATTGCACCAGCACAGGTGACTAAAAATATAATTCCCAGCAAAATTTCGAATGGTCATATTCTCACAAGGAACAACAGTGTGTATTTTAAAGAGTTTACGTGTATGGAAGATATGGATATCATCCACAAATTAAAAAACCCAGCCAATTGCGAGTTGTGACTCGCGCACCGAGGGTTCCGTGCAAACTTGTAAGTAAGCTATCTTTTTTTATGGAGGACGTAGCAAGCACATTCAGTTAACTTGACAAGTGGCCCTCCTAACATCACGACCATCTTAGTACCGCTGTTGTCGCTGTCGTACGATGGAATTCTACCCTATATTTTATTACCGTACATCCCCCATTCACTATGAGTGTTTAGGGGTTCTGGAACTTCACTATTTGTTTTTACTGCTCAATTTTGCCTGTATACCTATATACCCTGTATAAAGGTATACAGGGTATTTTTTTTAAATAACGCGAATATTTTTAAACCTATAAAAAGAAAACTTTATTTTAGTATTACACTTATTCACTAACTTATATTAAGATCTAACTATTTCTAGATAAAGTAATATATTAACTATTTGTAGATCTATTTCGATACTCTTAACATTCAGTTGTTCAATTGACTGCTTTTGGGCAATTGACTACCAAAAAATATAGGGCGTACGTGATTTAAGTATATGTCGATTATAAAGAAAAATTAGACGAAATATAATATATACAGGATGTTACGGGACTTGAGTATGTCGCAAGTCGGTTATAAACAAGCAAATTTAGACATAATATATACCCTGTATATATTATGTATATAGAGCGTACTTGATGAAATGCATAACGAATATAAACAAAGAAAAACAGCTTTGTGCCGACACATAATTATTAACCATCGGACCTAACCGAGGAGGACCTAACTGTATGCAACCCATATGTTTCTGCTGTCTGACAATACCACGCAACACATTAGTGTATTTTCATAAGTTTCAAATAGTAAATTCGCATTTTTCTTGTAATTAAACTAAATATTTACGGTTTTCAGATTTCTCCCTTTACATGTGCTGTAAGACACCGCTTCTTGCCAAATTTCATGATTCTAGGTCAACGGGAAGTACCCTATAGGTTTTGATTCCCTTGTGAAGCAAAATACGACAAAATACTAAATAATCCCTGCACAACAGCATGGCTGTTTAGATACAAGTCAACAACTACTGCTATCGAACAACTTTACACGAATATCATTAATGAAGTAGATATGGGAAACTGTCTATAGGCATATTCTGTGATTTGTCAAAGGCGTTTGACTGCGTATCGCAAACGAAATTAATAGAAAAATTGAATCTATGTGGAATAAGAGGAAAAGCGGGAAGATGGTTCCAGTCATATATTTCCAACCGGTTTCAATATGTGAAAGTTGGAAAGGCCACTTCGAAATCAACATCTACTTCTTTTGGGGTCCCACAGGGAACAATTTTAGCGCCGCCACTTTTTCTATTTACATTGCGGACTTGATATATTATATCGGAGCCGACATTTGCACAATTTACGCTGACGATATCAGTGTATCCATTTCTAGGTCAAATATGTAAGAGACAGAACAAGCTGCAAATAATATATTAGCAAAAATGTATAAATGATTCTCTGCCAATAATTTATATTTAAACCTTAGAAAAACTAAATATATTTGTTTCCAAACAAATAGGTCCAAATATAAAGAAGATATTATCTCAGAATTAATAATTCTAAAATAGAAAGAACTAAGATAGATCATGTGGCCATTTCATGAAAATCTCAAAAGGAATTACAAAACGTGAAGGTACTAAGAAGCGCTAATCTGGACTCAGAGCACTACCTCTCAAAGATCAAAACAAGACTCCAGCCTAGAAACACTAGATGACACAGAACCTCCAAAATGGTAAGATTTGACGTCGAGCGACTCAAGAACAGTCAAGAACTAAGTCAGAGACTGAACAACACAGACCTAAACAACTGGGACCAACTGAAGGAGACTCTTGTCAAGGCGGCCAATGAACTCGCTCTTCTCGCTAGAAGAAGGAAGCATCCGTCGTGGACTGAAGACTGTGACAATGCAATAGCCCAAAGACAGATAGCCTGGCTGAAGTGGAATTCTAAAAAGGGACATAAAATTGGCATTCAATTTTGGAACAAAGAAAGGTTACAGCCAAGATAATTCGAGGAACCAAACGAACCTTCACACAAAACCAACTAACCCAAATCGAAGAGAGCTTTGCTAAGAATAATTCTAGAGATTTCTTTGGAACCTTTAAGCAGGCACTCAGAAAATACGCTCTGCCAAGCCTCCACTTCTGAGACTCACAAGGCAAACTGGCTGATAACGACAAGGGCAACTGCCACCTTTTGGCTCAGTACTTTAAAAATCTACTCAACTGTGACCCACCCAGCGAAGTCTTCGACTATAAACAAACCCCACCAAACCCGGACTCGTTTGACCGTTCATTGGAAGAAGTTGGCCAAATCATTCAACTTCTTAAGAATAATAAGGCAGCTTGCAAAGCAATGCCGTTGCCGAGCTAACCGAGATAATCCAGGACATCTGGGAAACAGAGAAATTACCACCCGATTGGAAATCTGCTCTGATCCATCCGCTTCACAAAAAGGGAGATTTTACGAATCTAAACAACTACCGTGCAATTTCTCTCGTCCCGGTAATATACAAGATTCTCTCGAAGGGGTTACAAACAAGGGCAGAAAATCAGTTGGATAGTCAACTGGGAGAATACCAGGGGGGCTTCAGGGAGAGAGATCATGTGTTGAACAGATCCTTAATCTTAAAACTGTACTTGCATACTCCAAGATGAGAAACCGCAAGGTGGTCATCACCTTTGTTGATTTTAGGAAGGCCTACGATTCCATTGATAGAGAAACGCTTAACAAAGTGCTCCAGGAACTAGCACTAGACAACAAAACCCGCAGACTAATCCTAGAAACTTTGACCAACACGCATTCCAAGGTTAAATTTAAAGGCGGGATTTCAGAAAGCTTCGAAATAAAAACTGGAGTGAGGCAAGGAGATGGACTTACCCCACTTCTCTTCAACTGTGTCCTTGAAAAGGTTATGAGAGAATAGCGCAAGGATCTGAACAATTTGGGTGCTCAGAGTGGTATCTACCTGGGACGTAAGAACGATGGACTGGTTGTAGATTGCTTGGACTTTGCAGATGACGTGGCACTGTTTGCTGTTTCTCTTGAGATGGCAACAATGCAGGTAAACTGCCTCAGAAAACAGGCTGCCAAAGTGGGTCTTCAAGTGTCGCTGGAGAAAACAGAATTCTTCACAAACATCAGAGAAGCAAACAGTGAGATGTTACTAGAACAGGGAAACATCAAAAGGACTAAGAAATTTAAGTATCTCGGCGAATAGATTGAACCCAACTTATCAGAAAGAGCATCATTGTCCGGGAGAGTCAGCAAGTTAGAACTAGCCTATTAGCTGACTAAGAACACTTACAATAAGGAATGTCAAGCAACCTGAAACTTAAGCACTACACGTCAGTCTTACCACCAGCAGCTCTGTATGCCATGGAGTGTCTTTCCTTGAACCGATGGGGTCTAATAGAGAAATTGGAAATCAGAGAGAAAAGAATCCTCAGGAAGATCCTAGGCCCGGCAAAGGAAGGTGGGGAATTTCGAAGACGACATAACTCTGAGCTCTACGAACATATTGAGATGCTCTCTGACTGTGCAAGGAAAAGAAGTGTAGCTTTTTATGGCCACGTTGCAAGATTGCCTCCAAACTGACTAACCAACCGTCTGTTCACCTTCTAGTAAAACAAGAAGCTTCGTACCACTTGGTTGACAGAGATTGAAAAGGATATTAAAGAACTGGGAATAACAGATCTCAAAAACAGACAGTCTGTGAGACGCACCCTGAAGGAAGTGCGTGGATTTCAGGAAAAATCTCGAAGGAAAGGTAACCCCTGGACAGAAGAGAGAATGGAGTTACACCGGCAGAAGATGCGACAATACTGGGCAAAGGTCAAAGCCCAACAGTTGAACAAGCGTGGTCCAAAGTAGGCCTATTCGAAAGAAGAAGAAGAAGAAAGAACTAAGAATAGTAAGTTCCTTGGTGTATTTCTGGAGGAACATCTGAAATGGGAGGTCATGACGGACGCAATCACAGCAAAACTACTTGGAAAAGCGTACTTACTAAGGAAGGTGCGTGATTTAATAGGAAAACCGTTTTTAATGAAGGTGTACTTACTATTCTTAGTTCTTTCTTCTTCTTCTTCTTTCGAATAGGCCTACTTTGGACCACGCTTGTTCAACTGTTGGACTTTGACCTTTGTCCAGTATTGTCGCATCTTCTGCCGGTGTAACTCCTTTCTCTCTTCTGTCCAGCGGTTACCTTTCCTTCGAGGTTTTTCCTGAAAGTACCATGCGGAAGTAGTGTCTATCCTAGCCTATGGGATTTTAGTTTGCGCATCATCTCCACTCTCAAAAAAGATTAATTAGAATTATTACAGGAATTAATGTAAACGAGTCGTGTAAGTCAGAATTAATACAATTAAATATTTTAACTGATCCATCAATTTACCTGTGGGAAGTGGCATGTCATATCTTCAAAGATAGACATAAATTTCTTACAAATAAAGACATGCATAGTGTTAACACAAGAAGTGCGTCCAATCTTCGTACCAAAAAGAGTTTTTCAATCTTACTCTTTGTAGTGCAGCGCCTAGTCGACTAGGTATTAAACTATTCAATAATCTGCCAGATAGATTCAAAGAAAAAAAGTCCTACAAATTGTTTTGCTAAACAACTAAAGAATTCTTTATAAACAATTGTTATTACTCCATACATGATTTTTTTAATCAGTGTTAATCCTTTCAAGAACTACAATTTATAATTTATATTCATTAGGTACTGTTTATTATTTCTTTTATTATGCTATTCGTAATATTTAACCTATCTGTTAATTTTATTGTCATTTTTACTTTTGCATAATGTTTATATGACTTATCTTATATGTATACTGTACATCACAAGATAAATAAGTGCTTTGATTTGATTTGACTAGACAGACAAGACTAGATAGACAAGACTAGACAGACAAGTCTAGACAGACAAGACTAGACAGACAAGACTAGACAGACAAGACTAGACAGACAAGACTAGACAGACAAGACTAGACAGACAAGACTAGACAGACAAGACTAGACAGACAAGACTAGACAGACAAGACTAGACAGACAAGACTAGACAGACAAGACTAGACAGACAAGACTAGACAGACAAGACTAGACAGACAAGACTAGACAGACAAGACTAGACAGACAAGACTAGACAGACAAGACTAGACAGACAAGACTAGACAGACAAGACTAGACAGACAAGACTAGACAGACAAGACTAGACAGACAAGACTAGACAGACAAGACTAGACAGACAAGACTAGACAGACAAGACTAGACAGACAAGACTAGACAGACAAGACTAGACAGACAAGACTAGACAGACAAGACTAGACAGACAAGACTAGACAGACAAGACTAGACAGACAACACTAGACAGACAAGACTAGACAGACAAGACTAGACAGACAAGACTAGACAGACAAGACTAAACAGACAAGACTAGACAGACAAGACTAGACAGACAAGACTAGACAGACAAGACTAGACAGACAAGACTAGACAGACAAGACTAGACAGACAAGACTAGACAGACAAGACTAGACAGACAAGACTAGACAGACAAGACTAGACAGACAAGACTAGACAGACAAGACTAGACAGACAAGACTAGACAGACAAGAATAGACAGACAAGACTAGACAGACAAGACTAGACAGACAAGACTAGACAGACAAGACTAGACAGACAAGACTAGACAGACAAGACTAGACAGACAAGACTAGACAGACAAGACTAGACAGACAAGACTAGACAGACAAGACTAGACAGACAAGACTAGACAGACAAGACTAGACAGACAAGACTAGACAGACAAGACTAGACAGACAAGACTAGACAGACAAGACTAGACAGACAAGACTAGACAGACAAGACTAGACAGACAAGACTAGACAGACAAGACTAGACAGACAAGACTAGACAGACAAGACTAGACAGACAAGACTAGACAGACAAGACTAGACAGACAAGACTAGACAGACAAGACTAGACAGACAAGACTAGACAGACAAGACTAGACAGACAAGACTAGACAGACAAGACTAGACAGACAAGACTAGACAGACAAGACTAGACAGACAAGACTAGACAGACAAGACTAGGCAGACAAGACTAGACAGACAAGACTAGACAGACAAGACTAGACAGACAAGACTAGACAGACAAGACTAGACAGACAAGACTAGACAGACAAGACTAGACCGACAAGACTAGACAGACAAGTCTAGACAGACAAGACTAGACAGACAAGACTAGACGGACAAATAATCTGTCAAATTTGACATGCAATTAACGTAGCATGTCAGATATGACAAGCTCGTGTTCTTCCCCATCAAATTAAATTTAATTTCGTTGAAATTCCTCGGGACGATGATAACAATAACCGACCGAAGAGGAAAATATAACAAAACACACACAACGAGCAGGCACGAGTCTTTTGATGTTATTTCTTGCGAGGGGAGCGGAGGCGGGGGCTGCCGAGCTTATTACTTTAAATTCCGTAATAATATTACTTTCGGCTATTACGTTCGCAAAGCAGTCGCGTGCGCCTCGTTATGAGATTTGCAAAGAATGTTTGCATAACGAGACTGTTTTTTTTTGCGGTCTGTTGGTAGTCTTGGAAGCAACTAGTCGGACGCTGGGAAAGCATGTCATTAAAATTTAACAAGACGTCGCCATTAAGGTTTTCTATTGTCTCTCATAGAATGAAAAAACTTGACAGATCAAGCTTGACAGATCAAGTTTGACAGATCAAACTTGACGGATCAAACTTGACAGATCCAATTTGACAGATCAAACTTGACAGATCCAACTTGACAGATCAAACTTGATAGATTCAACTTGACATATCAAACTTGACAGATCAAACTTGACAGATCAAACTTGACAGATCCAGCTTGACAGATCAAACTTGACAGATTAAATTTGACAGAGCTTGACAGATCAAGCTTGACAGATCTAACTTGACAGATCAAACTTGACAGATCCAACTTGACATACCAAACTTGATAGAACAAACTTTACAGATCAAACTTGACAGATCAAACTTGACAGATCCAACTTGACATATCACACTTGACAGATCAAACTTTACAGATCAAACTTGACGGATCAAACTTGACAGGTCAAACTTGACAGATCAAACTTGACAGATCCAACTTGATAGATCAAACTTGACAGATCAAACTTAACAGATCAAATTTGACAGATCAAACGTGACAGATCAAACTTGACAGATCAAACTTGACAGATCAAACTTTACTTATTATAGTCTTGTCTGTAAAATCTTAGCTTCACAGTTTTGTCTATCTAATCTTGACTACATTATGTCTATCTCTGTATCCATGTCTATATTTTGTTGCAAAAGTTAAACTTAATTAAAATGAAATTTTGTAAAAAAGATCAAACGGTCGTGCAAAACGGTCAGTAATAACAAGTAGAGAGATAAGGGAAAACGCGAAATTTCAAAAAGAGAGACAATGGAAATTAATAAACAAAGGAGGCACCCCGAGCGCGAATTAATTAAAAACAAAATGCCGACGCGAATTTTAATCAACGCGCGTAAGGTGTAGTCTAATTAGCTTTTCAATATTCGCAGACAATTCCGTGTAGTGGTGCTGCTGTTCGGAGGGAACGGGTAGTTAGCGAGGACGGGCCATCATCAAAGAACTTTCATTAAACTAATTAAATAAATGAGAGCGAACGGGAGGGAGAGAGTGAATCCACGGCCTTCTATGTGTTTATACTAACACAGATAGAAACTCGTGTAGCGGCGGCCGGGGAGGGTATTCCGGCGGGGGCGAATTAGCGCCCGGTTTTGCAAAACAAGCGACTGCTGAAAGTGGGAGATTAGCCTCCTTTGATACTTTACGAAGCTACGTGTGCCGATTATTAAATTTTCTGCAAACCGACTCCCTCCGTCCGTCTCACCCCTCGCCAAAAATTCGCCAATTCGTTTATTAATAATGATTTTCCTCTACACACTCAAATTCTCTCCTTCTCTCACTTTCGTCCTCCCGCTCGTCCATTCAACCTTTATTGCTTTATCGATTCTAACGGTTTCCTTTCCGGCTTTATTAAAGAAAATCTCGACTAAGTCGACGACCCGAAATACCTTTACACTAATGAGCGAATTTCATTAACTAACATAAAAAAAGACCAAACATAGATTAAATGCACAAGATTAGACAGACAAGTCTAGACAAACAAGACCAAACCTACAAGGTTAGGTTAGGTTATACGAGACTAGACAAACAAGACTAGTCAGACATGAAAGACAACACTAGAAAGACATCACTAAACAATACTAGACTAGACAGACCGTACAGACCGAACAGACCAGACAGACCGGACAGGCCTGACAGACCGAATAGACTGTACAGGCCGGGCAAACCGGATAGACCAGACAGACCAGACAGTGCAGATAGACCAGACAGACCAGACAGACCAGACAGACCAGACAGACCAGACAGACCAGACAGACCAGACAGACCAGACAGACCAGACAGACCAGACAGACCAGACAGACCAGGCAGACCAGGCAGACCAGACAGACCAGACAGACCAGACAGACCAGACAGACCAGACAGATCAGACAAATCAGACAGACCAGACAGACCAGACAGACCAGACCGACCAGACCGACCAGACCGACCAGACCGACCAGACCGAACAGACAGACCAGACCAACCAGACCGACCAGACCGACCAGACCGACCAGACAGACCAGACAGACCAGACAGACCAGACAGACCAGACAGACCAGGCAGACCAGACAGACCAGACAGACCAGACAGACCAGACAGACCGGACAGACCAGACCGACCAGACAGACCAGAGAGACCAGACAGACCAGACAGACCCGACAGACCAGACAGTCCAAACAGACCAGACAGACCAGACCGACCAGACTTACCTATCCTTATTTACCTTATCTAGTCTGTCTGGTCTGGTGAATAACAGAGATATAATATTCGCCGCGTTCCACATTATAGTACAAACTTTCCTGAGCCTCTGCAATAAGTGTCTTGAGACTCTTGTCGGGGAGTGGTTTCCAGCTGCAGGAAAGAACTTAATATAAAATAATACCAAATAAACCAGGGAATTGCGTAAAAGACTTTGGGTTTTAATTAGTTTACTCTCTGTGGCCGGCAAAATATTGGACTAGTTACTAATCTCCTGAATGGAATACCATAACCATACAATCTCCTTAGCCACAATCAATTAGGTTTCCGTAAGAGTGTTGGAACAGTGGACGCCATTAGATTGTAGTTTTAGTGGTGACGACTTGTACTGCGACCTTCGTAGATCTATTGTACCCCACCCTCTTCCTCGTTGGTATACTTACCCATTTAGAGCGCCTCCTCTAGTGAGCTAGTAGAGCGCCTCAACTGCGGAGGCTCTTATCCTGGATCATCTGGAACCACAGGACATTCACCTGGAGGAGCTGCAGGTTCTGGAACTGGTTGCTTTGGAGCAAACTGCGGTGGCACTTATCTAGGTTCAACTGGAACTACTGAACATTCAGCTAGAAGATCTGCAGGTTCTGTAACTGGTTGCGTAGGAGGAAACTGTGGAAGATCCTATACTGGAACATCAGGATCTACGGGACATTCAGCTGGAGGAAGTGCAGGCTCTGGAACTAGTTGCGTAGAAGGAAACTGTGGAGGCTCTTATCCTGGATCATCTGGATCCACTGGACTTTCAGCTGGAGGAGCTGCAGGCTATGGAACTTGTTGCGTAGGAGGAAACTGTGGAGGCTCTTATCCTGGATCATCTGGAGCCACTGGACATTCAGCTGGAGGAGCTGCAGGTTCTGAAACTGGAGGAGCTGCAGGCTATGGAACTTGTTGCGTAGGAGGAAACTGTGGAGGCTCTTATCCTGGATCATCTGGAGCCACTGGACATTCAGCTAGAGGAGCTGCAGGTTCTGAAACTGGTTGCGTAGGAGCAAACTGCGGTGGCACTTAGCCTAGTTCATCTGGAGCCACTGGACATTCAGCTGGAGGAGCTGCAGGTTCTGGAACTGGTTGTGTAGGTGGAAACTGCGGAAGCTCTTATCCTGAATCATCTGGAATCACTGGACATTCTGCTGGATGAGCTGCAGGTCCTGGAACTGGATGCGTAGGAGCAAAATGTGGAGGATTTTATCCTGATTCATCTGGCGTTAGTGGACATTCTGCAGGCTACGAAACTGGTTTTGTAGGACGAAATTGTGGAATATCTTGTTCATCTGGACATTCAATTGGAGGCTCAGAAAATGGTTGGAAATTGTGATGGATCTTATCCTGGGGCTTCCGGACATCCTACAGGAGGCTTTCCAATTACTGGTTGTGTAGGTGGGAAATGTGATCCTAACCCTGGTTTATCTTCACCTATTGGTGATGTGACAGGTGGAGCTGGAGAAAACGGCGTTGGTAGCGTTGAAGGAAACTGTGGAGGATCTTTCCCAGGAACTCCTGGACATTCCACAGCAGGCACTCCAGGAACTGGGTGTGTAGGAGGAAAATGTGGAGGGTCTTGGCTCAATCCTGGCTCAACCGGCTGCGTTGGTGGCAACTGCGGAGGCTCTTACCCTATTGTAGGTTCTTCCGGATGTACTGGAACAAGTTGTGGAACTTACCCAGGAGGCTCTCCTTAAGCTGGTTGTACCACTCCGGGAGGATGTGGAGCAAAAGATTCCAAATATACCGAAAGTTTCCCAGGGCCATCCGGTAGCATTCACGATAGCAAACCAGCTTCAAGTGCAACAAGAGCTGCAAGTTATCCAGGACATGGAACCGAAGGAATCAAAGGACCCGATTTTCCACAAGGAACTACAGGCGGAAAATATACTAGAAGCTTCCAGTCTAATTCCTTTAGGAATTTCAGGATCTGGGTGGGTTTCCAGAATTGCAACTCCGCTGCGTTCAAACAGTGGGCGCCAAGATACATATGTCTCTTGCGGAGTAATCTTCCGCAGTCTTTGAGCAGATATATGGGGATTTCCTCTGCCGAACCACAGAATCTGCATCTTCCTCTAGGCCTAGAGTCTTAAGGTGATTTTAAGTTTGCAGTGTCCTGTCAGGACTCCTGTCATAATTCGAAGCTTGTACCTGTTTAGTTGCAGGCAAGCTTTTGTTCTTTTCTGGTTAACAGTCCCAGCATTACTTTGGATTGCTCAACACTGGAAGTTCTTTTAAGGTTTTTATCTATTGTTCTTCACACTCATACTGCAAAAGCGTTCCGGACCTATGGAAGGATTACTGGATCCATTGTTTGCTAGGTGATCGGCTTCTTCGTTTCCGTATATACCAGTGTGTGCTGGTACCCAGTATAGCGTTACTTTATTTATCTCTGTCAAGCTTGTTTAGCTTTCCCACACAGTCCCATATCAGTTTGGATCTGATGGTGTAGGAGTTAATGGCCTTGATAGCTGCTCGGCTGTCTGACAGGATAGCAATTCGTTTTTTCCGATAATTCCTGTCGAGGTTAAATTGTGCACATCTTTCGATTGCGTGTATCTCTTGCTTGGAAGATACTTGAGAATGTTCCCACGGATTCGAAGTGTTTGGTTCGAGGTCCAAACACTTCTGCACCAGTATCTTCCTTCTTCTTCGAACCATCTGTATACCTCTTGATAGCATTTTGCTCTATGTGGTAAGCTGAGGATTCGTCGCTCCAATCGGCTGTACTACTACACATTGCTGTCTAGTTTTTCCCGAAATGGTATTTGCATACCATTTCGTCTCTTGGTGCTTCCAGTCGGAGGATTTTGGCAGCGAGGCTGTTCTGGTCTCTGCTCCCGATTATTTTACCTCTGCCTTGACCTTGACCTCTGAACTTGCCGTGGTGAAGGAGCTTGAGTATCTTAGTGACCCTAAGAGCTAAGTCGGCACAGCTACTGGTGGGGACTCCTGCGCCGAACAGGTCAAAGGTGAAAGATCAGACTAAGAGAGATAGACACCCTACCCGGCTGTGTCGTGTGTGTCGAGTGTCGTGGCCATGGGTCTGCACAAGGGTTAACGACGCCGCAGCAGTTTATCTTTTAGTGATATCTGTTCCTATATACCGGTCTCTCTGCTGTACGCTGACCTTGTCCTGCCTGCATTGAATCTGGGGACCTAGGCTTAACCGCACGGGTCAAGTGGTATGATACCTACAATAATCTTTGTCTCCAAGCTAATGGTGGAACAGCCTATGCCGATAGCTGCGTGGTCACGTGAAAGCGATGGTCGTTAGTAGGTCGAACTAAGGAAAATGGCGAACTCCTGTTTCAATCAGCCTTCTTGTAGGAATGCGGGGCTCTGCTGCAAGTGACTCTTTATTTCCGTAGCTTCTCGTGGGACCAAATATGGATACAACGGAAAAAAAAATATTAAAGGATCGAGTGACTCCTCAAGCTCACCCAAACCAAAGGCTGAAGACCTTGCCAAAAGCCCAGAAATGCATATGGAAAGCACTGGGGTGCATACAAAGGAGATAAAACTCCTATTGAGCAGCAACGAGGAACTCGCTGACAACCTTATGGGTCTAAAAACAAAAGACCCAAAGAAGCAGGGGATGTGCGGCGCTGCCAAAAAAAGGATGAAGTTCCTAATCAGAGCGGGCTTAACGGAGGAAGAGGTTACGGATAAGGCATTACTGCCTAGCAATCCCAAATCCTCAGAATCCAATAAGCGTCAGCGTTCCAAAGGGATCAGTCCTGAAAAGAGCCTAAGCAAGCGAGCCAAAAGTCAGGCAGTGTCTATGGCTCATCAAGCAATTACCTGTAAAGGCTACCCTGAAAGCCTTATGACGGAGGACCAAATCAAAGGTCCAGAAAGCCATCCTGGATGCTATTATAAATGGGGAGAGAAGGGCTTTTAAGCCCGCTTTCTTGCAGGCGCACCAGCGTCCAGGATGGTTAGCACTGACTTGGCGTGAACCAAGCGACTGCTGAATGGGTGAAGTGCCTTTAGGCTCAACTTCAAGCATGGGAGGGAGCCGATCTGAAGTTTGTTGAAGCGGCAGAGATGCCGCGCGACGAAATCTTCATCGGATACTTCCCAAATAACATAGAGGAGAAGTCCGCAAGGATTCTCGCTCTAGTAGAAGGTCAAAACTTTCTAGCTGAACCTCTTAATCGCCAATCCGGTGGCCCTCTCTACAACAAGGTACAACGGAGTCAGATCCAGCAGCAGTTCCATTACTGCTATCGTGCATGACCCCATCGCCCTCGTGATGCAGACACACGCCAGCGGTTGAATCCTCATATAGGCCAGCTTGGTTCTACTTCCCCACGCAACTGCCCCGTAAGTAATCGCAGGTCTCACTATCATAGTGTAAATCCATCGCAGGATTGTGGGGTTACAACCCCACGTTTTCCCTGCCAGATTTCTGCACACCATTAGAGTGCGTTTGGCTTCTCCTACCAATGCTTCAGCGTGTCTATTCCATACGAGTTTGCTATCTAGTGTTATACCCATATACCTCATCTCCTGTCTGTATTTGTACTACCCTACCATCTAACAGTATGGGCTGTAGGCAGTTTAGTTTTCTCTTTCTAGTAAATGGTATCACCGTGGTTTTGCTCGGGTTGAGTCTCAGTCCCACTGTTTGACACCATCTACTAGCTACTTTGAGGCCTCTATGCGATATCACATAGCGTTCCCTCAGACTTCCTTCTGGCTATGATGACTATATCGTCGGCGTAACCTTGACATTTGAAGTCTAGGTCGTTCAGCCTAGCCAGTAATTCATCAACTACCAGGCTCCACATCAGTGTTGATAGAACACCTCCCTGTTGGTACCCTCGAGTTGTGGAGATCTTAATGGTGTCTCTTCAAACTTGTGCCTCCACCGTTCTGCTTCTTAGCATTTCTCCCATCCACATTGAGATAGTGCTGTCGATATTCTTTCTTTCGAGAGCCGCTTTGACAGAATCGTGCGAGGTGTTATCAAAGGCTCTTTATATATCAAAGAAGGACGCCATCTATATATCGCTACTTCCTTTGTCTCTAGTGCTGCTTCTATTTCATTTGTCAGATGATACAGGGCGGTTTCTGTGGATTGCCCTGCTGCTCTGTATGCATGCTGACAGTTGTGAAGTGGTGCACCTACCAGCACTATTGTTCTGAGGTAATTGTCAACTACCTTCTCCATTGTCTTTAAGGTAAAAGATGTTAGACTAATGGGTCTAAATGACTTCGGTTGAATGGTGTCTTTTTTCAGGCCATGGTAGCCCTTCTCCATAGCTCCGGTATGTATCCGAGTGCTAAACTACTTCTAAAGATATTTAGAAGGTACGGCATTAGTTCTCTCCCTCCTTGTAGGAAGTCGGAAATTAGTCCTTCTACATCTGGGGCCTTAAATGGCTGGAAATTGCCTATAGCCCATCTGATTCTGTTTTCCGTACAAATGGACGCGGCCCTCCTCCAGTCAGCCCGACTTGGTCTCCGTGGTTGCATTAAGCCCTCGGTCTTTTTGTATTTTCTACATCCCGGAAAATGGGTTTCAAGTAGGAGGAGAGCTCTCTGGGCGCCATTAACAAAGTAATTAGTTTCGTGAAGGAAAGTAAGTCTAAGCACTGTACCATTATCGCACTATACATATCTGGAGCATTTGATTACGCCTGGTGGTCACTAATAATACACAGACTAGTTATCAACAAATGCCTTAATAACCTAATTAACCTAGCACGAGAGTATTTTAACAGACGAAAGGCCATAATACCTAAGCCAGACATTACAGTCCAGAAATCTGTACACAAAGGTTGCCCAGAGGACTCTAGATTAGGTCCTACGTACTGGAACATTCTATATAATACTATTTTCGAGATTTACCTCCAGAAGAGAACGAACACAGTGGCATATGTCGATGATACTATGTTACTCGTATCCAGAGACACAATATGCGGACACAAGACGAATCAGGCATCGGAGGCTTTGCATTCATATGCACCTAACTATGCAATGGGCAACTAAATATCAATGCTTCGAAAACAGAAACATTATTTTTCGGTAGATCCCCAACAAAAAAACGATCTGTATTTAGCCTTGGAGGGCTTTGAAGTAAGAACACGTAGAAAGGTTTCATGAGAAGAGGATATCAACCAAAGTCATATTTTGTCAATGCCATGGAAAAAGAGATAATGGAGGGCCGAGAAAAAGAAGGGTATCGTAACAGGCATAGTGCCTAAAACCTGAAGCGAAGAAGAAGAAAGGGCCAAAATCAAACGCCAAGACCACATTAAGTGTTTAGGTGTTATTATCGACGAGTGTATCAACTACAAACAACACATCAAACAAGCATGTGTTACTTCCAAGCAATACTGCTCAAGATTATGGCTCGTATCTAGGGTGGAATGAGGTTCGGGGAAAGCTAATATAGCATTAATCTTTAGAGGAGCTATCGAACCAGGCCTGCTATATGGCGTGTCTATCAGATACAAAGCGCGCGGTGTTTGTACGTCAATAGCGGTGAGAGCTTACCTCACCGCAACGACAGAGGCGGCGTGTGTAGTCTCTGTGCTTCTTCCATCCGACTTAAAAGCAGCATTATATGGGTCAAAATTTAAAACTTAAATTTTGAGTAGAAATATCTCAAGTTTGAGAAAAGTTAGAAAGTTGATGTTAACATTTTTGAATTCCACAGACTTTTTTCTAGGTATCTATTAAGTTTTGTCCTCCTACCGCTCACAGTTTACTCGCAATAATAAAAATTGCAACAACCTACAAGTTGTTTTTTTAAATTAGGAACTAATTTAAAACTTAAGTTTTGAGTCAAAATAACTCAAGTTTGAGAAAAGTTAGAAAGTTGCTGTGAAAATTTTTGAATTCCTCAGAGTTTTTTCTACGTGTCTGTTGAGTTTTGTTCTCCTACCACTTGCAGTTTATTCGCAATAATTAAAATTGCAACAATCTGCAAGTTGTTTTTAAAAATTAGGTACAAATTTAAAACTTAAGTTTTGAGTAAAAATATATCAAGTTCGAGAAGAGTTAGAAAGTTTCTATTAACATTTTTGAATTCCTCAGAGTTTTTTCTACGTGTCTGCTGAGATTTGCTTTCCTCCTGCTTGCAGTTTATTCGCAATAATAAAAATTTCAACAACCTGCAAGTTGTTTTTAAAAATTAGGAACAAATTTAAAACCTAGGTTTTGAGTCAAAATATCTGAAGTTTAGGAAAAGCTAGAAAGTTGCTGTTAACGTTTTTGAATTTCTCGGAGTTTTTTCTAAGTATCTGTTGAGGTTTATTCTCCTACCGCTTGCAATTTATTCGCAATAATAAAAATTGTAACAACCTACAAGTTGTTTTTCTTTTTTAATTAGGAACAAATTTAAAACTTAAATTTTGAGTCAAAATATTTCAAGTTTGAGAAAAGTTATAAAGTTGATGTTCACATTTTTGAATTCCTCAGTGTTTTATCTATGTGCCTGTTTTGTTCTCCTGCTGCTTGCAGTTTATTCGCAATAATAAAAATTGCAACAAACTGCAAGTTTTTTTTTTAATTAGGAACAAATTTAAAACTTAAGTTTTGAGTCAAAATGGGGGATCAATGGAGCAGGCTACCCTAGAGGAACTTTGCAATTAACGCGTTTCCAAATCTAATTGAACAGACAATATATATATATATATATATATATATATATATATATATATATATATATATATATATATATATGTCTAGTTTGCCTAGCCTGTCTGGTCTGCCTAGTCTGTCTAATATGACTGGTCTGGCTGGTATGTCTGGTTTGTCTGGTCTGTCTGGTCTCGCTGGCCAGCCTGGTATGGCTGGTCTGTCTGGTCGAGCTGGTCTATCTTGTCTGTCTCGTCTGTCTTGTCTGTCTAGTCTTGTCTGTCTAGCCATGTCTGTCTAGTCTTGTCTGTCTAGTCTTGTCTGCCTAGTCTTGTCTTTCTAGTCTTGTCTCTCTAATCTTGTCTGTATAGTCTTGTCTGTCTAGTCTTGTCTTTCTAGTCTTTTCTGTATAGTCTTGTCTGTCTAGTCCTGTATGTCTAATCTTGTCTGTCTAGTCTTGTCTGTCTAATCTTGTCTGTCTAATCTTGTATGTCTTGTCTTGTCTGCCTAGTCTTATTTGTCTAGTCCACTTTAATTGCTTGTCACAATGGAGACAAGACTGTCTCCATAGATAAAACTGTCATATTTAATAGAATAGTAACTGGCAAGATTCTAAGTCCTAATTATGGAAGCTTTGATAAATAAATTTGTTTATTTTGTAAGAAAATTAAAATCGTGCAGGTGGGCACGTGCGCGTCTTCTGGCAGTCCTTGGTGTAGTCTGGAGTGCCATAAATATGCATTTCTATAATGCGCCGGCCGATGCGCCGCGACGCCCCGGCTTTATACGATATATATTGAAATACGGAAATCGAATGACGCGACGCGATGCGGTTTCCATATTTCACTCTCCGCGTAACCAACATTCTTCTCAATCCTCTTTCCCTTTTAGATTTTGCTTTATTTACATTTCACTGATAAGACAGAATTTACTGTTTCACAAAACTGTCCTTACATTATCAGTCAAAACTGAGTTGTCACATAACTGTCATTATATTATCCGTCAAAGCTGAGTTATCACAAATCTGTCATTATATTATCTGTCAAAACTGAGTTGTCACAAAAGAGTCATAATATTTGTCAAAGCTGAGTTATCACAAAACTGTCATTATATTATCTGACAAAGCTGAGTTGTCACAAAACTGTCATTATATTATCTGTAAAACTCAGTTGTCACAAAACTGTCATATTATCTGTCAAATCTGAGTTGTTAAAACACTGTCATTATATTATCTGACAAAACTGAGTTGTCACAAAACTGTCATTACATTATTTGTCAAAACGGAGTTGTCACAAAACTGTCATATTTTGTGTCAAAGCTGAGTTGTCACAAAACTGTCATTATATTATCTCACAAAGCTGAGTTGTCACAATACTGTCTTTATATTATCTGTCAAAACTTATTGAATCTTGATTGTCATAATATCTGTCAAAATTGACAAATCCGACAACGTCAGTCTCTCTGTCTTTAATCTGACAGTTGAGAAATTCGCGAATAAATTAAATAATTGCTGAACTAAACTTGAAAGTAAATGTACTGGAGTAATTCATCTCCGTTTGTAGTTTGAGAATAGACTCTTTCATAGTGAAATTATTTTGTGCGCATGCGTCAATTTCCGCCATGTTTTTCGGACACTTTTTGACGTATAACTAATGAAAATAGCAAAATGTGCTTTAATATTCCCGCTTTTTAAACATGGTGAACGCGTATGCGCTTAGCTATTTGTAAAAAAGTCTAGAATTAGTCCGAGTCTCTGTAATTGTCGAAACAAACTTTTTTGTCTAATATTCTTAGACTAATTACAAATTCTCTCTATTTACAAATCTTGATAAACTGTCATAATATCTGTCAAATTACTCTTGTCAACTTCATTAAATCTTTGCAGATACAATATTGTTTGTTTAAAACATCTTATAAAACCTTGACTGCTTTAACCTGACCCAATAGCCCAGTTATGCGTGACGTCCATCTGGATTGAAACGGTTTCTAAAATCTTAGCTATGACAGTTTAATCTGTCAAACCATATTAAGCCTTGATGACCATAAAATGACCTTGACTTATAATAGATTGACATTATCTGTCAAAAGTGACATATGTCTGGTGGTAAGACATAAGCAGTGCAAGTTTTCGCAGGTTAATTTGGTTGCAGGTGTAATCATGTATTAATTAAGCGGACACGCGTCTAGGATTACCGACATTATGTACGGTCGGATTTCCCCCGCGTATTGATTAGGTTTTAATTAAATCAGGACCGGATTAGCTTCCACCTCAAACACGCCGTTTTCATCATCCTGAAAATCCGCACGTCATTATCAACATTACACTACATTCCGAAACTGAAAAATTGTGACAAGTCAGTATTGACACGTACACATTGTGTTAATCGAGGTTTGATATGTTAGTATTGATAGATAAGGTTATGACAATCAAGCTCTAATAAATTTGACAAGCAAGTTTTGACAGATACAATTATGACTGTTTAAAACACATAAATATGACAGTCAAGACATTATGAATTTGACAAGTTGGTCCTGATATGCCCAATTATGGTCTTCAAGGTTTAATAAGATTGACACTGCAGTCTTGACACACCAGTTTGTAACAGTTAAGTTTGACAAGTCAGTTTTGACATATACACATTGTGTCAAACGTGGTTTAAATAGTTTGATATGTTAGTATCGACAGTTAATATTATTTTGACAAGTTAGTCCTGACATACACAATTATAGTCTTGAAGATATAATAAGATTGACAATGCAGTTTTGACACTCCAATTTGTTACAGATAAGTTTGACAAGTCACTTTTGACAGATACACATTCTGTCAATCGAGATTTAATCGGCTTGATATCTTAGTTTTGACAGATAAGATTATGACAATCAGGGTTTTATAAATTTGATAAGTAAGTTTTGACATATACAATTATGACTGTTTGACACACATAAATATGACAACCAAGATATTATAAATTTGACAAGCTAGTCCTGACATACATAATTATAGTCTTCAAGGTTTAATAAGATTGACAATGGAGTCTTGACACACCAATATGTTACAGTTAAGTTTGACAAATCAGTTTTGACATATACACATTGTGTCAATCGATGTTTAATCAGTTTAATTTGTTAGTTTTGACAAGTAAGGTTATGATAATCAAGGATTTATAAATTTGACAAATAAGTTTTGACAGATACAATTATGACTGTTTGACACACATAAATATGACCGTCAAGACCTTAATAACTTAACAACTTAGTCCTGATATACACAATTATAGTCTTCAAGGTTTCATAAAATTGACAATGCAGTATTTGACAAAATAATGTGTTACCGTTAAGTTTGACAAGTCAGTTTCGACATATACACATTAAGTCAATCGAGATTTAATTAGTTAAATATCTTAGTTTCGATAGATAACATTATGACAATCAGGGCTTTATAAATTTGATAATTAAGTTTTGACAGATACAATTATGACTGTTTGACACTCATAAATATGACAGTCAAGACTTTATAAATTTGACAAGTTAGTCCTGACTTACACAACTATAGTCTTCAAGGTTGAATAAGATTGACAATGGAGTTTTGACACACCAATTTGTTACAGTTAAGTTTGACAGGTCATTTTTGACACATACATATTGTGTCAAACGCAGTTTAATCAGCTTGATATATTAGTTTCGAGAGATAGGATTATGACAAACAAAGTTTTATTAATTTGATAAGTAAGTTTTGACAGATACAATTATGACTGGTTGGCACACATAAATATGTAAGTCAAGACCTTATAAATTCGACAAGTTAGTCGTGGCATACACAATTATAGTCTTCAAAGTTTAATAAGATTTACAATTCAGGCTTGAAACACCAATGTGCTACAGTTAAGTTTGACAAGTCAATTTTGACATATACACACTGTGTCAAACGAGGTTTAATCAGTTTCATATCCTAGTTTCGACAAATAGGATTATGACAATCAAAGTTTTATAGATTTTATAAGTTAGTTTTGACAGATACAATTATGACTGTTTGACACACATAAATGTGACAGTCAAGACCTTATAAATTTGATAAGTTAGTCCTGACATACAGAATTATAGCCTTCAAGGTTAGGTTGGGTTAGGTTTTTATAAAGTTTAATAAGGTTGACAATGTAGTCATGACACACCAATTTGTTACAGTTAAGTTTGACAAGTCAGTTTTGACATACACACATTGTGTCAAACCAGGTTTAATCATTTTGATAGCTTAGTTTCGACAAATAAGATTATGACAATCAAAGGTTTATAAAATTATTAAGTAAGTTTTGACAGATACAATTATCACTGTTTGACACAAATAAATATGACAGTCAAGACATTATAAATTTGACAAGTTAGTCCTGACATACATAATTTTAATCTTCAAGGTTTAATAAGATTGACAATGCAGTCTTGACACACCACTTTGTAACAGTTGAGTTTTCGACATAAACACATGGTGTCAAACGCGGTTTAATCAGTTTGACATGTTAGTTTTGACAAATACAATTGTGACTGTCAAAGTTCAATAAGTTTGTTTTGGTTGATAAAACTGTAATTGTAAATAAATTATTTGGAATGTAAGTTTTGACACACATAAATATGACAGTCAAGATACAGGGTACGGCAACATTACTTTCTTTCTTGAAATGCGCGTCCTTCAGGCTGTAGGAGCCGCAGCGGGGCGGGAATAGTATCATTCGAAATGCATGATTGTAAAGTTTTGTGGCCCACCTCAGTCAGTCGCCATCATACGTTGGAACGATGAGAAGCGTGCGTTTGCCGGCGAGGTTTACTTTTCAAATGGATGTCCTGTGATCGCAGCCCAAAGGTGCGCTTCCCGAAATCGTTTCAATATAGCCCCGCTGGGTCCTGTTCCGGAACGGGGACAACGGTAATTTTAATTTTTACCCTGGTAATTTTCCGATAAAGCGGGAGTGCGATAAGACGAAGAACTGGAGTCGCATCACCTAAGAACATTGAGGCGTGAGAGCTTCAATCTGGCAATCCCCACGTTTGCGTTTTGCGCGCAAACATGCGTCCGCCCTTGGACTTTCAGACCGTTCAGTGGGTGAGTTCTTCACGATTACCTTCATTACTATCCCTACAAGTCGGCATGTGTACAGGAACTCTCAGAACGAGACTTCAATCCTCGAAGAAACGTGTGTGAAGTGCTTTTCGATAACGTTCCTAAGGACGCTATTGGTTTCTTGTTTGCTGAAGTCCATTTTCACTGAAGTTGATAGGTTAACAAGCAGAACATGCGCTACTGGGCTGACACCAACCCGATTAGTATCGAAGGCCTTTACATTCAGCTAAAGCCACAGTGTAGTGCGTAATTTCCTCAGCTGGGATTGTTGGTTTTTGGAAGAAAATGTGGTCACAACGACAGTGAATTCTGACCTGTAGGTGAACATATTGGTGCAATTTTTCTTGCCACGACTTGATGAATTCGACAAAGGGACATTTGGTTTCAACAAACGGAGCAGCGGCTCCTACACTGTAGAACGTACCTACGCTATAGAAACAAGAGCCGAAAACTCCACAACAAAAAGGATTATCCGTACAGCAGAGATGAGGTCTCTAAGATCCATAGCAAACTACACACTAAGGGACCCCAACAGAAACGAAGACATCCGAGAACTTATATGCGATATATGCGATATTCAAGACATAGTGATATGGTCCCGAAACAGACGTCGCGAATGGAGAGTTCATGTTGAACGGATGAACGATAACAGATTGCCGAAAATTGCAAGGGATGGTCTTCCCAAGATCCAGGAGACCACCAGGACGTCCACCCATACGTTGGTATGAAAGATATAATTCATCATCCCAGCTACAACTCTAAGAAATTAGCGAACAAGGCAGATGCCTTGTTCAAAAAGGGTTCAAAAAGGGAATGAAGAAGAAGAACAGCAGCGGTTCACACTCCAAGGGCATCAACAACTGTGTTGAGACTTGAGCGCACTTCCTGGGCCCCTAATGTCAATAGGAGTCGATTTGGAGTGGCCAACCAGCTCAACCGATTTGGCTCCTTGCGATTTCGTTTAGCATCCGGTCGAAGGACTCCTGTTTCTGGAAGATGAGCAGGAGGACGGGAGTGGTCTGGCCGATCTGTTGCAGGACGGCGTTCCGCAGATGCGGGTTCTGCTGAATGACGTGGCGCATCTGCTGGAACTGGGGCTGGAAGGCGAGCGGGTCGTTCGCGTCCGACTGCTGCACGTCCACCTGAGACATATCTGCCGTCTCGTTCGCAACTTCTTGTTCTTCTCGTCGTACATGACGAGAATCCCAGTGATCAAATATTCAACGGCCCGATCGGGATTGTTAAAGCTGGCGCGGAGGGCTCCAGCTCGACCTGCGCGCGGCAATAACACAGGTCCATGTTGTTGCGCACCGTGGTGTCGTACTCCTCGCCCATGAGGAAGGTGCATTCGGCGGTGTCGCCCAGGGTGGCGAGCGGTGTTCAGATGGACGGTGGTAGCGGCTAGGGGATCGGCAGGCGCTGTAGGGCAGACACCAGTGCCGGCGCACTGGCTGTAATTTGTGCATCTCCACTGCTCGACTTCTGGGGCTGTTTGGGCTCGGTGACCACAACAACTATGAACTTCTTCTCACCGATGTGATACTCCGAGATGGAATTGTCGTCTGTCAATATTTTATCTGCATAGATGAGCCGTTGGTTATCGGCAGGATAATCCTTGCCACTTTCCTTGACAATTATTTGGAATGTTAGTTTTGACACACATAAATATGACAGTCAAGATACAGGGTGCGGCAACATTACTTTCTTTTTTGAAATGCGCGCTATTCAGGCTGTATGCGTCGCAGCGGGGCGGGAATTGTATCATTCGAAAGGCGATTATTAAGTCTTGTGGCCTACCTCGGTCAGTCGCCATCATGCGTTGGAACGGTGAGAAGCGTGCGTTTGCCGTCGAGGATTACTTTTCGAATTGATTTTCTGTGATCGCAGCCCAAATGCGCGCTTTCCGAAATCGCTTCAATAAAGCCCCACTGGGTCCGGTTCCGGAACGGGGTCACCAGGGAATCAATTGTCAATGGGTCAACATGGGTCATTACGTTCCGATAAAGCGGGAGTGCGACAAGACGAAGAACTGGAGTCCCATCAGATCACCTAAGAATATGGAGGCGCGAGAGCTTCAATCTTGTAATCCCTACTTTTTCGTTTTGTGCGCAAACATGCGTCCGCCCTTGGACTTTCAGATCGTTCAATGAGGCGAGTTCTTCACGATGACCTTCATCATCATCCCTACAAGTTGGAAATTGTTCAGGAACTCTTAGAACGAGAATTCAATTCTCGAAGAAACGTATGTGAGACTATTCTCGTTAAAGTTACTAAGGACGCTATTGGTTTCTTCTGTGCTGAAGCCCATTTTCACTGAAGCGGATACGTTAACAAGCAGTACATGCGCTACTGGGCTGACACTAATCCGCTAGATTACTATCAGGGGCCTTTACATTCAGCTAAACCCACAGTGTGGTGCGTAATTTCCTCAGCTGGGATTGTTGGTTTTTGGAAGAAAATGTGGTCACAACGACAGTCAATTCTGAACATGTTGCTGGAATGTTTCTTTCCACGACTTGATGAATTCGACTTAGGGGCCGTTTGGCTCCAACAAACGGAGCGGCGGCTCCGTACAAAAGCTCACTACAAGGGCATCAACGACTGTTTTGTGACTTGATCGCACTTCCTGGGCGCCTTATCTCAATAGGGGGCGATTTGGAGTGGCCAACCCTCTTAACCGATTTGGCTCCTTGAAATTTTGTTTAGCATCCGGACGAAGGACTCCTTTCTGGGAGATGAGCTACAGGAGGATGGGGTTGGTCCGGCCGATCTGTTGCAGCACGTCGTTCAACAGCTGCGGGTTTTGTTGGATGACGTGGCGCATCTGCTGGAACTGTGGCCGGAAATTGAGCGGGTCGTTCGTGTTCAACTGCTGCTCGTCCACCTGAGATATATTCGAGAATCCCGGTGATCAAATATTTAACGGCCCGATCGGGAATGTTGAAGCTGTCGCGGAGGACCTCTGCTTCCTGCTGCCTGCTTCTGCTGCAGTTTTCGATGGATCGATGTCTACCTGGAAGGTGTGCTGTTGCAGATTCTTCAGCGTGATCTTCATCGCAATGATGAAACAATACAAATCGAAAATTAAAAAGAAAACGCTGTAAAGTTGCCTCTCGTATGAAACGAAGGAGCAGCATCTTATCTGCGGGCAGTTTTTTGCCCCCGGACGAACGTGGTCGGTCTCTGTGCGCATGAGGCTTATTATTTACACCTGGATGCCGACGCGACTACAATTCCTCGGCCAAATGCAAACGCATGAGGGGACGCCTACGCTATTGCCACTAGACGCCTAAAGACCAGATATCCTCCACCAAGACTGGCCTTGGAAAAAATTGAAGAAGTAGTCGACATACTCTTCCCCACACAGCAAGATACAATATGGGAGCAATATATAGGAGGTTACGTTGGACGAGCAAGAAACAGCGACAGGTCGAATAAAAAATGGCCCGAAGGGATTCCGCCAGAAGTCATGAAAATCGCAGCAAGCAAGGCACCCAAGTATGTATTAGAGGTCATGGACGGATGCCTCAAAAGGGGAATTTTTCCCGAGAAGTGGACTGGAGTTTCAGCATGAGCACTCCATCATAGAGGATGTTCCATAGTGTTTGGCCCATTACTGAGCCTTGTGGGGCACCACAGCTGATTTCGTGCACTACTCTTCTATTTTCTGCCAAAGGTGGCAAAAATTGGTTGTGGTTGTGCTCGGTGAGGGCATATACATTGACAGTAACAGGGTGGAAGAAACTACATCCTTTAGATACCTCGGACACTGAGATCTCCATTGGAAGAGATAATCAGATCCTAGAAATACTTCGAAGAATAGGGGCTGCATATATGAATCTCAAATATGTGTTCAAGGCAGAGTTGCCTAACTGCCTAAAGAGAAAGATTTCCAACCAGTGTGTCCTTCCAGTCCTTACCTACGGAACCGAAACCCTAACACTGACTAAACGGACAATAAAGAAAATAAAGAGTTACGCAACTAGCGATGGAACGATCAATGTTGGGAATCTCTCTCAGGGATCACATACCAAATACTGAAACCCGCAGAAGATCCGGAGTTGCAGACGCCGTAGAGAGGATAACTGTACTAAAATGGAACTGGGCGGGACACATTGCGAGATCTGCTGATGACAGATGGACAAGACGAATCCTTGAATGGAGGCCTAGATCGGAAGCCTTCAGAAATAGAGGGCGTCCCCCCACCAGAAGGACCGACGACTTAAAACGCATCAATACCAACTGGATGCAGACAGCACAAGACCGAGGACAGTGGAAACTATTGAGGGAGGCTTACGTCCAGCAGCGGACTTCAATAAGTTGATTGATGATGATGATGGTGTGGCAAAACTAGTACTACTCAGCAAACACAAAATTCTAACGAATGAAGCTGCTGGATTCAGACCACTGTGGCTTCTGGACGTAGGAGGTAAGCACCTTGAACAATTACGAGTAAGAAGAATCAGGCATAAAATGAATCTGTCATTGAAAATGAATCAGGGAACGATGAAAAACGACTAGGCGGCCATTTTACTTTACGACTCTCACCCCTCTATTGCCAACACACAAAACTGAAATGAAACTGTGGTTTGGGAAACTGGGAATTTTTGCAGCTTTGACAAGTCAGTTTTGACACAGAACGAAATTGTAAAATGTCAGTAATATCATTCGGCTTATCAATATCTCCTGATAACTGACCACCTAGATCTCGTCTAAATAATTAAAGAAAACGAAACGTTGACAATTATTTCGCGAATTCTATGCAGATAATGGCAACTTCGCAGATTTGCAGCTTAAGACTTAGTCCAGACGCTCAGATTCATTAGTCAAGACTGGATTCTAATTCTCACTCTATATTCAATTCTAATTTGACTTAACCTAACCTAACCTAATTTCCAGTTAAATTAGCTTTTATTGAGTCATATACCGAGATTAGGTTTTGAACCTTCAAATTTAATTTAAGATGCGCTAATTCGTAGAGTATACTACCTTGAAACGTTTAGTTTGCTTTGTTTTCTAATTGCTAGTATAGCTAGCTTTAAGTGTGTTAAGTTTCAAATACCTAGTTAGTCTGATTTTTAAGATATGAAGGAAACATTACCAAACGTCGTAAGTTTATAGACAGGTCTTGTCTGTCAATTTCCATTACCTTGTAAAATATTTACATTTTCTTTCGCAAATTTTGTTTTTGTTCCGTCGATATCGAGCATTCGCGCATTGATAATTTATTTCGCGAGCGCGGGGCAGGGCGGCGGGGTGTGTTGTCAGCCTCAATTTGCATTCAATTGCTCATGAGTGATTGAAAGGTATTTTGCGCCTTCGCCCGCCTCCCGTCCCCCAGGAAACATTACGTAATCGCGAATTTGACGTGTGCACACATTTCGCCAAAGACGATTTCCTCCCCTCGCGCGAAAAATGTTCGGAACACAATGGCGCATTCTCTCTGCTCCGTTCGCCGAGTGAAATATTCAAATTGCACGTTATCGACGAGATATTGTCTGTTTGATCGACACGCTGCGAATTTTTGCGAATCTTGTAATATCTTACTTTGTGACAGTTAAAATCACATAATTTAAAACTGTCAATTTTGATAGGCGCAAATCAGATTTTTGATTAGTCAGCTTTCACGGTTATGTTATTTCAACAACTCCATGTCCTTCTAACGCATTTATGGTTTTCTGACCGTGTTCCATCAGCGTGGAAGAAAGCGATCGTTTTGCCTATTTTGAAGAAACGTGACAGTGCATGAATTATCGCGGTATTACCATCCTTTTGATTGTCGGCAAAGTATTCATGAAAATCATACAATAGAGGTATTCGTAGTTGATTTTTTTGTGCGCATGCGTCAATTTTCGCCATGTACAAAAAAGTGCCCGAAATTTTTTTACGTATAAACTGTGAAAATAACTAAATGTACCCGAAACTTTCATATCCCTGCCTTTTAAACATTGCGGATGCGCATGTGCTTAACTTAAGGTAAAAAGGTCTATTAAGGCTACAGAAACATCGAGATCATCGGTCGGCTCGTAGTCTACAGAGTTAGAGCGTTAACTACAAATCTGGAGGTCACGGGTTCTATCCCGAGTGAGAGTTTCGAGCGCATTTGTACCAGAAGTCAAATGTGTAATTAATTAACGACCAATTTAAATAGCACATAGGTTTGTGGGCCTCATCATCATCTTCATTAATTAGTTTGTAGCGTGCAATACTGGACATAAGCCCCCCTTAATTCCTTCCATTCTTCTCGTTGATGCGCTGCTTGTTTCCAATTAGATGTGATACGCTTTATATCCTCACTTCATCTCGCCGGTGGACGACCTCTGCTTCTTGTCTAGGTCTCCATTCAATGATACGTTTCGTCCAACTTCCATCCGTCATTCTTGCTACGTGGCTTGCCCAATTCCACTTCAGGATGGTGACCCTCTCTACCGCGCCTGCAACTCGGAAGAGAGGATGTGGGTCTATGAAATGAAAAATGTGGGTAAAATACAATAAACTACTTGGTCGTAATGTTTGAAGGGTAATTATTTATTTAATCGTGTCTAAACTACTTTTACTCGTTACAAAACTTGGATAAATTGTATGTACGACGTTCGCAGGCGTCGCCAGTCAGGATTGGTTGATTTTAGTGGCTTATTTCTCTGTACAATGTTTGGCACACTGCACCGCCGTGTCATTCGCCTTCCACAGGTCCCAAACTGTGTAATCATACGGGATAACGTCGACCCGCGCCACATCCCCCCGGTTACACGGAGTGAGGTGCTAGACGCATGTCTGCGCTTTCGCACGAGGAAAGCATCCGGCCTGGACGGCATTCCAAACCTGGCTTAGAGAGCGGCCGTCAAAGCTGCTCCCGCGATCTTCACCAGGTGTATTCCCGGACGTATAGAAAAGGAAACGCCTTGTCCTGATCCTAAAACCCGGGAAGCCCCCCGCGGAACCATCCTCGTATCGCCCACTGTGTATGCTTGACACGGCGGGAAAAATCCTGGAAAAGATCGTCCAGGAGCGCCTTCGTGGCTGCGTGTATCAACAACTGACGGACAACCAGTACGGTTTCAGACCTGCGAGGTCGTCTACCGATGCGGTGGAAGAGGTGAAGCGACTGGTCACCAGCCACATTTGCGGATCACTTAGGAGGAGGAGACTCTGTCTCATGGTTACACTGAATGTTAGAAATGCTTTTAACTCTGCAAGATGGGACAAGATCTGTGATGCCCTCCGCCGGGACTTCAACGTCCCCGGGTACTTGAGAAACATCATCCTGAACTACCTCAGTGACAGAGTACTATTCGCGGAGACGACAACTGGAGTCAGGGAGTTCAGCATCACTGCAGTCGTTCCTCAGGGGTCGGTTCTTGGCCCGGACTTATGGAACGTCCTGTACAATGGACTACTGAAGCTGCCCTTGCCAGGGGACTGTCGGCTGGTAGCGTACGCAGACGACGTGGCGGTCCTCATACCCAGCACCGACTGTGACGCCATCGCTGCACTGTTCGGAGAAGCCATGGACACTATCTGTGAATGGATGGAGTCAGTCGGCCTCTCCCTGGCCGTAGGTACAGAAGACTGAGGCAGTGCTTTTCACTGGCAGAAAGGTTAGGACCTCAATGGTACTAACCTACGGAGGATGCACTATCAGGAGCAAACCTGTCATAAATTACCTGGGAGTGATGCAGGATCAGAGGCTCAACTTCAAGGAGCACCTCAGATACGCAGGAAACAAATCCGCTACAACTGCCGCAGCTATCTCGAGGATACTGCCCAACATTGGAGGCCCGCGCGGTGCCAGGAGAAGGGTGCTCGCCTGCGTTAGCACGTCGATATTGCTGTATGCGGCGCCAACCTGCACAGAAATGACGGAGGTTCCCGCATACCTAAGACTGATAGCCCCCACACACAGGACGAGTGCACTGAGGCATGCAGCACAGGTAATCGCTGGCCTGCCGCTAATAGACCTGCTTGCTAAGGAGCGCATGCGACAATATAAAAAGAAGAAGGGGCCGGCCCTGGACGATCTCCAACAGACGGAGGCCGACAACGATCGAGCACAGACCGAGAGGGCGATCACCCTTACGCAGTGGCAGGAAAGATGGAACACATCAAGTAACGGTCGCTGGACCTATCGCTTGATCCCGTCCATCGATCCGTGGATCTGTAGGATGTACGGTGATGTGAATTATCACCTCACCCAAATACTCACGGGACATGGTGGCTTCCGTGAGTATCTTCACCGAATAGGGGCAGCAGTAACACCCGTCTGTCCCCAGTGCCCAGGGATCTCGGAGAAAAACCTGCTGGAAAAAACCTGCTGGAATGCCCCAGATTCCAGCAGGAGAGACAGAGATGGGAGTGTATTTCTGGCGCACGCATTACTACCGCTGGATACGGTCATTCATGCACTGGAGGAGCAATGGAATGCTGGCTGCGAGCTAGCCGTAAACATCCTGAAGACACTACTCCTCCAGGAGGAGGCGGATAGGCCCAGGAGAGCAAGGCGCAGAGGAAGGCATGAGAAAAAAACAAGTAACTCGACAAAAGTGAACGTCGGCAGGGCCGAAGCTTCTCTTTATAGCTTCCCTTTTACAGAGCTTGAAGAGGGAGCAGAGGAGGGATATTGGTCGATATCTCTTGGCCTCGCCAGGTGTTTTTGCCGGTTTTGGGACTGCAAATACCCTGGCTTTCAGCCATAATTTCGGAATTACCTTTCCGGCCCAGCAAAGGTTAAATAGTTGGAGGAACCAGGATTTCGCCAGGATTTCGCCAGTAGTTCTAGGTTTTTGAGGAATTCATTGGCTATATCGTCTCGGCCAGGAGCCTTTCTGAGTCTCAGTAAGTTAATTGCCAGTTCTAGTTCTGCTAGGGATAAATACAATTCTTATCCATTCTCCGCCGATCGGGCTCCTCTGTAGGTGGTGACCATCTTAATGTTTTGGTCCGGCTTCCCATTCAGGAGGAGCTGGTGTGCAATTTGATTAGCAGTAGCGAACATATTGGCATGTCCGAGGTGTATCCGATTCAAACTGGAGTCCGACAAGGAGACGTCGCATCGCCGCTTCTATTCAACATTGTGATCAATGCGATCATGCAAAAAGCATTCGATGGACGACACAAACCTCTAAACCGCTCTTATGTTAGCCGATAACAGCACCGTTATCGCCGATATTGATACTGAAGCAACATAAACTTTGTATGATAGTTCCCGCATTGTTCGGCCATACAGATTGAGAATCAATGGGGATAAGACCAAAGAGCTTACAACGGATGGTTCGGAAGCCAGAGTTTATTTCGATGGAACTAGAATCGACCACCAAAGAGATGGAAGGACCGCTGGTCGCCAGAATCTCAAGAGCATGTGCAAGGAGGATGGGAAAAAACAAGCCTTACTTCCGGAAAGAAGGAAAAGAAGAAGGAACTAGAATCGATCAGGTACCACAGTTCAAATATTTAGGATTATTTGTCACGGAGAAGAAAGTGGCGTTGACTGCCGAAGTTTAAATCGGCAGAAGGATCTGCCAGACAGTAGCAACATTCGCTTTACTCAAGTGGTGCATATGGAAGCGAACAAATATTACCATCAAAACTACTTTATAGATTTATTGCTCACGCCCGACCTCAAAAAGCTCGAGGCCTTCCAAATGCCATGCTTGAGACATATTGTCATCAATCCGCAAAATGAGACAATCAGAGACAGGTGTGACCAACAGACACCAATCGCAGAACAAATTCAAAACCGTCGATTGTGATGGTTCTGCCACATCTGTAGGAGGAGCGACAATCGACTACCGTACAAACTCCTATGGAGAAAACGACCTCCCGATTGGAGGATGGATAGCAGGAACAAGCAGCGAATGCCACATCGTTGAAATATATAGAGAACGATTTAAAGAACCAGCGACTGACAACAGTCGAAGCAAGAATCATCGCAAGTGACTAGCGTGGAAGCGGATTGTGAGCACAGCACAGAATCCAGCAGCAGCGTATTGGCTACGAGCTCGACCTCCTCTCCAAGCGCCGGGTATGGAATAAGCAATAATAATGTTATGATAAAGTGTTAGTTTTGATGATTTTATTGTTTTGACAGGTGACAGGTGACGTTTAAGTTAATGTTGATAAATAGCGTGATAGTTGTTAAGATGTTATCTTAAGCAGTTTTGAAAAGGCTACGTTAATTTAGTTAGCAATGAAGAGGTTAGGTTTGGAAGTTTTGATGGGGCTAGGTTTAGTTAGGGAGCTTTGAAGAGGTTAAGTTATGCAGTTGTAGAATTGTAAATAAGCTCACATAATTTAAAACTGTCGAATTTGGCAGACGAGAATCATATTTTGAAGAGTCACCTTAGACAGTGTTAGTTGTTATGTTTCTGCTGCTTTGACATATAACGTTTTGACAAGTTAGATTTGACAAATTATTCAAACTGGGGTCCGTCAAGGAGATGTCGCATCGCGTCTAATATTCAACATTGTGATCGATGCGATTATGCAAAAAGCATTCGATGGACGACACAAACCTTTAAACCGCTCTTACGTTAGCCGATAATAGCGCCGTTTTCGCCGACATTGATACTGAAGCAACAGACACTTTGTATGATAGTTCCCGCATTGTTCGGCCATACAGATTGAGAAGCAATGGAGATAAGACCGAAGAGGTTACAACTTATCGTTCGGAAACCAGAATTTATCTCGATAAAACTCGAGTCGCTCAGGTACCACAGTTCAAATATTTAGGATCATTAGTCAAGGAATTGGCGTCGACAGACGAAGTTTAAAGTAGGATCGGCCAGGCAGTAGCAACATTGGCTTCACTCAAATGGTGCATATGGAAGCCAACAAATATTGCCACCAAAACCAAAGTACGCCTAAATCAAACGCTGATCCTTCCAATTTTGCTCTACGTATCAGACACATGGACATTGCTCACGCAGGACCTCAACAAACTCGAGGCCTTCCCAATGCGATGCTTGAGACGGATTCTCATCTATCTGCGAAATGAGACAATCAGAGATAGGTGTGACCAACAGACACCAATCGCAAAGGAAGTTCAAAAACGTCGCTTACGTTGGTTCGGCCACATCTTTAGGATAAGCGACAATCAACTACAGCACAAATTCCTATGGAGAAAACGACCTACCGATTGGAGGATGAATAGGAGGAACAAGCAGCGAAGGCGACATCGTTGAAATATAATATATAGAGAACGATCTAAGGAACCAACGATTGACAACAGTCGAAGCAAGAACCATAGCAATCGACTAGCGTGGAAGCGGATTTTGAGCAGAGCACGGAATCCAGCAGCAGCGTATTGCTAAGAGCTCGACCTCCCCAAGCGCCGGCTATGAAATAAGCAATAATAATGTTATGATAAAGTGTTATTTGTTATGATTTTATAATTTTGACGGATGACGTTGTAACAAGTTAGTTTTGACAAATAGAGTGATGGTTGTTAAGAGGATAAGGTTAGGTAGTTTTAAAAAGGCTAGATTAGTTTAGGTTAGGTTAGGGAGCTTTGAAGAGGTTAGGTTAGGTGGTTGTAGAAGTTAGGTAGAGGTTAGTTTAGGTAGTTATAGGGTAAATAAGATCACCTAATTTAAAACTGTCAAGTTTGACAGACGAAAATCATATTTTGATGAGTCAGCTTCGACAGTGTTAGTTGTTATGATTCTGTTGTTTCGACAGATGACATTTTGACAAGCTAGATTTGACAAAGTGATAGTTGTGATTTACTGATTGCTAGGTTAGCAGTTAGCAGTTGAGAAGTTGTAGATTGTAGATATGGTGGTGACGATTTGTACTGCGACCTTTATAGATCTATTGTACCCACCTTCCTCCTCGAAGCGTTAGTGTACTTACCCATTTAGAGCGCCTCCTCCAATCCTGATTCCTTTAGGAATTTCAGGATCTAGGTGGGACTCAAGAGGAGCTCCTCTGCGTTCAAGCAGTGAGCCCCTAGGTACATCTGTGTCTTGCGGAGTAATGCTCCGCAGTCCTTGAGCAGATGTATGGGGGTTTCCTCCGCTGAGCCACAGAATCTGCATTCGTCATCCCCCTCCAGGCCAAGGGCCTTGAGATGTTTCCTAAGTCTGCAGTGTCCCGTCAGGACTCCTGTCAGAATTCTAAGCTTGTTGTTGAGAGGTTCTGGTGAGAGGTTATAGATTATAAGAGTTTCGGACTATATAGTGAACGTGGAATGTGGAACTCAAATTAAGAAGTATTAAGGGGAGCCAGATGTCTGTGGAACAACATAGCAAAGAGACCAATGCAACTTATTGGCCGTACTAATAATTATCTAAAGACACCTGGATGGTAAGAACCACGGCAGAAATATATTGACCAACTAATTCGAGATGCTGGATGCAAAACATATCAAGAAATCAAGCGGAAGACTGAAGACAGAACAGAGTAAGAATTGATGCAAACCAATCTTCGGATTGAAGACCATTGATGATGAGTGGAACTGGTCAAGAGCTACTTCTCCGAAAAGAGTATCTTGGTGGATGGGGACGCTCGACAGATCACTTTCGTGGACCCACAGGGATCGGTTCTGGTTCCACTCCTATGAAACGTCCTCTTGGATAATGTCTTGGAGATAGAAAATACCGAAGACCTCAATGGCTGCCGGCTATTTGCATTCGCTGGTGACCTTATGATCGCAGTGGAGCCTAGCGAGTAGTCTGACCACCAGTGCGGTCAGACTGGAGGCCTCCAAACCATCAATAGATTTATGAGAGAACATAACATCTAATCAGCACCCGGAAAATCAGAGGCAATTGACCGGGTTTAAGAGAAAATGAGAAATAAGAGTGAATAATAAATGAGAATTTTGGGTAAGCATATGCCAACAAAAGCCAACATTAAGTACCTCGGAGTCCATCAGACAGGCGACTCAACTGTAACCACCATAATCAATGAATACCTAACTGATAAAGAACAAAAGTCCGTCATGGCTCTTTGAAAGCTTATGCCTAGGCACAATGGCCCCAAGACCAACAATAGGAAAATGCTCAACACAATGGTCATATCCTTACTCTTGTATGTCCGACTTAGGTAGATGCCATGATAACCGCAAAGAACAGAAACAGGCTTATAAAGGCACAAAGCACTGCGGTAATAAAGGTATGCTATGCTTTAGGACGGCATGTAATGCAGCACTACAAGTGATAGCGGCGCTACCTCCAATTGACCTTCTGGATAAGAAACGGTCCTACAACCACGGCGCAGACCGAGTAAGCAAAGGCATCAACTGTATACTTAGTAGGTGCCACGGACGTTGGAGCAGGAGAGAAGCTGGACCGTAATTAGTGATCTCGGACCTAAAACAGTGGTACCAGCAAAAACCTGGACATCTCAACTACTACCTCACAGAGATAATTAGTGGGCATGTGAAACTTTGTAGGCTATGTCAAAAGGGAAGACGACAAGATACTGTGGCAACGGGGGCACGCGGCTTTCCAATGCTGCAAATGGCTGCCGAGAGAAACAGGGCTGAGGGAGAACTTCAAAGCGCTGATGCTAACGAACCCAGATAACTAGTCGGCGATCAGCAACATGTGCTGTAACGTTCCTAAAAATAAAGAATAATAAGCGACATAGTGACATAGATCCTGTTAAGGCTCCAAACCGAAGAAATGCTGACGCAGTTCCAGCTTGGTGTTATGGGATGATGGTATTGAGGAGAGGTTTTTAGTTCGTGTCTCATCGGAGTGAGTGAGCCCCACACTCCCCGGGGCAATTTGGAGCCGGGGTCGTACGTAAAGGTTTTTCCGCCTCCTCCCGAAAACAAAAGGTTAGGTTAGGTAGTTGTTAAAATGTTCTAGAGATTATTATAAGATCATATAATTTAAATATGTCAATTTTGACAGACGAGAATCAAATTTTGTTGAGTCAGTTTTGACAGTTATGTTATGACTAGACATCGGATTATATGCATTTGCATGTTTGCATTTGCAAACGCATAAAAAGCTATTTTATAGCATTATTGCATATTTTAGTACTTTTTCATTTATGGTACTTATTTCAGTAGTTAAATGTGTTTTGTATTAGGCGGGAACGGTGGCAGGTCGCAGCCAGTGACGTGCAAATGCATATAATCCGATGTCTAGTTATGACAAAGTGTTAGTTGTTACGATTTTATAGTTTTGACCATTTAATTCTGACATATAAAGTTATTTTTATAATTGCTAGCATTTTATATGATATGAATCAATTTAATTTAACTTGTCAGACAGTTGGGTTAGGTTAGCTTACAGTAGTTATTAGTACATATTAATACTAGTACATATGAATACTATTTTACATATTAATAATATATTAATACATATTAATGACATCAACGACAAAGTTTCAGAACTGGGAATTGACATTGGAATAATCAGCGAACCAAACAAAAAGCTGATCAGCAAAGGCGAGTGGTTTGAGAAATTGAACAAAGACGCCGCAATAAAAATCGTAAATCCCAACTTAAGTGCATTAGACAGTGGAAAAGGACAGGTTTCGTGTGGGCCGAACTAGAAGCATGCGTATTCTACCGCTGCTATTTTTCGCCAAACAATAGCCTACAACTTGAAGCATTCCTAGCCGAAATAACTGACAAAATGCAGAACAAACCGAAAATCATAGCAGGCGACTTCAACGCCAAGTCGCCCTACTGGGGAAATCCTGCAGTGGACGTAAGCGGTGACCTGGTCATGGATTGGCTGTCAAAGCTAGACTTGCACATTCTGAATGACGAAACCACAGCTACCTTTGAACGAAGAGGGGCCAAATCCATCATAGACCTAACGCTAACTTCAAACAAGCTTTCGGACAAAGTAAAATACTGGCAGATATTAGAGAAACACTAAGCGTTCACAGATACATTTGCTACGTCGTAGAAAGTACCTCTTCACCGAAAAGAAGACCAACTTTTAGATTCTAAATCTGTTTGAATTATCTCTGTGTCTATCTAGACTCGGTCGCAAACTTCAAGCAAAAACAAACAAGATTGCGGGATCTAGTTATCTATGTTATCTGTAATCTACCTAGATTCTAAATCTGTTGGAACTATCTCTGTATCTATCTAGCGTCGGTCGCAAAGTTCAAGCAAAAACAACCAAGTTTGCTAAAACTAGTTATCTATGTTATCTGTAAAGTACCTAGATTATAAAGCTGTTGGAACTGTCTGTGTATCTATCTAGACTCGGTCGCAATCTTCAAGCAAAGACAACCAAGCTCTGTTTTCAAGTTATTAAAGATATTCTTTGTGAAAACCTATATAGACTTACTGAAACTACTTATCTGTATTATCTGTGATCTACCTAGATTCTAAATCTGTAGGAATTATCTCTGTATTTTTCTAGACTCGGCCGCAAACTTCAAGAAAAAACAACCAAGTTTGCTGAAAGTAGTTATCTATAGTATCTGTGATCTACTTAGATTCTAAATCTGTTGAAACTATCTCTGTATCTATCTAGACGCGGTAGCAATCTTCAAGCAAAAACATCCAAGTTTTGTTTTCTAGTTATTACTGATATTCTTTGTGGAAAACAATATAAACTTACTGAAACTATTTATCTGTATTATCTGTGATCTACCTAGATTTTAAATCTGTTGGAACTATCTCTGTATCTATCTAGACCCCTCATGTGAAGGTCACCTTGTCGCGGTGTGAGGGCTTAGTTTCGCAACATACCGTTGGAAGTCACGACGGGATCAACTCCGGTCGGGGCGTTCGGCGGAGAGCGACCAACCAAGAACTTCCAAACCCTTAATCCCAAGGTGTCATGCGACCCGTGCCAAAGGGACTGGTTGATGGCCAAGGGCAACCGGCCATCGCTTACGGAGCCCCTCTGATACCTGGCGACCTCAGAGGGTATCCAGCCTTACCACTATCAAGCGGGGCTCTGATGTGGTGGACCTTTAGTTCCCTTGCGACTCGTGGGATTTATATGAATTCCAAAAGTAAAAATAATCCATGTGGACGGGACCTAACCGACACAGAGAACAAGGAAGTCAGCCCGGATGCCCGGGAAGACGACCTTGACCTCACACTCGTAGACATGAGCAGTCCAGCCATGTCTACAGAGGCAGAGGTAGATGTTCTTGCAGGGACAGAGGAGGACTTGCCGCCTCCTGTCACAAAACAAGAATGACCAGCAGGCGCACCAAAATAGCCCAAGTGAACATCCATCATGCCAAAGCAGCTTCAGCTGTGATGGCTAGGATGTTCACCAAGCAGCACCTAGGGCTAGCGCTGCTTCAAGAACCCTGGACCTACGGAGGTAAGATCAGAGGCCTTAGCAACAGGGAATGTAAGTTGGTATGGGACAACCGTGAGGTCTCCCCTAGAACTTGCATTATGGTAAGAAATGGCATAAATTACTTATGTCTTTCAGAATTTTTAACGCGGGATTTAGTACAGATTCAGGCCCTCATCAAGATCGAGGGTCTCCACCGCGAAGTAGTGATCGCATCAGCATACTTCCCTGGCGATGGTAACAGCATACCACCCATTGAAGTACAAAAGCTGGTGGAACACTGTATTAGGAGAAGGCTGCCACTCATCCTGGGATGTGACGCGAACGCACACAATGAGATGTGGGGCAGCACGGACACTAATAAGAGGGGTGAGTACCTTTTAGAATACCTCATTAAAGAGAACTTAATTGTGTACAACGTTGGGAACACACCAACATTTGTCACTAAAGTCAGAAATGAGGTACTGGATATTACGGTAGGTAGCGCTAACGTAAGTAAACTAATTAAAAAGTGGAGGGTTTCAAGTGAGCCCTCAATGTCAGATCATAGGATCATAGAGTTTGAGCTGGAAGGAGCGAGTGAGGAAAACACCCCCATTCGAAACCCCAGACAAACTGTGTGGCCTATGTTTTGTTCCCAACTAAAAGAAAACCTAGAGCAGGTGACAGTGCGGGGTAGTATCAAACACTACACCGTGCTGGAGCAGGCTGTAGGAGAAATAAATGTAGCAATCACCACGGCATTTGAATCCAGCTGCCCGGTAAAAACCGTGAAGGAGCATAAGGACGAAAAATGGTGGAACAAAAATTTGTCTACATTAAGAGCAAAAGTACGTAGGCTTTTCAACAAAGCCAAGCAATTCGGAAATTGGCTAGAATACTCTGAGGTGCTTACCACCTACAACAAAGAGATCAGAAAGGCAAAAAGGGAACCTTAGGACCTTCTGTGAAAACATAGAATCCACGTTGGTGGCAGCTAGACTGCACAAAGCACTAGCGAAGGATAGAGTGGAAATGACAACCATTCTCAAGAAACCGGATGGGACCTTCACGGAGGATGAAGAGCAAAGAGCTCTCCTCCTACTAGAAACCAATTTTCCGGGATGTAGAGGATACAGAGAGACCGAGGGCTTGATGCAACCACGGAAACCAAGTCGGGCCGACTGGAAGAGGGCAGCGTCCATCTGTACGGAAAACCGAATCAGATGGGCTATCGGCACTTTCCAGCCTTTTAAGGCCCCAGGTGTGGACGGACTAGTTCCTGCCTTCCTACAAAAGGGAGAGAGAGAACTAATGCCGTATCTTCTAAATATCTTTAGAAGTAGCTTAGCGCTCGGATATATACCGGAGCTATGGAGAAGGGCTAAGGTGGTATTTATACCGAAGGTGGGGAAGAAAGACACCACTCAACCGAAGTCATTTAGACCCATTAGTCTAACATCTTTTATGTTAAAGACAATGGAGAAGGTGATTGATAATTACCTTAGGACTATAGTGCTGGTAGGTACACCACTACACAGGAGACAGCATGCTTACAGAGCAGGGAAATCCACAGAAACCGCCCTGTATCAGCTGACAAACGAAATAGAAGCAGCACTAGAGATAAAGGAAGTAGCGATATGTGCCTTCTTGGATATAGAGGGAGCTCTTGACAACACCTCACACGAGGCTGTCAGGGCGGCCCTCGAAAGAAGGAATATCGACAGCACTATCTCAAAGTGGATGGGAGAAATGCTGAGAACTAGAACGGCGGAGACACAAGTGGGAAAAGACACCATTAAGATCTCCACAACTCGAGGGTGCCCACAGGGAGGTGTACTATCACCGCTAATGTGGAGCCTGGTAGTTGATTAACTACTGGTTAGGCTAAACGACCTAGACATCAAATGTCAAGGTTACGCCGATGACATAGTCATAATGGCCAGAGGAAAATTTGAGGGAACGCTCTGTGAAATTGTTCAGAGAGGCCTCAAAGTAACTAGTAGATGGTGTCAAACAGTGGGATTGAGACTCAACCCGAGAAAAACCACGGTGATACCATTTACTAGAAGGAGGAAACTAAACTGCCTACATCCCATACTCATAGATGGGAAGGCAGTAGAATACCATCAGGATAAGGTATCTGGGTATCACACTAGATAGCAAACTCCTATGGAATAGACACGCTGAGGCAGTGGTAGGTAAAGCCAAACGCGCCCTAATGGTGTGCAGAAATCTGGCGGGAAAAACGTGGGGTTGTAACCCCACTATCATGCGATAGATGTACACCATGATAGTGAGACCTGCAATCACTTATGGGGCGGTTGCATGGGGAAGTAGAATCAAGCTGGCCTCTATGAGGAAACAGCTTGAGAAGATTCAAAGACTGGCGTGTGTCTGCATCACGGGGGCGATGGGGTCGTGTCCGACAGCAGCATTGGAGCTGCTGCTGGATCTGACTCCGCTGCACCTTGTGGTGGAGAGCGCCGCCATATCGGCGATCGTAAGGTTCAGCAAGGAAGGAATGGGCAGAGGCAAAATAATCGGGAGCAGAGACCGAAACAGCCTCGCTGCCAAGATCCCCTGGCTGGAAGTACCAAAAGACGAAGTGGTATGCAAATACCACTTCGAGAAAAACTTCGCAGCAATGTGTAGTAGTAAAGCCGATTGGAGCGACGAATCCTCAGCATACCACATAGAGCAAAATGCCATCAAGTGGTATACAGATGGTTCGAAGACAAAGGAAGGCACTGGTGCAGGAGTGTTTGGACCTCGTACCAGATACTCCGAATCCATGGGAACATCCCCAAGTATCTTCCAAGCAGAGGTACACGCAATCGAAAGATGTGCACAGTTTAACCTCGACAGGAAGTACCGCAAAAAACGAATTGCTATCCTGTCAGATAGCCAAGCAGCCATCAAGGCCATTAGCTCATACACCATCAGATCCAAACTGGTATGGGACTGTGTGGGGAAGCTGAACAAGCTTGGCAGGGATAATAAAGTAACGCTATACTGGGTACCAGGACACACTGGTATAGACGGAAACGAAGAAGCCGATCACCTAGCAAACAAGGGATCCAGTAGACCCTTTATAGATTATAGAGGAGGATGATGGATGCAGATTCTGTGGCTCAGCAGAGGAAACCCCCATACATCTGTTCAAAGACTGCGGAGCATTACTCCGCAAGAGACAGATGTACCTTGGGGCTCACTGCTTGAACACAGAGGAGCTGCGGGCCTTGAATCCCATCCAGATCCTGAGATTCCTAAAGGAATCAGGATTAGAGGAGGCGCTCTAAATGGGAAAGTACACCAGCACTTGGAGGAGGAGGGTGGGGTACAATAGATCTATAAAGGTCGCAGTACAAGTCGTCACCACCATATCTACAATCTACAATCTATCTAGACTCGGTCGCAAACTTCAACCAAATACAACCAAGTTTTGTTTTCTAGTTATTAAAGATATTCTTTGAGGAAACCTATATAGACTTACTGAAACTAGTTATCTGTATTATTTGTAATCTACCTAGATTTTGAATCTGTTGAAATTATCTCTGTATCTATCTAGACTCGGTCGCAAACTTCAAGCAAAAACAACCAAGTTTGCTGAATTTAGTTATCTATGTTATCTGTGATCTAAATAGATTCGAAGACCAAGAGATGGTCTATCAAAAATCTTAAAGAAGAACTGCTGGTTCGACTAGAGATGGAGATGAATGGTACAAAACTAAAAAACGAAGACGAAATAATATCTGTGACCACCAAAATATGCAACGCAATTTTGCCAACCAGAAATAATCTGCCAGACAGGTCTACTGGTAGAGTGGGGACATTACTAAATTAATGAGAATCTGTATCTCTGCTAGGCGACAGCTCTAAAGAAAAGACCTATATTCCAGCTTATCCCAAGAAAATCTCAAAGGCACATATACTCTGGCCCAAAAAGCGATGATTAATGCCATCAACGTGGTAAAAAGAGAACATTGAAACATTCTATGCAGGAAAATTGATAATGAGACTTGGGGCGAGGCTTATGCAATTGCAACCAGAGAGCTCAAAGTCAGGCACCCAAACCTTAAATATCTCTGGAAAAGTTCGAAGAATAAATGTATGCACTTTTCCCCATCCGCCAAACACCGATATGGGAACAACCAGCAGTAATTGAGATACCCGAGTTCACACAAGCAGAACTCAAAGCGACCTGCGACCGCCTTCGAAATGGCAGAGCCCCAGGGTCAGACGACATTCCAACTGAAATAATTAAAATCACAGCCAGAAATTTTCCTGAGATTGTTTTAAAAGTCATGGATAATCTACTCAAAAGGAGCTTCTTTTCCGAACGGCGGAAGAAGGCAAAACTGGTCCTCTTGAGCAAAAGTATGAAACCTCTCGAAAAAGTCACCTCATATAGCCCACTGTGTCTATTAGATGTTTTTGGAAAATAGCTGTTGCTACGCAGGATAAAAACGGAACTGAGAAAAAAAAACAGATCTCTCTGAAAGACAATATGGCTTCAGAGAAAGAAAATCTACTGTTGAAGCCAACAGAAAGGTCCTCGAGGTTGCTGAGGAAGCCAGAGTGGGAAGCCCTGTTAACCTTAGACGTAAGAAATGCATTCACCTCGGCATGTTCGCAAAATATCTTAGATGAGTTGACGTCGCCAGAGGCTTTCCGCCATGATTTTCCGGATGATACGCAGTTACCTCTACATAACCGCAAAATCATCATGGAATCAGACAAAAAAACCGTTGAGCATCAAATCTATAGAGGGGTTCCGTAGGGTTCAGTCATGGGTCCCACATTGTGGAACATTCTCTATGATGGAGTGCTCACACTGGAATTACCAGCAGATGTGGAAACCATCGCATTTGCAGATGATCTGGCACTAGTGGTGTGCGGGAAAACCGAGAAGAGTGTAACTGCTAGAGCAAACATTTCAATTAATTTTGTGGATGAAAGGATGGAAAAGAGGCAACTGCAACTGGCACCTGAGAAAACCGAGGCAGTTCTCGAAGGAGAAGGGCACATACTCCCTATCACCAAAATGGAAAGAGGCACATACTCCCTATCACCATCCAATTAAAAGACGCCAGAATAATACCGGAAGATTCTATAAAATACCAATGCGTTCTAATCGACAAAAGCCTATTCAAGCTTACCTATTTAAGCAACATATCAAGAAGGCTGCTGACAGTCAAGCCTCTGACAGCCAAGACCTGACAAGGCTCTCAAAATGGCTGCTGCCTTAGATAGGCTCATGCCAAATGTGGGAGGTCCTAGAAGCAGCAAAAGGAGGATTTTTGCCCAGTCTCTCAATCCGCTATGCTTTATGCAGCTCCAGTCTGGACAAACAAAATCAGAATGAAAACACTAAATAACAAGATGGCATCAGCACAACGAAGGCTAGCATTGAGAATATGTAGGGAATATAGAACAGTTTTAAGGAAGGCTGCCCTAGATATAGCTGGAATACCTCCTATTGGCATCACAGTGCGAGCCAGACTCGATACGTATAATACGATGTAATGGAATACGATACGATGTAATGGAAACGAAACAACTAGGAGCGAGGAAAACCGCCAAAATTTTTGAGGAATGCCAACGCGACTAGGTCTCAGGTAGGAAAGGACAGTGGACAAGAAGAACTGGCTCAAAAGGATTGGCCAGCACAAGCCTACAAAATAGCGGAGGAAGGAAATGGAAGAGCTATGGCGACCACAGCTGAATGGGACGTGGCGTTGTGCATTGCAGAGGATCTGCAAGAAGACAAAAGCGTCCCGAAATCTGTAGTTGAGAAATGGCAAAGCAAAAAGTAATAGCAGAACACGTGGTTTTTCTGCGGCTCTTCATAGGAAAACCTAATGAAAACAGGGAAAGCGGGGGAAAAGGCTAGTAACCCCTAAAGTAAGTACAGAACCAATAGACATCCGACACCTTTTTGATGGCCTGAGAAACTAAAAATCCAGATAGAAAAGACCAACAAACTTGCTATATTCAAGCCAATGGAATAATCACGTCCCCGTTAAGGAAAACTGTTCAGATTCCTAATGAAAATGTTGTTGAACACGTATGGAAAAAAGCCGACGAGTGGACAAATCAACCCGTTACGGTAAGATTAAGATGCATTTGACTCGAATGATACAATAGTTTACAAGCAATGTTAACACGTTGATAGTCCAAACAACGAGATAACTCGTAGTAATCCCTTCTTTGCGTTTTTTTGAAAAAGGCAACTTTTAATCGAGCTTTAAAAAACGCTAATTGGCGAGCATTGGCGTTTTTTAAAGCTGATTAAAAGTTGCCTTTTTCAAAAAACGCAAAGAAGGGATTACTACGAGTTATCTCGTTGTTTGGACTATCAACGTGTTAACATCGCTTGTAAACTATTGTATCATTCGAGTCAAATGCATCTTAATCTTACCGTAACGGGTTGATTTGTCCACTCGTCGGCTTTTTTCCATACGTGTTCAACAACATTTTCATTAGGAATCTGAACAGTTTTCCTTAACGGGGACGTGATTGTTCCATTGGCGAATCTCACATTCTTGCTCTCGGCTGTGTCTCTCTTGTCGAGATCTTCTCGAAGAGGTCGCGATATCGCACAAAAACTTCTTGAAACTGTTGGGGCATATCCAGGTTTTTGTATAAATTCGACTAATGGTATTTTTGTACGGATCAGTTTTGATATCATCATCGTCGGCTGAAAAATAACAGAGGTGAAATATTAGCAACATCTATACTCCGTTCAATGCACTGTTCAATTTAAATTAATTAAGACTGATCTGTTTGTTTGTTGCTTATCGTATCTTACAATTAGCAAGAATATGTGTAGTAAACGAGAGCAATTATAGGAATTCGATAGAGTTCGTGGTTATAGAGGCGTCTACAGAGATCGCTCTCACGTACTGGCCCAAGAATCTAACGAAATATTATTTCGAAAACCCACAGAATCGCCTCATCTTTCTTTGGGCGAAAACGCACATTTTTCTGATTAAAACGATGAGTTTTTTCTGGCTTGCTATAACAAACAAATGATTAAGAAGGCGATACAATTCACCATTGACAAAACCAACGTGGACATTAGAATATATAATACCAAGGGATGCGCCGGCAAGCCAGCAGCGACTGTAAACAAAACCAATGAGAGCAAGCCTCTATGGACCGAGGGCTTAGGCGTATAAAGCAGCGGTAACTAATATCGGCTGGCCACTAAACACAGAAGCTGTCCTCATTAACGTAGAGGGCAAATCATATAATGAACTCCTGATAATAGTGAGAACGGAGACAGACCTATCAACGGACAAGGCCAGCGCCATTAAAAAGGTTAAAAGGACAAATACAGGGGAACTACTGCTAAAAGTCAAAGCCGACAAGGCAAAGGAACTTCAGGCGGAAGTTGAAAAGAAATGCCCACTAGCCAAAATCCGGGTTAAGACGACTAATGGGGTATTCCGTATCAGAGGCCTGGACCTAATCACAACACAAGACAGACAATACTAAACAGACGAGACTAGACAGACCAGACTAGACTTGACAGACAAGACTAGACAGACAAGACTAGACAGACAAGACTAGACAGGCAAGACTAGGCAGACAAGACTATCGTTTTTGACGGCTGTCAATAGAATTTCATTAAAATTTTATCGACACATACAAACGTTTTATACAACGTATAAGCATAGTTAAATACCACTCTTACTCCAAATGGAGTCTTTGGACACCGTAAGCAAGGATCAAATGAAATCTCCCATGGAAAACCAAAACTTGGAGCAAGATGAACCAACTTCAGATTCCCAGAATTCAGAAGTGAATACAAAGGATATCAGGAGGTAAGGAAATGTGTTTCAATCTATTCTAGAAACGCTGTTTACATAAATAAGGCTGATGGACAACACAGTCAAAGACTTGTATAATCCAAAAAAGGAATTAAAAGAGTTAACGGGAAAAATAGCACTACTAGCTGAACAAATCCAGAGCAAAAGACTGGAAGATTGACTTACAGAGGCAGCAAATTAAACTGGAAAAGTAAGAAGTGAGTCGAAAATGCACGAGGAAAATGTAAAGTTATGGAAACAAGTGAAATCCATGGAACTACACCATGCGCAGAAAATAACAAAATTTACCAAAAAAAGTATGTGTGAAGAATGCCAAAAGGCAGAAATTAGAAAAAATAGAAGACAGGCATTAACAGAAACAGAAACGTTCGAAAATTTTCATCAAATTCCAGAAGAAGACTGGATAAATGAAGTATTTCCTAGAATAAAAGTTGAAAGAGGAAACATATGGGAGGCTCCAATAGATTACGAAATTATACTCCCCTGCAGCACTAATTTCGACACCCAAAACAAATCAGTTGAGGTAGCTATTAATGAATTTGGAGGTATAAACGGACTTAAAGGACAAAACAAAACAAAAGGAGAAGTGGCCATGATGACATACTCGCTAGGTTTCCCTGATAATGATGGAAACGTATCATTCACGTCTAGAGAAATACACTATCCGGTACTCCTCGACGATGTGACTTTGGAAATCGATGCTGAAAACTGCTTCAAATCGCTCAAATTAATAAAGAGCTACATGCAAAAAAAAAAACAAGACGAAAATAGCCGTACCTGAGTTAACCGTACCGGAATAAGAGGGCTTATGTTCGCGAGGCAAATGGAATACCTTTTTGCAGACTCTAATGCAGAAACTATAATGTTTAGAACAACGAAAGACAAATTGCGACTAGAAAATACATCAATATTCAACAAAATTAGTAGTAACCACCCCTTGGCAAACACTTCGAAAAAACCTAGGACGCAAGAAGCTCCTCTCATTAAAATGAATGGAAAGTCATATGCTGATCTGCTTAAAACAGTTAGACAAACAGTAAACCCTAGTGAAATCGGTGTAGAAATTGAAGATATAATCAAAACTGAAAATGGGGAACTTCTGCTAACAGTGAAAGACCGAGCTGATTAAGCCAAAATTCTGAAAAAAGAAATTCATGGGAAAATACCAGGGGCGACCACATCTCTTCGAGTAAACAAAAAAATAATCCATGTAAAAGGAATGGATGAGGTTGTAACAGAGGCGGAAATCAAAGAGGCTATTACAAAATCCACCTCCATTAAACCCGAAAAATTCGAGGTAAGAGCCCTTTGACCAGCCTACGGAAACAAACAGAATGTCACAATTATAATGTCTGAAACTGACGCCGTAAAATTCATTGCTCTCGAAAAAATCTAAATTGGATGGACAAACTGCAAAATCGTAGAAAGAGAAAAAGAACTTAAATGCTACAGAAGCTGGGAGTATGGTCATGTTAAAACCCAATGTAATGGTCCAGACAGAAAACACATGTACTTAAAGTGTGGAAAAGATGGGCACCGAGTAATGGAATGCACAAATCGGCCATTTTGTGTGCACTGTAAACAAGAGGGACATCAATCAGGAAATTCCAAATGCTCAATGAACAATGGAGGTAGGCGACAAGAACACAAAGAAAATAAGAATATTATAAATTAACACGAACAGGAGTCGGCCTGCTCACGATATGGCTTTTGCTACCGCCAAAGACATAGTGGCAGGAATCTTAGTTCTCAGTGAACCGAATCGCAAGACTATTAAAAACTGAATGGACTAGTTATACGATGAACAAATGGATACAGCAATAAAAGTAGTAGACTGCGATCTTATAATTAAAAAACATGGACAAGGCCCCGGGTTTACATATATTAAAACATCAGACTTTAAACTTTATAGTTGTTATTCCTCTGGAAATAACAACATACAATCTCTTGAAGAAATGTTCCATACAATAGGAAATGAAATTAAAAATTCAAAAGAAAAATCTATTGTGGCTGGCGCCTTCAACGCAATATTACCGCAATGGGGTATGGATTTCTCGGACAAAAGGGGCCAAATCATTACAGAGTGGGTTGCAGCTAATAATTTAGTTATTCTCAATGATGGACAGAAACCTACGTTTCAGAGAAAGGACTACTCCCCAATTTTAGGCCTGACAATAACAACAGAAGACGTTAGAACAAGTATTAACAGATGGGAAGTGAGTGAAAAAGAATCTCTAAGTGATCATAACTTTATTGTTTTTGATATCTCAACCAGGAAACAGACACATAATTTAAGGAAAAATTCAAGTAAGGGATGGCAAGTCAGCAAGATGGATCAACAGAAACTGCAACGCATTAGACGCATTAGATGCATTAGACGGAATAGAATAAAATGCAGACAGAACATCTGCAAGAGGCTTTTCCAATACCCTTGCAAAATTATGCGATAAATCTATGCCAAAACGTAGTACCCAAACCAGAAGAGCACCGGTATACTGGTGGACGGAGGATATATCTGAACTGCGCAAAGAAGAAGTGTTCGAAGAAGGACCTACACCAGAAACGCGGCAAGAAATTTACTCTAAGTTAACCGGCTCCTTTGGGACGAATATACAAAGAACAAGAAAATTTTGAGAAACGCTATTAGCGCATCGAAAATAAAACACTGGAAAATCCTTTGTAAGAATATAGATAATGATGTCTGGGGGGATGGCTACAAAACGATCAAGAAAAGGCTGACAGGGCACACACCTTCATTGAAACTAATTATGGAAACAGTAGAAAATGTAGTTGATCACCTTTTCCCAGACCACGAGGAAGTAAATTTTATTTGTAATAAAGACGCTAGTTTTATCGACTTCACATCGGATGAACTGCAGATAGCCTGCCAAAAATTGAAAAACAATAAAGCACCAGGACCAGGACATATTCCAGTAGAATTGCTAAAGCGAGTTGCAGCGGAAAGACCGGATTATATATTAGCCGTATATAATATAATAAACTGGCAGCCGAGGCGAAATTCCCAGCAGAGTGGAAGCGAGACAAACTTGTTTTGTTAAGGAAGGGTAAAATGCCTTTAGAAAATGCTTCATCTTTTAGACCAATCTGCCTCTTGGACATAGAGGGTAAATTATATGAGAAATTAATATTAGCTAGACTACAAAAAGAACTTATACGAACAGGGAACCTGACTAACAATCAGTTTGGATTTAGAGAAGGTCGAAAGACAGTGGATGCCATAATAAAAGTGATTAAAATTGCCAGACAAGCTGGTGCCTACTCAGCTCGACACCGGAGACTGTGTGCCGTAATAACACTCGATGTGAAGAATGCCTTCAATAGTGCCTCGTGGCAACAAATATTAAATGAATTGAGAAAGAAGAAGATAGAGGATAGCGTTATTAATATTTTAGTGGCATATCTATCGAAAAGAGAGCTCATCATAGAGGCAGGAGGAAAAATTAAAAAAATAAGCATAAACAGTGGTGTACCACAGGCATCAGTCTTGGCCCCCACCCCGTGGAATATACTCTATGACGACCTGCTGAAAACAGAAATGCCGAGGGGAATAACCTTAATTGGATTCGCCGACGACTTTGCGATGGTGGTAACCGCAAAAGAAGAATCCATCCTAATGGATACAGGCAATACGGGGCTACAAAGAGTGCAAAACTGGCTTGAGCAGCGGCAACTTCAACTGGCGCCAGAGAAGACGAAATTAGTACTTTTAACACCCAAACGAAACACATCCCTGATCACTTTTAATGCTAAAGGTTTTACGGTAACCCCTACTACAGCTGTAAAATATCTGGGAGTATGGCTGGACACCAAGTTATCCTTTGTGCATCACGTGAACAAAATTACCCAGAAGGCGGAAAAGACGGCAAATGCTCTCGCTAGTCTTCTGCCAAATATCGGCGGACCCAAAGGATCCAAACGAAAACTACTTCTTAGCGTGGTCCAGTCCCAATTATTGTATGGAGCACCAGCCTGGTATATTGTTACAGAAACTAAAACAAGAATTCTGAGCCTTACTAGAATTGTGAGTTTGTTGTGTATCAGAGCATGCTGTGCATACAGGACAATATCAGCGGAAGGGGTGGGAGTTATAGCAGGAATTCCTCCGGTAGAACTCCAAATCAAAGAAAGACAGGAAAAGTATAACGGGATCGAAAAAGGTAAAAGCCAGAGAAAATTTGATAAGGAGATGGCAAGCAAAATGGAATAATGCAACTTATGGACGATGGACTTAGTTCTTAATTCCAAATATAGAAAAATGGACAAGGAGGAAATATGGTGAAACAGACTATTATTTAACTCAAGCTTTGTCAGGCCACGGGTGTTTCAGGAAATACCTCTATGATCGCAGGAAAGCAGAGACGGACGAATGTAATTACTGCGGTGAGGTAGATGATGTAAACCATACGCTTTTTGATTGCCCGAACTGGACACAAGACAGAACGAACTTCACGCATACCACTGGAAGTACGTTTAATGCGTACAACATGATGGAGGGGCTAACAAGATCGGAGAAGTCATGGAAGATTGTAGATTGTAGATATGGTGGTGACGACTTGTATTGCGACCTTTATAGATCTATTGTACCCAACCCTCCTCCTCCAAGTGTTGGTGTACTTACCCATTTAGAGCGCTGATTCCTTTAGAAATTTCAGGATCTGGGTGGGACTCAAGGCCTGCAGCTCATCTGTGTTCAAGCAGAGGGCCCCAAGGTACATCTGTCTCTTGCGGAGTAATGCTCCGCAGTCTTTGAACAGACGAATGGGGGTTTCCTCTGCTGAGTCACAGAATCTGCATCCATCATCCTCCTCTAGGCCTAGGGCCTTGAGATGTTTCCTAAGTCTGCAGTCTCCCGTCAGGGCTCCTGTCAGCATTCTGAGCTTGTTCCTGCTTAGTTTCAGGCAAGCTCCCGTTCTCTTCTGGTTAAAAGATCCCAGCATCACTTTGGATTGCCTTAGCCCTGGAAGTTCTTTCCAGGTTTTCATCCATTTTCCTCTTATTTCTTCATCAAAACTTTTGCGGATGGTGTTCACGCTCATACCGCAAAAGGGTTCCGGACCTATAAAGGGGCTACTGGATCCCTTGTTTGCTAGGTGATCGGCTTCTTCGTTTCCGTCTATACCAGTGTGTCCTGGTACCCAGTATAGGCGTTACTTTATTATCCCTGCCAAGCTTGTTCAGCTTCCCCACACAGTCCCATACCAGTTTGGATCTGATGGTGTATGAGCTAATGGCCTTGATGGCTGCTTGGCTATCTGACAGGATAGCAATTCGTTTTTTGAGGTAATTCCTGTCGAGGTTAAACTGTGCACATCTTTCGATTGCGTGTACCTCTGCTTGGAAGATACTTGGGGATGTTCCCATGGATTCGAAGTATCTGGTACGAGGTCCAAACACTCCTGCACCAGTGCCTTCCTTTGTCTTCGAACCATCTGTATACCACTTGATGGCATTTTGCTCTATGCGTATGCTGAGGATTCGTCGCTCCAATCGGCTTTACTACTACACATTGCTGTGTAGTTTTTCTCGAAGTGGTATTGGCAAACCATTTTGTCTTTTGGTACTTCCAGCCAGGGGATCTTGGCAGCGAGGCTGTTTCGGTCTCTGCTCCCGATTATTTTACCTCTGCCCATTCCTTCCTTGCTGAATCTTACGATAGCCGATCTGGCGGCGCTCTCCACCACAAGGTGCAGCGGAGTCAGATCCAGCAGCAGCTCCAATGCTGCTGTCGGACACGACCCCATCGCCCCCGTGATGCAGACACACGCCAGTCTCTGAATCTTCTCAAGCTGTTTCCTCATAGCGGCCAGCTTGATTCTACTTCCCAACTGCCACGCAACTGCCCTATAAGTGATTGCAGGTCTCACTATCATGGTGTACATCCATCGCAGGATAGTGGGGTTACAACCCCACGTTTTTCCTGCCAGATTTCTGCACACCATTAGGGCGCGTTTGGCTTTACCTACCACTGCCTCAGCGTGTCTATTCCATAGGAGTTTGCTATCTAGTGTGATACCCAGATATCTTATCTTCTGTTGGTATTCTACTGCGTTCCCATCTATGAGTATGGGATGTAGGCAGTTTAGTTTTCTCCTTCTAGTAAATGGTATCACCGTGGTTTTGCTCGGGTTGAGTTTCAGTCCCACTGTTTGACACCATCTACTAGCTACATTGAGGCCTCTCTGAACAATTTCACAGAGCGTTCCCTCAAATTTCCCTCTAGCCATTATGACTATGTCATCGGCGTAACCTTGACATTTGATGTCTAGGTCGTTTAGCCTAACCAGTAGTTCATCAACTACCAGGCTCCACATTAGCGGTGATAGTACACCTCCCTGTGGGCACCCTCGAGTTGTGGAGATCTTAATGGTGTCTTTTCCTCACTTGTGTCTCCGCCGTTCTAGTTCTCAGCATTTCTCCCATCCACTTTGAGATAGTGCTGTCGATATTCCTTCTTTCAAGGGCCGCCCTGACAGCCTCGTGTGAGGTGTTGTCAAAAGCTCCCTCTATATCCAAGAAGGCACATATCGCTACTTCCTTTGTCTCTAGTGCTGCTTCTATTTCGTTTGTCAGCTGATACAGGGCGGTTTCTGTGGATTTCCCTGCTCTGTAAGCATGCTGACACCTGTGTAGTGGTGTACCTACCAGCACTATAGTCCTAAGGTAATTATCAATCACCTTCTCCATTGTCTTTTACATAAAAGATGTTAGACTAATGGGTCTAAATGACTTCGGTTGAGTGGTGTCTTTCTTCCCCACGTTCGGTATAAATGCCACGTTAGACCTTCTCCATAGCTCCGGTATATATCCGAGCGCTAAGCTACTTCTAAAGATATTTAGAAGATACGGCATTAGTTCTCTCTCTCCCTTTTGTAGGAAGGCAGGAACTAGTCCGTCCACACCTGGGGCCTTAAAAGGCTGGAAAGTGCCGATAGCCCATCTGATTCAGTTTTACATACAGATGGACGTTGCCCTCTTCCAGTCGGCCCGACTTGGTTTCCGTGGTTGCATGAAGCCCTCGGTCTTCCTGTATCCTCTACATCCCGGAAAATGAGTTTCTAGTAGGAGGAGAGCTCTTTGCTCTTCATCCTCCGTGAAGGTCCCATCCGGTTTCTTGAGAGTGGTTGTCATTTCCACTCTATCCTTCGCTAGTGCTTTGTGCAGTCTAGCTGCCACCGGCGTGGATTCTATGTTTTCACAGAAGGTCCTAAAGTTTTCCCTTTTTGCCCTTCTGATCTCTTTGTTCTAGGTGGTAAGCACCTCAGAGTATTCTAGCCAATTTCCGTATTGCTTGGCTTTGTTGAAAAGCCTACGTACTTTTGCTCTTAATGTAGACAAATTTCTGTTCCACCATTTTTCGTCCTTATGCTCCTTCACGGTTTTTACCGAGCAGCTGGATTCAAATGCCGTGGTGATTGCTACATTTATTTCTCCTACAGCCTGCTCCAGCACGGTGTAGTGTTTGATACTACCCCGCACTGTCACCTGCTCTAGGTTTTCTTTTAGTTGGGAACTGAACATAGGCCATACAGTTTGACTGGGGTTTTGAATGGGGGTGTTTTCCTCACTCGCTCCTTCCAGCTCAAACTCTATGATCCTATGATCTGACATTGAGGGCTCACTTGAAACCCTCCACTTTTTAATTAGTTTACTCACGTTAGCGCTACCTACCGTAATATCCAGTACCTCATTTCTGACTTTAGTGACAAATGTTGGTGTATTCCCAACGTTGTACACAATTAAGTTCTCTTTAATGAGGTATTCTAAAAGGTACTTACCCCTCTTATTAGTGTCCGTGCTGCCCCACATCTCATTGTGTGCGTTCGCGTCACATCCCAGGATGAGTGGCAGCCTTCTCCTAATACAGTGTTTCACCAGCTTTTGTACTTCAATGGGTGGTATGCTGTTACCATCGCCAGGGAAGTATGCTGATGCGATCACTACTTCGCGGTGGAGAACCTCGATCTTGATGAGGGCCTGAATCGGTACTAAATCCCGCGTTAAAAATTCTGAAAGACATAAGTAATTTATGCCATTTCTTACCATAATGCAAGTTCTAGGGGAGACCTCACGGCTGTCCCATACCAACTTACATTCCCTGTTGCTAAGGCCCCTGATCTTACCTCCGTAGGTCCAGGGTTCTTGAAGCAGCGCTAGCCCTAAGTGCTGCTTGGTGAACATCCTAGCCATCACAGCTGAAGCTGCTTTGGCATGATGGATGTTCACTTGGGCTATTTTGGTGCGCCTGCTGGTCATTCTTGTTTTGTGACAGGAGGCGGCAAGTCCTCCTCTGTCCCTACAAGAACATCTACCTCTGCCTCTGTAGACATGGCTGGACTGCTCATGTCTACGAGTGTGAGGTCAAGGTCGTCTTCCCGAATCCGGGCTGACTTCTTTGTTCTCTGTGTCGGTTAGGTCCCGTACACATGGATTATTTTTACTTTTGGAATTCATATAAATCCTACGAGTCGCAAGGGAACTAAAGGTCCACCACATCAGAGCCCCGCTTGATAGTGGTAAGGCTGGATACCCTCTGAGGTCGCCAGGTATCAGAGGGGCTCCTTAAGCGATGGCCGGTTGCCCTTGGTCATCAACCAGTCCCTTTGGCACGGGTCGCATGACACCTTGGGATTAAGGGTTTGGAAGTTCTTGGTTGTTCACCCTCCGCCGAACGCCCCGACCGGAGTTGTTCCAGTCGTGACGTCCAACGGTATGTTGCGAAACTAAGCCTTCACACCGCGACAAGGTGACTTCCACGCGAGGGAAGTCATGGAAAGAAGTATATACCGTCGTTCCGAAAAGTATTGAAACCAAGGAGAAAGACAGCAGAAAGTAGATCGGACAGCCTTTACTATTTCACTGAAGAAATGCGAGAGCGGATTCCAGTGTAAAGTGCGACGCGAAAGGAATGTTTTTTAGTAATTTGTATTTGCAAATAAAACCAAACTTCCTTAAAAAAAGGCAGACAAGACTAGACAGACAAGACTAGACAAACATGACTAGACAGACAAGACTAGACAGACATGACTAGACAGACAAGACTAGACAAATAGGACTAGACAGAGAAGACTAGAGAATCAAGATAGACAAGTAGATAACAAAGTTGTCAAACTTTGAATAAGAGGTTAGGTTAGGTAGCTTTGAAGAGGTAATGTTATATTAGATAGTTATGAGGACGTTATTGAGGTTAACCACAAAACCTGCAATTTTGGCAGACGAGATAAGTAAGCCTTGACAGTTATGTTATGATAAAGTTTTTATGATTTTATAGTTTTGACAGATGACGTTTTGACAAATAAAGTGATGGTTGTTAAGAACCTATGTTAGGTTAGGTTTTTAGGTTAGGCAAGTTAGTTTTGACAGATAAAGCAATAATATTTTATTAAATTATTCAATGTATAATATTATTGGCGGATGACAGATTGCGACAATTGAGTTTTAATGAACCTGACAATCAATTTTTGAGGGAATAAACGAAAACAGACGCGCTTCGATCAGATTTTAATGAGAACACAAACGGACGAGAAAAGCAAAAAAAGCGGAGCGAATTCGCAAACGAAGAATCGCAGCCATCGATAATGAGCGAATTGTGATCGGTAACGCAATAATAAGAAGCGGAGTCGCGGAAAAAAGCCAGACTCTCGTTAATAATCTCCCTTCGCCAAAACGCAGAAAAAAAAACACAACAAATATTCGAAATATTCCGACAACTACAAATTGCTCATTATAAAAACAGTTGCTTTTGTGCACGAGCACGCTCTTCATTTCGCATTCATTCTGCAAACAATGCTTTGTCAACGTTGACTTAAAACACATTTCATTTTATCTGCTTCCTTCTTCTCCGCTCCGCGACTCCGCTCTACACACAATCGCCCTCTCGCTCTCACCCGCAAACAAACCACCCCCCGACTCGCTCCCTCACTGATTTCGCACACACTTAATACCTACATAGATCTGGATTACGAGTCTCTTTTTGCAAACATCATTTTTTAAATTCGGATAGAAGACAGATTTACAATAACAGTTTGACAAACAACTTTTATATGTCAGATATTTGACAGATAACAAATAAGATTTGACATGACTAAATTTCTAATGTCAAGGTAAGTGATAACTGTCAAATTAATTTAGTAGATCAATTGTAATTAAGACAGATATTCACAGAGCACACTTAATTGTCCAGACTTCATATGTAAAGTTTGACAGATCAAACTTGGTTGATCATGCTTAGCAGTTACAATTAAACTTGACAGATGAATCTCAGGTGATGAATCAACAGCTCAGATAAATGAATCAACTACGACATTTCAAGCTTGACATGTCAAACTTAATAGATCAGTCTTGGTAGATTTAGCTTGACAGTTCAAACTAAATAGATCAATTCATACATCAAACCAGAACGGTTTTGATCTGAGTTATTCAGATAAGTCTGACAAATCTTTGAATATTTCGAAAAGTAAACTCGATATCAGGACGAACCTTCCACACGATTCTTCCTACCAAATTGGAGCAGTTATTTTCGCTTGAAATTATTGCACCATTACACAGAAAATCAGCTTTAAAATGTATTTTGTAATTCTACGCCTATAGCGAAACATTCTACGGATATAGTTTTGACAATTATTATTAGACGCGTCTTTTATGAATTATTTAAGATACAAATTATGAAAATCCGTTCGGTACAACTCGAGTTAACTCAATTTGTACAAACCTCCACTCAAATGATAAACGGCTTTTTTTGACGTTTTGTTCAAAAATTAAAAACTGCGAAGACTAAACCACAACGTGATGGATTGCAATAATATCGCTAGGAACTTGTTTAGTCTTATCTAGTTTTATTTACTCTTGTCTAGTCTTATCTAAGCTAATCTTGCCTAATCTAGCATTTAGGACAATTTAAACCTTATGTGCTTCCAGTGTACGGAGATGCTGACGTCGTTGCGCATATACGTGTCGAGCGCCTAGTGCTCGATACTATTGACAGCGTGCGGTTGCTCAACCGATACAAAAGCTACCGCACCATTAACAACCTCGATCTGCGCGGACGGTATCTTCACCCTAAACTTCTGCGAGATCTCTACCGGCGATGTGGAAGCCTCGGTGCTGGACAAGCTCGAAACCGCCGGCATCGCGTTCCCGCTCATCTGCAAACTCATCATGGGTCACGGCTCGAAGAAGGCCCACGAGATGACCCTGCTCTTCAAACAGGACCTGGAGGATCTTGTAGCCAAGGCGCCCTGCGTGGTGCAGACGTTCGTCAACCACAACGCCGACCTCATAAAGATCTACAATCAAGATCTATATCAAAATCTACATCGTCGGGGAGGAGTTTTGCTACGTGTGCCGCCCCTCCATCAAGAACCTGGAGGCCTGCGGCTCGGACTCCATCTGCTTCGACAGCGGCATCTTCAACGCCGGCACGCGCAGCAACCTCAGTCTCCTCGACAAAAAACTCGCCGAGGTACTCTTTGATCCCGACGTACACGCCCGGATCGCGCACGCTCTGCGCAAGGGCTTCGCCATGGACCACCTCGGGGCGGACGTTGTCATCGAGAACACCACCGGCCACTACGGCATCATCGACGTTAATTCTAATGCAAGTAAGACAATGAATATTAATATATTAATTATATATTAATTATAATAAAATGAAGAAAAAATAAATATTGGACTAATAATCAGACCACTTACTTATTGACACGCGTGCCATTGGCCTAGACAATTTGAACAAGTTAATCCAAATAATGACGCATCAGACGATGTTTTGTTTTCAGGTACGACGACTTTCCGGACTTCTTCGTGGCACTGGTCCGGTGTCTGTCGGGGAAGCTGGAACACTTGGAGAGATCTAAAAGAAACTGTGATAGTTTGTTACCAACGGCCGACAATGACAAGCTCATAAAAACCAACCATTAAATCCACATACTCATTCGTCACGATAAGTCCAAATCGATTGACATCGAGCAGCGGTGTAATATCTAAAAGCTCTTTGGCCGGCAACACGAACATCTAGAAAATCTTTGACGGACAACATGAACATCTAGAAGACGTTTGGCGGGATGCATGAACATCTAGAAAATCTTTGGCGGATAAGATGAACATTTAGAAGATCTTTGGCAGGCAGCATCAACATCTAGAAGACCTTTGGCAGGATGCATGAACATCTAGAAGATCTTTGGCGGGCAGCAAGAACAACTAGATCTTTGGCTAGCAGCATGAATATCTACATGACCTTGACCATCTACCATGACGGGATGCATGAACATCTAGAAGATGTTTAGCGGGTAGCAGGAACATCTAGATCTTTGGCGAGCGGCATGAACATCTAGAAGATCTTTGGCAGGCAACATGAACATCTAGAAGACCTTTTGCGGGATGCATGAACATCTAGAAAATCTTTAGCGGGCAACAGGAACATCTAGATCTTTGGCGAGCGGCATGAACATCTAGAAAATCTTTGACGGACAGCATGACAAATCTAGAAGACGTTTGGCGGGATGCATGAACATCTAGAAGATCTTTGGCGGATAAGATGAACATTTAGAAGATCTTTGGAAGGCAGCATCAACATCTAAAAGACCTTTGGCAGGATGCATGAACATCTAGAATATCTTTGGCAAGCAGCAAGAACAACTAGATCTTTGGCTAGCAGCATGAACATCTACATGACCTTTGACGGGATGCATGAACATCTAGAAGATGTTTAGCGGGCAGCAGGAACATCTAGATCTTTGGCGAGCGGCATGAACATCTAGAAGATCTTTGGCAGGCAGCATGAACATCTAGAAGACATTTTTCGGGATGCATGAACATCTAGAAAATCTTTAGCGGGCAACAGGAACATCTAGATCTTTGGCGAGCGGCATGAACATCTAGAAAATCTTTGACGGACAGCATGACAAATCTAGAATACGTTTGGCGGGATGCCTGAACATCTAGAAGATCTTTGGCGGATAAGATGAACATTTAGAAGATCTTTGGAAGGCAGCATCAACATCTAGAAGACCTTTGGCAGGATACATGAACTTCTAGAAGACCTTTGGCGGGCAGCAAGAACAACTAGATCTTTGGCTAGCAGCAGGAACATCTACATGACCTTTGACGGGATGCATGAGCATCTAGAAGATGTTTAGCGGGTAGCAGGAACATCTAGATCTTTGGCGAGCGGCATAAATATCTAAAAGATCTTTGGCAGGCAGTATGAACATCTAGAAGACCTTTTGCGGGATGCATGAACATCTTCAAAATCTTTAGCGGGCAACAGGAACATCTAGATCTTTGGCGAGCGGCATGAACATCTACAAAATCTTTGACGGACAGCATGACAAATCTAGAAGACGTTTGGCGGGATTCATGAACACCTAGAAGATCTTTGGCGGATAAGATGAACATTTAGAAGATCTTTGGAAGGCAGCATCAACATCTAGAAGACCTTTGGCAGGATGCATGAACATCTAGAAGATCTTTGGCAGGCAGCAAGAACAACTAGATCTCTGGCTAGCAGCATGAATATCTACATGACCCCTGACGGGATGCATGAACATCTAGAAGATGTTTAGCGGGCAGCAGGAACATCTAGATCTTTGGCGAGCGGCATGAACATCTAGAAGATCTTTGGCAGGCAGTATGAACATCTAGAAGACCTTTTGCGGGATGCATGAACATCTAGAACGTCTTTAGCGGGCAACAGGAACATCTAGATTTTTGGCGAGCGGCATGAACATCTAGAAAATCTTTGACGGACAGCATGACAAATCTAGAAGACGTTTGGCGGGATGCATGAACACCTAGAAGATCTTTGGCGGATAAGATGAACATTTAGAAGATCTTTGGAAGGCAGCATCAACATTTAGAAGACCTTTGGCAGGATGCATCAACATCTAGAAGATCTTTGGCGGGCAGCAAGAACAACTAGATCTTTGGCTAGCAGCATGAACATCTACATGACCTTTGACGGGATGCATGAACATCTAGAAGATGTTTAGCGGGTAGCAGGAACATCTAGATCTTTGGCGAGCGGCATGAACATCTAGAAGATCTTTGGCAGGCAGCATGAACATCTAGAAGACCTTTTGCGGGATGCATAAACATCTAGAAAATCTTTAGCGGGCAACAGGAACATCTAGATCTTTGGCGAGCGGCATGAACATCTAGAGGATCTTTGGCAGGCAGCATGAACATCTAGAAGACCTTTGGCGGGATGCATGAACATCTAGAAGATCTTTGGCGGGCAGCAGGAATATCTAGATCTTTGCGAGCATCGTGAACTTCTACAAGATCTTTAGCGGGTAGCATGAACACCTAGAAGTTCTTTGGCAGGCAGTATGAACATCTACAGAACCCATAGCGGGATGCATGAACATCTAGAAGATCTTTGGCGGGCAGCGGGAACATCTACAAGATCTTTGGCGGGCAGCATGAACATCTAGAAGTTCTTTGGCGGACAGCATGAACATCTAGAAGACCTTTGGCGGGATGCATGAACATCTAGAAGATCTTTAACGGGCAGCAGGAACATCTAGATCTTTGGCGAGCAGCATGAACATCTAGAAGACCTTTGACGGAATGAATGAACATCTAGAAGATCTTTGGCGGGCAGCATGACCATCTAGAAGAGCTTTGGCAGGCAGCATGAACATCTAGAAGACCTTTGGCGGACAGCATGAACATCTATAAAGATTTTGGCTGGCCGCATTGACATCCTGGCAGTCTTATACGGGCTCCATGAACATTTGAAAAGTTTCGGGCATGGTCATCTTTTGCGGACCGCATGAAAAATGGCAGGCTGTGCAAACAACTATGTAGCTTTCTGCGGGGCGTTTGGACGTTTAGAAACATCCAGAAAGTCTTTGGTAGGCACCATGCTCAACTGATGTGGCATGAATTTTCTGGCGGGCAGCATATATATTCAGTCTTTGCCAGTTAGCTATAACATCTACCCAGGTTTCTTAGTTTTGGCGGGCAGCATGAACAACTGGACAATTTTGCGGGCCGTATGAACGTGTGGGAAGTTGGGCCGCATAACAGCTGATAAATTTCTGAACATCGCAGAATTGGTTACCTCAGGGTTAGTGGATGGTGGTTGTAAAAGCTATGTGTGTCGTTGTTTAACTCGTTAGGTGTTAGTCTATGTCAACGAGTTAGTTTAGTCTAAAATAACCTTGAATGCGCCTAATTTACCTTTGGAATTGCTGGAAACACGATGAAAGCACCAAATCAACTTGAAAGCAAATTTTAAAGCGTTGAAATCACAATGTCCTAACCGATTTTCACCAATAACTGCGTTAAAAAACTTTTTTTATTTTGAGTCTATAACAAAGTCATTAAAGCACTCATATGGGTTCGTTTAATCGTCCGCATAGGCGAAGGCTTCCGCACCGTCCGGTAAGATCACATTCAAGACTGTGTCGTAAGTGAAGTTTATCTAACTTAACCTAACCTGGACTACCCACACCTTTTGCAGCCGTCCCTAGTCTGGAGAACAGACCCTACACGCTGGATTTCAGTGGAGTTTACTTAACTTAACGTAACCTAACCTAACCGGGAGTACAGACGTCTTTTGCAGCCTAATCTTAAAAAAACCTAATCTGCAGAACAGACGCTGCTCGCTGGATTTCGGTGGAGTTTCTTCCGCGTATGGGTCCAGAACCCACAGCAGGGATGCCACTTTTGCCAGTTCAGCCGTACCGATGATCTTCATCTCCGCCTTCACTGCCGTTGAGGTCTTCACCATTACCCTGGCAAGGGGCCCTCACCATACTTGAGCAAAAATTAATTGTGGTAACAATTAACAACTAACAATTAAATTGCCAGATTGAATTGCAACTAACAATTAAAATAATTTATTGCAATTGCAAGATAACACAATTAACAATTAATTAATTGTTAATTGTAAAATTTTGCAATTACAATTGATTAATTGATAATTGAATGATGCATTTTTACAATCACAGTTAACAATTAATAAATGTCGGTTAGAAGATATTTTTATTATACTCCATTGTATCACATGCCACAATGCTTAACTGAAATAGTTATTTACATTAGAGTGCGGAAATTTTGATTTTACAACGCGACAGCTCGTTTGGTTATCCACCTCCTCCTCCACTTCCAGTCATCCATCCCCGAGTTCCCACGCCACTTCCAGTTCCCACCCCCACTTCTGGTTCCAAAAATTCACCCACTTTTGATTCTGGAACCGGAAGTGAGGGTGGGAACCGGAAGTTGGCGTAGGAAATGGAAATTGGGCGGGAACCGGAAGTGAGAGTGTGAACCGGAAGTGGGGTGGAAACCGGAAGTGGGGGGGTGGTGGGGGCCGGAAGTGGAGGTGGAGAGTCCAGAACGACCATCTTTCCCGACTGTTTAAATTTTTACATTCATCAAATAGTTTTAATTGTTATAATAAACAATTGATGATTAAGTTAATTGTAACTAACAATTAAAATTTTAATTGCAATTAAATTAATTATAAACCACAATTAATGGATTTAATTGCAATTGATTTCAATTGCATCTCACGATTAAACACTTAATTGAATTAAATTAATTGCAATTGATTTAGTTTCAGATTAGATCAAAATTGTAATTGTTTGATTCTACAATTAAAAAATTAATTGAATTATGCCCAACACTGGCCCTCACAAGGTACTATCACCCGGGCCAGGTAAACCAAGGTTTTCTAACGAGGTGTTACTCATACCCCTTCTCCTTTCTCGTTAAATTACAAATTACTATAATATGGATTTATTATCTTCGAACCAATGTCCAATGGACTTTTTCATAGTTGAAATTTTTTTGTACCCATGTGTCAATTTCCGCAATGTTAATGAAAAAAGTGCCAGAACTTTTTGACGTATATCTAAATATGTGCCCGAAACTTTCATATTCCCGACTTTGAAACTTGGCGGATGGGCATGCGCTTAACTAACAGTAAAAAGGTCTATACAATAATGTCTATATATGATTTTTGGATAACGAAACTTGAAAGTATCAAGATATTAGTAGACTTGTGGGATTGGTAAGTGGGATGTGTAAAACTCACCTCTTATCCACTTAACTATTTATATTCAAAACGAACAATTACAAATCTTGTAATAATAAACAAAATAATACAAACAATAAAAATAAAGTCAATACACAAACACGTACACGTAGAATCGTCTCAGCTCTCTAACCGCGCGGCACACACTCCTCTCTGTCTCTCTCCTCTGTGTAAAACCGGGTTTTTTTACTCTTCGCAGTTGGTATCCCACATCACTCCCCCGCTAAGACCGTCACTACGGGCGATAGTATTCGGGAAAGTGAACTTTCCTACCCGAACGTGTCATCTTCTGGATGTCGTTTGGGGTATGGCTACCTGTATTGTTCTCTGTGTAATCTGTGTCCATTGTGTACGCCGGTTTTAGTCTGTCTATTGAAACTGTCCTTTCCTTGCCCTTAATTAAAATTTTGAAGGTTTTATTTCCTCTATCTAAAACTTTGTACGGTCCTGTGTATGTCGGTTGTAAAGCTGTACGTACGGCGTCCTGTCGTAAAAATACCTGGTCAGATGTATGTAGGTTTTTATGTATAAATGTCGGTTTTGGTGTGTGGTGTGCTGCTGGTGTTGGTTTTAAATTGCTGGCGAAAGATTTGAATCTTGAGATATAGTCCGTAATGTCCGGTAGTACTTGCTCCTTCGCGTCAAAAAATTCACCAGGCAAACGCAGGGTTCACCATATAATATTTCGGCTACGGAAGCTTGCAAGTCTTCTTTCCACGCACTGCGTATACCCAACAAAACAAGAGGTAGGGATTCGGTCCATTGCTGGTTATCGTGGCACATGATAGCAGCTTTAAGTTGTCTGTGGAACCTTTCTATTATGCCATTTGCTGCTGGATGGTAAGCGGTAGTTGTTTTGTGTTGAGATCCAATAAGTTTTGTAAGAGACTTGAATAGATTGGATTCAAATTGTTTTCCACGATCGGTGGTTTGACTCACTGGACAACCGAAACGTGAAATCCATCCTTGTAGGAGAGCCTTAGCTGTTGTTTCAGCGGTAATGTCGGCGATAGGTATTACCTCAGGCCATCGTGAAAACCTGTCGATTGCTGTGAGGCAATACTTAAATCCGTTTGACAGTGGCAATGGGCCCAAAAGGTCGATGTGTACATGCATAAATCTAGCTGGAGGTAAGGTATAGGTACTCAAAGGTGATGAGACGTGCCTGTGTACCTTTGCACGTTGACAAGGGAGACATGCTCGGCTCCATTCGCGCCAATCCTTTCGAACTCCTGGCCATACGAATCGGTTAGTAACCAGTCTAATCGATGCATTTGCTCCGGGGTGGCTGTGAGAATGTATTGATTCGAATGTTTTGTATCTCATTGACTTTACGACGAAGGGCCTTGGAAAAGATGTACACATGTCACAAATGAGGTAAATCGACGTACCTGGTACGCGAATTTTCTACAGGTCAAGCGAACATCCATCGAATAATAGCTTTTTTAGCTCTGGGTCGATCTGCTGTTGCTTAGCCAATTCCTTGAAGTCAATCAAAGCTGCGACAACGTCGATTTCGACTCTGGACAATGTATCGGCGACTACGTTGTCTTTCCCACTAATGTGCTGAACATCCGTGGAAAACTGAGAAATATAATCCAGGTGTCGAAACTGCCTAGGAGAATATTTGTCTCGATTCGTTTCGAAGGCATGCGTAAGAGGTCGATGATCTGTGTAGATTGTGAATGGCCTGGCTTCTAATATGACGAAAGTATTGGATGGATTTGTATATTGCCAAAAGTTCCCTATCGTAAGGGCTATATTTAATTTGTGCAGGGCTAAGTTTTCGGGAGAAAAACCCTAGTGGTTGCCAATCATTACCATGCTTCTGTTGGAGTACGCTTCCGATAGCCATACTTGAAGCGTCGGTTACTAAAGCTAGCTGGCGCTTGCAATCCGGGTGTGCCAATAGAGCTGCCTCCTTGAGTCCGGTTTTGCACTTTACAAAAGCGTCACGCTGCTCTAAGCTCAATTCTATAGGTTGTGAACCTTTAGCAGAACTTTTAAGAATGGCATTCAATGGAGCTTGAAATTCAGCAGAGTGAGGTAAGAATCGATGGTAAAAGTTATACATGCCGAGAAATCGACCCAACTCTCTGATTGTTTTGGGAAACTTCTTGATGGCTTCTATTTTGTCATCCATTGATTGAATTCCAGCGGCAGAAACATGGTATCCTAGAAAGTTTATGGCAGGAACTCCAAATATACACTTCGATGTATTGAGCACTATTCCGTACTGCTGCAGTCTCTTGAAGATTTCGTGTAAATGAGGCTCATGATCTACTTTTGTGGCAGAATAGATCAAAAGATCGTCAATAAATCCGTAACAGAAATTCAGGCCTCTGGTGACTTCATCTATAAATCTTTGAAATGTTTGTCCTGCGTTTCTGAGTCCAAATGTCATTGTCGGAAATTCGTACAGTCCAAACGGAGTTGTGATGGCTGTTTTTTTCTATATCAGGTGGATAAACTGGTATTTGGTTGTACGCTTTAACTAGGTCAATTTTCGAAAAGATGGTGCATCCAGAAAGATCTAGGTTAAAGTCGTGTATATGCTTTATGGGATATTTGTCTGGGATAGTCCTGGCGTTGAGAGAACGGTAGTCACCGCATGGACGCCACCCGTTGTCTTTCTTTGGTGCTAAATGCAGAGGTGAAGACCAAGGGCTGTCGGACGGGTGCGTTGTACCATTCTTGATCATTTCCAAAAATTCGTTCTTAGCTATCTGCAACTTATCAGGTGGTAAACGGCGAGGTCGACTAGATATAGGTGGACCTGGAGTCGTTTTGATATAGTGAACTGTGTTATGTGTACAGGGACTAGGTGTTCCAGCTGGTCTTGTAATATCAGGGTACTGCTTTAGAATTGACAAATATATATTTTCGTTGTTGCTGCTGGTCTTGATAGACGAGACTTTTTCATTGGGCTTTACGGGGTAAGCGTCAGTGACTAATGAAGTTGTGTTGTCTATCAAACGTGAGTTTCTGCAGTCGACAAGAATGTTAAAGTAAGATAGAAAATCTACTCCTATAATGGCCTTTGTAACATCAGCTAATACAAATCTCCATGAAAAATCTCGACGGAGACCAAGATTGAGAGATAAATGAGCAGAACCATAAGTAGGTTTTAGAGATCCGTTAGCTGCGAAAAGGATATATCCAGTCTCTCGGTGTTTGCCTTTGGTTGCAGATCGCGGGAAAACGCAAAGATCTGATCCGGTATCCACGAGGAATTTTGTCTTTGTCTTGCGGTCTGTGACGAAAAGGCGGCCGGAAGTTTGATGACAGTCGTTGGCCGCTACTGACGGCTGTCTTGCAAGTTTACCGTTGCGTTGTACTCACATGACGACGTGCATTTTTGGGCTTTGTCCTTAAAACGTCGGTGATACCAGCAAATACGCTGATTCGATGGTGAACGGTATCTGGATGAACTCCTATTGTGAGAGACTGACCGGGTCCGCGGTCTGAATCTAACTTGAGTGGTTAGAGTTGCAACCTGACGAGTGAGGTCACCCATGTTCTTCATCATCTGCTCTATAAGGCGTGAATTCTCAGCGCTAGGTTGTTGACTGCTGGTACTGGCTATTTGAGGTGAAGACGGTGCGATTTCATGCACTTTATCTGCCAACTCCGCAACTTTCGCTAAGGGAATCTCGGTTTGTGTAGCTATAATAGTTTGCACGTGCTGGGGTAGACGGGTCGTCCACAAAGTACGCATGAAGTCGTCTGGTACGGCTGCCAGTGTTTGTAGATGACGTAGAAATTGGGATGGTTTACGATTACCGAGTTCTTCATGCATCAGTAATTGCTGCACTTTTTTTCCTTTGGAAGCTGACAACCGCTTAATAAGCTCTGACTTCAATGTCTCGTATTTATTTTCATTCGGGGGAGAAGTTATTAAATCGAGTATCTCGGCTGCAATCTGGTTTCCTAATTGAGATATAACGTAATAAAATTTGGTCGTATCTGCCGTCACACCAGACATGATAAATTGTGCTTCCAGTTGTGCAAACCAAACATCGGGACGATCTGGCCAAAATTCTGGTATTTTCACTCCAACGCGGCATAATTCCAAAGTTTCGTTTTGCGCCATCTTATGGTTGCTGTTTGAAAGACGAAAAGGTGTTGCGGTAGGTAACTTGGATAACGTATGTATCGATCGGCGTCGTTTGATTGTTTATGTTTTTTTTTTATATTTGCGCACTGTTGTTCTAATTAGTTTTTAGTCAGGCACTGTTATTGTTCTTAGACGGGCACTCTTATTGTTCCTTGTCGGGCACTATTATTGATCTTTGTCGGGCGCTACTATTGTTCTTTGTCGGGCGCTACTATTGTTCTTTGTCGGTGTCACCAATGTGGGATTGGTGAGTGCGATGTGTAAAACACCACTTATCCACAACTATTTATATTCAAAACAAACAATTACAAATCTTGTAATTATAAACAAAATAATACAAACAATAACAATAAAGTCAATACACAAGCACGTACACGTAGAATCGTCTCAGCTCTCTAACCGCGCGGCACACACTCCTCTCTGTCTCTCTCCTCTGTGTAAAACCGCGTTTTTTACTCTTCACAGTTGGTATCCCACAGACTTACTGCACTGTATGGCAGGAAGATCAGAACTGTAAACGAAGACCTTGTACTGGCTTATGTTGAATCGTTCTCTGATAGCGATCATCGTGACTCGTTTAAAATGAGGTTGAAGTAGTTCCACAACATTTTCTATTTGATTTTGTATAATCCTGATGATAGAAAATGAACATGTGATGACTTTCCCATTATTTGTATATATTCCTTGTAAATATTCTTTCAACTTTTCTCATGGATTTTTCAAGCACACCAAAGCAGCGGTCACAGGGGAGGAAACTATGTCCTGGTTTAGAAAATCTATGAACTATTTTCTTAAATCGACGTGACTGTACTAATGTAAACAAAAACTGCACCATTGTATTGTTTTTATTTTGGGCACTGCAGTTATCGGAGAATAAATATAAAGTGTCCACTTCTTTATTTAGAACATTTTCAAGATAGTGGTGTAAGAAGCTAATGGGTTTTGCCTTCAGTTTCATCGTAAACGTAGAAGTGAGCCACATCATTTTTGCCTGAGTGAATACAAAAAAAGGATACAGAATTCGCATGAACTACGAACTTCAAGAACTAATAGAAGGTGAAGACATTGTAAGATTCATTAAGGCACAGAGACTTCGATGGGCGGGCCACATGATTAGAATGCCGAGTGCGAGAGCACCCAGATCCATCCATAAAGCGCAACCTAACACCTCAAGAAGCAGAGGTAGACCCAGAACCAGGTGGAAAGATAAGGTAGAGGAAGATGTAGAAACTCTACAAGTAGGAAACTGGACACGTGTCGCTAAAGACCGCCAAAGGTGGAAGGGGATTGTTAAGGAGGCCAAAGCTCACCCTGGGCTGTAGAGTCAGAAGAAGAAGAAGAAGAATACAAAAATTGAATAGCCATAGCTGTCTTAAATAGAATGCATCCCCAGATGGAACTTTCGGTAGCGGAAGGTTTTGCTGGTAGTCGAAAGATAGCACTTCTATGTTCTTGTTTTCCTTGGCAAGTTTAGTTTCTTGGGATAGATCTGTGAAAAATGATGCTTTTGTGTGCTTTTAGTTGATGCAGTGCTTTATCCGTTTGTATTTGCTGAAGTCGCTCTTCTGAAAGTGAGGTAGATTTGGACTCATTTTCAAATTACATCACAAAGTTGACAAGTATCTGTCCTGGGATGACTAAATCTATATTTAAAATTTGCCTTAAAATAACGGAAATATACGTCGTATGTTACTTTTGGTTTAAATTCTGATGATTTCTGTTTCCTCTCGTCTACTATTTTTTTCATGTCAGGTTCAAAACTTTCAAGGTATAACTCGTACATTTTTTTCACATTGAGTTCAGGAGAAAGGTAGTACGTTTTGTAATTTTTGTTTCTGCTGTAATGAGAACCACGGCGTGGGAAACTTTTGATGTGAAGCTCCACTTGTGAAACAATTTCTCCTGGTATTGAATTTGGTCGATTATGATGCTTTTCTCGACGCTCGTTAGGTGACGTTATTCCATCTGAAACTGATAATTTTCTTGCCAGAAGCTCCACCCGTTTTTTTTGAAGCGCCATGGATGGCACAAAAAGCTATTTTACAAACATCTATAGTAGTGTTTCCAATTCGAATTCTATATTTATATAGACCAACGGGAGGTCGGTATCTATTACTTGTTGGACGAAAACGAACCGGACCATGACATGAGATATTAGTAGGGAAAGATGATATGTTATAAATCCTCCACCTCCACAGTCATGCGCATGCACGATGACCTTTAACCCCTAACCTAACCTTGACCCCTAACCTTGACCTTGAAACTTCCGGTTTCGACTTCCGGTTACCGGTTTTGACTTCTGGTTTCGACTTCCTGTTTCCGGTTTCGACTTCCGGTTTCGACTTGCGGCCGCCATTTTCGGAACTTCCATATGCGCTGGGAAATTCAAAATATAGACGCGAGGCGGGGAAATTCAAAATTAGATCCTGTTGAGACAAATGAGGTGTGAAGTTGGTTGCATACATCAACGGGACTAAATACATGAGACTAGACAGACGGGGCTAGATCCATGGGACTAAATACATGAGACTAGATAGACGGGACTAAATACATGAGACTAGATAGACGGGGCTAGATACATGGGGCTAGATAAGACTGAACTAAAATATATAAGGAATTGTTTAAGTTAACTTAATAATCTACGTTTTAATTTTGATTACTGCTCTGACTTGTTGATTAGGTTCGACTGGATGTTTGCTAGCAATAACAACTTCCTGCTAAACTTGCTTCCAACTTCGAACTATTCCCGACAAAGGGGTGTATTCAACGGCAGCTTCACACAAAATAAGGCAATAGGCTCGAGTGTTTGGTTTGAATGCTTGCGTAGCTTCAAATTCAATTTTTAAATCAACAGCAGATGATTTAATACTCTCATTTTGTTTAGATACATCAAACACAAAAAGAACATGATCCTTGAATTGAATCACATCTAATATCGGCTCATTTCTGCGTTCATAGTAACTGCTTTGGAAAGTGACATACATGTAATAAAGTTGTGCATAATCACCACTATCCATATTAAGATTTAAGCTTTCATATGGATATGAATCCGAGTTTAGGTCAATTTTCATATTTCGCAGCGATGCATTATCAAATTCGGACGCGTTTTTTACATAAGCATCTCTTCGCCCCTCTTGCAGTGCAATTATAACATATCGAGGCTTCTCCAGAGTTGTAGATGTTTTTACAGACCAGATATCTCTGTCGGTATTTTTTGAAGCAGGTAGTTCATGCAACTCCCACCTACGAAACGGTATTAATATCGACTTATCTTCTTCGAGTGTATCCAATACACTCAATCGAGCTTCGTCGTTGAGTTGGATATGGGGAATTCGCCAGTAAATTTGATCAATATTGAATCTTATATTTGCATCTCCTTTGTATCAGTTCACGTCAGTTCTAGCTCGTACTAGAATTAATTCCTGCTTTACATTAATTAACATTTTTGCATAATCCTCAGCAAAATCCAATAAATATTTCAATGGAATTAAAGCATATAACTTTCTGTTATTATCAAAGTATGTAACATTTGTAGCATATTCAGCCCAGCCGCAAAGGTCGAGTATATGTTGATCTCGCTTGGTGTTGGAGAGTAATCCTTTTATCGTGCTTGTAATTTCTACATCTCGTTTCTTATCTACTTCAACTCCATTCAATTCATAGCGAATTTCATCAAACAAAAACGCATAAGCGTTTTTCACAAGTTCAAAGTTATGTGTAGTTGCAGGTGGAATGAGTTTCGGAAAATTAACTGTTCCGCTTACATAAATATAACTTTCACTAGGATAAGTGTAAATATCCTGGTGTTGGATCCTAATACGAATCTCATCATTGTTTCTATAATTTTGAGCTATAGGATAATACGTAAGAAATTCACTCTTTGTAATAGTATCCTCATAGTCAACTTTGGAGAATATATCTATTTTATCCATACTGTCGCCTTAACTTATATCCTAGAGATAATAGTTTATTTTTTAATATAGGTGTTAACTCTTTGCGATGTAAATGTCGAGTGGTAGAATTGTCCGAAATAACCGCTTTTATACGTTTTCCGTGAAAATTAATTCCCATCTCTCTCTCTTTCTCTTCCCATCTCTTCTCTCTCTCGCTCTCTCTCTCACATAATACTCTGCAGCTCTAATCGGTTATGTGTAGCGTGGGGTCACATAGACCTCACACCCTGTTTAGCATGGGGTCACATAGACCTCACACCCTGTTTAGCGTGGGGTCACATAGACCTCACACCCTGTTTAGCGTGGGGTCACATAGACCTCACACCCTGTTTAGCGTGGGGTCACATAGACCTCACACCCTGTTTAGCGTGGGGTCACATAGACATCACACCCTGTTTAACGTGGGGTCACATAAACCTCACACCCTCATTGATGCAAAGATCTCTGCACGATATAAATAGGGTTGAATAGCATTTATAATTTAGTGTTAACGCTGGGGTTTTACTATCAAGATGGAGATTGTATTTGGTGAGAAGCGTGCCTGTAATAAAACCATCTATTGGACTCCACTTAGATTATCTACTAGTTTATCACCATCATATAAGACGCTTCCTAGACGTCAAAAGAATAAAGTTGAGAGTTTCAATGCACATGTTCCTGATTCATAGGGGGTGTATGGGGGGCAATGTAGGAGTAGCTACTTTACATTGGAAACGGCCACACCAAGCATTTGCATAGGTGGTTTTCAAGTACTGGGCTCCACAATGTCCTCAGCTCTCACTTGTTGGCTCCAAGCGCCACACCCTGGTAAATTGCGTTGGTCCGCAGACTAAAGCAAGTGAGGGTATTACCGAAAAACTACCGGTATAAGTAGTTGTATCTTGTTGACCAACAGCTTAGGGTGGATGAGTTAAGAAGAATTAGGGCACCTCTTTGCTCTGGGGCTAGGAAACTGACCTCAAAGGCGGAAGAACCCAATTGCAGGGTCAACGGCATAGGGATGCAGAAGGCCCCGAGAAACCACTGCAGTAAAGCCCATAATGGGATTCTCTAGTATAACTATCACGGCATCATGACAATCAAAACAGAATATTCCGGAGTAAAAAGTCCCCCGATGGGATCTCCGGGGGGGACAGTTTTGAAGAATGAGGCGACGAGAAAAAAACTACGATCAGACGTACCCATGAGATTAGGCACATGGAATGTAAGAACGATGGCACACCCTGGAAAAATCTACAACGCTATCCAGGAGATGGAAAGAATGAACATAAAAATAATGGGAATAAGTGAGATGCGATGGAATGGATTCAATTATAGTGATATTGGAGATCATCGTATCTACTACTCTGGAACAACAACCGAAGAGAAAAAACATGGTGTGGGGATCATTGTTAACGGATCAATAGCTAAATGCGTGACAAATTTCATGCCAATCTCGGAAAGATTAATGCTGCTTCAGATGGATGCCAGACCTTCCAAAATCAATATAATACAAGTATATGCACCAACATCTGATACAAGTGATAAAGATGTAGAAGAACTCTATGCAAAAATAACTGAAATACTTAAAGTACTACCAAAGCAAGACCTGACAATAATAATGGGAGACTTTAATGCTAAAATTGGTAGAGGACGAACAAACGAGTATATAGGTCCATATGGTCTGGGAGAAAGAAACGAAAGAGGAGATCTGTTGAGCATATTTGCAGAAGAGAACGAATTTGTGATAGCAAACACTTGGTACAAGCTTCCAGCAAGAAGACTATATACATGGAAAGCACCTGGAGATACTCCCAATAAAATAATCCGAAACCAAATTGACTACATTCTAATTAATAGAAGACATAGAAATAGTTGCACTTCCGTAAAAACATATCCAGGAGCCGATATCCAATCAGATCATAACCCTGTGGTTGGTGTATTCAAAGTAACAATGAAAGCCATAAAAAGAAAAAACAATATAAACAAATACGATCTACGTAAGCTTAAAATACCAGCAATAGAGGCTAGAGCTCGAGAACAGATTAACAGCAAATACAGAGTAGTACAAGAAGATGGGGACTTTGAAAAGGAAATTGAGTTATTGGTCCACACTGTTAAGGATGTTAAAGAAGAACTTTTGAAGGCTGATAAGGTTAAAAGAAAATCATGGATGACGGATGAAATTCTGTATCTTATGGAAAAGAGAAGATCGTTAAAAAACAGCAACAATACGAGAGAATATGCAGAAATAAGGAGAAGTATCAGAGATAAAATCAGAGAAGCCAAGGAGAACGAACATATAGGTCAATGCACAGAGATTGAAGAACTACAAGACAAGTACGATAGCTTTAACGTGCACAGAAAAATTAGAGACATGACAAGCAGAACAAAACCGAGAACGATAAATAAATTGGTGGATGGCGAAGGAAAACTGATCATTGACACAGGTGACATAAAGGAAACATGGAGAAGATATATTGAACAACTGTTTCATGATACTAGAACGGAACCTCCATCCATAAACAACTCGGATGGACCGGAGATCCTGATGGATGAAGTAAAGCAGGCAATAAATACAATGAAAGACGGTAAAGCACCTGGACCAGATGAAATCCAATCGGAATTCTTTAAACTACTGGATGACGACAGGGTAAAAAATCTGACAAAAATATTCAACCAAATTTATAACTCTGGAAATATACCACAAGAATGGCTAAAGTCAGAATTTATAACATTACCCAAAAAACCAAAAGCAAAGAAGTGTGAAGAGTTCAGAACTATAAGTCTCATGAGTCACCTTCTCAAATTATTTTTAAAAATAATTCACAGAAGAATTTACAGAGTTTGCGAAGAACAAGTATCACCAACTCAGTTTGGTTTCAGAAATGCGATGGGCACACGAGAAGCATTATATTGCACGCAAGTACTATTTCAACGGTGCAGAGATATGAACTGCGACATTTTTGCCTGTTTTGTTGACTACCAGAAGGCTTTCGGCAGGGTCAAACACCAAAAAATGATTAACATCTTAAAGGAAACTGGGATGGACGGCAAGGATCTACGAATTATTACGAACCTCTACTGGAACCAAAAAGCCGTAGTGAGAGTAGAGACAGAAAAGACCGAACAAATAGACATAATGAGAGGAGTGAGACAAGGATGTATATTGTCCCCTCTTATTTTTAACATCTATTCTGAATACATATTTAAAGAAGCTCTGGAAGAGTGTGAAGCTGGCATCTCTCTCAATGGCGAAAAAATCAACAACATACGATATGCAGATGACACAGTGATGTTTGCAGATAGTATAGAAGGACTACAACATCTAATAAACAGACTTGTAGAAAAGAGCACAGAATATGGCTTGGATATTAACATCAAGAAGACAAAACTTATGGTCATCAGCAAGTCCTATATTGAAAACTGTGAACTTACTGTCAATCAAGAGCCAATCGAACGGGTGGAGAGGTATACATATCTTGGCACAAATGTTAATGTGGGTGGGATCACTCTCAGGAGATAAAAATTCGCATTGAAAAGGCAAGATCTGTTTTTACCAAAATGCGATCTGTACTAACAAGCCACAACCTATCAATGACTACAAAGCTGAGAATGATGAGATGCTATGTGTTTTCGGTTCTTTTTTACGGAATGGAATCGTGGACACTGACAGAAGCCACCAGCAAAAAGTTAGAGGCATTTGAAATGTGGATATATCGCAGAATGCTGAGAGTCTCCTGGAGGGATCGAATAACCAATGATGAGATCCTCCATAGAATGAACAAGGAGAGAGAGGTTCTAAACACAGTCAAGTGCAGAAAGCTAGAATATCTTGGCCACATCATGAGAAACGAAGATAGATTTCATTTGCTGCAGAAGATTATCCAGGGAAAGGTGGCAGGAAAGAGGTCAATCGGCGCCAGACGAATATCTTGGTTGAAAAACCTAAGAACCTGGTTCGGCATGACGACAACAGAACTTTTCCGTGCCGCAGTGAATAAAGTCATCATAGCCCAGATGGTTACCAACGTTCGGAACGGACATGGAACTTAAAGAAGAAGAAGTTCCTGATTCAATAAACCAATCAGCTGTTTGTTCATCCAATGTTAAAGATAGTGAACATTCCCTCGAGAAAGCGGATGTTAAAAGACGGTGTGTTGGTTGTTATAAAGAAAACCGAATGATATTTGGAAGACAAAAGGCCTCAAGTAAAACTAGTTGTGTAAAGTTTCGCTGTAATATGTGTGCAAGTCATTATTGCTTAAGCTGCTTCTTCCGAACGCATAACATATACAAAGCATGACCACTATTTGTATTTAAATGTATTGATGTAAATTTAAATGTATTATTATTAGAATTAAAAAAAAAACATAAATTTTATGTGGAGTTTTCTTTATTTTACAACCTTATCCATCTCCCCATCTGTCTAGTCTCATATATCTAGCCCCATGTATCTAGCCCCATGTATCTAGCCCCATGTATCTAGCCCCATGTATCTAGCTCCGTCTATCTAGTCTCATGTATTTAGTCCCGTCTATCTAGTCTCATGTATTTAGTCCCGTCTATCTAGTCTCATGTATTTAGTCCCATGGATCTAGCCCCGTCTGTCTAGTCTCATGTATTTAGTCCCGTTGATGTATGCAACCAACTTCACACCTCATTTGTCTCAACAGGATCTAATTTTGAATTTCCCCGCCTCGCGTCTATATTTTGAATTTCCCCGCGCATATGGAAGTTCCGAAAATGGCGGCCGGAAGTCGAAACCGGAAACAAGAAGTCGAAACCGGAAGTCTAAACCAGAAACCGGAAGTCGAAAGTTCCAGGGTCAAGGTTAGGGGTTAAGGTCAAGGTTAGGTTAGGGGTTAAAGGTCATCGCGCATGCGCATGACTGTGGAGGTGGAGGATTTAGAACATATATCTTTCCCTACTGATATTACCAAGTAGATAACGGTCTTGTGCAATTTTATCAGCAATAGCATTAAATTTTGCTAAAACTATGTCCCGCATACTACTATCAACCTTTTTGGAAACACTTTTTTCCGCATTGACAGGGGGCTCCTACGACAATAGCGCTTTTACGTTGATTTTTATAGTTAGTATGTGCCAAACCTAAATAAGGAAATTGATTATATAAATATAGAGAGAGCGAGAGAATTATTTTTGTGTCAAACCTGATGCCAGCATTCTTTTCCGAATATTTCTTTTCCAGTTACGTTCATTTCTCGTTTTCCGTTTCTTTATACTAGATGTACTTAAATTCAATGGAAAGGTAACCTCACTTTCTGTTTCGCTATCTGCAGTTTCACTATTTTCGCCAGGTTCATAGTTCTCTGAAGAACCAGAACTAAAGGGCTCATTTACTTCACTTAAATTTACATTTACTTCACTTTTTTTACACAAAATTTGCTCTTGAAACTGCTCAATAAACATTAGGTACGGCAGCTGCCGCTTTGTGCACAAGCGCGTGTTTTTCTCGTACCAACCAGCCGTATACTATGTTTGGAGCAAAACGGAGATAAATCCGGAGAAATCCCCTTTTTGCTCCAAACTATACTAGGGAATAAGTACATTTAACGCTCTAGTAAGAGTGGCATTGGATGGATTTATGTCGTTCTTGTACCAAACGATGAAGAATAGTCGACTTTATGGTTTGGCATACATTGGTCATTTTCGTAAAAAATGGAGTTATCCCCTTCTTGTAGCAAGGTCTTCAATTATTTCGCAAAAAAATCTAGTGTGGTGATTTATAAAAACGTAGTTTAGCGATGAATTTAAACTAAACAAAAATCGTAACTTAATCCGCTACTAGAACTAATTAAAAGATTTAATTGAGAATCTAAATCCAGCGAGAAATCGAACTTACTTCTTATTATCTTATTTACTTTTTTGCGCAATACGAGTTGTAATAAAAGCATAAATTTAAGGGTAGTTTTTGCGAAATTCCACTATTTTTGTGCACAAATTTATTCAAATTCAACTCACCTAAACTAGTCCATTTAACAATCACACCCCTCATAGAGTGAAGATTCAACAATATCAAAAACTCAATATTGACTTAATATTTTATTAACACTAAATCTAATTAATACTCAATAAAATAATTTACACTAAATTGACGCTAAGGTCATAATCTAAAAACTAAAACTGGATTGGTGGTCGTGCCTGTTTTGATTTTGCGACGATTGTGTGTTAATGTTTCCGTGTGAGATATCGTTTTCGCGAATTACTTCGCATAAATAATGTTAAGTAGTCTGGATCCGTGTGTTAGTCGTCGTGCATGGAAATCGCAAAAGCGAATGCACGCTCAGCTATACAAATCCAGACGGCATTGAGCGTCTGCTTTATACACTTATGCACTACTTACGGGATGCACTCTACATACTAGATGGATGGAAAGCTTCCATTCAGACGGCGTCAGATTTTACACTCTGATTTTATTATTAATACGCGGTGTGGGGAAGATGAGGATCTCTAAGAGTTCTTTAAGCAAACTAGGGTGTTTCTAGTTAACTCATTTTACAAGCTAATCTAAATCAAGGGGCTGTTTTATACCGTCTATAAGCTATTTAAAGTTTTTGACATTGTATATTTCACAGTCAAAATGACAAGTAACAATAAAACAAGATTAGTTTTGAAACATTTGTTTTGATTATTAACTTTTGTTTTGACACAAACATGAACACGTTTTAACACTTGTCAATGTCAATAGCCGTTTTCAAAGTTGAATTTTTTTTATGCGCATGCGTCAATTTCCGCCTTGTTTTCGGGCACTTTTAGACGTATAACCAGCGAAAATAACAAAATGTACCCGAAACTTTCATATTCCCGTTTTTTAAACATTGCGGACGCGCATGCGCTTAACTAACTGTATAAAATCTATTGTTATGACAAATCTATTTTGACAGACATATATTATTATGACCGATAAGTTTTAATAGCTTTGACACGTCAGTTTTAAAACATAAAATTGTGTCGAAACTTTGCGACTCGTTTCCATGAGCTTGTTTTAATAACGTCAAAGCTGTATTTGACGTTTCGAAAATGCGTTTTTGATGGTTTTGGCCGGAGGACGTGTATCGAAGGAAAGGTCTCGCGAGAAGACCCCGACGGATTTGTTTTCGTTTCTCCGGCGAAAAGGGAAAATATTGTGTGTTTGTGCGGGTTAAGGAGAAAAGGGATCGAAATTGAAAATAATAGCCGGCGGCGCGTTAAAACGACGTGAACCGAATACGGAGAGAACGTACATATAAGATCCTTAAAAGTTACTTGTCAAACTGCTAATTGTCAAATATTTGTTTGTTAAATCTTGGTTGTCAAAGGTTCCTTAACAACAGTCAAATATTCTCAACAGAGAAAGTTTGTATTGATTGTTTTGTCAAACAAACTTCTTGGTTAATATGCGTTAAGAGGCTTGAGCCATTCGGCGCCCTCCGTGCCACAAATGAAACTACCGGAAATTGACATAAAACCTCCAGTGGCGTGTACAAAACACCATCGTAGCTACAGATTTGAACAAAATGGATGGTTAGATTAGGTTATATTAGGAAAAGACCACATATCGCGCGGCAGCGCGACCTCTCGATCCGAAATAAGAAAAAAATTTAATAGTACAACTTTTATATGCCCCCTAGTAACAACTCCTACTAGTAACAACTTTTATATACCCCCTTCAAATTTATTTTCCCTACGCCTTTGTGTTTTGCCCCCAATGCGCATGCGCATAACACGTACAGTGGGTTGCTTATACCTCTTAAGGCAGATTAACCAACTTCTTTTTACATTATCTAATTCGACAGCTGACATTGTAGATATGGTGGTGACGACTTGTACTGCGACCTTTATAGATCTATTGTACCCCACCATCTTCCTCTAAGCGTTGGTATACTTACCCAGCACCTCCTCTAGTTCTGATTGACATTAGTCAGCTGCCAAATTGAATTGTCAGACTGTAATGGTTGCTCCCACTGAAATATATACTAACTGGAACGAGCGCTGCTTCGTGGCTTGTGCGGGCCGAGAGAGAGCATTACAAAGGGTCTCTCGTATCGCTCTGTCTTCGTCTAGTACAGTCCAAAAAGAAAACTAGATGTGTGTCCGACCTCCGACTTCCATTTTTCCTTGCAAATACAACAGTATTTTACCATTGTCTTTTTGAAAACAACTTTCATTAAAATATATAAACTTCGGTTTATAATATGCTCACCGATTGAACAATCTCACTCTCTTTCTTGATACAACTCAATACAACTAGCTTTTCGCTCTGACTGTATCACATCCTCCCACTCTCGAATTCACTGTTGGCTAGACAAGGATGAAGGGCTCCCCTTTGGACCTCTCTCTCGGCCCACACAAGCTTAGAGGCCAGCGCTCGTCACAGTTAGTATATATTTCAGTGGTTGCTCCATGCAAAGCAAAACGAGGTTGAGCGAGGCATGATAGTGTGGAGAGCTTCCTCGCCACGCCTTGCCTGACTTGGCTCCAAATTTCAGAAGCAGTCGTACTAAATCGTCGATCAAATCTAAAACTACACAACTTAGTCTAAAATAGTGTTTGGGCTAAACCGGAGACCCGCGCATGTAAACTTCAGGGTCTCCGTGGCAGAACTTGTAACTAATAAAAACGCACAGTGGCGGGAACACTATTTGGCCTCTATAATTTACTGTCACCGTTAATTTTTGTTTTGTTTTATTTTTGTGTAACCGTTACAGATTTTGTTTTGGTTTCTTCTGTAACCGTTTTACTCAGATTGTTTCAGTTTTTCACAATTTAGTTTCCAAAATGCCATTGACATTCTAACCCCGGTTAGACTAGGTTGCCCGACGCGAAGTGCACAGATGAATGATTACTAGACTAGCTGTAATATTCCAATTAGTCTCAGTTGGTAGCTGTATTACTTGGATTTAACGTTGACAACATACGCGCGGCAGCGCGAATTCTCGATCCAATATAGAACAATGTGGCAAGGAGCGTTGGTTTAACCCCGGTTAGATTAGGTTGCCCGTCGCGAAGCGGACAGAAAAATTAAGACAACATACGCGTGGCAGCGCGAATTCTCGATCCAATATAGAACAATGTGGTAAGTATCGTTGCGCAACTCTTAGTAAGAGACAACAAATTTGACTATTTTGTTACTGTTCGGACCGTGTCTCTCCAAATTTCAAAATTTCCAAACAAAACACAGGCTGGTTGAATCACTTACCTGTGTGTGCTGCCAGCGTCTTCGCCACGTGGAATCGTCCTTCCGACGCTTCTTCTAAGGGAGGAAATGGGAATAAAAGGTTAGGTTAGGATTCCCTTAAATCAGCGTCTTCGGGACGTCCGGCTCCGCTTCAGTCCTTGTGGCTCGTGATCACCCCCTGGTTAGTTTGGATTGGAAATTCTAGAATACGCACATGTGCCAGTCGGCGTGTGTTTCACGTTTTTTGCGTTATCGGCGTTCACACTCGCCGAGCGTACTTAGTCGACTCTACGCAGCGAACTGATTAATTTAATCAACTCGCGTAAAAGATTATTAAATCGCGCGACTTCGACACCGATCGATAAACCTGTTCCCCCGTCTATCGATCGGAGCCGAAGTTAATTCAAATAAGTGAATTGAAAATCTGGATGTGCCAAATTGGCGCGAACAGTTACCACTGCTGTAAAGGTTTATTGCGCATGCGCTAGTTTAATTTAAAGCTGCCGTGGGCTATAGCTACACTTTACCCAATAATTAATGTTGCTTTTCTATTCAGGCATATTTGTCCACTGTTTCAAAAACCGATCCCTGAGCTGCTGGGGGGTCCTGTGTGCGGGGAGACAACCCCCGTTCACGCCAGTCCTCCCCCTCGCGGTACCTTATGGTTCTGGCGCGCAGGTAATCGGCAGTGAGCCTCAGCAACGTCTCTGGTAGTTTCCACCCTGCTAGGACCACGAGAACGAACCACCATTGTACTATGTTGAACGCATTGCGGACGTCAAAGCTGACGACCCCACAATGCCGCCTGGTACGGTACGGTCTCCTCCGCGGGACGAAGGACAGGCCGAATGGCATCCTCCGTCCCAAGCCCATTACGAAAGCCGAACTGCTCCGGAGCGAGTCCGCCCCCTTGCCCTATAACGGCTTGTAACCGCCATAGAAACAACCTTTCCAGCACTTTTGCTCCACTGTCCAGCAAACAGATCGGTCTGTACGCACCAGGCGTCGAGGGATCCTTACCCGCTTTGGAATAAGGGCCAAAACGGCCTTTTTCCAGCACCTGGGAAACACTCCCTCCAGAAACACTCAATTCCAGACATCTGTTGCAGACGTCTGCAAGTCCTTCGAGGGGAACCTCGAAGGACTTGCAGGACGAAAAACCTGCTGCCAGCCGTAACAACTCGTTAGACAGCCCGTCTGGGCCGGGTGCCTTTTTCGCGGGTAGTGAAGCTACCGCTCTGCCGACCTCCTCCACGGTGAAGGCGGCCACCCCAGCGTACCGCCCCACGACAGCGTGTCCCACCCCCTTCGCCATGATGGGGAAAAGGTGGTCAACCACACTTCAGTCCCACCCATCACGCACGCGTCCGGATCCTTCCCTCGGTACCCGAACCAACCGGCGACGATGCGGTACGACAAGCCCCACGGATCGCGGTAGACCAGGAGCCAGAGTTCCTGCCACCGCTGGGACTTGCTCCGCGCAATCACTCGTCGAAAATCACCACGGTCCTGTTTCACCCACTCCTGCGCAGCCTCCAACGGCTTTCCTCTACGCCGCTTCCTCTGACGCCTAGACGCCACCGCCACGCGTCTCGCTTGCGCCACTTCTGGTGTCCAACAATAAACCGTCTTCCGCCCCCTGATGACAGACGTCTTTGAGAGACGCCAGCCCTGCACGCCTCAACCACCCTGTTCACCAATGCCCCGGTAAGATCCTCCGCGGCCAGCCCGTGCGGTGTACTTTTTCCAGTCATCTCGCGAGTAATAGCTTCTCGGTCAGCTCTCCCAACTATCCAACAAGCACGGTGTTCGCGCGGCTGTCCCTCGATGGCGTTACTGTACAGGTAAAAGGAAACGGATTGGTGGTCGCTCAGTGACTCCCAATCATCCCTCACCTTCCAATCTCTGACTCTTCCCATCAGTCAACCTAGTTAGACTACTAATTAAAGTTTAAACATAACACGTTCGAAAGTTATAAAAAATATGTTGCTTTACAGCACTAGGTTTGAAGGCTGTTAATTTGAAAAAAAATTTAGGTGTAGTTACAAATTTAGTTTTAGTTTGTAGATTAAGACTCGTACTTACGTACTAACGCCACCGCAGCTACAGATTTGGTTAGATTAGGTTATAACGGAGCAGATAAATCCAGACCACATATCGCGCGGTAGCGCGACCTCTCGCTGCGGTGGCGCTAATACGTAAGTACCTTAAGTCTTTATCTTTGATTTGGTTACAATAGGTTGGGACTAGTTCACACTATTAGACTGAAAATAGAAGTTGAAAGGAAACAAGTTACAAACATCAAAGATATGATGTAGTAGATTAGGTAGAGTTGCAAATTTATGCTTGGTTTGTAGCCTAAGTCTTTTTCTTTAATTTGGTCGAAACTAATTCTGACTAGTTCGACTACAAGTTGCAGCTAAAACACAACAAGTTCGAAATTCAAAAATTAAATTTGGATTTACAAAGGTCATTTTGACGTTTAATAACTTGACAAGTGTGCTAGGTGGAGCCACAAATTAGGATTTAGTTTGTAGAATAAGTCTTTATCTTTAATCTAGACTAAATTAGTTTTTGACTAGTTCGCCAAGTTCGTCAACAAATTGAAGTTTATACAGAACAAGCTGGAAAATCAAATATAAGATCTGATTTTGCAGAGGGTAGTTTGAGGATTCATAACTTGGCGAATGTGTTAGGGAGAGTTTCAAATTTAGATTTAGTTTGTAGAATAAGTCTTTATCTATAATCTAGACTAAATTAGTTTTTGACTAGTTCGCCAAGTTCGTCAACAAATTGAAGTTTAAACACAACAAGCTCGAAAATCAAATATAAGATCTGATTTTGCAGAGGGTTTTACCTTTACTTAAACTTTACCTAACACACTCGGCAAGTTATTAATCCTCAAACAGATTAATAACTTGGCGAGTGTGTTAGGTAAAGTCATAAATTTAGATTTAGTTTGTAGAATAGGTCTTTATCTTTAGTCCAGATATCACTTATTTTGACTGGTGCGCCCAATGCGACTACAAACTAAAGTTTATATAGAAGAAGTTCCAAAATCAAAACTGAGATTTAGTTTCGCAGAGGTAACTTTGAGAGTTAATAACTTGATAAGTGGTTTAGGTAGAGTTTCAAATTAAGATTTAGTTTGTAAAATGAATCTTTATCTGTAATCCAAATAATATTAGTTTCGACTATTTGTCCCAGTTTGACTACGAATTGAAGTTTAAATAGAAGAGGTTTTAAAGATACAGCTTTGCTGCGGCAACTTCTAGGATTAATAACATGATAATTAGTTAAGTTAGAGTTACAGATTAAGATTTATTTTATAGATTAGGTGTTTTTCTTTGATTTAATCGAAACTAATTTTGACTATTTCAGCTAGTTAGACTAGAAATTTAATTTCAAGGAGTTTTTTTGAAACCTTAAACTTGAGGACTAATAATTTGAAAGCTGTAGCAGCTAGAGGCTCAAATGTAGTTTCTGGGGCGAGATTAATCCTCAATCTTCAATTTAATCAAAATTACCGAACGCGGCGAAATTGATTAGCGCATGCAAATTGTATTTGTAAACCCGTTGTATCGGATCCGTCCGTCCGTGTGAATGCACATCGGGCGGCCGCACACAACGGTGCCGGGGGGCGAGCGCAGGCGGAGAGGTCAACCCTGCAGTCCACATTATCCCCTGCCGGGCTTAACGCCGCATAATTCCCATAGAAAACATCCTCTCATATTTGCATACAACACACTCGCCGAGCGACAGAAAAACCGACGCGAATTAAAATTCAGAGTTTTCTCCGAGTCGGCTAATTCGCACCAAATGGGAGCCGAAGACTCGGCTTTTAAATAAATCTAAATTTCATTCGGGTAAACGGGACCGTTCGGCCCGCATTAGCCTCCAAAGATAACAAGGTTTATTTTTACTTCAAATAGCGACTAACTAATTTAACTAAACTACATCGGCATTAACTAAATTGAAGCTAAACACTTAATCTATAGAGTATAACTAAATCTGTATTTATAACTAGTCTCGTTTCCAAGTTATTAGTCAGCAAAGCTAATTCGATTTGGTTTTTGATATTTAAACTCACACTGTTCAAACCACAATTTATAGTCTAACTAGTTGCAGTAGACAGAACAAATTTAATATAAATTAAAGATAAAGCTAAAATCTATAGAGTGCAACTCAATTTGTGTCTCTGGCTAGAGCCATTTCTTGTCATTGTCCAGCAAAATTAACTCGATCTTGTTTTAGATTTTACAACTTGTGCTGTTTAATCTCATATTTGTAGTCTAATTAGTTGTACCACACAAAACAAATTTAACTTAGACTAAAGATATTGCCTGAACCTAGAAGGTGCAACTAAATTTGTGTCTCTATCTAGAGTGATTTCTGAGTTATTAGCCATCAAATTGAACCATCTTGTTTTAGATTTTACAACTTGTTCTGTTTTATCTTGAATGTGTAGCCTAATTAGTTGTACTACACAAAACAAATTCAAATTAGATTAAAGATATAGACTGAATCTATAAGGTGCAACTAAATCTGTTCCTCTAGTTAGAGCCAGTTCTAAGTTTTTAGCCATCAAAGTGAACTCGATCTTGTTTTAGATTTTACAACTTGTTCTGTTTAATTTTGAATTTGTAGTCTAACTAGTTGCACTACACAAAACAAATTTAACTTGGATTAGAGATATAGACTGAATCTATAAGATGCAACTAAATTTGTGTTTCTAGCTAGAGTCGTTTCTAAGTTATTAGCCATCAAAATGAACTCGACATTGTTTTAGATTTTACAACCTGTTCTGTTTAATCTTGAATTTGTAGTCTAACTATTTGCACTACACGAATCAAATTTAAGCCAGATTAAAGATATAGACTGAGTCTATAAGGTGCAACTAAATTTATGTCTCTAGCAAGGCTCATTTCTAAGTTATTAGTAATCAAAGTTAACTCGATCCTGTTTTAGATTTTACAACTTGTTCTGTTTAATCTTGAATTTGTAGTCTAACTAGTTGTACTACACAAAATAAATTTAACTTGTAATAAAGATATAGAATAAATCTATAAGGTGCAACTAAATTTGTGTCTCTAACTAGAGTCATTTCTATGTTATTAGTCATCAAAATTAACTCGATCTTATTTTAGATTTTACAACTTGTTCTGTTTAATCTTGAATTTGTAATCTAACTAGTTATACTACGCAAAACAAATTTAACGTAGATTAAAGATATAGACTGAATCTACAAGGTGCAACTAAGTTTGTGTCTCTAGCTAGAGTAATTTCTAAGTTATTGGCCATCAAAGTGAACCCAATCTTATTTTAGATTTTACGACTTGTTCAGTTTAATCTTGAATTTGTAGTCTAAGTAGTTGTACTACACAAAAAAATTTAACATAGATTAAAGATATAGACTGAGTCTATAAGGTGCAACTAATTATGTGTCTCTAGCTGGAGCCATTTCTAAATTATTAGCCATCAAAGGGAATTCGATCTTGTTTTAGATTTTACAACTTGTTCTGTTTAATCTTGAATTTGTAGTCTAACTAGTTCCAATACATAAAACAAATTTTACTTAGATTGAAGATATAGACTGAATCTACAAGGTGCAACTAAATTTGTGTCTCTAGCTAGAGTGATTTCTAAGTTATTAGCTTCAAAGTAAACCCGACCTTGTTTTAGATTTTACAACTTGTTCTGTTTAATCTTCAATTTGTAGTCTAACTAGTTGTACAATACAAAACAAATTTGTCTTGGATTAAAGATATAGACTGAATCTATAAGGAGCAGCTAAGCTTGTGTCTCTAGCTAGAGTCATTTCTAAGTTATTAGTCCTCAAAATGAACTCGATCATATTTTAGATTTTACAACTTGTTCTGTTTAATCTTGAATTTGTAGTCTACCTGGTTGTACTATACAAAACAAATTTAACTTAGATTAAAGATATAGACTGAATCTATAAGGTGCAACTAAATTTGTCTCTCCAGCTAGAGTAATTTCTAAGTTATTAGTCATCAAAGTTGTTAACTCGATCATATTTTTGATTTTACAACTTGTTCTGTTTAAACCACAATTTCTAGTCTAACTAGTTAGACTAGGCAGAATAAATGTAATCTATATTAAAGATAAAGACCGAGTCTATAAAGTACAACTGAAATTGTGTCTCTATCTAGGCTGATTTCTAAGTTATTGGTCATTCAAATGAACTCAATTTTACAACTTGTTCTGTTTAAACTCCAATTTGTAGTCTAACTAGTTAGACTAGATCGAATAAATTTAATCTTAATTACACATTAAAATAGAATCTATAAGGCACAACCATATTTGTGTCTCTTCTTCTTGAATGGCGCTTCAACCCAAATCGAGTCCCTGGAGAAGTCCCTGCCTCCAACTTTCGCGGGGATATATTCGGCGATGCTGGACTACGTTTTGATCAATTCGCGATTTCGATAGACGCTCAATGATGTACGTGCGATGTGGGGACCAGATTGTGGATCCGACCATTATCTCGTACGAGCCACAATACAGTTACGATTACAACGAGCAAAGACGAAAGCACCACCCGTGGCCAAGCTAAACTGGGCGTGTTTGCGAGATCCTATCATCGGTGAAAAATTCCAAGTCGAGTTACGCAATAAATTTCCAGTGCCTGAGCAATCGGACGTTATCGATGAGCAAGAAAAGCAAAAGTCGACTTCAATCATGGAGTGTGCCGCTCAGCCATGTCCGCCGATTCGTCGCCGGACACAAGCCTATATTACGGACGAGTGTTTGGACTTGGTGGATCAACGGAAACGAGTCAAGCACTTCGATTTTGAACAATACCGCCGATTGAATAAACAAGTACGACATCGGATGAAGATGGAACGAAAGGCGTTTTGGAACAATGTCGCGGTTGAAATGGAGGAAGCAGCATTGAGACGAATAGCGAACTTTATATCAAACCATCAGAAAGTTGAGCGGGAAGACAAAATCAACAAACGATGATATCAAGAAAGCGGATGGAACTTTCGTTAGTTCTCCAGCCGAGCGTCTGCACCGGTGGAGGGAATTCTTTAATGAACTATACAACCACGATCCGCCACCGGGACCAGTGCCGATACCGCTGATCATCGATAAACCAGATATCTCGTTCCTCGATGGCGACCCAACGATTGTTGAAGTCAAGACAGCAATAAAATCGCTGAAAAATGGGAAAGTGCCAGGCATTGACCAAGTTACCGCTGAGATGATCAAAGCCGGAGGCAACATTTTGTTACAACGGCTTTCCGACTTCCTACTTCATATTTGGCATTTGGAACAAATACCGTCAACGTGGAAGAAAGCGATCGAAGTCCCCATATTGAAGAAAGGCATCAGCTTCCTATCAATTGTCGGGAAGGTATTTCTAAAGATCATTCAATCACGACTACAGAAACATCGAGAGGAAACAAGTCGAGAGGAGCAAGCAGGATTTAGGCCAAATCGTGACTATATCGATCAAATATTCGCACTTAGCCAGTTGATGGAAGGACGTATTCGGTGTGGAAAACGGACAATTATCGACTTAAAATCTGCCTTCGTCTGCATCCACTGGCTCTCTTTATGGTCAGTATTGGAAACAGAGCATGTGCCTTTAAAAATTATACATCTTCTACGAGCGGAGTACGGCGGTTCAACCAGCTGCGTACAGATCCGGAACGAATTATCGATTTTCTGATCCAAACCGGAGTTTGACAAGGAGACGTCGCTTCCCCACTGCTTTTCAACGTGGTTATAGACGCCATCATGAGGGAAGCATTCGATGGTCGACGAGGCGTCCGATACGATGACAACAACCGCATTTCCGATCTGATGTTCGCCGATGATAGAGCTATTTTTACCGATACAGATGCCGATGCAACAAATATTCTCTATAACCCGGATTGCCAAATCCTATGGACTGAAAATAAACGAGGACAAGACAAGAAAGTCTTGACGATGGACGGATGGACCTGCGCATGTTCATCTTAATGGTACTCAAATCGAACACGTCAAAGAGTTCAAATACTTGGGCTCACTGGTGCAAGAGCAGAAAGTGGCATCGGCTGCTGACATTCATAGCCGGTTTGGTCAGGCATCAGCAGCGTTTGCGTCGCTCAAATGGTTCATATGGAAGAAGACGAACAAATCTACTAATACCAAAATTCGTCTTTTCCGGACGCTGATCCTACCAATTCTTTTGTATAGAGCAGAAACGTGGTCACTACTTCAATCGGACCTCAACAAACTCGAGGTGTTCCAAATGCGTTGCCTAAGAGAAGTTATCGGTGTTTCAATTCGTGATCGCCTGCGGAATGAGGAAATTCGAGCTGGATGCGATCAGCAAATACAAACACAAACACACCGTCTACGATGGTTCGGTCACATTTGCAGAAGGAATGAAAATCGGCTTCCACGCAAACTACTCTGGCGGAAGCGGCCGCCCGACTGGAGGATTTAGCGATCAGCGCCGAAGAAGATATGGATAAAACATGTAGAAAACGACCTCAAGACCCGACGACTGGACTTTGATGAGGCCAGGAATATTGACATTGATCGGAAAGAGTGGAAGCGGATCGTGAATGAAACAAAAAATCCAGCGGCACCGACAGCAGCGTATTGGTTACGAGAACGACGTCGTCGACAATCGCCAGCTACGGATTAAAGAAGAAAAAGAGAACTTTGCGGTCGTTTGCTGCCCTTCTCCAGATTTGTGTCTGCAGCAGTTCTTGGGCGTCGATTGCTACTTTATCCACCCACCTTGCACTTGGCCTACCAGCTGGTCGCTTAATTCCTGGTATTTTTGGGACACCATGTTTCGCTGTATATGCCCAGCTCAGCGTCTCACTAGTTTTATGTGTGACGTGATCGGTGGTTCTTTGTATAATCGGTACAGCTCGTAGTTGTACCGTATCCTCCACACCTCATTGTCATTTATCTTTGAATCCCTCTCTCAAAACGGTTTAGTGGGCCCGCGGACTTTTACGTTTCCACTCTTTCCGATCGATTGCGATATCATTGGCTTGATGGGCATCCAGTCTTTGGTTTCTCAGATCTTCTTCCAATTGTTTCAACTAAGTCTTCTTTGGCGTGTTTCTTTGCATTCTCCATTCTCTTTGCTTGGAAGCCGGGTGTTATTCCTCCTGCAGACGTGACCTAATTAATGTAGTCTTTGTATTTGTATTTCTTCTTCGATCTGTGTCTGTTGATCGCAGATTTCTCTAATCGTTTCGTTTCGGAGTCGGTCGCAGATAGAGACACGGAGTATTTGCGTCAAGCATCGCATTTGGAAAACCTCGAGCTTGTTTAGGTCATGTTTGAGCAGTGTCCACGTTTCCGATCCATAAAGAAGTATAGGAAGGTTTAAGGTTCGGTATAGGCGTATTTTGGTATTGATAACGATATTCGTCCGCTTCCATATGCATCACTTGAGCGAGGTGAATGTTCCTGTAACTTAACATCGGCCGTCGACGCCAATTCCGTCTCTTTCGCAGCGATCCCAAAATACTCTAAGAATTCCTTCTCCATTATAGCCGAGGAAAGATCCTTAGGTCGCACTTGTTGTCCTGCAGTTCGTACAGTCGCCGTAATTGAAGTTATGTTGATCCAAAAGTCATTGAAGAAATGTTTCAGAAACAATTCAAGTTATGCGGACCTCACACTCTCTTTAGCGTGGAGCTACATAGACCTCACAATCTCTTTAGCGTGAGGCTACATAGACCTCGCACTCTATATAGCGCGGGGCTACATAGACCTCACCCCAAAAACAATTAATGAAATGATGTTAGTTGAACAATTGAAGATATGTTGTTCCAGAAACATTTTTATCGCCGTCTTTGCAAAAGATTGCGAATCCTTCGCTTGTTTCAGCAACAGAAACAATTGCGAAACGTAATTTCAGAAACAATTGTTGCAGAAACGTCTTTTCAGAAACAACCGAAGAAATGATGCTAGATAAACAATTGAAGCAAAATTATTTCAGTTACAATCGAAGAGACGTTGTAAAGAAAATAGCATAAGAAATGTCGTGTCTGAAACATTTGAAGACTTTTCCTTGCAAGAAATTGCGAATCCTTGGCTTGTTCCAGCAATTTGTATTTTTACGCGAATTTGCTTCGGCTCGTCTCCCCCGACAGTTTAATTACGATAAATAACGGAAAACATAATTAAAAATCCAAACGTACTTGACGCACCGTAAATCCTCCCCGACATTTCCCCAAGGATTTTCCCCCCAACAGACGGCCTGAACATTTAATGTTTTATCAACTACAGCTAAACTAGCCACATAAGCTACAACAAAATTAATATAGATATAGCTAATTAAATTCCCTTCAAAATGACGTATAATACTTTGAACTAGTTCTACTACTTCTAAAGATATCTTCACTCAAACTTAACTTACTAAATTTATAATATTTTGGAAGTTAAAAGACTTTGTCGCTACAATTTTATCAACAACAATTAAACTAGTTGGAGTATTTATTCCAGCATTAGTTCACTTGTAGCAAATTAAATTCCCTACAAAATGACGTACAACACTTTGAGCTATTACCACTAGTTCTTAAGACATCTCCACATCTGGTGGAACACTGTATTAGTAGAAGGCTGCCACTCATCCTGGGATGTGATGCGAACGCACACAATGAGATGTGGGGCTGCACGGACACTAATAATAGCGGTGAGTACCTTTTAGAATACCTCATTAAAGAAAACCTAATTATATCTATACCAAAGTTAGTGTGCAGATACCAAATTAAATTCCCTATAAAATGACGTATAATACCTTAAGCTAGTTCTTCTACATCTGAAGACATCTTCACTCAAACTTAACTTATTAAATGCACTATGTTTTGGCAGTTTAAAACTTTTTCCGTTACAATTTTGTTAACTACAATTAAACTAGTTGTAATATCTAAACCAAAATTAGTTTGCAAATAATAAATTAAAGTTTTTACAAAATGACGTATAAAACGCCATCAGCTAGTTCCACTACTTCTTAAGATATTTTATTTCAAACTTGCAATGTTTGTGTATGATAAACTTAGAGATTCATTCGAAAGATTGAATGAAGCATCTATACCTAGTCTTGCCTATATAGTCGGACAAAACAGGATTAGATAGGCAAGACTAGGTAGACAACCATCTGGCGTGCTGCTTCCATGTAACATCTTTAGCGTGGGGTTATATACACCTCACACTCTCTTTATCGTGGGGCTGCATAGATCTCACATCCTCTTTAGCATGTGGCTACATAGACCTCACACTCTATATAGCGTGGGGCTACATAGACCTTACACTCTCTTTAACGTGTGCCTACACAGACCTCATATTCTGTATAGCGTGGGGATACAAGGACGTCACACTCTCTATAGCTTGGAGCTACATAGACCTCACACTCTCTTTGACGTGGGGATAGATAGACCTCACACTCTCTTTAGCGTGGGGCTACATAGAGTTAACACCCTCTTTAGCTTGTGGCTAGGTAGACCTCACACTTTATATAGCATGGGGCTACATAGACCACCCACTTTCTATAGCGTGGAGCTACATAGACCTCACACTCTCTTTAGCGCGAGGCTACATAGACCCCACACTCTGTAAAGCGTGGGGCGACATAGACCTCATACTTTCTATAGCATGGGGCTACATAGACCTCATACTCTCTTTAGCGTATGGCTACATAGACCTCACACTCTATATAACTTGGGGCTACATAGACCTCACACTCTTTATAGCGTGGAGCTAGATAAACCTCACATTCTCTCTAGCGTGGAGCTACATAGACCTCACACTCTCTTTATCGTGGGGCTGCATATACCTCACACTCTGTGTCGTGTGGGGTTACATATACTTCATAATCTCTTTAACATGGAACTACATAGAACTCACACTCTATTTATGGTGGGGCTATATAGACCTCACACTCTCTTTAGTGTGGGGTTATATAGACCTCACACCAACAACAAATTTGCAATGTTTTGGAAGTTAGAAGTCTTTGCCGCCGTCTGCCGTCTTGGATTATTTTAACCAAGATTATGCCAAATATACCGAATTAAATCCTCTATAACACGATGTATTAATCGTTTTGCTAGTCCAACTAGTTTTTGAGATAACTTGGCTCAAACTCTGACTACTGAATTTGTGAAGTTTAGGAAGTTCCAAACCACTGCTATTACATTTATATCAACTAGGCTAACTATACTAGATCTAATAGCTTTCGAAGCTCATAGCTAATTAAATTGTCTACAAGCTGAAGTTTTTTTTTAATTTGTGCTAGTCTAAGTGGTTTGTGAGATATCTTAACTCAAACTCTGTCTAGTTTAAGTTTAATTTTATAATATTTGGAAAGCACCTTAATATCATTTAAATAAATTCTTTACACTAACTGATTCTTGAGGTTGACGAAGCAACACCCGTTGCCACCAACCTCGCAATTCCCCCCAAAAACAACAATATTCTAGCTCCGCCCCGGACTCAACTGGTGCAAATCCTCCACCCACCCGTCCACCATCTACGTAACATCGCTGTTTCGTGAGTTTCATATGCCCTATCGTCAAGTGTAACCCGTCGGTTTTCCGCAAAAGCAAATCGAAGATTTCTTGGTTGTTGGTCAAGCTGTTTATGATGATGTTGCTGTCTTGGTTGTTGTAGGTGTAGAAGGAATATTTCTGGGCTTGTTCGTCCAAGGCGCAGACGAGAGCTTTCTAGTTGGTTTGGATAGACTGTTTGAGCATGCTTATCGCCTGATTGGGCTCGGTGACTTCGAAATGTGAACATCTTCAGTGCAGACATTACATTAAATGTCTTTGGAAAGCTTCAGCTGGACGAGTTTCTGACTCGTCGCACTATCTTCGCGGGAATCGTGACCGTCCTTGTTGCTCTGGATAGTCTCGCCGAGGTACTCTTGCCTCAAAAGGGACAGCTTCGATTTCATCGAACGGACTCCAGACAAATTATAAATTACACTAGTATCGATAATATAAGGGTCATCATTTTTAAAGCGTGTAAATCCGAGTTTAAAGATTGTCCTACAATGATAGCATGCGCAGGTAATATCCAAATACATCATTAATCTCATTACAAAATGCCACACGCTTGCGTTTGTCATCACGACGCAGAGGTTGCAACAGGAAGCGGAGCTTACGCAGCTATTAATATAAACTAGACTATGTATACTACCGAGTCATGGGCGGGCTTGGCTGAAGAAGCAAGTCCAGATGAGAATTGGAACTGGAAATGTTCGATCTATGACTGGGAAAGGAAGAGAGGTTGTGGACCTAATGATGAGAAGAAGAATTGGAATTCGATGTGTCAGTGTGAATATGTAAAGTGTGATACTAGGTGGAAGGGTAATAAAGCAACAGAGCTTGGAAGTGGCCTAAAATTGTTGTACAATGGAGCAAACAGAGCGGGAAGGAATGGTGTTGGAATTATTCTGGTTAACAATTTGATCGCCTCTCTAGTCCGTGTAAACAGAAGAAGCGATCGCTTGATGAGTGTGAAGCTGTGTCTTGGGGAAGAGTTTAACATTGTAAGTATCTATGCTCCTTATGTTGGCTGTGAGGACGAAGAAAAAGATGTCTTTTGGAAAGACCTGGAGCAGGAACTTTCTAGGATATTAGCAGATGAAAGGGTATTTCTGGTTGGAGATCTAAATGGACATGGTGGCACCAGTGTGGAAGGGGAAGTAGTGAGGAGAGTGAATGGAGGCTGGGGATTTGATACGTGGGTGAGAGAGTGCTAAGTTTTGCCTTGGCATTAGCTATCTATCTAATCTAGCAATATGCAACACCTTCTTCAAGAAAAACGGAAGGCATCTGCTGACTTACAAAAGTGAAGGAAGAGAGAGCCACATAGATTTCCTTTTGTGCAGAAGAATGCATTTGAAGGAGGTTCAGAATTGGAAAGTTATTATGGGGGAAAATGTTACACCACAACACAGAGTGCTAGTTATTGATTATGAATTCACAGACATTAAGAAAAGAACAGCAAGGAAAATTATTCCAAGAATTAAATGGTGGAAATTTAAAGATCCAATTTTGAGAAGTGAATTCAAGGTAAAGGTTTTGCAAGGAACACGGCCAATGGAAGGAGTTCAGAAATGGTGGACAGTAAATGCAAAAGCAATCAGGAAAGCAGGTGTGGAAGTTTTAGGTAAGACGTCTGGGAAAAGTGCTTCACTGGATAAAGAAACATGGTGGTTGAATGATGTGGATGTGGATGTGGTTCCGGAAGTCATCAAGGCAAAACGACAAACAAAAAAGAAATCGGATGAGTCTGGAAATTACGAAGATAGAGAACACTACAGAAAGGCATATAAAGTTGTGAAAAGAGCTGTAGAGAAAGCAAAGACAGCTGCATGGACAGAAGTCTATGAAGAACTAGAGACCACAGAAGGAGAGGCCAATCGTTAAGGCACGATACAAGGCTTCAAAAGATCTCACACACACCAGGCAGATGAAAAGTCAGCAAGGGATTGAAATTCAAGATGAAGAGCATATTAAGAAGAGATAGGAGGAATATTTTGAAAAGTTGCTAAATGAGGAAAATGTCCGGCTTGTGTTTGAGGATGGTATTCCAAATAACAATGTAACAACTGGCATATGCAGGGAAGAGGTTGTAACTGCTATTAGGAAAATGAAATGTGGAAAAGCAACCAGCCTCGATGAATTTCCAGTGGAGGCTTGGAAATGTCTGGGTGAAGAGGGCATAGATATGTTGTGGAATCTATTCTAACAGGTACTTCAAGAGGAAGTAATTGCCAAAGAATGGCGGGAGAGTACCATAATTCCCATTTATAAGGAGACATTCAGGATTGTGCAAATTACAGAGGAATAAAAGTCATGTCGCACACAATGAAGATCTGGGAGAAAGTTATTGAAAGTAGGCTTCGGGTGGAGACGACAATAGGAGATGAACATCTTGGATTTATGCCGGAAAGTTAACGAAAGATGCTATTTTTGTACTTAGGCATGTCACTGAAAAGCACAGGGAGAAGAGAAAAAACTACATACGGTGTTCATAGACCTAGAGAAAGCTTATGATCGGGTGCCCCGTCAGGAGATGCATGAGATGCAAGAGAGTACCGGAGAAGTATGTGTGCATTGTTCAGGATATGTACCGTGGAGCAAGGACACGAAATAGAAGCAGTGTAGGATTGTTGGATACTATGCCGGTTCAAGTAGTTCTTCGCCAAGGATCTGCACTAAGCCCATATATTTTTGATCTTATAATGGATGTCTTCTCTTAAAGCTTAAGAGAACCAGCTCCTTGATGTATGCTATTTGCAGATGATATTGTTTTATGCAGCACAAACAGGGAAGAGCTTGAATATAAACTGGAATGCCGGAGAAGAGCCATAGAGGACAGAGGCCTTAAAATCAGTAGACACAACACCGAATACTTGTGCCTTGGAGGAACTGGAAGTGAAACTATTCAGATGGAAGGTAAGCTACAGGCAAGGGGCAGTTTCAAGTATTCGGACTGGACACTGTAGCTGACGATGGCAATCTACATCTGGAAATTACCCACCGAATTTAGGCTGCCTGGTTAAACTGGAAAAGGTTATCTGGTATTCTCTGTGACAGGAGCCTGAATATCCAATTAAAGGATAAAGCCTATAAATGTGCAGTGAGACCTGCAATGCTATAACTTGGCCAACAGTGCAGTCATAGTGCATGCGAAATAGCAGAAATGATGATGCTAAGATGGATGTGTGGTGTTACAAGAAACGATCACATCAAAAACACCTTCATACGAGGCAGCGTAAAAATGACTGGAATATCAAAAAAGCTGCAAGAAAGACGCTTGCTCGGGTATGGCCACATTAAGTGCAGGGATGAGAGTTATGTAGGAAGGACAGCGCTTGATCTGGAGGTGGAAGACAAAAGGGAAAAAAGCAGGCCTAGAAGTAGATGGATGGACTGCGTGCAGGATAATCTAGTGGAGAAGCAGTTAACAGAAAACTCCATTTGGGACCGAGGAAAATGGAAGCAACATTTTCAGGAACGTCGACCCCGCATGAACTTAAAAAGAAGACTATGTATGCGTTTCTCCAATAGCCGAGCCGAGGAGCAGCGATCGATAGTTTGGACAAAATAATACTTTGCAAAATAATATTCTTATTGAAACACCCTGTATATTGATAATTGACAAATGATGGCTGCCAAAATGTAAAAAATTTCAATTATATTGATATTTATATTTTGTAATATGAGTCTTTTATATTTGAGCTGAAAAAAACTTGAACTGTCAAATTTGACAGTTTCTTTTGGACGAGATAATAAAAAACTATCAAATTCGACAGTTTTTTTAAACAAGATAAAAAACTATCAAATTGGAATGTTTTTTTTTTGACAACATCACTATCACAAACAACTGTCAAATTTGTCAAAAAGAAAACTGTCAAATTAGAGAGTTAGACCGAAGTTTTTTTAGTGTTTTTACCGAACTTTATAGTTCATCAGATAGTTTTTTTACCGAATATGCAACAGTTAGATAAGTTATCGAATATACAGGGTGGGCCATTTTACCTGATCACCCCAAATATCTCCGTTACCTTTAGAGTGACGAAAAAATGTCGAAAGGGAATTTTATTGATTTTGAAAGGCTGACGTATATACCGACCATAACCTACTGCTGTCAACACTTAAAGTACGCTTTAAGAGAACAGAGAAGAAGCCCCAATTGAAGAGACATGACATACAGAGACTGAAAGACCCCAACGTGATGCAACAAGTTAAAGACCAGATTAAAGAAGGTATGAACAAGATCAGAAGCCTTGCCAGCCGCAACATAGAACAACAAGTCGAAGCCATCACCAATGTAATGAAAACTGTTGCAGATAAAAACCTTTACACAAATCATAGAAAAAAGAAAAGCAAGTGGATTACAGATGAGATCTTAGGTTTGATGGAAGAACGAAGAAAAACAAAGAGCAAAGACTTAAAGTCATATAAGCAAATCCACAACAACATTAAAAAAAAGATCAAAGAAGCCAAAGAAAACTGGTGGAAAGAACAATGCTCTGAAATAGAAGAACTAGACAGAAAACATGACGTTTTAAATACACATAAAAAAATAAAGGATGCAGCTGGAATAAACAAACCACGACATAATAACATAATTACCGACAAAAACGGGACTGCACTACTGAACGTGAATGACAAAGTAGCAAGATGGCAACAATACATACAGACTCTTTATGCTGACGATAGCCGAACAGTTTCTAACACAAATATCCCAGCACAAACAGGACCTTCTATAACTCATCAAGAAGTTCTTAAGGCAATTGGAAGACTCAAAAACAACAAGTCCCCGGGCCCAGATGAAGTTCTTGGCGATATGTTAAAGCTCATCGAGGAAGAATACCTAGACCTAATCACGGACTTATTTAACAACATATATGAATCGGGAGATATACCCGAGAAATGGCTAGTCTCTACGTTTATACCGATTCCTAAAAAAACCACAGCTAAACAATGCGAAGACTATAGAACTATCTGTCTCACAAGTCACTTCATGAAGGTCTTTCTTAAGATTATTTACGAACGAATATATCAAAAACTAGAAGAAGACATTAGCGAGACGCAATTTGGGTTTAGGAGTGGATTGGGGACTAGAGATGCCCTTTTTGGTCTGAGTGTTCTGATTCAGAGAGCAAGAGACGTGAATTGCAATGTTTTCACGTGTTTTATCGACTTCGAAAAGGCATTCGATAGGGTTAACCATGATTTGCTAACAGAAACCATAAAGCAATCAGGAATAGATGACAGAGATGCACGAATAATCAACAATCTGTACAGACAACAAACAGCATGTGTTCGTGTGGAAAATATAATGTCAAAGGAATTTCCAGTAGAACAAGGTGTCAGACAGGGCTGCGTACTATCCACGCTACTGTTTAACCGATACGCAGAAAACCTTTTTAAGAATGCACTCGAAGAAGAACAGATTGGGATAAAGATAAACGGGGAAATAATTAATAACTTAAGGTATGCAGACGACTCTGTACTAATTGCCGACAGTGCCGAAGGACTACAGAGACTGATTGATAAAGTAGTAGAGGCATGCGAACCACTTAATATGCGATTGAATGTGGCAAAGACAAAAATTCTAATCGTCAGCAAAAATGCGTCTAATGCCCAATTCCTGGTAAATGGGGCCCAACTACAGAGAGTACCATCAATATCGTACTTGGGTGTAAACCTCAATGACCAATGGGATCATAGTCGTGAAGTAAAGATCAACATAGAGAAGGCACGTTCTACATTTAACCAAATGAAGAATGTTTTGTGTAACATGCGCTTAAACATCCATCTTCGAACACGCATACTTAGATGCTACGTCTTCTCTAAGCTTTTGTATGGAGTGGAGGCATGGACACTCTCCGAGGCAACTGGTAAGCGACTGGAGGCCTTCGAAGCATGGTGCTATCGTCGAATGCTTCGCGTTTCCTGGACCCACCATGTTAGCAACGAAACCATACTCCTACGCATGCAGAAGGACAGAGAACTGCTCACAACAGTCAAACACAGAAAACTGTCATACTTTGGCCATATCATGAGAAACAGCAACAGATATAGGCTACTTCAACTCATCATGCAGGGAAAAATCGAGGGGAAGAGGTCACAGGGAAGACGACGGATCTCTTGGTTGAAGAATCTGCGACAATGGACCGGAAGAACATCGGTTGACTTGTTCAGATCGGCTGTGGTTCGAATCCGATGGGCCATATTGATCGCCAACGTCCACTGAGGATATGGCACAATAAGAAGAATAAGAAAGGCTGACACAGTGGTTAAAAATACTTTTTTGTCAAGGTCATAGTTTATACGTCCTCAAGTTCATCAATGGATTTTCAAATGAGAATATGTTATTTTTTTATCAAGAAATTGTAGCCAGGCATCACACGAATCGAGCGATCCATAATATTATGACCTTTGACGTTTCCTTAACACTGCCCCTTTCATGGAATAAATGAATAATTCGATCGAAACATCAACGGAAAGATGATTTCTGTCGGGATACCGTTGTGCATAAAGTTCCTGCGTTCGCACAGAGTTCCTACCGGTCTCACCATGAATCAGAATCACATCCACTTTCTCTGCTTGACTGTGCAATACCATTTTCGATACTGTTATAAGTTATTTTCAATGTATACACTTGTCAAATCATTTCAAGGTCATGATATCATGAGTCACTGAATTCGTCTGTATAGTGGCTACGATGTCTTGATACAATAATAACATGTTAACATTTGAAAAACCATGGATGACCTTGAGGACGCATAAACTGTGACCTTGACAGAAAAGAATTTTTCACCTCCGTGACAGCTCTTCGAAATCAATAAAATTCCCTTTTGACATTTTTTTCGTCACTCTAAACGTAACGGAGATATTTGGGGTGGACATATCAAATTCAATCAAAATTCTGTTTGTTCACGTAGCCGGAAAGATGGAAATGCGCCTCGTCGCTCATCCAGATCAAGTGTTCCTCGTTTTCATCAATCCTTTCGGGAAACGTATCACAAAAACGCCGTCGAGCAGCGAAATCGTTTTCAATCATAGCCTGAACTACTTGAATTTTGAATTGTGATCGTCTAAATAAACCTCAATATCTTTCGGACAATGAAATTCCTAGCGCGGACCTCCTTTTTGTCACAGCGTTTCACCTTTCGCGGGAGTTCGTACTAATCTCGCTCTGCCATCTTTTCTGTATCTCGTTTCACCGATGTTTTCAAAATTGCTTTTTCGGCGAACGGCCGTCTTTGCTTGGACCACTAAAACACTCTGAAGGGAGCAGGGGCGGATTTAGACTTGTTAAGGCCGTAAGCTGTTTAAGATATGGGGCCCTTTATAATTCCATACATTATGTCAGTGCCAAATATGATTTTTGGATACCTATAGGGGTATTTTGCGAGCCCCAAGAAAGTAGGAGCCCTAACCTATAGCTTGTTTAGCTTATAAGAAAATCGACCCTGGAAGGGAGCAACGCAACGGCAATTTTGCCAACTCGCCCAGCGCAAACGTTTATTTCTTACAGTTATGTGGTCTGTTAGAAAAGCATCCGACCTCATTTTTTATTTTGAAAACCTGATGGATTTGAATCAAGCGCGCTTGCATGACCCGACCTTGAACCTTCGTGCGCATGCGTGAATTTTTTCCCGCCTCTAGATAGCGTCAGTTGCTGTCGAGCAGTGTTCGAGTGACGTAGTGTGTAGTGCTCTCGTCGGTTTTTCAATGCAAGTAAAATGACGACTAGTAAAATGAGGGATGTCCTACGTCGTATAAGTGATGTTGTGCGGCGCAAGCGACTGGAGTTGTGGTCATCAGGAAATTGGCGACTCCATCTACAATGCTCCAGCACATTCTTCGCACTTGGTTCACAATTTTTTGGCAAAAAAACAGACTCCTTTGGTTCGAAAGGTTCCTTACTCTCCTGATATGCCCCCCTGCGACTTCTAGCTTTTCCCCAAAGTCAAGAGACCATTCAAAAAACGCGATTTTAGACGAGGAGGACATTATGGCTGCAACGACAGCCGAGCTAAAGTCGACTCCGAAAGAGGCTTTTTGGGAATGCTTGCAACAACGGCGGCACCGCTGGGAGAAGTGTGTGGAGTCCCAAGGAGACTACTTTGAGGGTGATTAAGTTTCTAACGCTCCAGGTATGACAGTTTTTTTTACCGGCTAAAGGTCGGATACTTTTCTAACAGACCACGTATTGCAAAAAGGCAGGTTTGGTTGCCGCACCCTGTATATTGATAGGTTATCGATGACATAACAGTACGACTGTAAATCTCAAAATTTTGAATTACATTGAAATTTATATTGTGAGATACTAGTTTTTAATATTTCAGCTGTCAAAATTTTGACATTGACATTTATAAAATTTTTAGGAGTTTGTGCTATCAAAACTTACATTGTACTTTAGCGTAAAAGTTTGACATTGAAAATTTACTAGAAGAAATGTGACAGTAATTCGTAAAGGTTTATTTCTTACAGTTATTTCTAAAAGGCAGGTTTGGTTGCTGCATATTGATAGGTTATCGATAACATGACAGTTCGACTCTCAATCTCTAAATTTTCATTGACATTTATATTGTGACATACGAGTTATTTATGTTTCAGCTGTCAAAATTTTGACATTGACATTTATAAATTTTTTAGGAGTTTGTGCTATCAAAACTTAGTTTGTACTTGAGCGGAAAAATTTGACAGTGAAAATTTACTAAAAGAAATGTAACAGTAATGTCAAAATAAATAGAATTGGACGGTCTGGACAGTCGTAGGGTAGGGAACATAGTGAAAGCGAGACGGATGCAATGGGCAGGACATGTGATCAGAATGGATGCTCTCAGAATAGTTTTCCTGATCTATGAGAAGAAGATGGAAGGCTCAAGACCCTCTGGAAGACAGAGGAGTAGATGCCATGATGAGGTGACCTCTGACTGCAGACAGATGGGCGGCACTGGATGGAAGGATGCGGCGCTGGTTAGGAAGAACTAGAGGCAGATAGTGATCGCGGCATGGGGTCGTCACGTCCCAAAAAAGCCACGGAGTGAGTGAGTGAGTCTTAACAGTCTAATTTGTCACTGCATAGTTGATAAACGGTATATAATACGTAAAAACTTTTGAACAGACCAGATTTGATCCGTTACTGGCACTAGATTGAAATGCCAAATTTGACAGTTTCTTCACAAATTTTACAAATATGCCAAAGATTTGACAAATATGCCAAAGATTTGAAAGGTTACGAAAATTTGACAAAGCTTTACAAAGAATTATTGATAGCTGTCATTATAACTTCAAATTTGACATGTAGGTTTTGACATTCCAATTTATATTTGAGTTGTCAAAATTTTGAAAACCAAAAATATTCTGGCAACCAATGTTCGTTATAAAACCTCGTGGATAAATCCATTCAGAGATTATTTCCCTCGCCCCGAATCTTTTCGTGTTCATGGTAATAATTCTCGTTGGGAGGGCCCATTCATCCCCGGTTTTTGTCAATTACATTCGCATCAGCGCGATGCGTCTTCCTAAATGGAAACAAGCCGCCGATCTGTTTCGGCCGACAGAAGGACGACAAATCTTCCCGATTCGATTACGGCCCGTCCTACAGCCCCTGAAAGCCTCGCGAATAATTAAATCCGCAACCTCAGCCCCCAACTTGACTCGATTACTTTTTCCGCCAAGTCTCCTTGCTTACAAATCTGATCAACTCGACAGTCTAATCACTTTACAAATTTTATACGATCACTGCTGAACTAGACTAGCTAGATGAAATCTAGAAATAGATTTGGATTCTGCAATGAAAAATCTTCGGGAAACTTAGTGTCAAGTAGCCTTAAAAGGGCCCTAATTTATCCAGCTTAGTCCTATTAACAAATCTGATTAAGTCGAGAGTAAAAATACTTTGAATATACCTTTCTAAGTTATTTAAGCGCATGCGCATCCGACAAGTTTGAAAGGCGGGAATATTAAAGTTTCGGGCACATATTTAGTTATACGTCAAGCAGTTTTTGACGTATAACATGGCGGAAATCGAGACATGCGCACAAAAAAATTTCAACTATATATATATCAGTATGCGTCTAACCGTTGACCCGCACGGACGCGTATATCTCTTGAGAATGGCGAATGTTAGTTCGCCGAAACGTCGAGAATCCGGTTCTTTTCAGAGCCAACCCTCAGCATCAACGCGGAATCCCCGACAGAACAATACAACACAGGTATCTATCCGCGAAAACCTCAAATACAACATATATATATATATATATATATATATATATATATATATATATATATATATATATATATATATATATATATATATATATATATATATATATTACGATAAATCGTCGTTTAACAGCCGGGTTTCTGCTCATCTGCCACTGTCGCCCTGTTCTCCTTTTTTCAGTAATTTTTTGTTTTATATTTTTGTTTTATTTGGATGAAGTATAACTTGTATCCGGGGTGGCTTCCCATTCAGCCTTTTGAACTATTTGGATGAAGTGTTCGGTTGTCTCATCTATATCGAATTCACTTTTTAGAGGTACGCTTAGTTTAATGCGTTTATCGATTATGTCACGGAACCTAAGCCAGTTTGTATTTTTGTTGTGAAGTGTCTGTCGCTTATCAATTTTTATAACTCCACTACTCAGTGTCACCAATAGTGGGGTGTGGTCCGATGAGAGATTGAAACTTGTTTCGGTGTGTGTGAAGGCTTTAGCTATTCCCTTGTTTACGAAGAAGTCGAGTACGTCTGGAATTTTATTTCTGTCGGTTGGCCAGTAGGTTGGTTTTCCTGTTGAAAGTTGGTTACAATTTAGTGAAGTTAATGATTTTAGTAGTTGTCGGCCTCTAGTTGTACTCAACCTAGATCCCCATAGGGGATGTTTGGCGTTGTAATCTCCTCCAGCTAAAAAGCGAGGACCCAGGCTGTGGAAGAACTCAGTGAACTTGTTGTCTTTTATATAATGTCGTGGAGGACAGCAGACTGCAGCTACTATAACAGATCCTAATTTCGCATATTTGATGGCTATACTAGTCGCCTGTAGGTAGTCCTTGGATGAAGGCGGTAACACGAGGTGTTTGATGGTTGTTTTTACGAGAATCGCCGCACCTCCATGTGCCGTTCCATCCGCGTGTACAGTGCTATAAAGTTTTTCCCCGTGAATTTGTATATGGCTTCTGTCATTGAAGTTAGTTTCTGCCACCAGGAGGATGTCTATTTTCTTTGTGTTTAAGAATACGGCCAGCTCTTGGCGGTGTTGGACTAGGCCGTTGGCATTCCATAATGCTAATCGGTAGGACGTGAATTATTTGTCCGCAAACTTTGTCAATACTGCTGTCAGTAGGTTTAACATAGTTTTTAAGAGCTCGTTTTGCTGCATAATTGCTGTCCTAAATTCGTTGAATGATTTGTCGAGAATGTTTATAATTTCTGAGTTTTCGTTGGGGTTGTTCGTGCGAGAGCTTGTGTTTGCTCCAGTCGCTTGTACATAGCTCAGATTGCGTGCATCTCTCGCAGGCGTAGTATTCGGATGGGTTTGGTTGGATTCGTCCTCGCTGGTGTGGTTCACGCGTTGTGGTCCTGATCTATGCCAGTGGGGATTCTGTGTGGAGGAGGCCTTTTGTTGCGTATTTTTTATACACGCGACAACCTTTGTAGTTGGCTGGGTGGTTATCCCCGCAGAGGACACATTTTGCAGGGGTATCTCTGGATTTTACGCAAGACATTGAGTTGTGGTCGGCACTGCTTTTGACACATCTAAATTGTCTGCGGCAGTAAGTCCTGGTATGTCCGTACCGCTGGCATCCTGTACATTGTACAATCGTCGATTTTTTTTTCGTCGGTTCAATGTCGATTCTGGCGTTTAATATGCGATCAACTTTGTATATATCCTTATTGTTTGATATCGGTCCTACGTCTACGCAGAACAGAGGTAGCGGCTCTTTGGTTTTTCCATGGCGTATGTTTATTATGTTACGCACTTGATGTCCATGGTCCTCGATAGCGCTTTTTATATCCTCGATGAGAGTTGTGGGATGGAGAAACCTTAGTATCACTCTGTAGGCACGGTTTTGTTTCTGTTGATAAGTATGGTACGATGCCTTTACATCGTCTAATATGTGTATTATTTTTCTATAAGTTTCAGAGTCCCTGGCTATTATTTTGATATGTCCGTCGGTGTTGATAGTTTTGTGTGTGTAGTCGCTTTTGTTGACAACATTTTCGAAGCATTTCTCCAGCTCAGTAATAGATTTCACATCCGGTATAAATATTGGCCGCGGTTTTGGGATTCTCACGCTAGCCGTCCATGGCTTGATTATATTGATGATTGTTTTCGAGAGGAGAAAATCTGTTATTAGTCGAGATTGGGGTACTTTTTTCGACGCTGGTCGCAGATGCGTTTGGATACCTACGTCTTTGTTTGTTATGGACAATTTGCCATGTTGGTGGATCGTCGTTGCTGGGTTTAGTTGGGTTTCTTGTTAGGGTTACACGTAGATCGCTCATGGTTGTTACTGATGGGGTTACATTAGGTGTTAGATTGGGTGGCCTATTAGCTTACAAGCCAATTTATATGGCTTTTACACCATTTGTTGCTCTTGCGTCCCTTTACTATTAAACTAGACGCACTGAACGCACTCTTTTGGACGCACTGTATATAAAAAGATTCACGAGAATAAATGCAAAAAGTGCGATAACGTTATCGGCGATAGGAGATACTCGCTCTCGGTACGTCTGCACAGTTTGAAGTGTCGCGAGCGACTGAATAAAAATCTAAATACAAATTTTGGTTTAGCAAAGTAAACTCTACGAAAACTGTCTTTAAAAGTTGTAGTAGTCTTGAAAATTACTTAGTTACATCCAAAAATACAATGAAGCAAGCTACCATTCACAAGTTTAAATTTCTAATTGATAACTTGAGAACCAGTGCAGCTAGGTAAAATCTAGAAACAGATTTGGATTTAGCAAAGAAAAATCTATGAAAACTGGCAGGATTGTTTTTAGTAATTATTGTGTATGCACTTGAGAGAAAATGCACAAGCGTCAGAAAAAAGTCAGTCGTTTGCTAGTGAGCATAGAGGGCATCACGTTGAGTGTGAGAGCAGAATAAAACCCGGTACAAAAGTAATTGTGAGCTATTTATTTAAACACCGTGTCAAATAAATAAGGACATAAAGTGATGTCAGAAGTGGTGATCAAAGAACGCAGAGTGGAGAAGAAACAAAGAATTTCAAAATTAGGTTATAAACATTGTAGTGACAGCAGAACTTTTACAAGCGATTGCCTCAATGGTAGCCAACGCCCTCTAGTCAACAGTAGCATAAGCAGCATCGAATGCGGGAGTTTCCGGATTAGCCACGACGGCGAGACAAAAGCCGCCACCGTTTACAGTAAGCGAATACAGATCTTCAGAAGGTATAACTGTCGAAGATTATTTTAAGCGGTTCGAGTGGGCATTACAATTAAGCCAAATACCAGAGGAGCAATATGCAACTTATGCATAGGGTTAGGTTATGTACCAGCCAAATTCAAACGAACAATGGGTGGTATACGTCGAGAGCTACCATCCGGCGGTGACACATATCAGAGAAAGGATAGAGGATTACAGCGACTGAATGGTCATCCCTCCGGTAATAGAAATGAAGAACGAACTTGTGGAGGATGTGGAGGTTAACATTCACGTGAACGATGTCGGTTTCGAGAAGCAAGATGCTACAACTGTGAAAAAAGGACGCATTGAATAAGTTTGTAGGTCGAAAAAGTATTCTCAAGCGAACACGGACCCCACTGCACCAGTTGAGGATAAGGCTGTTCCTGAGGACCAAGAAGATGCTTAATATTTAGGCAAGGTCGGTGACATTAACAGCATGAATCCGTCACTCAAGCCAATACTCACTGATCGAACAGATCGAACAGACAGACGAACTTGAAATGGAATTGGACACAGGAGCGCCATGTGGCATAATTAGTAAAGGAAAATTATACGAAATACTGACATGTGTGACTGACACCGTATCACATGTCTTGGACGCACCTCAATTGTAGCAACAATGGGATCAAGATTGCTCGATTTGTATATTCATCGTCAACATCATCAAACAGCCCTTTGCGTCCACTGCTGGACGTAGGCCTCCCCAATTTCCGCCCATTTCCTCCTATCCTGAGCCTCTCGCATCCAGGCTCCTCTTGTTCTTTTTATATCGTCTGTTCATCTTGTGGGGGGCCTCCCCCTGCTTCGTATATCTGCTCTTGGCCTCCACTCCAGTAGTCTCTTGGTCCATCTTCCATCTGACATTCGGGCCACGTGTCCAGCCCAGTTCCACTTTAGCCTCGCCATACGCACAACCACATCTGTGACACCTGTTGTTCGGCGTAGGTCTTCGTTTGTGATATGGTCTCGTAGCGACACGCCGAGCATCGATCTTTCCATCTTTCGTTGTGCAATTTGGAGCTTTTTTGCAGTGGCGACGGTGAGTGTTGCGGTTTCAGTGCCGTAGGTCATAACTGGCAATACACATTGATCAAACACTTTCCTTTTCAAGCAGACTGGCAGATCGCTTTTGAATACGTCCCGAAGTTTTCCATATGCGGCCCAAGAGAGGATTATTCTTCTTTTAAATTCGCATGTTTGGTTGTCTCTAGTTATGCGTATTTCGTGACCTAAATAGGTGTATTTGTCTACGAAATCAATATCTCTATCGCCTACATCTATCTGTCTGCTCGGGACCAAGTTTGTCATACATTTTGTTTTGGAATAGTTTATTCTTAGGCCTACGGTATTACATGCTTCCTGGAGTTCTAATAGCATTGTTTTTATATCGTTAAGATCGTCAGCAAGCAGCACTATGTCATCTGCAAATCGCAGATTTGATAGATTTTTGCCATCTATGGTTAAGCCTTTTCTTTCCCAGTTGAGCTTTTTGAAAGCGAGTTCCAAAACCGCGGTGAACAATTTAGGCGATATCGTATCCCCCTGTCTCACGCCTCTACCAATTGGAATGGGTTTGGTGTTTTCATGGAGTTGAACCGTCATACTGGCGTTTTTGTAGATGTTGTAAATGGTTCTCGTGTAGCGATGGTCGACACGGCATTCCTGTAGTGCTTCCATAACTGCATCTAACTCGACGGTGTCAAATGCTTTATGGAAATCTATGAAGGCCAGTACGAGTGGTCTGTTGTATTCAATACTTTTCTCGACTATTGTTTTAACACGTTGTAGAAGGTCATTCTTAGACAAAGTCTATTTCATTTCTTGTGCGGCCGTCTGGACTTTCCCAGGTCCATCTTCGATTTAGTTTTTTATAGAAGAAGCTGTTCATTTGAAATAGGTTGTTTTGTAGTAGGAAGCCCAACAACGTCTCACCTCGGTTATTCCTGCCTTCCAGTCCAAAGTTTCCTAAAGAAATTTCCGTATCGTCGCTTTTCATTCCGATTTTGGCGTTGAAGTCTCCGCATACAATGGTGAATTGGACTGGTTGCTCTCTTAGGGCCGTAGATATATCGTCGTAGAAGATGTCTACTTCCTCATCACTGTAGTTGGTCGTCGGTGCATAGATTTGTACGATTTTTATGTGGTATCTTGTATTTAGTTTCAGGACCAGGCTAGTCACTCTAGGGGAGATTTTCTTTATGGAAATTATATTCTTGCTGTGACGTTTATGTATTATAAAACCGGTTCCACCATTGGAATTTTCGTCGTTTCCCGCATAATATAGGCTATGCGCAGATTTTAGTTTTATTAGTTGCTCTCCCCGTCTTCTAATCTCGCTGAGACCAACAACATCCCATTTTATATGATCTAATTCTCGCTCGAGTTCGGTGAGTCTTTCCTCTGATTGTAGCGATCTTGTGTTGTAGGTTGCGATATACATGTGTATATTCTGCTTCTTTGTTGAGTAGGTGTTCTGCTTCATTAGATGTTTGCCCCCCCAGAATCCGTGGGACAGAATGATTGGTTATCATTGCGGAACTGTGGAGATATTCTCCTATCCGCCTGGGGTATTTGTTTGTTTACATCTATCATTTTCATGGGTAAAAATAAGGGGTGTTTTGCCGTAAAACACCACGCTGGCAAGACGGGTTGGTGAGTTTGGTTTTCGGCCGCCCATTCTGGGTCAGACGCCGTTTGCAGCCGCCCACTCTGGGTCAGACGCTACTGTTGTTGCTAGTTTCGGTCCGCCCCGGGTATTTAATTTCCCCGGTACCACCCATATCTGGGAGGCTTTCCCCTACCCGCCCCCTGGGGAGGCGCCCGCTGGGAGACTAGCAACCCCTCACGGTGAGAATACATTTCCTTTATTCTCGTTTGAATGGTTATACCGCCATGACTCGGTCGCCAGAGCCTCGTTCGTTATCTAGCAGCGGGCACCGCGTGCAGGAGAGGTTGACATTTGGGTCGGACTTACATGGTGGTTATTGCCGTCACCCCTTACCCACCCCGATTTGTATATTGTAGATGGCAAATTTGACACCTTATTCTGTCGACAATGGATTTCAGAATTTATTAACGAAATAAAATTCCACGAATGGCTATTCGCCGCAAGAGAAGATACCTCTGAAACATTCCAGTTAACCAGGACGCAGAGAACACAACTAGATCGGGTTTTGGCAAATTACGAAGACGTATTCAGTAACTCGACCGGCAAATTAGCAGGACCTCCAGCTTCGATACATTTCAAACCAGGAGTAACACCAGTTTTTGCTCGAGCACGGGAGGTACCACTGGCGTTACGTGAAGAATATGCTAGATCAATTGACGCAAGAATCGCAGCAGGATATTATAAGAGGGTTGAACATTCAGAGTGGAGTTCAACAACGCACATCGTGATGGAAAAACTATAAACCTACATTAAACCCTTGAATTATATTAGACTAACATCCGATCCCAACAAAATCTATTCAACAAAATGGGAGGCGCAAGTATTTTCTGTCACTTGGATGTTACAGACGCATACACGCATTTAACGGTGGATGAAGGGTTCAGTCAGTCTCTAAAGGGGCATACAGACAATCAACATGGTTGACCAACATGGTTGGCCAACCATGTTGATCTTTCTCTACATACAAGAACGACAGGTTGTCCAACATCATTTTTCAATTTTTTTTATTGAAAGCAGTTGTTCTATGTTTTCTTCATTATTTTTGGTTCAGTGCTAATGTATATTCAATTTAAACTTGCTTATTGACTATTGTACTTATTGACTTAATATGGGTGATAAGTCGTTACCGCTTAGAATAATTTTGCTGAGTGAGTTGTGCAAAGAAAGCTCTTCTGCGCCTAAAAAAAGGAAGGTCTGGTGTAAAGAATGGTACCGATCAAAATTTACACATTCAAATTTAATGAAAGAACTGAGAATTAGCTCACCTGAAGATTTAAAAAAAAAATGAGAATGGATACTCAGACATATGATGAGTTATTGGATAAAGTTCGACCAATAATTGAAAAAAAAGATACGGTGATGAGGGATGCAAATGAGTGATCGGCAACTCTCCGATTCTTGGCCAGTGGTCAAAGTTTCAAAGACTTAAAATTGTTAACGGCGATCTCACCTCAGAGTCTGGGAGAAATAATAATAGAGACTTGCTTGGCGATACACAAGGTTTTAAAGGATTAAATCCAGGTAGGTACCTAACTATTTATAGGAGTCATACATTCTCAACAAGACAATAATGTCATATATTTACGAGTAGAGGTAAATTAGAGCGTTGTTTTTTTGTAGATACCAAAATCTGAAGAGTGGATCAAAGAGTGGATGAATTTGGTAGGCGCTGGAATTTTCCTCACTGCATTGGCGGACTGGATGGCAAGCATGTGGAAATAAAAAAAACCTCCAGCTTCCGGATCGTACTACTTCTATTATAAAAAGAAATTTAGTATTGTTTTATTTGCTTTGGTAAATGCCAATTGTGAGTTTTTAATGGTCGAGGCAGGAGCAAATGGATGTGTCTCTAAAGGAGGAGTATTGGCTAACAGTACATTTTACGATAAATTTAAGGTCAATGAGTTTAACATTCCGGAATCCCGTGGACTGCCGAATTTTACTCACTCAATGCCATTCGTTGTAGTTGGTGTGATGCTTTTCCACTACTCAAAAACCTAATGAACCCATACAGGTACTACAAACTTACAGATCAACAAATCATTTTCAATTATAGGCTAACTAGGGCCAGACGCATAGTTGAAAACGCGTTTGGAATCCTTTCCTCACGTTTTCGAGTTCTCTTAAATGTTATGCATTTGAACCCGGAGAAAGCATCCATTGTAACCCGCATGTCACTTACATAACTTTTTGAGGAGTCAAAATGCATCCGTATATTAAATAAATTGAGAAAAAAAGCTTGAAGAAAATGTCTACTGGCCTACAAGAAAACCTAGTGGATATCAACCTCTGTGAATTGTGCATGCAAGGAAAACATACACGTTTTCCATTCAAATCAAGTAAAAAGAAAAATAAGCAACCACTTGAACTAGTTCATACTGACTTTTGTGGACCTATGGAACACTCATCATTAGGTGGCAGTAAATACTTTCTTACATTTATAGACGATTTCTCACGTATGATATTTATATACTTCCTAAAAGAAAAATCAAAAGTCATTGCAATCTTTAGTGAATTTAAAGCTCTAGTGGAAAATCAAAGTGGTAAAAAAATTAAGAAAAATCGTTCAGATAATGGAACTGAATATGTAAATAAAGCTCTTCAAACACAGCTCAATGGTGCCGGTATTATACACCAGTTGACTGTCAGACATTCCCCTCAGCAAAACGGATTTTACAGAACTAGTAGGAAGAATTATCACAGAACGAGCCAATTCTATGTTATTTGATGCAGGCCTAACAAAGAGATATTGGGCAGAAGCTGCCTCAACTGAAGTTTATATCATAAATTGTTGTTCTACAAAGTCCCTTAATACCATATGAAGTATGGAATAAGAAAAAACTCAACTTGGCACATTTAAGAATATTTGGATGTAAAGCTATGACTCACATCCCAAAAGCTTTACGTAAAAAATGGGACCCAAAATCTAACAAACTGTTATGCATGGGATATTTATTTTTGTTTTCTCAAGTGACTCCACTGAAACGGAAGGATAGAGGGACCGCCAGCGATGGCATTACTGCCTCTGCCCACCCTTCGAATAAAAATACAACAGGATTTACACGAAAGTAAAATATGCTATACAATAGCATTTACAATTTGCAACAACAATTACAGCAAAAGTAATAAAAAACAAAAATAAAAAAAACAAGAAAAACCCCACCGCCCTTGTTCCCATCCAGGCAACTCCTTAGACCGCATGACTGTAGCCGCGAATCGGCTTAAGGTCGCCCACACGCCCCGCCCCACCTCGCCGGCGAGGCCACCCACCACGGCCTCGACCGTGACTTCCCGTTCCAGGGCCGACGCAAGCCCTGTCGCTCCTTCTCCGAACGCGGAAACGCCACGAGAGAGTGCTCCGCGTCGTTGCGGACGCCCTCTCCACAGGATATGCACCTATCGTCTGGGACTTTCCCAATCCTATGGAGAAACGCTCGGAAGGACCTGTGTCCGGTAAGAAGCTGGGTGAGAAAGTACGAACTCACCTCGTCCAGCCCCCGCCCCATCCACCGAATTAAATCAGGGATGAGGCGACGAGTCCACGTGCCGTTTCCGCCACGTGACCACCTCTCCTGCCAGCAGGCAAGTAGTTGCTCCCGAGCAGCTCTCCTCGCCTCCCCGCGGTTCCCACCAGAAGTTCTTGCGTCCCTCACCGACGGGCGCTCCATAACAAGGAAGTCCGCGGGAGGAATCCGCGATATGACCTCCACGGCGTCACTGCTGACTTACGTTAGCAACACGTACGTTAAGTGATATACTGACGTACGTTAAGTTTTGCAGTGCGTTAGCCGCACTGCAAGAGTGCGGTAAGCCCGGGCGACCCTGATGGCCACCGGGCGCTGTGCCCGTCGCAAGCGCTACCTGTTACGAGCGTTACCCCTCACCGCCGTTGCCCACACCGGTGCCGCGTATAGGGGTCTGCTAGTGGCCACACTGGCCATAAGCCTCCTCCTACCCTCACCAGGCCCGGTGGCACTCGGCTTGAGACGCGCCACCTCTTGCGACGCGCGTGCCGCGTTGCCGGCGGCATGGCACACGTGTAATACCCACTCACCCGCCTGGAAGATCACACCGAGGTACCGAATCTACCGTTCGACCGGTATCCTCTCTCCCAAAATTTCGATCTCCAGAATGCCTCTACCTAACCTTCTAGTGGAGAGCAGGGCCGCCTGTGTTTTAGAGGCGGCGAGCTGAAGGCCGTCTCCATCCACTCCCGCGCGCGTGACCCTGAGACGCAGCATATCCCAGCACCTGTCTGTGAAGACGAGTGCAAGGTCGTCTGCGTACGCCACAATACCCACCCCTGTGGGCAGTAACCGTCTCAGCGTTCGCAGAAGACCGTAATATCCACATTCGTACCACATCCGTCATAGAGACATTCCACAAGAATGGTTCTAAAACCGATCCCTGCGAAACCCCGGCAGACAACCCCCGCTTATGCCAGTCTTCCCCCTCGCGGTACCTGAGGTGCTGTCGCGCAGGTAATCGGCAGTAAGCCTCAGCAACGTCTCCAGTAGTTTCCAACCTGCTAGGGCCTCAATAACGAACCACCATTGTACTGTGTTGAAGGCATTGGCGACGTCAAAACTGACGACCACACAATGCCCTCTGGTACGGTACGGTCCGCTGTTGGCCCCCTCCGCGACACGAAGGACAGCCCGAATGGCATCCTGCTTTGGAATAAGGGCCAAAATGGCCTTTTTCCAACACCTGAGAAACACTCCCTCTTCCAGACATCTGCTGCAGTCGTCGGCAAATCCTTCGAGGTCCCCCCCCCTGCTGCCAGCCGGAACAGCTCATTAGGCAGCCCGTCTGGGCCCGGTGCCTTTTTCGCGGGTAGTGAGGCTACCGCTTTGCGGACTTCATCCACGGTGAAGGAGTCCACCGCAACGTACCGCCCCACCACAGCGCGTACCATCCCCCTCGCCGTGGCGGGGAAAGGTGCTCAACCACGGCTTCGGTCCCACCCATCTCGCACGCGTCAGGACCCTTCCCTCGGTGCCCGAACCAACCGGTGACTATGCGGTACGGCAAGCCCCACGGATCGCGGTCGACCAGAAGGCAGAGTTCCTGCCACCGCTGGGATTTGCTCCGCGCAATCGCTCGTCGAAAACTACCACGGTCCTGTTTCGCCCGCTCCTCCGCAGCCTCACACGGCTCCCCTCTGCGCCGCGCCCTCTGAAGTTGACGCCTAGACGCCACCGCCACGCGTCTCGCTTGCGTATTCATGGGATATTGTAATAATACAAATGGATACAGATTAATTGATCCAGTCACTGAAAAAATTACCATAAGATTTAATTCAGGTGAAGCGAATAACGACACTGAAACAACAAACACAGACAGGTCTGGAAATTATAATTCCATAACAGGATCAAGGGGAAGAGAATTAGAGTAAAGGTGAAGAAAGAAACACTGACTCATCTGAAGAAATTTTCTTAGAAACTCCAGTAGAAATTCCTAGAAAATCAGAAAGAAAACCAAAGCCAAGTCCAAAATATGATGGGTTTAGTCTGTATAGCAGTTCGGAAATAATAGAGCCACTTACATTCAAGCAGGCTATAACAGGAGATGATAGTGCAGCCTGGTCCAGGGCTATGGAAGATGAAATTATGTCATTAAGCAAAGATAATACTTACAATGAAGTCCCAGTCCCTTCTGGAAAAAAAATATTATCTACAAGATGGGTCTATAAAATTAAGACTGACCAAGTTGGAAACCCGAAGTATAAAGCCAGACTAGTCGTAAAAGGTTGTGCACAGACTGCTGGCATAGACTATGAATAAACATTCTCCCCGGTTGTAAAATACTCTACTTTGAGGTATCAATTTTCACTATCGGCAAATAAAGGTTTAGATTAGATTAGATTCCCGACTTCCTCTAAGGGTTTGGCGCACGTCAACCTTAAGGCTTATTGTGCTGTCGGTTGATATCAAACTTGCAGTCCGACGTCTGTGTCACTGACTAGTTTCCTTAGTTTTCCTACAAGTTTGGGTTCCCATGTGGTTTGTTGGTTCCAGTCGAGCTGGTGTCGCATTCGTTCTAGGGCAGGGCATTCGAAGAGTACGTGGTTTGCTGTTTCATCTTCCTCTCCGCAGAGTCTACATAAAGGTTCGTCTCGGTAGATTTTTACTTTATGCATGAATTCTCTAAATCCGCCAGTGCCTGTTAGTAAACTAACTATCTGCTTCGTGTGAGCTTTGTTTAGTTTTAACAGGTCCTTTGCTATATTGGGATTAGGTGAGTCTATTAGCTTCCTGCAATGGGTTGCTTTATCATAGGAGTTCCATCTGAGTTTGTGTTTATTTTTCATCCAATCATTGATGGATGCTCTGGCGCAGGCTTTTTCTATACCTATGCTCGGTTCGGGACCAACTAGTTTCTTGCGGGCACCTTGTTTTGCTAGGTCGTCTGCATGTTCGTTTCCCTCTATACCACTATGCCCGCGAACCCAGATGATTTTTACTGTGTTCTGTTGGCCTAGTGTATGTAGTATTTCTTTGCATTCTTTTATGATTCTTGATTTTGTACTGCAGGCCTCTAGTGCTTTTAGCGCTGCTTGACTATCAGATATAAAATAAATGTTTCTGTTCCGATATTTTTGTCTGTGGCATTCAGTAGCACCCAATAGTAATGCGTGTACTTCTGCTTGGAATATCGTGCAGTGTTCGCCTAGGCTGGCTGATTCCCTAATTTTGGGATTTTTGCTGTACAGGCCCGATCCGGCCCTTCCTTCAAACATTGAACCATCCGTGTAAAAGATTATGTTCTTGTTCGTAGGGGTGGGAAGCTGGTCCGGTTTCCAGCTTGGATCAATGTGTACGGTGAATGATTTTTCGAAATGGAATGACTTGTTGGTACTGTCGGTTCTCATTTCCATCAACGGTATTCTGACTGCCGTCATGATTTTCGTATGCCCGATCCTACTGGCTGCGATCCATTGACCCGCGCATTGTAGTCGGTATGCCGCCATTCTTGCTTCTCCTTTTAGAAAGATGTCTAATGGCGGTGTATCTAGTATCACGTCTAATGCTAATCCAGAGGTAGTTCTAAAGGCTCCTGTGGTGCATAGATTCGCTAGATGTTGTATCCTGCTTAATTTTGCAACAGCAGTTGATTGTTGTAGTTTAGGCCACCAGGTTACTATGCTGTAGGTTAGTATTGGTCGAACTATAGTTTTGTATAGCCAGTGAGTCAGTTCCGGTTTGAGACCCCATGTGCTACCTATGGCTCGTTTACTTATCATCAGCGTTTGTTTGCATCTGGAGATTGTCTTGTTCATGTGGGGATTCCATGTTAGTTTGGAATCTAGTGTAAGTCCTAGGTATTTGACTTCGTTGCTCCATTGAACAGGTTTCCCAAATATTGAGATATTGGTTTGGTTTGTGATTTTCTTCCTATTTGTGAAAGGGATCAGGGTGGCTTTCGCAGGGTTGATTCTTAGGTCTCCTGTCGAACACCAGGTCTCTGTAATATTCAAGGCTGCCTTCATGATTTCTTCAACCGTTCTTTGGTGTTTACCTTGAATCAGTATGACGATATCATCGGCATATCCTTGAGTGAAGAACCCTCTTTTGTTAAGGGTGATTAGTAGCTCGTCGACTGTTAGGCATCACAAAAGTGGTGACAGTACGCCGCCTTGGGGGCAACCTCTTGTTGTTGACATGGTTATCTCTTCTTCCAGTAGTTTAACTTTTACAGTTCTGCTGTTAAGCATCGACATGGTCCATCTGGTCGTAGTGTTATCTACGTGGTGATTGACCATTGCGTTTTCTATTGAGATGTAAGATGTGTTATCAAAGGCTCCTTCTATATCTAAGAAAGCACCTAGGGCAACTTCTTTGTTCTCCAAAGTTTTCTCAATTTTACTTACTAACTGGTGTAACGCTGTTTCGCATGACTTTCCTGTTTGGTAAGCGTGTTGGTATGTATGAAGCGGAGATCTAATCAGCGCTTCTTCTCTCCAATGTCTGTCTATCAGTCTTTCTAAGGTTTTTAGAAAGAATGATGTCAGGCTGATTGGTCTATAAGATTTAGCTTCGGCATAGCTAGATTTGCCTGGTTTTGGGATAAATACCACTCTTGTCTCTCTCCAGGTTAATGGAACATGTCCTAGTGCTAGACTTGCTCTAAATAGGTCCTTAAGAGGGTGGAGTATGATATTCATGCCTTTCTGAAGCATTATTGGATATATGCTATCTGTTCCAGGAGATTTGTAGGGGCTGAAGAGTTTGATTGCCCATTTAATTCTCTCTGTTGTGATAATTCTTTTTGCCACATTCCAGTCATCTCTGGTTGCCGTATGGCTTGAGTGGAAAGGAGTGTGGTTTTCAGCAGCCCCTGGAAAATGCGTGCCTACAAGATGTAGCAGTGTTTCACGTTCATTTGCTGTGAAGTTCCCGTCTGCTTTTTTGAGGGTGCCGACGGGATTCGAAGCTTGCTTTGAGAGAATTTTATGGAGCCTCGCTGTGGAATGCGTCGTCTCTATCTCTTGGCAATATTTTTTCCAAGCTTCTGTTTTGGCAGTCTTGATTTTGTTACTATAGTCTGTGAGGGCTCTATGATAGCTGTCCCAGACTTTGGTTCTTCTAGATCTGTTGAAAAGGCTTCTGACTTCTCGCCTGGTCTTTTCGAGATCCTTGTTCCACCATTGTGGTTGTTTTTTACCTCTTTGCTCACTTGGCTTTGATTGAGGACAGCAGCTTTTATAAGAGTCAACCATTGCCTCTTTTAGCTTGTGGGCATTTGTATCTAGATCTTTTACCTGAGAAGATTTGAATCGAACATGCTCTATCTTTTTATGTAGTTCTTGTTCGTATTTAGCCCAGTCCGTCTTTCTCGGGTTGTAATAGGGTTCAGGTATTACTTCCTTTTGAGACAGTTCTAAGCTAATGTATTTATGGTCGGAAAGAGATGGTTCGTTCAGGACTTGCCATCGTTTGACTGACCGCGATATTGCCATTGTCGTGGCAGTTATATCAATTACCTCTTTTCTTATAGCGTTTTCAAAGGTGGGAGAGTTACCTTCATTAACAACTATTAGATTGTTAGTAATAATGTATTCAAAAAGAGACTCACCTCTTGGATTGCAGTTGGTGCTTCCCCATGTGGTGTGGTGGGAGTTCGCATCGCAGCAGAGGATCAGCTCTAGATTTTCCTGTTGAGCGGAACTTACTAGGTCTGCCGTTTCTTTGCTGGGCGGAAGATCAATGGAGTCGTAGGGTAGGTAGACTGAGCTAAGAATTGCTCTGTTCTCTCTTTCCCTCGTGCTCCATTGTATTTTTACGGTTGTAATATCTCTAGAACAGAATTCCATTAGAGGAAGAAATTTCAAATTTTTCCTCACTAGAATGCAAGTTCTGGGATTCTGATCATTATATATCAGCTTACCTTTAGCATCGCCTAAGCCACAGATTCGCCCCTTGACAATATAGGGCTCTTGGATCATTGCTAAATCGATGTCATCAGCTAGAAGCTTTCTGCAGAGGGCTGCAGTGGCCGCTTTGCTGTGATGTAGGTTAATTTGAACTACTTGAAGGTTCGTCTTTACTAAGTCTGGAGCGGATAGTAAACGTCACCTTGTTGAGCCCGATGTGCGCTACGCAGCCAATCTCTTGAAGAGCTTTCTTTGCTTCTTCATCGATCATGGCTGCGAACGTTCTACCTCCCCCTTCGTTTCTTTTGACGTGGAGGATGTGCCAGTACTCGGTTCTTAGGTCGACCTTTCTTTTGTTCTGCTTTTGCAGGAACTTTAGGATCGCCTCCGGCTTTTGTTTGTCGTACCACTGAGGTACGTTGAACACCACTCGTGCTGAGTTGACTACCTTAGTCCTCTCTTTCACTACTAGTTTTGCGTCTTTCCACGGGAGCAGCTTAGGAACGTGTTCTGTCAGCCAAAGCTGGGTGAACTCGTCCTTGCACGCTACCACGTAGGTTCCAGCTTCATAGTAGTGACTAGTAAAGTGGGGCAAGTTCTCGCTGTCTATATTAAATATAGTTTCTATGAGAGAATCTCTGACTAGGTCGCCTCGCTCTTTGGTCAGTTTTCCTACAGGGTAGTCAGGTAGGTAAATGACCATTTTGACAGTGGCCGCAGCCTCTGCGAAATCGAGGTTTCTGGAGGTACTTGCCACTGCCTTCGATGACCTATCTGCCGTTCTTTGACGCTTGTTTTCAGTCGCCGGAGAAGGAGTAGCATCTGAGCGCTGTCTCTTCTTAGGTTGGCTTTGATGTGGGCCTACTGAGACTGTGGTTTTCTTAACCTGGTCAGAGTCGGCATGCTTTTTGGCTAAGTGCTTCTTTCTCTTGAAGTTTGGGTCATATTTGACTCCTTTAGCCTCGCAGAGCTTTTTGTTGTGCTCTCTGCGTTCTTTCGCATTCAGCTTTACTCTCTTCAGGGACATGTTGCCGATCTTCGTCGTCATGTCCTCTTCGGAGTATTTGCTGCTTCCTTGGCTTTCCTTGGCAGTAGACTGTCCTTGACTTGAAGTCTGGACTGTCAGCTGCTCGGACGTGCCAGGTGCTGGTTTTAGGGTCTCGGCCGTCTTCGTCTGAGCGTCAACGGTCGGTTGAGGGGAAGACTCCGTCATGGCAGTGTCTTCACCCTGTGATTTTGTTTTTGTTTTAGATTCCATACGATATTGGTTTTCTGTAAACAATAAAAGGGTTTGGCTAATTACTGCTGGAGGTCGCCTGGTATCCAGTAGGCTCCGTTATGACGCATTATTAGCCCCTGCGCCTACACCTGCTGGTGCACTGATAAGCACGGGTCGCTTAACACCTTCGTTTTGTGGACAGGTAGAAGTTGGAATAGATAGGATAGATTTTTGCTCTCTGACTCTCAATATCAAAGTATTGATAGCTTCGAGAGCTTGAAGGACCAAGAGTTAGCCAAGGTAGGCTGATAGTTCAAAGAGTGAAAGTGATTCTATTGAAGGGAGACTGTTCACTGCTAAAGGATGTGAAGAGTCCCAGAGCGATTAGCAATTAACCTTCGTCTCGCATCCCCTTGGCGCCCATCCATTGATTTTCAACGGATGGACACCCCGGGGAGTCTCATTGACTGTTGGCCAACTGGGCCCCCACACCACGTCAAGGTTCACTCCCGCGTAGGGGAAAATAAAGGTTTACAAATAGATCAAATGGACGTAACAGCATATTTGCAAGGAGATTTACAAGAAGAGATTTATGTCAAACCCACTGACGGAGTTAATTAAGACCAAAACAGTATCTGGAAGTTAAATAAAGGGATGTATGGTCTTAAGCAAGGAGGTCACTGCTGGAATGAAAAATTACATAAAGTTCTTACTGAGTTAGGTTTAACCAGGTCATCCGCTGACCCATGTGTCTATTACAAAATAAACAATGAACACACTCTCATTATTTCAGTTTATGTAGATGATTTGCTTTTTTATTATAATAATCCTACTGAAAAAGAATTGTGTAAACAAAGACTCATGCAAGAACTCGAAATGAAAGAATTAAGAAAGGCAAGAAATATATTAGGACTTAACATAGAACAAAATGAAAATTCTATCAAGATTAGTCAACCAGAGTACATCAAGAAAATACTAACTAAGTTTGGAATGATGGAGTGTAAACCAGTATCCACACCGATGGAAGCAGGTGCCAAGTTAGTGAGTGACTGTGAATGCCACAATAAGACTTAGTGATAAAGTGCCTTACCAAGAAGCAGTAGGTAGTCTCTTATATTTAAGTCAAATGTGCCTACCTGATATTACATTTGCTGTTAATATTGTTAGTAGGTTTAATAAAACCCCAAGGGCGTTCCACCGGTTGGCTGTAAAAAGAATCTTTAGGTATCTCAAAAAAAAACTATTAGTTACAAGCTTGTTTATACAAAGGATCCTTTGTCCCAATTATAAGTTTTCAGCGATGCCGACTGGGGGATCGAGCCGAACAGATTTTCAACCACTGGTTGTTGTACAAAAATTTCTGGTGGACTTATTTATTTAATTATTTATTTATTAACCTACTGGCATATAGAAATCACATACAAAAAAAATATAAATTTAAAAATAAAAATTCAAAAATATCTGTAACTGACACAAAATAAACTCCAATTTCCTTTATAATACACCTTCTCTGTTACCAGTTTGCTCTTTTTATCCGTCTCAGCAGTTTCAGACATACATACATTCATACATTCCTCCCATTTATTTCCTTCCCGCCTCTCTCCCTCATTCCATTCACCCCTTGTACACTCTTCCATCCAATGCTCCCCAGTATCCTCTGCTGTCCCACAAACACTACACTTTATATGCTCCTCACTCATCCAGTATCTTCTTCCGCGCTCCTCACATCCACACCTATACCTTGCTAACATGACTTGTGCATCGTCCTCTTGATTTACACTTAAATAGGTTGGTAACCGCCCATGTACCTGTATCTTTACATACCCTTTATGAAAATTAGTTTCTATTTTGCTTTGCCGCTCCTGTAGGTCCACTTTTTGCAAACGTTCTACCAACCTTTCGGCCCACAGTGCCCTTTCCTGTTTTAGCGTTTCGAGCCCCTCACCAGATATACCACCTCTGTCATACAATTTCCTCTTATTCTTACCCCAGTCACTCCCTTTCATACCGCCTCCTCACACTCGATTTACCATTCTAAAAACCTCTTTTATCAACCTTTCATCTCCCATTTCACTCACCTTATATTAATACCTTATTTATACCTTATATTTAGACCTTTCTTGCTGCCAAGACTGCCACCTTGCACGCATTCACCTCCTGGAGGACGATGTAACCAGGTGTCGACCTATCAAGCTTCAGGATTTGTTTGAAAAGCTTTAACTGGATTCTCTCTATCCTGTCCTCCTCTCTCGTTCCCCAGACTTCTGAGCCATACAATAAAATGCTTCTCGCACACACCTTCTACACCGTCTCAGCCGCCCTGAAGTTTCCTTCGAATCTATTCCTCCATTCATTCCAGACTCGCCCAGCTCTTCGCCACATACTCCAAATGCTCTCTATTGCTACCTCCATTTCCAAATACATACCCCAGATACTTAAACCTTAAACCGATTTCCCTCCCTCTCCATTCAAACCGCTCTTTCTCGAACTTCCCACCTCTTTTGAACCGCATCCATTTAGTTTTTACCACATTCACACTCAAATCTCTCCTTTCAAAAAAACCTTCTCACCCTTTCAATCACCTGTCTCAATTCCCCAGCTGTCAAAAACCACTACATCATCAGCGTATGCTAAACTCCACACCTTTGTTCTCCCTACCACCACTGCCCCAGTTTGCCCGTCTGCCAAAACTCTTTCGAAATCAGCCACATAGAGATTGAAAAGTGTGGGGCTCAGTGGACATCCCTGCCTTAGGCCCTTTTTTATCTCGAAATATTTCGTTACACACTCAATCACCCTGATCTTACACACCGTTTCTCTAATACACCTCCCTCACATTCCTCCTCACCCTCTCCGAAATACCCTTTTTAACCTAACCTTCATACAATCTACCTCTATCTACAAAATCATACGCTGCTTTCAGATCGATAAAAGGAGCAAAAAGGCTCCCAGATCTAATTTCCTGATCAATTATAAATCTAAGCGTTATGAGTTGCTCGACTGTGCCTCTTCCCTCTCTGAATCCTACTTGCACCTCTGGTATTAATTGCTTTTCCTCTGCTCCTTTTCTCAACCGCCCTTCTAGAATCTTGGCGAACATTTTGTAGGAGTAAGAGTTCATCAGCATGATCCCCCTGTAATTCTCCACCCTTTCCTTGTCCACATTTTTGTGGATTGGCTGTATTATCCCCTCTTTACAGCTCTCTGGGATACCCTTTGTCCCTTTCCATATCTTCTTGAACTCCTCCGTAAGCTTGTCGATACATTTCTCTGGTACCAACTTCCACGCTTCATTTCCAACTCCGTCCGGTCCTTCCGCTTTCTTCTGCTTTAAGGCTGCAACTAGCTGGTGTACTTCCCCGGCCGTAATTTCTTCTTCACCTACTTCTTCAACAATCTGCTCCCTTCTAACACTGTATTTCCCTCGATCCACCATTATCTCCACTCCTTCCAATTGAACCATATAGTGCCTTAACCAGGTGTCCTTAGGTATACTGTCTGGAATTCGCTTCTTCTTCCCGCTCTTCTCCTTTAAATATTTCCACAGCTACGCTTCAGTTTTAATCTCCAGTATTCATTGTTGCTCTCTTCTCTCCCACATTTCTTTCTTTCTCCTCTCCAGGTTTCGTAAGTCCGCTCTCGTACTTAACGACAGTTCCTTGTCATCGGTATCCTATCTCCACCTTCTCGTCACCTCTCTATAAGAGATAAGTATTGCTAAACTAAGACTATATAAGTATTGCTAAACTAAGACTTGTATCTAGGTTTAGCAAAAGACAAAGAACGGTAGTGTTGTCCACTACAGAGGCCGAATACATGGCACTATCTTTTGCTATCCAAGAGACCATATGGTTGAGGTTATTAATGGGTGAACTAGATCCGTCGAGCATCACCTCAGCGACTACATGTTACTGCGATAATATGACAACGTCATAATCAACGTAGTAAACATATTGATATTAAATTTCATTTTTGTGGGCAACATGTTCTGAAAGGCGATGTAATTGTAAAATATGTAACGTCCTCAGATATGCTGGCCGATTCTAGTAGCCTTAAAACTAACTTAGTTATAGCCAAATATACAATGAAGCAAGTTTTTGTTTTAGTTTCTAGGTAATAACTTGAGAACTAGTGCAAGCAAACAAAATCTACAAACAGATTTAGATTCATCAAAGAAAAACTCATGGCAGTTGGCTTAGATGGTTTTAGTAGTCTTAAAAATAACTTAGTTATAGGCAAAAATGCAACGAAGCAAGTTACAATCGACAAGTTTTAGTTTCTAGTTGATAACTTCAGAATCAGTGCAACTAAGTAAAATCTAAACAGATATTTTGATTTGGCAAAGTAAACTCTATGAAAGCTGACTTTAATAGTTGCAGTAGCTTTAAAACTAACTTAGTTACAGCCAAAAATACAATGCAGCATGTTACAATCCACAAGTTTAAGTTTCTAGGTGATTACTCGAGAATAAGTGCAACTAGATAAAATCCAGAAACAGATTTGGATTTAGCAAAGAAAGATATATGAAAATTGGCTTAAATAGTTTTAGTAGTCTTAAAAATGACTTAGTGACAGCCGAAAATACAATGAAGCAAGTTAAAATCGAATAGTTTTAGTTTCTTGGTGATAACTTGAGAACTAATTCAACTAAGTAAAATCCAAAAACAGATTTGGATTTAGTGAAGCAAAATCTATGAAAACTGGCTTAAATGGTTTTATTAGCCTAAAAACTAATTTAGTTATAGCCAACAATACAATGAAGCAAGTTTTGATTTAGTTTCTAGATAATAACTTGAGAACTAGTGCAAGCAAATAAAATCTAGAAACAGATTTGGATTCAGCAAAGAAAAATATATAAGATTCGACTTAGCTGGTTTTAGTAGTCTTAAAAATAACTTAGTTATAGGCAAAAATGCAACGAAGCAAGTTAGAATTGACGAAGTTTTTGTTTCTAGTTGATAACTTCGGAATTAGTGCAACTAGGTAAAATGTGAAAATAGATTTGGATTTAGCGGAGCAAAATCTATGGAAAGTGGTGTAAATGGTTTTAGTAGACTTAAAAAAAACTTAGTTATAGGCAATAATGCATTAAAGCAAGTTAGAAACGACATGTTTTAGTTTTTAAGTAATAGCTTGAGAACTGGTGCAGCTAAACGAAATCTAAAAGCAGATTTGGATTCAACGACGAAAAATCTATGAAATAGATTAAACCAGAGAAATAGTTTAAACCGTGCTAGTAGCCTTAAAAATAACGTAGTTACATCCAAAAATCTTACGAAACAGGATGCGCACAGACAGATAATTAATGAGTTGCGATCCAAGGCTGCGTCCTTCAGAAAGTCGGAACCAAAAAATAAAAGCGTTGCATAACAATCGGCGATCGGTTAGACGGGTGTTGGGAGTCGATTGCGTCGCGAATTTAATCCGCGCGGACGAGAGAAATCCGTGCGAAATTTTCGCATTGTGCCGGCGATACCCCGGCTTAAGATTCGACTCGCAGTGTAGATTTCGGCGCGGAGACTCTGAGCCAAAAAGAAAATAATATTTTCTCGTCTTAAATTAATCGGCTTAGCGATTTAAAATTTCCAACGGAGCGCCGGAGAATAAGAGAGGAAGGCCGGGAAGGCTATCGGTACGAGAGAGAGGGAGTTGACAAAAGACTGAGGCTCCGAAGCCGAATGAATTCATAATAACTCAATTGTCGTGATAATATACCCGGGGAAAAATCTCGCTGCTTTTACGGACTGAACAAACCTGTTTGTTCGGTTAAATCTCATTCGTTCTTACAGAGTTTTCCTTTCTGAAGCGAAAACCGTTTTCGGATTTTACCTAGCTCGGCTGGTTTCCAAGTTATCGCATAAAAACTTAAACTTGTCGATTCTTGCAACTTTGTATTTTTGGTTGTAACTAACTTATCTTTAAGACTGCTGCAACCAATTAGCCCAGTTTTCATAGATTTTTCTTTGTAGAATCCAAATCTGTTTCTAGATTTCACCTAGTTGCACTAGTTTTCAAGTTATCGGTTACAAATTAAAACTTATCGATTTTAACTTGCTTCATTGTATTTTTGGTAGTAACTTAGCTAATTCAGAGACTGCCAGAACCGTTTATGCCACGTTTCGTAGATTTTCCTTCGTTAAATCCAAATCTGTTTCTAGATTTCACCTAGTTGTACTAGCTCTTAAGCTATCACCTATAAACATAAGCACCTAAATTAGTAGATTGTAACTTGCTTTATTGTACTTTTGGCTGTAACTAAGTTATTTTTAAGACTACTACAGCCAGCTTTCATAGAGTTTGCATTTCTAAATCAAAATGTGTTTTTAGGTTTCAATTAGTTGCATTGGTTTTTAAACTAAAACTTAAAAACTTAACTTAAGTTAAAACTAAAACTTGTCGATTCTTGCAACTTTGTATTTTTAGTTGTAACTTATCTTTAAGACTACTTCAACCACTCAGCCTAGTTTTCAAAGATTTTTCTTTACAGAATTCAAATCTGTTTCTAGATTTCATCTAGTTTCACTACTTTTCAAGTTATCGGCTATAAATTAAAACTTGTCGATTTTAACTTGCTCCATTGCATTTTTGCCTATAACTAAGTTATTTTTAAAACAACTAAAACCATATAAGCCGACTATCATAGATTTTTCTTTGCTGAATCCAAATATGTTTTTAGATTTTATTTGCTTGCACTAGTTCTCAAGTTATTACCTAGAAACTAGAACTAAAACCTCATTGTATTTCTGGCAATAACTAACTTATTTTTACGGGTGCTGAAACATTTTAAGCCAGTTTTTATAGATTTCGCTTTGCTAAATCCAAATATGTTTTTAGATTTTACGTAGTTGCACTCGTTCTCAAGTTATCACCTAGAAACTAAAACTTGTGCATGTTAACTTGCTTCATTGTATTTTTGGCCGTAACGATGTTCGTTTTAAGACTACTCAAACCTCATGAGCTGGTTTTCATTCATTTTTCTTTGCTGAATCCAAATCTGTTTTTGGATCTTGCTTGTTTAGATTGCTTCGCAAGTTATCACCTAAATGCTAAGACTTGTCGATTCTAACTTGATTCATTGAGTGTTTGGCTGTAACAAAGTTAGTTTTAAAACCAGAAGAACAGGTTAATCTAGGTTTGATAGAATTATCTTTCCTGCATCCAAATCAGTTTTCAGATATTGTCTAGCTATACTGGTTTCGAAGTTATCGTCCAAAAACTAAAACCTGACGAGTTGTTGTTTACGATCTCATTTGTCTAACTACATTTAACTTAGAGCAAAAATTAGAGGAATTGCTACGAATAGACCTTTTCATTTTTTTTTGTGCGCATGCGTCAATCTCCACCACGTTTTTCGGGCACTTTTTGACGTATACCCATAGAAAATAACAAAATGTGCCCGAAACTTTCATATTCGCCGCCTTTTAAACATGGCGGACGCGCATGCGCTTAAGCAACCGAAGAAAGGGACTATTGTCAAAATTCTTGAAAGAAATTGCTTTGCCAAGAAGATATCTCGATTGTTAATTTAATCGAATGCCAACTGTCAAACTTTCACTCTTAAATCCCAACTGACAAATCTAAACTGTCAAACCTTAACAACCAAACCAAACATTAACGATATAATCTAATCTGTCCAACTTAGTACTCTCAAAATTCTATTAGTTCTTGATTTATTAATTGACACACTGACAATTGTATATTACTCACGCATGCCTTCTAAAATTGTTAAACTATCTTTTCTAAAATATTTTTTTAAGTTTCTCAGTCTACTTTTGAGCAACATCAATGCTGTAAAATATAAGACGTGTTCAAAATCCGTCGATTGGTTTGCCCGTAATTGCAAAATGCGCAAGAAAAAATTTAATTTAAAAAATTCACCAAAGCCGTATTTACAAAGCTACAATTTTGAAATTTGTGAGATTTCGCAAGAATATCAAATCATACCAAGTTTCATCGAAATCCGTCGAAAGGTTTGTCCGTGATTGCAAAAGGCGCACAAAAATTTACAAATTTCAAAAATTCACAAAAGCCGTATTTACAAAGTTATAATTTTGAAATTTGGGTATTTGTGATATCTTGTAAGAATAGCAATTCAAACCAAGTTTCATCAAAATCCGTCAATTGGTTTCTCCGTAATTGCGAAAGACGCCACAAAATATCAAAAATTCACGAAAGCCGTATTTACAAAGCTACAATTTTGTAATTTGGGAATTTGTGAGATCTCGTAAGAATATTAATTTGTACCACGCTTTATCAAAATCCGTCGATTGGTTTGTCCATAATATCTAAAGGCATATAAAAATTTCAAAAATTCACAAAAGCCGCATTTACAAAGCTACAATTTTCAAATTTGGTAATTTGTTATATCTTGTAAGAATATAAATTCACACCAAGTTTTATAAAAATCCGTCGAATGGTTTGTCCGTAATTGCAAAAGACGCACAAAAATTTACAAATTTCAAAAATTCACGAAAGCCGTATTTACAAAGCTACAATTTTGAAATTTCGGAATTTGTGGGATCTGGTAAGAATATCAAATCGTACCACGTTTTATTAAAATCCGTAGATTGGTTTGTTCCGAATTTCAAATGGCGCACAAATATTTCAAAAATTCACAAAACCCGTATTTACAAAGCTACAATTTTGAAATTTGTCAATTTGTGGGACCTTGTAAGAGTATTAATTCATACCAAGTTTCATCACAATTTGTCGATTGGTTTGTCCGTAATTGCAAAAGCCGCACAAAAATTTACATATTTCAAAAATTCACGAAAGCCGTATTTACAAAGCTACAATTTTGAAATTTAGGAATTTGTGAGATAACGTAAGAATATTAAATCATACCATGTCTTATCAAAATCCGTCGATTAGTTTGCCCGTAATTTCAAAAGGCGCACAAAAATTTCAAAAATTTATAAAACCCGTATTTACAAAGCTACAATTGAAATTTGGCAATTTGTCGCATCTTGTAAGAGTATCAAATCATACCAAGTTTCATCAAAATCCGTCGATTGGTTTGTCCGTAATTGCAAAAGACGCACAAAAATTTACAAATTTCAAAAATTCACGAAAGCCGTATTTACAAAGCTACAATTTTTTAATTTTGGAATTTGTGAGATCTCGTAAGAATGTCAAATCATACCACGTTTTATTTGTCGATTGGTATGCCCGTAATTGCAAAAGGCGCACAAAAATTTCAAAAATTCACGAAAGCCGTATTTACAAAGCTAGAATTTTGAAATTTGGGAATTAGTGAGATCTTGTAAGAATATCATATTATATCGCATGCGCGCTTAAGTAACCGTGAAATGGTCTATTGTGAAAATTTCTGCAAGAAATTGCTTTACTAAGAAGTTCTTTTCTTGTTAATTAAATCGAATGTCAACTGTTAATCTTTCACTCTTAAACCTCAACTGACAAATCTAAGCTATAAAACCTTAGCAGCTAAACCAAACATTAACCATATAATCCAATATGTCCAACTTAGTACAGTTAAAAGTCTATTAGTCCTTGATTTATTAATTGGTACATTGACAATTAAATATGAAACCTTGTTTGTCATTGTTGAATCTTATTCAGTAAACAAGTTACCTCGACTGTTAATTAAATCAAATCTCAACTGTCAAACTTTCACTGTTAAACCTCAAATGTCAAACCTTGACAATTAAACCAAACATTAACTTATAGAATCAGACCTGTAAATCTAAAATCTCAAAAATCTTTTATTTATTTATTGACGTATTGACAGATGCATTAACCTAGACCAGTGGTGGCGAACCTATAGCGCGCGTGCCACAGCTGACACGTAAGAAAATTGTATTGTCACGCGAACTATTACTCACGCATGTCTTCTAAATTTGTTGAACTATCTGTTCTAAAATCAATTTCTAAAATAAATTTTCTCAATCTACTTTTGTGCAACATCAATGGTGTAAAATATAAAACGTAAAAGGCGCAAAAAAAAATTGTCCGTAATTGCAAAAGACGCAGAAAAATTTTCAAATTTCAAAAATTCACGGAAGCTGTATTTACAAAGCTACAATTTTGAAATTTGGGAATTTTTTGAGATGTCGTAAGAATATCAAATCATACCACGTTTTATCAAAATTCGTCGATTGGTTTGCCCGTAATTTCAAAAGGTGCACAAAAATTTAAAAAATTCACAAAACCCGTATTTACAAAGCTACAATTTTGATATTTGGCAGTTTGTGGGACCTTGTAAAAATATCAAGCCCTATTACGTTTCATCAATTATCCGTGGATTGGTTTGCCTGTAATTGCAAAAGGTGAACAAATCTATGAATATTTCCAAATTTCACCAAAGCTGTATTTACAAAGATACAATTTTTAAATTTGGTAATTCGTGATATCTTGTAAGAATATCAATTCATACCAAGTTTCATCAAAATCCGCCGATTGGTTTGTCCGTAATTACAAAAGACGCACAAAGATTTCCAAATTTCAAAAAATTACAAAAGCCGTATTTACAAAGCTACAATTTTTAAATTTGGGAATTTGTGGGATCTCGTAAGAGTATCCAATAATAACACGTTTTATCAAAATCCGTCGATTGGTTTGCCCGTAATTTCAAAAGGCACACCAAAATTTCCAAAATTCACAAAAGCCGTATTTACAAAGATACAATTTTCAAATTTGGTAATTTGTGATATCTTGTAAGAGTGTCAATGCATACCAAGTTTCATCTAAAGCGGTAGATTGGTTTGTCCGTATTTGCAAAAGACGCACAAAGATTTGCAAATTTCAAAAATTTACGAAAGCCGTATTTACAAAGCTACAATTTTGAAATTTGGGAATTTGTGGGATCTCGTAAGAGTATCAAATAATGCTACGTTTTATCAAAATCCGTCGATTGGTTCGCCCGTAATTTCAAAAGGCGCACAAAAATTTCAAAAAATCACAAAACCCGTATTTACAGAGCCACAATTTTGAAATTTGGCAATTTCTGGGACCTTGTAAAAATATTAAATTATTTTACGTTTCATCAATATCCGTGGATTGATTTGCCTGTAATTGCAAAAGGTGCACAAAAAATCCAAATTTCACCAAAGCCGTATTTACAAAGCTACAATTTTTTAATTTTGTAATTGGTGATATCTTGTAAGAATATCAATTCATACCAGGTTTCATTAAAATCCGTCGATTGGTTTGTCCGTAATTGCAAAAGACTCACAAAAATTTACAAATGTCAAAAATTCACGAAAGCCGTATTTACAAAACTACAATTTTGAAATTTGGGAATTTTGGGGATCTCGTAAGAATATCAAACGATACCACGTTTTATCAAAATCCGTCAATTTGTTGGCCCGCAATTTCAAAAGGCGCAAAAAACACGCCAAATATTCACGCTAATACGCCAACTGATTTTCACATTTCACATTTCACAATCACATTGAAAAAGTAGACCTGGCACGTCAGCATTTCAAAATGTGAAAATTAAAAAAAAATGGCACGCGGCCGGAAAAAGGTTCGCCACCCCTGACCTACGTCATCAATTGTTGATTAACTTTGGGTCTAAACTATGAAGTAACTGTCAAAATTTAAGTGTCATATCTTAATGGACAAATATAAACTGTCAAAGCTTGAGTTTTTTGACAAATAAGAAACTTGTGTATGTAGTTCCATTTGGCAAATAAACTCGAGAAACTAAGTTCGGCACCGACGTTCCCTCTATCAATTCGCTAATCCAGACTAATTCAACCACTTAGCCCAGTTTTCATAGATTTTTGTTTGCTGAATCTGTTTCTAGATTTCACCTAGTTGGACTTGTCTTCAAGCTATCAGCTACAAATTACAACTTATCGATTTTAATTTGCTTCATTGTATTTTTGGTTGTAATTTAGCCATTTCTAAGACTGCTGAAACCATTTATGCCAAGTTTCGTAGATTTTCTTTACCAAATCGAAATCTGTTTATATATTTCACCTAGTTGCACTACTTCTCAAGTTATCACCTATAAACTTGAATTGGTAGATTGTAACTTGCTTTATTGGATTTTTCGCTGTAGGTAAGTTATTTTTAAGACTACTATAGCCAGCTTTCATAGAGTTTTCATAGAGCTTTCATAGAGCTTTCATAGAGTTTGCATTTAAATCAAAATGTGTTTTTAGATTTCACTTAGTTGCATTGTTTCTCAAGTTATCCACTAGCAACTAAAACTTGTCAATTCCAACTTGCTTCATGGCATTTTTGCCTATAACTAAGTTATTTTCAAGTCAACTAAAACTATATAAGCCGACTATCATAGATTTTTCTTTGCTGGATCCAAATCTGTTTCTAGATTTTATTTGCTTGCACTAGTTCTCAAGTTATCATCTAGAAACTAGAACTAAAACTTAATTGTATTGGCCTCATTGTATTTTTGACTATAACTAACTTATTTTTACGGGTGCTGAAACCATTTAAGCCAGTTTTCATAGAGTACGCTTTGCTAATTCCAAATATGTTTTTATATTTTACGTAGGTGCACTCGTTCTCAAGTTATCACCTAGAAACAAAAACTTGTGCATTTTAACTTGCTTCGTTTTATTTTTGGCCGTAACTAAGTTCGTTTTAAGACTATTTTAACCATATGAGCTGGTTTTCATTCATTTTTCTTTGCTGAATCCAAATCTGTTTTTGTATCTTCTTGTTTAGAATAGTTCGCAAGTTATAACCCTAATGCTAAGACTTTTCGATTCTAACTTGATTCATTGAGTGTTTGGCTGTAACTTAGTTAGTTTTAAGACCACGAGAACAATTAACAATTTATTTAGGTTTGATAGAATTATCTTTTCTGCTTCCAAATCAGTTTTCAGATATTGTCTAGCTATACTAGTTTCGAAGTTATCGTCTAAAAACTAAAACTTGACAAGTTGTTGTTTACGATCACATTTGCTCTCATTAGTCTAACTACATTTAACAAAAAATTTGAGGAATTGTTACGAATAGACCTTTTCATATTTTGTGCGCATGCGCCAATTTCCGCCATGTTTTTCTGGCACTTTTTAACGTAAAACCAGTGAAAATAACAAAATGTGCCCGAAACTTTCATCGTAATTTCCCCGTAAATCAATCGGATTGAATGGAATGGCGGACGCGCGTGCGCTTAAGTAACCGTGAAATGGTCTATTGTGAAAATTTCTGCAAGAACTTGCTTTACCAAGAAGTTATCTCGATTGTTAATTAAATCGTTTGTCAACTGTCAAACTTTCACTCTTAAACCTCAACTGAAAAATATAAACTGTCAAACCTTAACAACTAAACCAAACATTAACCATATAATCTAATCTGTACAATTTATTACTGTCAAAAGTCTATTAGTCCTTGATTTATTAATTGGCACATTTACAATTGAATATGAAACCTTGTTTGTCATAGTTGAATCTTAATCAGTAAACAAGTTACCTTGACTGTCAATTAAATCAAATCTCAACTGCCAAACATTCACTGTTAAACCTCAACTGTCAAACCTTGACAGTTAAACCAAACATTAACTATAGGATCTGACCTGTCAAACTAAATATTATCAAAAATCTATTAATCCTTGATTTATTTATTGACGCATTGACAGATTTATTAACCTAAACAGGTGGTGGCGAACCTATGGCACAGCTGACACGTAGGAAAATTTTATTGGCACGCGAACAATTACTCACTTATGTCTTCTAAAACTGTTGAACTATATTTTCTAAAATAAATTTGTAAGTTTCTCAATCTACTTTTGTGCAACATCAATGGTGTAAAATATAAGACGTGATCAAAATCCGTCGATTGGTTTGCCCGTAATTGCAAAGGGCGCAAAAAAAATTTCAAATTTAAAAAATTCACCAAAGCCTTATTAACAAAGCTACAATTTTGAAATTTGAGAATTTGTGATATCTTGTAAGTATGTCAATTCGTACCAAGTTTCATCTCAATCCGTCGATTGGTTTGCCAGTAATTTCAAAAGGCTTACAAAAATTTCAAAAATTCACCAAAGCCGTATTTAGAAAGGTACAATTTTCAAATTAGGTAATTTGTGATATCTTGTAAGAATATCAATTCATGCCAAGTTTCATCAAAATCCGTCGATTGGTTTGTCCGTAATTGCAAAAAACGCACAAAAATTAAAAAAATTCAAAAATACACGAAAGTCGTATTTACAAAGCTACAATTTTGAAATTTGGGAATTTGTGAGATCTCCTCAGAAGATCAAAACATACCACGTTTTATCAAAATCCGTCGATTAGTTTGACCGTAATTTCAAAAGGCGCACAAAAATTTCAAAAATTCACTAAACCTGTATTTACAAAGCTACAATTCTAAAATTTGGCAATTTGTGGGACCATGTGAGAACATTAATTCATACCAAGTTTCATCAAAATACGATGATTGGTTTGTCTGTAATTGCGAAAGACGCCACAAAATTTACAAATTTCAAAAATTCACGAGGACAGTATTTACAAAGCTACAATTTTTAAATTGGGCAATTTTTTGGACCTTGTAAGAATGTCAAATCGTGTCACGTTTCATCAATATCCGTGGATTGGTTTGCCTGTAATTGCAAAAGGTGCACACAAATTTCCAAATTTCACCAAAGCCGTATTTACAAAGCTACAATTTTCAAATTGGGTTATTCGTGATATCTTGTAAGAATATCAATTCATACCAAGTTTTATCAAAATCCGTAGATTGGTTTGTCCGTAATTGCGAAAGACGCTACAATATTTACAAATTTAAAAAATTCATAAGGCCGTATTTACAAAGCTACAATTTTGAAATTTGGCAAATCATACCTTCTTCTTCTTTCTTGGCTCTACAGCCCTCTATGGGCTTTGGCCTGCTTTACAACGTCCCTCCATATCCTTCTGTCCTTTACTGTGTGGGGCCATTGCCGCACCTCGAGTACTTTCTTTAATAAGTATTAATAACGTCTTTAATAAGTCTTTAATAACGTCGTCTCTCCATCGATTTCGTGGCCTGCCTCTCGATATCTTTTCGGCAGGCAGCCATAGCGTCTGAGCTTTTGGGGTTCGGTCGTCCTTCATTCGCATGATGTGCTCGAGCTACCTTAGCCTCTGCGCCTTCACATGCCTCACAATGTCTCTTCCCTCGAGTATTCCATCTATTTCTGCGTTGGTTCTTATTCTCCATCCTTCCTCTTCCTGTATCCCTCCATATATTTTTCTTATGATTTTTCTTTCGCATACTCTTAAAGCTTCCTCACCACTTTTGCATAGTGTCCATGTTTCCCCCGCATAAGTGATTATTGGACGGATTAGTGATTTGTACACTTTCAGTTTAGCTTTTCTGATCAGTAGTTTGGATCCTAGTAGTTTCCTGTTGGCAAAGTATGCTTTCCTCCCTAACATAATTCTGTGAGCGATTTTCTCACTCATCTTAGTTTGGCTCGTTAACTTAGCCCCTAGGTAGGTAAACTCGGTCACTTCCTCGTAGTTTCTACTATTTACTTGAATTGGTCTTAAATCTGTGACTTGCTCCCTACCACATCTCATGTACTTTGTTTTATTTTCGTTTATTCTCAGTCCGCATGGTTTAGATTTTTGTTCAAGTCTCGCTGTTATTTCTTTTAAGGTGCTCCCTACCTCTTGATGCGATGTATATACCGTCAGCGCATGCTCCCACTTGCGCTGCTTCAGTTTTTAGGGTGCCTGTTACGTTCACCTCTCTGAATACTGCCTCCAGCAGTAGGTTGAACAAGATTGCAAATAAGGCATCGCCCTGTTTTACTCCCGTTCCTATTGCAAAGTTGCCCGTGAGCTTGGAGTCTATTAGGACTTGCGCACTTGACTCAGTTAGTGTTAGTCCTACAGGTCTACCTAGTTTCATGGGTACTCCTAGTACCAGTAATTGTCTCATTAGCTCTTTTCTTGAGACACTATCAAACGCCTGTTTGTAGTCAATATATATGCTATACCATGTTATGTTATGCTCATAACATTTTTCCATTATTTGTCTTCGCGTATGAATTTGATCTATGGTCGACCTGTTGCTTCGGAATCCACACTGGTAATCGCCTAATATTTCTTCTGAATATATTGCAAGTCTTTTGCATATTACTGCTGACAGCACCGTGTAGGCTATATTTAAAAGAATGATCCCTCGGTAGTTAGCGCAGTCCTTCTTATTTCCCTTTTTATGGATTGGGCATATGATGCCTTTTTGCCATTCCTTAGGCATGGTTTTCGTATTCCATACGATGACAATTAATTCGTGGATTCGTGTCCACAAGTGCTCTCCACCGCTTTTTAAGAGTTGTGCTGTTATGGTATCACTTCCTGATGCTTTATAATTTTTCAGCTTTACTATTACCTCTCTTACTTCTTGATAGGTGGGTTCCGGGATTTCTGGTTGCGCTGCGTGATAGTATTTTGCGTCTTCCCCATTGTTTTCATGTTCTTCGTTCTTACAAGTTAACAGCTCGCTATAGTACTGACGCCACCTTTCAAATATTTCCTTTTCCGCTCTTAGTAATCTTCCTTCCTTACTGAGAAAGGTGTAGGTTCTCGATTGGAAGTCTCTGCTTTGCATTGCTATTTGTTTATAGAACTTTCTGCTCTGGTTGTTATTGTTGTATTCATGCCTATTCATCTGTTGTAAGTCCTCTACTTGTTTCTTTAGCGCATTTTTCCTCTTCTGTTTACTCACCCTTTTTGCCGCTCTTCTTAATTCCTCGTATTTTGCTCTATTTGCTCTTGTCATTGTTTGCAGCATCTTTTTTCTGGTTTCGTTTCTTTCCCTCAGAGCTCTTCTGCACTCATCATCGAATCAAGTGTTTCTGTCCTTTACTTCGTTCCCGACTATCTTTTCCACAACGACAATTATGACACTTTTTATGGCGTTCCATTCCTTGTCCACGTTTTCACCGGTTTCCGTTGTTTCTAGGGACCGTTCAATTAGGTCTAGATATTGTTTTTGTTTATCCTTCGCTCTTACGGCCTGCGTATTCCATTTTTTTACATGTTTCTTACTCCCCACAATAGCTGTAATTCTTTGCCTCACCGAGACACGTACGAGATAGTGATCAGAGTCGCAGTTAGCGCCTCTGATAGTTTTTTCTTCTGTGATCAATGTTGCCTTTCGTTTATTGATAAGTACATGGTCAATTTGGTTGACCCCTCGGTTTCCTGGCATCACCCACGTGCCTTTGTGTATTCTTTTGTGCGGGAAGAATATGCTACTGATTTTCATGTTGCAACCCGCTGCCATGTGGCACAGTCTTTTCGCGTTCTCACTTGTTTGGTCGTGTAGTGAGTGCGTTCCCGCTCCACTTCTGTACGCGTCTTCTATTCCTACCTTCGCATTAAAGTCGCCTAACACTATTAATGCATAATGTTCCGACACTTCTTCGCAGGTTCTCTGTAATTTGATGTAGAAGTGTTCCTTTTCATCATCCTCTCCCTCTTCAGTTGGTGCACATATTACACTAAGGTTGTGGAATTTTCCTTTGATGCGTATCATGCATATTCGGTCGCCGATGGCTGTGAATCCTATTACAGCCTTCCTTGCTTCTCTCGTTATTATAAAACCTACCCCCTTTATCCTTGCTTATCCGGGTTTCCACTGTAATATAATCTGTATAGCTTCTTGTCAATACTGGCTTCCCCCTTTCATCTTATCCCCTGTAAGGCCGCTATATCTATTTTGTATTTATCAAATCATACCACGTTTTATTAAAATCCGTCGATTGTTTTGCCAGTAATTTCAAAAGGCGCACAAAAATTTCAAAAATTCACAATACCCGTATTTACAAAGCTACAATTTTGAAATTTGGCAATTTGTGGTACCTTGTAAAAATATCAAATCATTCCACGTTTCATCAATATCCGTGGATTGGTTTGCCTGTAATTGCAAAAGGTGCACCAAAAAATCCAAATTTCACCAAAGCCGTATTTACAAAGCTATAATTTTCAGATTTTGTAATTGGCGATATCTTGTAAGAATATAAATCATACCAAGTTTCATCAAAATACGTCGATGGGTTTGTCCGTAATTGCAAAAGACGCACAAAAATTTACAAATTTCAAAAATTCAAGAATGCCGTATTTACAAAGCTACAATGTTGAAATATGGGAATTTGTGGGACCTTGTAAGAATATCAAATCATACCACGTTTTATCAAAAGCCGTGGATTGGTTTGCCCGTAATTTCAAAAGGCACACAAAAATTTTAAAAATTCACAAAAGCCGTATTTACAAAGCTACAATTTTCAAATTTGGTAATATATGATATCTTGTAAGAGTATCAATTCATACCAAGTTTCATAAAAATCCGTGGATTGGTTTGTCCGTAATTGCAAAAGAGGCACATAAATTTACAAATTTCAAAAATTCAAGAAAGCCATATTTACAAAGCTACAATTTTGAAATTTCTGAAATCTAGTAAGAATATCAAATCCTACCACGTTTTATCAATATCCGTCGATTGGTTTGCCGGTAATTTCAAAAGGCGCACAAAAATTTCAAAATTTCACCAAAGCCGTATTTAAAAGCTACAATTTTCATATTTTGTAATTGGTGATATGTAAGAATATCAATTCGTACCAAGTCTCATCAAAATCCGTGGATTGGTTTGCCCGTAATTGCAAAAGACGCACAAAAATTTACAAATTTCAAAAATTCACGAAAGACGTATTTACAAAGCTACAATTTTGAAATTTGGGAATTTGTGCGATCTCGTAAGAATGTCAAATGATGCCACATTTTATCAAAATCCTTAGATTGTTTTGCCCGTAATTTCAAAAGGCACACAAAAATTCACAAAAGCCGTATTTACAAAGCTATAATTTTGAAATTTGGGAATTTGTGAGATCTCATAAGAATATCAAATAATACCACGTTTTATTAAAATCCGTTCATTGGTTTCTCCGTTATTGCGGAAGACGCCACAAAATTTACAAATTTCATAAATTCACGAGGGCCGTATTTACAAAGCTACAATTTTGATATTTTAGAATTTGTGAGACATCGTTAGAATATCAAACCATACCACGTTTTATCAAAAGCCGTCGATTGGTTTGTCCGTAATTGCGAAAGACGCCACAACATTTAGATATTTCAAAAATTCACTAAGCCAGAATTTAGAAAGATACAGTTTTGAAATTTGGGAATTTGTGAGATCTCGTAAGAATATCAAATTGTACCACGTTTTATCAAAATCCGTCGATTGGTTTGTCCGTAATTTCAAAAGGCACACCAAAATTTCAAAAATTCACAAAAGCCGTATTTACAAACCTAGAATTTTGAAATTTGGGTATTTGTGAGATCTCGTAAGAATATCAAATCATACTACGTTTTATCAAAATCTGTTCATTAGTTTGTCCGTAATTGCGAAAGACGCCACAAAATTTACAAATTTCATAAATTCACGAAGGCCGTATTTACAAAACTACAATTTTTTAATTTGGGAATTTGTGATATTTTGTAAAAATATCAACACATACCAAGTTTCATCAAAATCCGGTAATTGATTTGTCCGTAATTGCGAGACACGCCACAGAATTTACAAATTTCAAAAATTCACGAAGGCCGCATTTACAAAGCTACAATTTTGAAATATGGGAATTTGTGAGATCTCGCAAGAATTAAATCATAGCACGTTTTATCAAAATTCGTCGATTAGTTTGCCCGTAATTTCAAAAGGCGCCCAAAAATTTCAAAAATTCACAAAACCCGTATTTACAAAGCTACAATTTCGGCAGTCTGTGGGACCTTGTAAGAATATCAATTCATAACAAGTTTCATCAAGATCCGTCCATTGGTTTGCCCGTAATTGCAAAAGATGCCCGCAAATTTACAAACTTAAAAAATTTGCGAAAGCCGTATTTACAAAATTACAATTTTGAAATTTTGCAATTTGTGGGACTTTGTAGGAATATCAAATTGCATCACGTTTCATAAGCATCCGTGGATTGGTTTGACTGTATTTGCAAAAGGTGCACCAAAATTTCCAATTTTCACCAAAGCCGTATTTACAAAGGTACAATTTTGAAATTTGGCAGTTTGTGGGACCTTGCAAGAATATCAAATCGTACCAAGTTTCATCAAAAGCCGTCCTAAGGTTTGTCCGTAATTGCAAAAGGCGAACAAAAATTTTCAAATTTAAGAAATTCAGAAAAGCCGTATTTAGAGAGCTAAAATTTTAAAATTTGGGAATTTGGGTGATCTCTTAAGAATATCAAAGCGTACCACGTTTTATCAAAATCCGTCCATTGGTTTACCCGTAATTTCAAAAGGCGCACAAAAATTTAAAATATTCACAAAACCCTTATTTACAAAGCTATAATTTGGGAATTTGTTATAGCTTGTAAAAATATCAATACATACCAAGTTTCATCAAAATCCGGTGGTTGGTTTGTCCGTAATTGCGAAAGACGCCACACAATTTACAAATTTCAAAAATTCACGAAGGCCGTATTAACGAAGCTTAAATTTTGAAATTTGGGAATTTGTGAGACCTCGTAAAAATATTAAATCATAGCACGTTTTATCAAAATTTGTCGATTAGTTTGCACGTAATTTCAAAAGGCGCTCAAAAATTCACAAAACCCGTATTTACAAAGCTACAATTTCGGCAGTCTGTGGGACCTTGTAAGAATATCAATTCATAACAACTTTTATCAAGATCCGTCCATTGGTTTGCCCGTAATTGCAAAAGATGCCCGCAAATTTACAAACTTAAAAAATTTGCGAAAGCCGTATTTACTAAGTTACAATTTTGAAATTTTGCAATTTGTGGGACTTTGTAGGAATATCAAATTGTATCACGTTTCATAAGCATCTGTGGATTGGTTTGACTGTAATTGCAAAAGGTGCACCAACATTTCCAATTTTTACCAAAGCCGTATTTACAAAGGTACAATTTTGAAATTTGGCAGTTTGTGGGACCTTGTAAGAATATCAAATCGTACCAAGTTTCATCAAAAGCCGTCGTAAGGTTTGTCCGTAATTGCAAAAGGCGAACAAAAATTTACAAATTTAAGAAATTCAGAGAAGCCGTATTTAGAGAGCTACAACTTTAAAATTTGGGAATTTGTGAGATCTCTTAAGAATATCAAAGCGTACCACGTTTTATCAAAATCCGTCCATTGGTTTGCCCGTAATTTCAAAAGGCGCACAAAAATTAAAAAAATTCAGAAAACCCTTAGCTACAAAGCTATAATTTGGGAAATTGTTATATCTTGTAAAAATATCAATACATACCAAGTTTAATCAAAATCCGGTGGTTGGTTTGTCCGTAATTGCGAAAGACGCCACACAATTTACAAATTTCAAAAATTCACGAAGGCCGTATTTACAAAGCTTAAATTTTGAAATTTGGAAATTTGTGATGTCTCGTAAGAATATCAAATCATACTACGTTTTATCAGAATCCGTCTACTGGTTTGCCCGTAATTTCAAAAGGCACACCAAAATTTCAGAAATTCACAAAAGCCGTATTTACAAACCTAGAATTTTGAAATTTGGGAATTTGTGAGATCTCGTAAGAATATTAAATCATAGCACGTTTTATCCAAATTCGTCGATTAGTTTGCACGTAATATCAAAAGGCGCTCAAAAATTCACAAAACCCGTATTTACAAAGCTACAATTTTGGCAGTCTGTGGGCCCTTGTAAGAATATAAATTCATAACAAGTTTCATCAAGATCCGTCCATTGGTTTGCCCGTAATTGCAAAAGATGCCCGCAAATTTACAAACTTAAAAAATTTGCGAAAGCCGTATTTACAAAGTTACAATTTTGAAATTTTGCAATTTGTGGGACTTTGTAGGAATATCAAATTGTATCACGTTTCATAAGCATCTCTGGATTGGTTTGACTGTAATTGCAAAAGGTGCACCAACATTTCCAATTTTCACCAAAGCCGTATTTACAAAGGTACAATTTTGAAATTTGGCAGTTTGTGAGACCTTGTAAGAATATCAAATCATACCAAGTTTCATCAAATCCGTCGTAACGTTTGTCCGTAATTGCAAAAGGCGAACAAAAATTTACAAATTTAAGAAATTCAGAGAAGCCGTATTTAGAGAGCTACAATTTTAAAATTTGGGAATTTGTGAGATCTCTTAAGAATATCAAAGCGTACCACGTTTTATCAAAATCCGTCCATTGGTTTGCCCGTAATTTCAAAAGGCGCACAAAAATTTAAAATATTCACAAAACCCTTATTTACAAAGCTATAATTTGGGAATTTGTTATAGCTTGTAAAAATATCAATAAATACCAAGTTTCATCGAAATCCGGTGGTTGGTTTGACGCCACAAAATTTACAAATTTCAAAAATTCACGAAGGCCGTATTTACAAAGCTTAAATTTTTAAATTTAAAAATTTGTGAGGTCTCGTAAGAATATCAAATCATACTACGTTTTATCAGAATCCGTCTATTGGTTTGCCCGTAATTTCAAAACGCGCACAAAAATTTCAAAAATTCACAAAACCCGGATTTACAAAGCTACAATTTTGAAATATGGCAGTTTGTGGGAGCTTATAAGAATAACAATTCATACCATGTTTCATCAAAATCTGTTGATAGGTTTGTCCGTACTTGCAAAAAATGGACAAAAATTTACAAATTTAAAAAATTCACGAAAGCCGTATTTACAAAGCTACAATTTTGAAATTTGGGAATTTGTGAGATCTCGTCAGAATATCAAAGTGTACCACGTTTTATCAAAATTCGTCCATTGGTTTGCCCGTAATTTCAAAAGGCACACAAAAATTTAAAAAATTTACAAAACCCGTATTTACAAAGCTATAATTTTGAAATTTGGGAATTTGTGGGACCTTGTAAGAATATCAAATCATACCAAGTTTTATCAAAAGCCGTCGTAAGGTTTGTCCGTAATTGCAAAAGGCGAACAAAAATTTACAAATTCAAGAAATTCACAATAGCCGTATTTAGAGAGCTACAACTTTAAAATTTGGGAATTTGTGAGATCTCTTAAGAATATCAAAGCGTACCACGTTTTATCAAATTCCGTCCATTGGTTTGCCTGTTATTTCAAAAGGCGCACAAAAATTTAAAAAATTCACAAAACCCGGATTTACAAAGCTACAATTTTGAAATTTGGCAGTTTGTGGGAGCTTATAAGAATAACAATTCATACCATGTTTCATCGAAACCTGTTGATAGGTTTGTCCGTAATTGCAAAAAATGGACAAAAATTTACAAATTTAAAAAATTTACGAAAGCCGTATTTACAAAGCTACAATTTTGAAATTTGGGAATTTGTGAGATCTCGTCAGAATATCAAAGTTTACCACGTTTTATCAAAATTTGTCCATTGGTTTGCCCGTAATTTCAAAAGGCGCACAAAAATGTACAAAATTCACAAAACCCTTATTTACAAAGCTATAATTTGGGAATTTGTTATATCTTGTAAAAATATCAATACATACCAAGTTTCATCAAAATCCGGTGGTTGGTTTGTCCGTAATTGCGAAAGACGCCACACAATTTACAAATTTCAAAAATTCACGAAGGCCGTATTTACAAAGCTTAAATTTTGAAATTTGGAAATTTGTGAGGTCTCGTAAGAATATCAAATCATACTACGTTTTATCAGAATCCGTCTATTGGTTTGCCCGTAATTTCAAAACGCGCACAAAAATTTCAAAAATTCACAAAACTCGGATTTACAAAGCTACAATTTTGAAATTTGGCAGTTTGTGGGAGCTTATAAGAATATAAATTCATACCAAGTTTTATCGAAATCTGTCGATAGGTTTGTCCGTAATTGCAAAAAATGGACAAAAATTTACAAATTAAAAAAATTCACGACAGCCGTATTTACAAAGCTACAATTTTGAAATTTGGGAATTTGTGAGTACTCGTAAGAATATCACAGCGTACCACGTTTTATCAAAATCCGTCCATTGGTTTGCCCGTAATTTCAAAAGGCGCACAAAAATTTAAAAAATTCACAAAACCCTTATTTACAAAGCTATAATTTTGAAATTTGGGAATTTGTGGGACCTTGTAAGAATATCAAATCAAATCACGTATCATCAATATCCGTAGATTGATTTGCCTGTAATTGCAAAAGTTGCACAAAAATTTACAAATTTTACTAAAGCCGTGTTTACAAAGCTACAATTTTCAAATTTGGTAATTTGTGATATCTTGTAAGAGTATCAATTCATACCAAGTTTTATCAAAATCCGTTGATTGGTTTGTCACAAAAATTTAAAAAATTCACGAAAGTCGAATTTATTAAGCTACAATTTTGAAATTTGGGAATTTGTGAGATCTCATAAGAAAATCAAATCATACCACGTTTTATCAAAATCCGTCGATTGGTTTGCCCGTAATTTCAAAAGGCGAACAAAACACGTCAAATATTCACGCTAATACGGTAACTGATTTTCACTATCACATTGCTAAAGTAGACCTGGCACGGCAGCATTTCAGAACGTGAAAATTAAGAAAAAATGGCACGCGGCCGGAAAAAGGTTCGCCACTCCTGGCCTAGACTATCAATTGTTGACTAACTTTGGGTCTAAGGCCTAGGCCGCACTACGGCTAAACCGCCGCGGTTTTTGATCGCGTGATTTTATGACTCGAGTAAATTAATACAAGCGGCCGCACTTGCGTTTTTTTCCTGCGACTGATTTTAAATCCGCGTATTGTTACAAATTGACTCCTGGGTAAACAAAATTTGTACTGCATAGAACTTATTTGGCGTGCACGCACTACTGTTTAACCGCGAACGGTTTTTTGACAAACAGCCGTGAAGAGTGGCAATTGTTACGATTTTTTAGTTTCAGATACTTGTCTCTGATTGAAAACACATCGTCGAGCGAGTCAGACTGTGTATCAAACGAACGGTATGAAAGTTTGTCTGAAAAAATCATAATGGAATTACAAAAAAGTGATCGAAAGTGATCGAAAATAGTGATCGAAACGAGACAAATTAATAATTACAACAATATACCTATTTTTTTACTTACCTCAAATTAACAGAGAGGCGCTCCTCTGGTTAAATACATTTGCGAAACGTTGTATCCATGAAAGTAATGTGTGGACGCACAATTTGCAAAATTTATCGAAGCTGTCAACTGACATGCGATAATAATTAAAAAAATTCTCAGGATGTTTTCTTAAATCTTGATATTTATTAATAAAGAAACCTTTCCCAAATCTACGGCTAGTGAGTGGATGGATCCAATATTTGCGAAATTTGCGTTGACGTCTACTTTTTCTATTTCTTAGTATTAAAGCAACAATACATACTGCTCGTTTGAAATACATTTTCAACTGTGCAAATTGCGGGCGGTTTCGCGGTTCTTCGTCGCGGTTATAGCGGTTACCGCTCGCGGGGAAAAAACCGTAGTGCGGCCTCGGCCTAAACGTGAAAGTACCTGTCTTGAAAGTACCTGTCAAGATTTAAGTGTCAAATCTTAATAGACAAATATAAACTGTCAAAGTTTGAATTTTTGACTGATAAGAAACTTGCGTATGTAGTTCCATTTGGCAAATAAACTCTAGAAACTAACTTCGGCACCGACGTTCCCTTTATCAATTCGCTAATCCAGTTTCCGCCAGCTTTAAATTTGTTGCAAAATATTTTCGCAGAAGTTAACACTTGCCCCTGTTCGCGGCGGAGGGGCAGGAAAAACCCGAAAAACTTTCCTCTCCGTCGCTTTGTGTCTGCGGGAAAAGTTTCGCACGTTCGATCAGAGAGCCGGGGTCCCGAGGGTGTGCGAATTTCCTCGCAATGTATGACAATCTCCCCTCGCAAAAAAAACCGTGCGCAAAAATAAGATGAATGGGTGTCGATGGAAAATTGAATTCCGCGGTTCATCTCTTGCGAGTTGAGTAAATGAGTCGAAAACCCACGAAAAGTTTCTTATCGCCGAATTCCTTCCCGGATTTTATTTTATTCGCTTGCAATTTTGCGATTCGGTGGGTCTTGTGCAGAAATTTCTGATGCAAGACAAAACGTTGCGAATTACAATCCCCCTGTATAACCGGTTATTAGCATAACCCTCGCGTTCTCATTCATCCGCATAAAGATGTTGGTCTTTATGTATGCGGCCATCTAGCCGGCTTTTGTCTGCCGAAATTAGATAATGGCACCCTTAGTGCGTGTTCCACAGCCGCCCTGCATCATTTCTAATAAAGGCCTGAGCCGCCCCAGCTCACTAAAAATATCAAAAACACGAGATTCGCTAAACTTTAACAAACGGGGGAGTTAACATAACAAGGGGAAAGTGTTCAACTTGTTTAATTTATAATAGGAGGCGGTAGAGGTTACGCTTCACCGTTTCTTTCTGGCTAGTCTGACTCAAAAGTTACGAGCGTTTGAAATTACAATCTGGACTAACCTGTCAAAGTCAAATTCAAAGATCTGTCAAAGTTTGGCAGATCTGTCATTTTGACATATCAAATATCATCTAGACAATTTTGTTAAATTTCTCTAAAAAATTTGGATAGATCTCTCATTTGACATATGACGACAGATCTGTCAAATTTTGATTTTAGCCGAAAACTGTTTTGACCTGCAATTTAAATGTTTGAGTGAGGATGAATTTTCAGTATCTTTTGTTTGAATAAAATTGTGTGTTCAGCGTTGATTGTCTAAGTTTTGTCAATATAAATCTAATCTTATCTACTCACACACCAAAATGAACACATTAATAAGTAAATTATTGTAAGTGAATGATGCCATTATTATAACCGTGTGTAAAAGTATACAAATCGTGCGTAAAAGTGCAATGTAAAACAAACGGAGTTTCAGTAATAAGCGATTTCTGTTTATTATTACTATGGCAACCACTCGCGTCACTAAACAAAAAACATGTACGTAGTGACGTAGTAGTTTGTAATACAAGTACTAGTTATATAGACAGACAAGACTAGACAGACAAGACTAGACAGACAAGACTAGACAGACAAGACTAGACAGACAAGACTAGACAGACAAGACTAGACAGACAAGACTAGACAGACAAGACTAGACAGACAAGACTAGACAGACAAGACTAGACAGACAAGACTAGACAGACTAGACTAGACAGACAAGACTAGACAAACAGGACTAGACAGACAAGACTAGACAGACAAGACTAGACAGACAAGACTAGACAGACAAGACTAGACAGACAAGACTAGACAGACAAGACTAGACAGACAAGACTAGACAGACAAGACTAGACAGACAAGACTAGACAGACAAGACTAGACAGACAAGACTAGACAGACAAGACTAGACAGACAAGACTAGACAGACAAGACTAGACAGACAAGACTAGACAGACAAGACTAGACAGACAAGACTAGACAGACAACACTAGACAGACAAGACTAGACAGACAAGACTAGACAGACAAGACTAGACAGACAAGACTAGACAGACAAGACTAGACAGACAAGACTAGACAGACAAGACTAGACAGACAAGACTAGACAGACAAGACTAGACAGACAAGACTAGACAGACAAGACTAGACAGACAAGACTAGACAGACAAGACTAGACAGACAAGACTAGACAGACAAGACTAGACAGACAAGACTAGACAGACAAGACTAGACAGACAAGACTAGACAGACAAGACTAGACAGACAAGACTAGACAGACAAGACTAGACAGACAAGACTAGACAGACAAGACTAGACAGACAAGACTAGACAGACAAGACTAGACAGACAAGACTAGACAGACAAGACTAGACAGACAAGACTAGACAGACAAGACTAGACAGACAAGACTAGACAGACAAGACTAGACAGACAAGACTAGACAGACAAGACTAGACAGACAAGACTAGACAGACAAGACTAGACAGACAAGACTAGACAGACAAGACTAGACAGACAAGACTAGACAGACAAGACTAGACAGACAAGACTAGACAGACAAGACTAGACAGACAAGACTAGACAGACAAGACTAGACAGACAAGACTAGACAGACAAGACTAGACAGACAAGACTAGACAGACAAGACTAGACAGACAAGACTAGACAGACAAGACTAGACAGACAAGACTAGACAGACAAGACTAGACAGACAAGACTAGACAGACAAGACTAGACAGACAAGACTAGACAGACAAGACTAGACAGACAAGACTAGACAGACAAGACTAGACAGACAAGACTAGACAGACAAGACTAGACAGACAAGACTAGACAGACAAGACTAGACAGACAAGACTAGACAGACAAGACTAGACAGACAAGACTAGACAGACAAGACTAGACAGACAAGACTAGACAGACAAGACTAGACAGACAAGACTAGACAGACAAGACTAGACAGACAAGACTAGACAGACAAGACTAGACAGACAAGACTAGACAGACAAGACTAGACAGACAAGACTAGACAGACAAGACTAGACAGACAAGACTAGACAGACAAGACTAGACAGACAAGACTAGACAGACAAGACTAGACAGACAAGACTAGACAGACAAGACTAGACAGACAAGACTAGACAGACAAGACTAGACAGACAAGACTAGACAGACAAGACTAGACAGACAAGACTAGACAGACAAGACTAGACAGACAAGACTAGACAGACAAGACTAGACAGACAAGACTAGACAGACAAGACTAGACAGACAAGACTAGACAGACAAGACTAGACAGATAAGACTAGACAGACAAGACTAGACAGACAAGACTAGACAGACAAGACTAGACAGACAAAACTAGACAGACAAGACTTGACAGACAAGACTAGACAGACAAGACTAGACAGACAAGACTAGACAGACAAGACTAGACAGACAAGACTAGACAGACAAGACTAGACAGACAAGACTAGACAGACAAGACTAGACAGACAAGACTAGACAGACAAGACTAGACAGACAAGACTAGACAGACAAGACTAGACAGACAAGACTAGACAGACAAGACTAGACAGACAAGACTAGACAGACAAGACTAGACAGACAAGACTAGACAGACAAGACTAGACAGACAAGACTAGACAGACAAGACTAGACAGACAAGACTAGACAGACAAGACTAGACAGACAAGACTAGACAGACAAGACTAGACAGACAAGACTAGATAGACAAGGCTAGACAGACAAGAGTAGACAGACAAGCCTAGACAGACAAGACCAGACAGACAAGACTAGACAGACAAGACTAGACAGACAAGAATAGACAGACAAGACTAGACAGACAAGACTAGACAGAGAAGACTAGACAGACAAGACTAGACAGACAAGACTAGACAGACAAGACTAGACAGACAAGACTAGACAGACAAGACTAGACAGACAAGAATAGACAGACAAGACTAGACAGAGAAGAGTAGACAGACAAGACTACACAGACAAGACTGGACAGACAAGACTAGACAGACAAGACTAGACAGGCAAGACTAGACAGACAAGACTAGACAAACAAGACTAGACAGACAAGACTAGACAGACAAGACTAGACAGACAAGACTAGACAGACAAGACTGGACAGACAAGACTAGATAGACAAGACTAGACATCCTGTCTGTTGGCAAAGCACAACAGACAGGATGGCTGGACAAGAAGTGGACCTAGACGCGAATTTCAAAAAAGCGAGAAAGGAATTGCGCATGGCCATCAAAAATAGCAAACAGAAATGCTGGCTCGAACTTTGCCAATCCATAAATGAAGACCCATGGGGCCTCCCATATCGAATTGCTACGAAAAAACTAATGGGTAGACAACTGATACCTGGGATATCGTGCCCACAACGGATGAGAGAAATAGTTACCACACTATTTCCAGTTCACGAACGAAGACCGGCAGAAAAATGGCAAACCACTGAAAATCTCGTAACACCTTTCAGCGTAGAGGAGATCTTTGAGGCCAGGAAACGATTACTGTCAGGGAAAGCACCTGGTCCAGACAATATTCCAAATGAGATCATCACAGAAGTGGTGGAAATGTGGCCAGAGTTGTTGCTGCAAACTTACAATGCGTGTCTTCGAAAGGGAATTTTCGCTACGCAATGGAAAAGACAAAAACTCGTCTTACTGAGAAAAGGGGACAAACCATTAGAAGAACCATCGTCATACCGCCCGATATGCCTCCTGGACAACATAGGGAAACTTTTTGAAAGACTAATACTTAGGAGACTTGAGACATATATCGAAAACAACGGAGGACTGTCCCAATGGCAGTATGGTTTTCGGAAAGGTCGATCAACCGTGGACGCTATCGCTGAAGTAATTAGAGCAGCAGAAAAGGTCAAAAATGGAACACGGCAATCGAAAGGTTATTGTGCATTAGTGACCCTTGACGTTAAAAACGCCTTTAATTCAGCAAGGTGGGATGTAATCATGAAGGCATTAGCATCAAGACAGACACCAGAATACTTGAGAAAGATGATAAGCAGCTACTTGAGCGACCGACGGTTGATATACCACACGGACGAAGGTGAAGTTGAGTATGAGGTAACGGCGGGTGTCCCACAAGGATCGGTCTTAGCACCATTCTTGTGGAACATTATGTACGATGGCTTGCTAAACCTAGACTTGCCTAGAACAGCGCAAATAGTTGGGTTCGCAGATGACGCCGCGGTGGTAGTGACTGCAAAGGAAATAAGTACACTAGAACTAGCAACTAACGAATCCCATCGGCGGGCAAATAATTGGTTAAAAGAGCAGGGTCTAACAATGGCAGTTCATAAAACAGAAGCGATACTTATCACGGATAAGAGACTATTCACTCCACCGAAACTCGTTCTGGAAGGGCAAAATATCCCTTTATCGAAATCATTGAGGTACCTTGGCGTCCAACTCGATAGCGGTCTGAGATACACAGACCATATAGCCAAAACATCGAAAAAGGCAGCGTCTACAGTGACAGCTTTGGTAAGGTTGATGCCGAACATTGGAGGACCGAGGGAATTAAAACGGAAACTTCTCAACAATGTGGTACACTCAAAAATTCTCTACGCGGCGGAAATATGGGCGGGCGTAACGAACAAGATTGGAGCGAGAAAACTACTTACAGGAGTACAAAGAAGAAGTGCTCTAAGAGTAATTTCTGCCTACAGAACGGTTTCGGAGGCCGCGGCGCTGGTACTTGCAAGCACACCCCCAATAGACTTACTGATTCGCGAGAAACAAGAAGTCTACGAAGACCTGCAACAACACAGGGCGAAAAAAGAAGTAAAACACGAAAGAGCAGCCGCTAAGGAGAGAGCACGTAAGAGACTCATGGACCGATGGCAGACAAAATGGGATAACGACACTAGTGGCAGGTGGACATACAGACTTATCCCTAACGTAACAGCATGGTATGAAAGGTCACACGGACATATGAGTTACCATCTTACACAGGCACTCACTGGTCATGGATGCTTCAACGCATACCTCGAACGGTTTAAAAAAAGAGACACGGCGGAGTGTTTTTATTGCGGTCATATCCCAGACGACGCACAACACACTATCTTCATGTGTACAGAATCAGAGAACGAAAGAACTCGACTCGCGGAGACACTAGGCGGTACAAAACTAGAAGAACAGAACATCATGGAAGTTATGTTAGAAAGTGAGCATAACTGGGATGCAGTACAAGCTTACATAACCGAAATCATGTTGGGAAAAGAACAAATGGAGAGAGAATGGAAGGCGATTATAATATCACACGAAACACAAAGAAGCTAACATGGACGACTAGATATGTGACGAAAAGACCGAAAAATGGTTTATCACACGACTGCATAACTAATACGACAGAAGACGAAAGACGATATCGAAACGAGTAAAGGACATTAAAAATAACAGTAAGGAAACAATTGGTACAAACACCACCACCCACCTGAAGTAATGCTCACGCAGTTCCGGGTGGAGTGTAGTGTAGAGACAGAGGAGGGGGTTTAGTGGGTATGCTGGTCACGAAGAACTCGATCAGAGAGCCCCACACTACACGGGTTTGAATATCCGGTGTGCAACAATGCATTCCCCCTCCTCTTTGAAAAAAAAAAAAAAAAAAAAAAAAAAGACAAGACTAGACAGACAAGACTAGACAGACAAGACTAGACAGACAAGACTAGACAGACAAGACTAGACAGACAAGACTAGACAGACAAGACTAGACAGACAAGACTAGACAGACAAGACTAGACAGACAAGACTAGACAGACAAGACTAGACAGACAAGACTAGACAGACAAGACTAGACAGACAAGACTAGACAGACAAGACTAGACAGACAAGCCTAGACAGACAAGACTAGACAGACAAGACTAGACATACAAGACTAGACAGACAAGACTAGACAGACAAGACTAGACAGACAAGACTAGACAGACAAGACTAGACAGACAAGACTAGACAGACAAGACTAGACAGACAAGACTAGACAGACAAGACTAGACAGACAAGACTAGACAGACAAGACTAGACAGACAAGACTAGACAGACAAGACTAGACAGACAAGACTAGACAGACAAGACTAGACAGACAAGACTAGACAGACAAGACTAGACAGACAAGACTAGACAGACAAGACTAGACAGACAAGACTAGACAGACAAGACTAGACAGACAAGACTAGACAGACAAGACTAGACAGACAAGACTAGACAGACAAGACTAGACAGACAAGACTAGACAGACAAGACTAGACAGACAAGACTAGACAGACAAGACTAGACAGACAAGACTAGACAGACAAGACTAGACAGACAAGACTAGACAGACAAGACTAGACAGACAAGACTAGACAGACAAGACTAGACAGACAAGACTAGACAGACAAGACTAGACAGACAAGACTAGACAGACAAGACTAGACAGACAAGACTAGACAGACAAGACTAGACAGACAAGACTAGACAGACAAGACTAGACAGACAAGACTAGACAGACAAGACTAGACAGACAAGACTAGACAGACAAGACTAGACAGACAAGACTAGACAGAGAAGACTAGACAGAGAAGACTAGACAGACAAGACTAGACAGACAAGACTAGACAGACAAGACTAGACAGACAAGACTAGACAGACAAGACTAGACAGACAAGACTAGACAGACAAGACTAGACAGACAAGACTAGACAGACAAGACTAGACAGACAAGACTAGACAGACAAGACTAGACAGACAAGACTAGACAGACAAGACTAGACAGACAAGACTAGACAGACAAGACTAGACAGACAAGACTAGACAGACAAGACTAGACAGACAAGACTAGACAGACAAGACTAGACAGACAAGACTAGACAGACAAGACTAGACAGACAAGACTAGACAGACAAGACTAGACAGACAAGACTAGACAGACAAGACTAGACAGACAAGACTAGACAGACAAGACTAGACAGACAAGACTAGACAGACAAGACTAGACAGACAAGACTAGACAAACAAGACTAGACAGACAAGACTAGACAGACAAGTATTAATATAATAATACAAGTAATATAATACAAGTAGTTTGTGAAGAAAGGCTTTTGTTGCATGAGTTGCGAAGTTTAAATCGAAATGTGAAGTTTAAAATAATGTATGATACACGTGTGCACTCAATGCGATTTAAACTTCGTAACTTATGCAAAAAAGCCCTTCTTCAAACACTTGTATTATCTACACACTACTATTATCTACTCGCACATCAACATGTACACTTTAATATGTAAATTATTGTACATGAAGGATGCCATTATTATAATCGTGAAGCCGCGTGGTGTCTTTATCTACAGTCGACCTGGCGTATCACTGTATTCCTTAATTGTGAATTTTAATTTAAAACCTTCGATTTACACTCGAATCTTTACGTGCAGTGAGTCTATAACCTACGAAGAACGATATATTCAATACTTGAGTTAAAGAAAAAAAAATCTAGGTGGAATTACGTAGTAGATGTAAAACGTAATAACAAAATAGATCTAGTTTCAATAAAATTTATATACCATCATAAAGTATGGTTGCCAAGTGTGCTAAGTGTGATGGAAAACTTTCTAGGAGTGAGTCAATTCGATGTTCAGCAGGTGAAAACATTTTACATGCGGCATCTAAGTGCTCAAATACAAAGCAGGAGGATATAGAGTATCTTAAAAAAACAAATAAGTTAAATGAATGGAAGTGTCCTAAGTGTATCTCAAACCGGAAAAAAAGCTTAGTTTCTTTTGATCCCAACATTCCTAAGAGTCTATTCCTAACATTCCTAAATCTCTCCAGATTTCAAAAAAGATTTTGGTGAACTTATAAAATTTGTAGAGTTCATATCAGCTGAATTTGATCTTTTTAAGAAGAAATTAGACAATAATGAACAGGAAATTCAAAGCTTAAAGAAAGAGAACCTAAGTCTTCAAAAAGAAAACTATATAGGAAAGTAAAAGGATATATAATCATAACAGGTATCCCTGAGACCCCAAATGAGTCAGTTTTTGAAATCTTTAACTGCATCTCGGCAGCCATAAACAATAAGCACACATGGGATCCTTTGTTTTGTTATGGGCCGTGAGCCCGTCCTTCCGCCGTCTTTTGTTTTGGTTCGGTTTTTTTTTTCTGTTTGTCTTTTGGTTCGGTTTTAGCGAGAAACGTTAAAACAACGGCTCTTTTCAGTTTTTTTTTTTCTTCCTGGTTTCTTCTGTTGTGGCTTCTGGTCCTCGGTTGGGTTGATCCTGCTGTGGCCTCTTGTCCTCGGCTGGTCCTGCTGAGGTCCTTTGGCTTCCTTCTTTGTTTCTTCTGTGTTGTCTCATTTGCTGTGTTGTCGGTGTGGTCCTTTTGTTTCTCTGGGGTTGCTTTGGGTACCCTGTAGGTAGAAAACAGTGTTATTTATTGTCTGAATGTGATTTTTTGCAGTTTTGGGAATTTCCATTTGTAGTTTGCGGTTTGTTGTATTGTTATATTGTCATGTTGTCGCATGTTGTCAAATGTTTTTTGTGTAAGTCTTGCTATGTGCTCTGTGATTGTCTCCATTTCGAGGTCTTTATGTATTTGTTCGTTGGTTATGTACTATCGCGAGTCTGTGATTTGTCTCAGTATTTTGTTTTGTATAATTTGTAGTCGGTATTTTGTGTGTTTGTCAGCTTGCTTCCAGCACGTCGCCGAGTATGTCATTATTGGTCGTATTACTGTCTTGTACAGTTTCAGCTTATTTTCCATGTTGAGTTTGCTTTTCCTGTTGATGAGGGGATAAAGATAGCCATTAATTTGTTTGGTCTTCTTCACAATGTAATCCATATGTCTTGCGAAGGTTAGTCTTTTATCCAGTATAATACCTAGATATTTTACCTGATTTTCCCATTTTATACTTGTATTATTAATCTTGAGGCGTTTTGTTGGGATGTGTTTGAATTTTCTTCTTGTGAACATGATGGCTTGAGTTTTCTCAGCGTTAAGTTGTATTTTCCAAGTGTTACACCAGCGATTTATCTCATCTAGGTGGTTTTGTAGTCTCTCGGTGATGGTGCTCGCCAGGATTCCTCTGGTAAATTTAGCACTGTCGTCTGCGTATAGTGCAATTTTTGTGTTTTCCATTCTTGGTATGTCAGCGGTGTAGATGTTGTAGAGCAGCATGGATCCTTGGGGGACACCCGCTCCCACTGGACGTGTCGTCGACATCGTGTCATTTAATTTCACCTGGAACGTTCTGTTGCCGAGGTACGAAGCTAGTAGCTTTATCATCCCCATCGGGATTTTGAATTTATTCATTTTATATATTAAGCCTTCGTGCCACATCTTGTCGAAGGCCTTTGAGACGTCCAGGAGTACCGCTCCCATGGCGTATCCTCTGTTAAAAGCGTCAATTATCGCTTCGGTTATTCTAGTTGTCTGGTACGTTGTGCAATGTTCTTGTCTGAATCCGTACTGTTCGTCCGGGATTATTTGTTTCTAGTCAACTATGTCTGTCAGTCGATTGTGTATTATTTTCTCCGTTATTTTTCCAAGTCCTGTTAGTAGGCTTATTGGCCTGTGGCTTGATGTTTTGTTCCTGGGTTTGTTGGGTTTGGAAATCAGTATTGCTGTGGCGTGTTTCCATTGGGTCGGAAACGTTCTGATTTTGAGCGATGCGTTTACGATTTGATTCATTCTGTCTATAGCTGGCGGCGTTAGGTTCTTGATAGTCACATTGTTAATATTATCACAACCGGGTGCTTTCCTGTTTTTAAGGTTTTTTATTGTCTCGGCTATTTCCTCTGGCGTTGATTCTCTTATGTCGCAGTTTTCTTCGCTGTTTAGAATCCTCCTTACCGTTTCGTAGATTGCTTGAGAGTTGTGGATTGCGTTTGGGATATTTGGTGTGAATTGTTCTTCGAGGGCGTTTGCGAAAGTCTCTGTCTTGTCAATATCAGAGGTTGCTGTGCTGCCGTCGTTCTTTTTGGTATTGTGTTGCGGTTCTGTTGTTTTAGAGTCTTGGCTAAGTACCACGGTTCGTCTTTGTTGTCGTTTATTCGTTCTAGTTTGTTTTCCCAGTCTGCGTTGTGTTGTTCTTGTAGCGCCAGTTTTAGTTGTTTTGTCAGTCTGTTCAGGACCGTTTTGTCTGTCGGTGCTAATGTACGTTGGTACGTCTTGTTTGCTTTCCGTTTTGCGCGTATTATGTTCATTATTTCCTGTGGGTGTGTAGTTGTTTTGTTGAAGGTTACTTTTCTTGTGGCGGTATGGAGCGCCTCCTTTATTTCGCTCTCGAATGTTTGTGCCGCCTGTTCTAGGCTTAATGGGTCTGTAATGTCTGTGCAGGTAATATCTAGGTTCTCTTTGAACTTTTCCCAGTTTGTTAATGTTTTCTCGCACGTTCTTCTCGCACTTTTCGTTTGGACGTTCATGTGCACGGGGTTGTGATCGGAGCTCAAGTCTTCAATACAGACTATGTCGATGTTTGCTGTGACGTTTTTCATTACCGCTATGTCCAATATGTCCGGCGGGTGTCTGTTATTACCTGTGAAATGTGTTGGCTCGTTTGGGGCTAGAACCGTTAGTAGGCGGTTTTCTGTGTAACGTTTTACTTTTTGATTTGTTTTTCTGCAGTTCCACTGTGTGTGTTTTGCGTTACAGTCTCCTGCGGCTATCGTTGCCGTGTTATTTCTAAATATTTTAACCAAGTATGGAGTGCTCATTTCTTTCTTTGGTGGCGAGTATAGTGAATACAAGGCCAGTGGACCGTCTGCGGTCATTATTTCGATTCCTATCGTTTCTGTGTTATCCGTCGTGTCAACTTCGGGCAATTCGTGGTGTTTCAAATTCCTCTTGATTATTATGGCAATTCCGCCTGCGGCTTGTTGGCCCCTGTATTTCCTGTAGGTTTGGTAGTTTGGTATGTTCAGGCGATTGCAGCGTCGCAGGTGCGTCTCGTTGATTAGCGCCACATCGATGTTGTATTCCGTCATGTGTGTTACCAGTTCTAGTTTCTTACTTTCGACTCCGTTTGCGTTCCAGAAAACAATCTTTAGTTCGTCCATTTTCCGTTTTCTAGTCATTTTTGATGATTTTGACGATGTTTGTGATGGTTGATGAGTAATTTGTCAGTTCGTCGTCGTCTGTTTGTACAGAGGCGTATTTCTTTAGCAGTTTCGCTAGTTCGTCCGTTACTTTGTCTATTGTTGTCTTTGTCATCGGTGTTTTCCTTTCGGTGTTTTGTCTGTTTTCGCTGGTGGTTGCTTGTGCTGTGTCCCGGTATGTCGTGTTTTCCCTAGCTGCAGCTTGTCTGTAACTGTTCGGGTTTGTCCTGGGAGTTGGTCGTTGTCTTGTCGTCTCTGCGGTTCTGTTTGTTGGTTTGGCGGGGCAGTTCCTCCATATTGAGACGTATTTGCATCCGCAGTTTGCGCATTTTGGTGGCAGTGTTGGTGGTTTTTCGCACAGGTGCGTGCTGTGTTTTTCTGCACATTTCTCAGTTTCACAATTTCACAGTTTCTCTGTACGTGTCCATAGAGCTGACATCTGTGACATTGTACTGTGTCTCCTCTGGGCTTGAGCGGCTCTATTCTTACGCAGAGGTTGTATATTCTTTCCATTTGATAGATGGATTTGTACAGTTTTGGTATTTCCACTAATACCTTTTGAATAGGGGTCTTTCCCTTCATTCTTGTCACCTTAATTGCCGGGTAATCTTTTTCGCCTAAATCATTCAATATTTCTTCTTCCTTGACTTCGGTGGGGATTCCCTTGATCACCACCTTGAGGTACTTCTCGGAGCTGAGTTGGTGTGTATGGAACTCATAGTGTTCCTCTTTCATCAGTTTGTACATTTCACGATAATCCATTATCGTTTGCGGTTGGATTCTTATTCCGTCTTTTGTCGATGTGGCCCTTGTGAATTTGATGTGTTTGTTGTCCAGTTTCTTGCTAAGTCTGGTTCATTTTTCTTTGTTTCGTAGAATGATGGGGGTGTTGTTCTTTTCTTCGGTGTACGGTTTTCGGTTTCAGTTTCTATGTCGTCTTCGTCGTCACTGTCCTCTGTGTCTAAGGATGCATAGTGGTGCATACTTACCTGCGTTCCTGACGAGCTCGGTATCTCCAGTTTGGCAGTTTTTTTAGGAAATTTGAACGTTTCCTCGTCCTCCTGTTCGGGTTTGCGCTTGGTGGCGGCTTCGGTGGGGCTGTCCGTGTCCATCGGCGTGGCTCTTCTCTGTGGGGCGGCCTCGGTTGCTCTCTGGAGGGCGGCTTCCGTTGTTCTCTTGGGGGCGGCTTCAGTTGGTCTCTTGAGGGCTGCCTCGGTTGTTCTCCCGGCGGCGGCTTCGGTTGGTTTTTTGGGGGCGGCTTCGGCTGTCCTCTCCGCGGTGGTTCTTCTAGTTGTGGCGGTTTCCTGGGGTTGCTCGTTGTCGGCTTGGCTCTTCTTCTTGCGGTTCACGATGTAGCTTAACAGCTGTTCGATCATGTTGTCGTCCATGTTGTCGTCGAATTTCATGGCTGCGGCGGCTCCGCTGTAGGTTGTTTGAATGAATTGTTTGTCATTTTTCGGCTTGGGTTTTTTCTCGATTTTGTCAAGAGTGGTATAGTATAACGTTCTTCTTGCGATGGTCAGTTATGGTCGGACTATGAGTATAATAATTTTATTTGCATTAACTATAAAATCTAGCTTTCGTTGTTTCAATTATTTCAGCTTTAGCTAGTCTAGCTAATTAGTTATGGAGGAAAATTTTGGTACTACCGGTGGTAAACTAACTAGACTAAATCACATTTACAAGACTAGATTGTACTGCAACGCTAACTAAATAACAGCTATACCTTGTTTAACTAACTAGTTATTATAGAATACTCTATTCTCTCTGGGCTATGTGAATGAATCTAATGGTATGTTAGCGCTTGTGAAATATTGTTTGAAATTAGAAACTTTTAGGAAGATTTTTTGTGTCAATTTTAGCACACAAAATATTTAAATTTGTCTACAATTAGCAGACAAATGTAGACATTGTCTACATTTTTTCTACAATTAGTAGACAAATTATAGACATTTTGGACAAATTTGTGAGTGATTTCGAAGAAATCTAAAATTTAGACAAATTGGCCGCACAAAACGCCCCAAATTCGGTAAAATTTCAACAAATTTTCATAATTTGCTAAAAAAAAATTTGTAACGGATCAAATGAAGAAAATTCGCAAGAGAATTAGTCTCGCATTCTCTAATTTTGACAGTTATGATTTCATGTATACTTCCTAAACAATTAGTCCATTTGTATTATACATTAAGGCAAAGGTACTAATCGAGTAACGAACCGTAAAAAACAACTTTTTTGGACGTCCACGAAAACTAGCATCTATTATTCTAGCAAACTATCTTTTCTTGCAGTTGACGCGTTTATTATGGATTTGACAAAGTGTGCATTTAGTCTCTCTTGTAAGAGTCTAGGCAATGTTGTCTAAATGAAGTTAATTGTCTATATAAAGATTGTCCAACAAAACAAAACTAGACAGACATGACTAGGGAGACAAGACTAAACGGAATGAATGGACTAGGCGGACTACTAGATGGCCTAGACGGACTAGTTACAGCACTTTAACTAATAGCATTAATTACGTAATCTAACTAGCTGCACCTATATCAAATATATCGGCTGCATCTATTGTAACTAATAACTTATTGAGGAAAGTCTGAGATAATACCTGTGGCAAAGTAACTTAACTAAATCTCAATTTCAAACGTTTATAACTAATATAGTAATCTTATTTGCAGCATTAACTAAATAATCTATCTTTCGCTACTTTAAATGTATCTGCTGGATACTTTAAATGTATATGACGATGGATTTGAACTTCCAAATTTTTTTGAAAATTATTAAACCTGGCAAATATAATAAATGTGATGGAATTGTACTGTATATAAAATCTGGTATTAATTATAAAATTTGTGATTTGGATTTGGAAAATATGAATTCACTAAATTTTGTTGTAAGTAATCGTAGTTCTATTGCACTGCGGTGTATAGGTCCCCGAATGACACCAATATCGTTGGGTTCCTTGATAACATGGAAGCTTTCCTCAGGGCAGTTAGGTACGAAAATCATTTAGTACTTCGGGATATTAATATTGATATTCCGGAGGAGAACTTAACTCCTATAAGGCATAGATACTTAGATATAATGCATTAAAATGGTTTTGTTAAGTGGCTCTACGGGTGTACCAGGTTTACTCCAACCAGACAATCTTGTTTGGATCATTTGTTTTTAAAAAGTGTACACTTTACCCTCGAAACTGCCATTTTGACATGGTCTACGACTGACCGTGACGTAGATTGTAGATTGTAGATATGGTGGTGACGACTTGTACTGCGACCTTTATAGATCTATTGTACCCCACCCTCCTCCTCCAAGTGTTGGTGTACTTACCCATTTAGAGCGCCTCCTCTAATCCTGATTCCTTTAGGAATCTCAGGATCTGGGTGGGATTCAAGGCCTGCAGCTCCTCTGTGTTCAAGCAGTGAGCCCCAAGGTACATCTGTCTCTTGCGGAGTAATGCTCCGCAGTCTTTGAACAGATGTATGGGGGTTTCCTCTGCTGAGCCACAGAATCTGCATCCATCATCCTCCTCTAGGCCTAGGGCCTTGAGATGTTTCCTAAGTCTGCAGTGTCCCGTCAGGGCTCCTGTCAGAATTCTGATCTTGTTCCTGCTTAGTTTCAGGCAAGCTTTAGTTCTCTTCTGGTTAAAAGATCCCAGCATCACTTTGGATTGCCTTAGCCCTGGAAGTTCTTCCCAGGTTTTCATCCATTTTCTTCTTATTTCTTCATCTAAACTTTTGCGGATGGTGTTCACGCTCATACCGCAAAAGGGTTCCGGACCTATAAAGGGGCTACTGGATCCCTTGTTTGCTAGGTGATCGGCTTCTTCGTTTCCGTCTATACCAGTGTGTCCTGGTACCCAGTATAGCGTTACTTTATTATCCCTGCCAAGCTTGTTCAGCTTCCCCACACAGTCCCATACCAGTTTGGATCTGATGGTGTATGAGCTAATGGCCTTGATGGCTGCTTGGCTATCTGACAGGATAGCAATTCGTTTTTTGCGGTACTTCCTGTCGAGGTTAAACTGTGCACATCTTTCGATTGCGTGTACCTCTGCTTGGAAGATACTTGGGGATGTTCCCATGGATTCGGAGTATCTGGTACGAGGTCCAAACACTCCTGCACCAGTGCCTTCCTTTGTCTTCGAACCATCTGTATACCACTTGATGGAATTTTGCTCTATGTGGTATGCTGAGGATTCGTCGCTCCAATCGGCTTTACTACTACACATTGGTGTGTAGTTTTTCTCGAAGTGGTATTTGCATACCATTTCGTCTTTTGGTACTTCCAGCCAGGGGATCTTGGCAGCGAGGCTGTTTCGGTCTCTGCTCCCGATTATTTTGCCTCTGCCCATTCCTTCCTTGCTGAACCTTACGATCGCCGATCTGGCGGCGCTCTCCACCACAAGGTGCAGCGGAGTCAGATCCAGCAGCAGCTCCAATGCTGCTGTCGGACGCGACCCCATCGCCCCCGTGATGCAGACACACGCCAGTCTTTGAATCTTCTCAAGCTGTTTCCTCATAGAGGCCAGCTTGATTCTACTTCCCCACGCAACTGCCCCATAAGTGATTGCAGGTCTCACTATCATGGTGTACATCCATCGCAGGATAGTGGGGTTACAACCCCACGTTTTTCCTGCCAGATTTCTGCACACCATTAGGGCGCGTTTGGCTTTACCTATCACTGCCTCAGCGTGTCTATTCCATAGGAGTTTGCTATCTAGTGTGATATCCAGATACCTTATCTCCTGTTGGTATTCTACTGCCTTCCCATCTATGAGTATGGGATGTAGGCAGTTTAGTTTTCTCCTTCTAGTAAATGGTATCACCGTGGTTTTGCTCGGGTTGAGTCTTAATCCCACTGTTTGACACCATCTACTAGTTACTTTGAGGCCTCTCTGAACAATTTCACAGAGCGTTCCCTCAAATTTTCCTCTGGCCATTATGACTATGTCATCGGCGTAACCTTGACATTTGATGTCTAGGTCGTTTAGCCTAACCAGTAGTTCATCAACTACCAGGCTCCACATTAGCGGTGATAGTACACCTCCCTGTGGGCACCCTCGAGTTGTGGAGATCTTAATGGTGTCTTTTCCCACTTGTGTCTCCGCCGTTCTAGTTCTCATCATTTCTCCTATCCACTTTGAGATAGTGCTGTCGATATTCCTTCTTTCGAGGGCCGCCCTGACAGCCCCGTGTGAGGTGTTGTCAAAAGCTCCCTCTATATCCAAGAAGGCACATATCGCTACTTCCTTTATCTCTAGTGCTGCTTCTATTTCGTTTGTCAGCTGATACAGGGCGGTTTCTGTGGATTTCCCTGCTCTGTAAGCATGCTGACTCCTGTGTAGTGGTGTACCTACCAGCACTATAGTCCTAAGGTAATTATCAATCACCTTCTCCATTGTCTTTAACATAAAAGATGTTAGACTAAAGGGTCTAAATGACTTCGGTTGAGTGGTGTCTTTCTTCCCCACCTTCGGTATAAATACCACCTTAGCCCTTCTCCATAGCTCCGGTATATATCCGAGCGCTAAGCTACTTCTAAAGATATTTAGAAGATACGGCATTAGTTCTCTCTCTCCCTTTTGTAGGAAGGCAGGAACTAGTCCGTCCACTCCTGGGGCCTTAAAAGGCTGGAAAGTGCCGATAGCCCATCTGATTCGGTTTTCCGTACAGATGGACGTTGCCCTCTTTCAGTCGGCCCGACTTGGTTTCCGTGGTTGCATCAAGCCCTCGGTCTCCCTGTATCCTCTACATCCCGGAAAATGGGTTTCTAGTAGGAGGAGAGCTCTTTGCTCTTCATCCTCCGAGAAGGTCCCATCCGTGACCGTGACGTAGCTATGGGACAAGTTTTTCTGTGTCCTAATGAATCCCATGTCCATGAGGTCGCTGATAATTCTATTTTCAATAAAAATAACATAATTAAAAAATTTGATGAACATGATGAGAATTGAAAGATGATTTCAAGATGAGAATTTAAAGTGAATCATGGGCATTGGTTCTTGAGGAGACGGAGAGTTAGCTTTTGATTTGTTTTATACTAAATTATTAGACATATTTAATAATAGTTGTGATCTAAATAAACCAAAGTGTGGGCATAAATTTACTAAAATCAAACCGTGGATAACTTCTGGCATTGTCAGATCAATTCGTGCAAGGGAAAAATTAGCTAATAAAGTACGTAAGCGGCCTTTTAATACAACTCTAAAAAGGTGGTCCCTCACCGGGAGCATTCGCCTGTAATGTAATGTAACAGATTCGATTTTGAGCATTACGTTACAATACTGCCTCCCTGACTGACGAGCATTCGCTTGTAATGTAACATTTCAGATTCGATTTTGAACGTTACGTTACAATACTACATCTCTGACTGACGAGCATTCGCCTGTAATGTAACATTTCGGATTCGATACTAAGCATTTAGTTTAGATGTTTCCACAATGTCAGACGAAGCGGTCGTTGTGCTGAGCGCGGCAATTTTAATTCGACATTGTTATTTACGTAAAAAAAAAACAGAAGAGACGATATTGGTGTCATGATTTATTTCAAAACCGGCAAAATGAATCCAAAAGCGTCTCAAAATTCTTATATAAACCCTTCTGGCGAAGAAAGTAAGGAGTCAGCAGTGGATGAAAGTGTTGGCGGTACTTTGGGGAACTGATGGGGATTGATGCGAAAATTGGGAATTAGGAGTCCAATATCCTTGTACATACTCATATTCGCCGCGGTCGGCACTAAACAAGATATTGGAAATATGATGCTGTACACAGGCCCTAGTATTTTTCGAGTATGTCTTAAGTTTGTCAGCAATAAATTTCCCAAAACTAGTACATTCATCCGATTTGGAAGAAGTAAAGTCTTGCAAAATTTGAAAGGTTGAGTGCATTATATCATCACTTTCATCCACCTTCGCTTTCTTCTGTTTTGGCCCGCCAGGTTTTTCATACGGCATGTTCTTCTGAGTCTCTCTTGTATCCTCTGCCTCAGTTTCACAAGGAATCTAAAACAAATTATTTTTGAGTTACCTATCACCCCAGATGGTTGGCTAAATTTGGCTGAAAACTTTTATAACCAGTGGAATTTCCCTCATTGTGTCGGCGCTCTTGACGGCAAACATGTAGTCCTACAAGCCCCATATAACAGTGGAAGCGATTTCCATAACTTTAAAGGCTTTTTTAGCATAGTCCTATTTGCGGCTGTAGATTCAAATTACAATTTCATATATATATAAACTGTGGCTGTCAAGGGAGAATATCTGATTTAATAATAGTAATTTGTATACTAAAATGCAGAATAAATCTTTGAATCTACCACAGCCAAGAGTGTTGCCGACGCGGAATAAAGAAATTCCTTATTATTTTATCGGCGATGAAGCTTTTGCATTATCAGAAAATGTAATGAAAGTATATTCTGGACATCATCGTAAAGGAACAAAGCAGAGAGTTTATAATTATAGACTTTGTAGAGCACGGATGGTAGTCGAAAATGTGTTTGGCATTGTTTCTGCAGTTTTCCGAGTGTTAAGGAAACCCATGTTATTGCAACCAGAAAATGCTACCTTAGTAGTAAATAGCATAGCGCATCTACATAACTTTTTACGAAGAAATCAGCAAAGTAAGAATTTGTACACACCTCAATGGGACAATTTAGGAGTAATCACACCAGGTACTTGGAGGGCTGAGATCGCAGAAAATAGAGGTTTATTGGATTTGGAAGATGATCAACAAGAAACAGCACAAGTACTTCCCCAAGACATACGTGAAGAAATTGCTAATTATTTTTTGCAAGAAGGAGCAGTACCCTGGCAAGATGAATATGCTTCCTCTTTTATAAAAACCTTCCTCTTTTTTTAGTCATACTTGGTTAAAATATTATTACTATACTAACTGAATCTGTTGTCTTCCGTGGTTCATATCTGTCCAGTATAAATGACCTAGCTTTATACGCAAACCAGGTACTGGCATATACTTCTTCTGCACCTGAAATATAAATAAATAAAAACTGAATTGAAATAAACATTTTTTCCTTAAGACTTGATGGTACCCTAAGTGGCGCCCCCATCGGAAAAAAATATATCTCGACAAATATAAATCAAAATACGGTAAACAGAAACTCTTAAATAGTGGGTAGATATAAATAATAGATATACCTAATAAATAATGATTTTTTCCGATGGAGGCACTGATTTTAATTAAATAAAATATATTTTTTATTATTCATGCGGGAAAAGTACTATCATTACGCACGTTTTTCCGGGCGAAAAATGTCTGTTTGTGCACTGGAAATTCATTTGCGTTCGCAAAGTTTACTTTGCGCACGCAAATTTTCAATAAAAAACGCTCAATGTCATGGAGACCAATTAAATAACTATAAAAAAAACTATAAATATATCAATATTAAAAAAGTGACATTGAAGTTTCAGAATTTTTTTTTGTTAAAAATTAAAATTAAAAAAAAAAAGTTTTAAAATGAGTGTAATTTCTATAACGGAGACTGATGCGGATAACTGAGAGTTCTAATGATGAATCCACACCACCGGAGATAATTGAAAAAAAGCGGTAATTAATAATTTAACTCCACAAAAAACAAGACCAAAATATGAAGGTACTTATTCCGCATTAGTAATAAAAATAGTATCTGCAACTCGTGCGGTATTGTCAATTGCCCTCTCGAGCAATTTCGATCTCGTGGGCAATCGACAACTTACCGCACTAGTTGCACAATATACTATTACCTTTTCCGGTACCTGAAGCACTCTTTTTCACTTCACTCTTTTCTCTTCTAAGAGATGCTAACAAGCTTGAGATTTTCTTTTCACATTCTTCCACGGTTATTCAAAATTCATCCGATAATTTAACCCAACCGTCTCGTTTTATTATCTTATTACAGTGTTGAGGATGCTTAGGGTCCCATAATTCCCTGATTTCTCTATATTTTTCTATAAATAATAGGGTCTTCTCTTTGTCCCAAACCATTATTTAAATTTAACCTCGAAACACACTATAACAACACTATACCACGTGCGTTCACTTCACTGCCATGTGAGCCGCTGAGCGGGGTGGGAGAAAGGGTGGAGCGCTACGCGTCGCGTCACGGTCAATTACAAGCGGTGCCTATTGATGTTCCAAGTTGTATTAAAATATTACAGACACGGCGAACTGTAATGCTCGGTTCTCCTCCCTCACTGATGTAATGCTCGAATTGTATCATTACAGGTTGCGCACTGTAATGTTCGATTCGCCTCACTCACTGATGAACGCTCGACTCTGTAACGTTACATTACAGGCGAATGCTCCCGGTGAGGGACCACCTTTAAGGCATTATTAAAAAAATACAGAAACATTTTGAAAACATCGTAATAAAATTAATGAATGTGGTAATAATCGACGCCAATTGTGGCAGACTATCAATGAGGTGACTGATTGTGCCACAGCTGCTAGGCCCACTATCTCAAAGATTATCACTGCTGATAATCGCTCTTTTGATGCAAATCAGCCATTTGAAACGGCCCTTGGGTTTAATAAACATTTTGTTGGTGTGGGGAATCGTATAGCAGAAAAAATTTATTTCATCAAAATCATTAGCAAATAATAACAGCAATAGTCTTAATACTTTTGAATATTATAGTAACCAGAACAATTACTCAAATTCATTTTTCTTTAGGCCAGTATGCAAAAATGAAAATATAAAAATAATAAATAAATTGAAGAAAAATGTAGCTCCTGGAATGGATGGGTTGTCCTCTAAAATGTTGATTTCCAATTCGGGTGCTTTGTCGGCCCCCCTATCGCATATAATAAATCTCTGTTTTCAACAGGGATATTTTCCTCAAGAGTTAAAAAAAGTAACAATAATCCCACTTTATAAAGCAAATGACAAGTCAATTCTAGATAATTATCGTCTCATTTCTCTCCTTTCTAGTGTGACTAAGATTGTGGAGAAGTGTGTCAAGTGGAGAAGGTCGAAAGATCAAAGAAGGAAATATAAGAGGAAACTGGTAATCTTGTGCCGAAGCTTGGTTACCGTGCAATGGTGTTGGTCCGCGTGTGCAATCCCCTATCCGCCACCCGGGGACGCGCCTGATAGGGGTTACACCTTCCCCCGCAGGGAGTTTCAGTATTGGGCGATTTCTGTTTATTGTTACTATGGCAACAACTAGCGTCATTAAACAAAAACATAGAAGTAGTGAAATAGTAATTTGTGATACAAGTGTGTGAAGAAGGACTTTTTGACTGACCTCCTTCTGGCCATGCATCCTCTTGGCACGGGTAAGGTCCACCACCGTAGGATTAGGAGTTAAAGACTGAAGAAGAAAGAAGTTTAACTCCCTAGCTCTCGATACCTACTAGTATCTGGAGTTGAAAGGTGGTCAAGGGTAGACCGAAGAGTTGACCAAGGGAGGTCGAAAGATCAAAGAAGGAAAGATAAAAGGAAACTGGTAATCTTGTTCCGAAGCATGGTTACCGTGCAATGGTGTTGGTCCGCGTGTGCAATCCCCTATCCGCCAACGGGGGACGCGCCTGGTAGGGGTTACACCTTCCCCCGCAGGGAGTTTCAGTATTAGGCGATTTCTGTTTATTGTTACTATGGCAACAGCTAGCCTCATTAAACAAACACATAGAAGTAGTGAAATAGTAATTTGTGATACAAGTGTGTGAAGAAGGACTTTTGTGCATGAGTTGCGAAGTTTAACTCGAAATGCGAAGTAACTTTACTTACTTTCCGTGTCCGCCTCATACGACATCTTTACAAAAAATAGCTGCTGCAATAGCCTTGTCGTTACATAAAATTAAGTCTTCGTGCATCCTCCTTCCAGTAGTGGGTAGACCAGTATGTGGCTTATATCCTGGGGCTGACCACAAGCACACAACACATCGTTGTTCTCAGACATTCTTCACCTTAACAGATTTGTCTTGCATCTTGCCACTCCTGAACCGATTTAGGAATTTCCATACCGCGAAAGGGAGGTGCTTGCCTGAGGCCATTTCTTCTCTTGGGGGTTCCCGATTAGTTAGCTGTTGGATCCACCTAGTGATACGTTTATTTTCTCTTGACCCCTCGAGTGTGTGTGATCTTGCCATGAAGCTCTTCCTTGATCTTAGGCGTCAAGCGGCTGGCTCGTGTTGGTGCAGAGGATGGCGAGCATAGATTTCCTGTTTCGTCCTTTCAGCATCCGTGGCGACGGCTCTTCGCACAGATGGGGGTACCACGCCAATAAGTGGGTACAAACTATTAATTGGAGTTGGCTTCAGGCAGCCTATCACTATTCTTGCTGTCTCGTTGATAGCGACGTCCACATGTTTCGCGTGAGCTGAAGCTGCCCAAACCGGTGCGGCGTATTCCGCAGTGGGCACACAGAGCGCCAAAGCCAAGCTTCTGAGCTTTTTTGGTTGAGCTCCCCATGCTGTGCCTGTGAGTTTTCGCAATATGTTATTACGCGCACTAACTTTGCCTTTAGTATTGATGCAGTGTTGTATGAAGGACAGAGTACGGTCCAGGGTCAGGCCCAGGTATCTCAGCTTCAGACAGTGCTCCAGTCGTTCGCCTCGCCAAAGTATCTCAAACTCCCGTCGTGCTTCTTTGTTTTTCATGTGGAAGGCGCAGACCTGAGTCTTGCTGGGATTCGGCTTTAGGTGGTTTTTCTGGTAATAGATTGCCAGTTCCTCAAGTCCTGGCGACCTTCAACTTCTCCTCCACCTCGGTAAACTTGGTAATGCGAAGTTTAAAATAATTTATGATACACGTGTATGGCAGGCTTTCGTGCACTCATTGCGATTTAAGCTTCGCAACTTTTGCAAAAAAGCCCTTCTTCACACACTTGTATTACTACACTACTATTATCTACTCGCACACCAAAATGAGCACATTAATAAGTAAATTATTGTACGTGAAGGTTGCCATTATTATAACCGTGTGTAAAAGTATAAAAATCGTGGGTTAAAAGCCTAATGTAAAAGAAAGGAGTTTCAGTATTAAACGATTTCCGTTTATTGTTTCTATGGCAACAACTTGCGTCACTAAACAAAAACATAGATGTGGTGAATTAGTAGTTTATGATACAAGTGTGTGAAGAAGGGCTTTTGTGCATGAGTTGCGATGTTTAAATCTAAATCTGAAGTCTAAAATAATGTATGCTACACGTGTGTGGCAGGCTTTTGTGCACTAATTGCGATTTAAACTTCGCAACTTATGCAAAAAAGCCCATCTTCACACACTTGTATTGTCTACACACTACTATAATCTACTCGCACACCAAAATGAGTACATCAATATATAAATTATTGTACGTGAAAGATGCCTTTATTATAACCGTGTGTAAAAGTATACAAATCATGCGCAAAAGTGCAATGTAAATCAAATTTCAGTATTAAGTGATTTCTGTTTATTGTTACTATGGCAACAACTCGCGTCACTAAATAAAAAACATAGATGTAGTGAATTAGTAGTTTGTGATACAAGTGTGTGAAGAATGGCTTTTGTGCATGAGTAGCGAATTTTAAATCGAAATTCGAAGTTTAAAATGATGTACGATACAGGATTTTGTGCACTCATTGTATCGTTGTTCTTTATACACTTATATCCCAATAGTAGTTTATTATACAAGTGTGCGAAGAAAGGCTTTTGAGCATGAGTTGCGAAGATTATAGCACGAACCGAAGGCGAGTCGTTTAATCGCAATGAGTGCAGAAAAGCCTTTCACACACGTGTGCAATATATTATTTTATCTATGAGGCTTTTTAAAATACTGTTGAATCTACTAAGAAATAATTCTTTCTTACCGATAATATTGTAAAAATTGTAGTTTTGACAGACAACATACTTCAAATCACCGACACAATAAGGTTAGAACGTTCAGCGGCTCCGTGGCAAAAATTGCTAACTAATAAAAACGCACAGTGACAGGAACAGTATTTGGCCGTTGTCGATGTATTCTAGGTTACCCTAGATTTATTCTAGATTAGGTTAGAATATATTAGGGCCAGGTAAATCCATACTGAGAGGCTAAGACTTCTGGATTAAAATTAATTTTAAATTTAATATTCATCAGAAAATTTAGTTCGCGACGTCTATGTTTTTTGTTTAGTGACGCAACGTTTAGTAATCGTTTAGTAATAAATTAATTTACGTTTAGTAATCGTTTAATAATGAAACTCCATTTGATTTACATTGGAGTTTAACCCAAGATTTGGATAATTTTACACACGATTATAATAATGACATCTTTTACTTACTATAATGTATTTATTAATGTGTGTGTGAGTAGATAAAAATTGTTAAGCGTTTTCTGATTTAATTTGTTTCATTTTCCTTTTTGCAATTTAGCACGTAACGCATAACAATAAACACCCGCTTGATGCCCCATTTTGTGATTTTTTTCGCGATAATTTAGCGCCCGATAAAATTATCGCATAAAGAGCGAAATCGTAAAAAAAGTCGCATAAAATTCTCGAAAATTATTCCTTTTTACGCAACCCGCTCCTGTTTAGATTCGCGCATACACTTTATAGACCGTATGAATTTTATGAGCTATAAACTCATTAATGTATAGACCGCATGGATCTAACTAAACACGACTACATAGACGAAGAAGTTATTTAAACTTGCAAATAATTTTTGCGAGATTCAATAAGGTTTATGCAAAAAACGCGTTTACAATGTAGATTACATTATGTGCAGCAGGCTGTGCGAAGGTTTAGACTTGGTTTGTTTTTTTATCAGAAGCTAATATATCATCATCATAAAGCTCGGCGGGGGCGAAATGCGAATAAAAAAAAACTATGCAAATTCTGTGCAGAAACGAAGGCAAACTGAATTTTTCTTCGCGAACAAAAAAGGAAGGAAGTAACACGGGATATTTTGCCAAGATTAATCTCTCCCTCCGCCGAATAAAAATATTAAAAAGTATCAGAGTCGGCTTGTAAGAGGGCGAGAGAGAGGAGGGTTACATAATTGTTTTTCTTGACAGATTAGACAAGTAACAATGAAAATATAACCGGTAGGATTTGACAGCTGGTATATAACAGCTGAAAATTTGGCGGTTGTTAATATTAAATTTGACAATTCAAATGTGTAAGTTGTATATTTTATTTGTCAAATGTAGTTGTAATATTGTAATGTGTTGTTGTAATACATAAGATTTCGACAAATAACAAAGAAAAATTGACAGATAAGATTTGACAACTGGAAAATGACAGCTGAAAATTTGACGGTTGTTAATGGAAAATTTGACGTTGTAAGTTGTACATTTTAATTGTCAAATGTTGTTGTAATGTTGTAATGTGTGGTAATGTATAAGACTTCGATAAGCAACAAAGAAAAATTGACGGATAAGATTTAACAGCTTTAACAAGTAACTTTTATTGGTTGTCAATGACGATTAGATTTGACAATTAAGATTTGAAGGTGGAAATTAAACGATTTTCCTGTCAGAATTTAAATTATTTTTTCTTTCCGCGTTTTGGAAAAAATGAATCGTTTACCTGTAAACCTTTCGGGATTTTTTCAGGTGCAGTTTGTTTTCGAGGGCCGGGATGAAAGGGTTTTTTGCGCGTCGCAAATTGCCGGGCCGGGGGTTCGCATAAAGGTTTTTCATTAATCATTCCATTGATTTATCCCCGCTGAATAGAATGTAATTAAAATTAAAGAGGGAAAATATTTACTCGACAATTTATTTTTTTGCAGTTTAAATTGTAAAGTTTTTTTTTGCTAATTCCGTCGATTTACTTGCAATAAAGTTCCACTATTTGACAGTTTCAGTTTGACAGCTTAACCTCGACAATTTAATCTTGACAGTTTAAATTTGACGGATTAAATTTTGACAGTTTAAATTTTGACAAATTACGTTTGACAGTTAATGCATCTCAATTAAGGTTTAACAGACGATATTTAGGTTAGGTTAGTTAGGTTTAGGACGATATTTAACATTTTTTTTGTATCTATTCCGTCCATTTTCGTGGAAAAAAAATCCAAAATTTGACAGTTTAAGTTTGACAGTGTAACTTTTACAGTTTAAGTTTTGACAATATACCTTTTTACGGTTAGTTAAGCGCATGCGTGTCTACCATGTTTAAAAGGCGGGAATTTGAAAGTTTCGGTTATTTAGTTGAGTTAGAAAGTTTCGGTTTTATTTTGTTATTTCCACCGGTCATACATCAAAAATTTCCAGAAAAACGATTGACGTATGCGTCCAAAAAAATTCAACTATGAAAAGGTCTATTAACAAATCCAAATGATTCTTTTCAGGTTGAGAATGCGAGTCAGGGCGAACAAGATTTCGAGGACAACGAGCATTATTTCGACGACGATTTCGATTTCGACGATCAGGTGGACGAGGCGGAAGTGTCGGGACGGCCGGACGCCAAGAAAGTCGAATGCCCGCTCCACACTCTCGCGGAATAACTTCGGCGAGGATCCTCGCCAAAGTTGTTCGAGGCGAGGAACTAGACGGAGGAGGCATCTACACTCTCGCCTTACTTCGCGAGGGCCTCAGTGCCATGACTGACACCGAACAGGTAATAGCTGCTGCTGCAACTATTTGTTTGTATAATATATAGGAAAGGACGAGTAAACACGAGAGTGTAGACGTGATACTCTCCCTTCCTCGTACTCGCGCCTCGTGTCATTTGACTCGGGTAAGAAAAACCGGTTCGTGAAGCGAAGGCGAGGCGAGGAAGCACAAGACGGACCGAGTAACCTGATCACACTCTCGTTCCTCGCTCAACTCCGTGCTACTTCGCGAGAGTGTGGAGCGGGCACAGACTAGGACGCTTTCGCCGACGAGTTCCGCTTCGGCGATTCATTCGACTTCCTCGAGGAGTTTTCGGTCGACATGTGGGAAGTGCCGCATTCCTCAGTTGACGCCGATAAATCGGTAATTGTCAAAATTTAAATTGTCATAATAGATTTTAGTAAAAATGGCAACATTTTATGTGTTATAATTTGACATTAGTAAAACTGTCAAAATTGTGACATTTAAATAACAGATATTTAATTTAATGATATTTAAATGACGTCTACATGTCGAAACGGACAGATTTATGTAAATTTTGTCATTTGACAGATTGTGTAAATATATAATGAGAGACATTAGAAAAGCTATCAAAATTTGGAACGCCAGAAAAGCGGAAGTCCAGGACGAGGACGCTTTCGCTGACGAGTTCCGGTTCGACGATTCGTCCGAGTTCTTTGATGAGTTTTCGGTGGACATGTCGGAAATGCCGCAGTCCTCCGTTGACGCCGATAAATAAATCCGTTATAATCAAAAATTAAATTGTCAATGTCACAATATGACATTAGTAAAAATGGCAAATTTTAAATTCTTAAAATTTGACATTAGTAAAACTGGCCAAATGTTGACAGGATGACGTATATATGCCAAAAAATGACAGAGTAATGAAAATTTCGTCATTTGACAGAATTTTTTAAATATATAGTTTGTGACAGATTTATAGTTTGACATTAGTAAAGCTATCAAACTTTGTGATTAAAACTGTCAAAATTTGACATTAATCAAACTGTCAAAATCCGAAGTTATTTTTTTTTCAGGTTTTTAGGTTTTTCTGGTGGGACGCCTACGAGGACGGCAAAACCAACCTGGCTCCGTCCTACTGTTTAGCGAAACCTTTTCAGAGCAAGAAAAGAAATTTGTCAGCTGCTGTGTCGTCGTCAAAAACATAGAACGAGAACTTTACTAATTACCTCGCCCTCATGGGAATGTCAAAAACTGTCAAAATAACATTACGTAATTTGACACGTCATCAAATTTTACGATCATCGTTTTTTGACATATTTGACTTCTTTTTTCTTCTTTGATTTCGTAAGACTTTGACATGTGTCTAATTTCACATTTTTGAAATTTGCCATATATGACTTTGACATTTGGCATACATGTTTTTAGACATTTAACATTTTGAACATATTTGTCCTAATTTATTTTTGATTTGGAATTGTATGAGGCTTTTGAGCCGACGAAGAAGCCGGTCACGTTCGTGTACGTTTACAACGAGTTCAGTCAAGATATGTCAAACTACGGACAGGTGTCGACGTATAAGTGCAAAAAAGTAGTGAAATATTAAGCTTTCGATCCCCAGGTGCCCAAGGAGAGCTGGTATCTGTTCGTCAAGTATAACGTACGAATGACAGCAATGTCAGTCAGATTTTGAAACTTCTCCAAATCGAAATAATTTCACATCTCAATAGTCAAAATGTGACATTTATAACAACATATCGAAGTGACAGTGATATATAAATTTAATAATTGTCATAGTAATCTCATTTAATAGACCTTTTATAGTCGAAATTCTTTTTGTGTGCATGTGTTAATTTCCGCCATGTTATACGTCAAAAAGTGCCCGAACTTTTTGACGTATAACTTAATATGTGCCTGAAACTTTCATATTCCCGCCTTTCAAAGTTTGCGGATGCGCATGCGCTTAACTAACCGTTAAAAGGTATATATAATTGCAGTTTAAATTGTAAAGATTTTTTTTGCTAATTCCGTCGATTTACTTGCAATAAAGTTCGACTATTTGACAGTTTCAGTTTGACAGCTTAACCTCGACAATTTAATCTTGACAGTTTAAATTTTGAAAAATTACGTTTGTCAGTTAATGCATCTCAATTAAGGTTTAACAGACGATATTTAGGTTAGGTTAGGTTAGGTTTAAGTAACTTTAACGGTTAATGTCTGGCAACTAAAGTTTGACAGATAAGACTAAGCGGTTAAAGTTTGACAGGCAAGGCTTAACAATTAAGATTTGCCAGATATAGTGTAAAGTTAGGTCAGATATGCCAGATATAGTCTACTAGATCGCTAGATTAAAGCATCGCTTTAACTATTTTACAGTATCACACATTAACTTTGACAGTTTAAAATGTGACAGTTTAAGTTTGCCAGATTAAGTTTGACAGGTAATGTTCAGAACTGATGTTTTCAGGTTTGACAGACAAGACTTAACGGTTAAGGTTTGACACGTAAGCATAACAATTAAGATTTGACGGGTAAGTCTAATGCCCGGCATATACACAACGGTCCACATGATAGGTCTACCTGTGCAGGTTTGCCTGCGCAGGTAGACCGGAGCGTGTGTGGGAATATACCTGTGCACGTTCTTGCGTACGGTTGACCTGCGCAGGCAAACCTGCACATGTAACCTGTACGATAGACCGTTGCGTGTATGGCAGGCATAATGCCCGCCATACGCGCTACGGTCTACCGGAGATGTTACATGTGCAGGTTTGCCTGCGCAGGTCAACCGTTCATAAGAAACTGCACAGGTCTAGACCAGCGCAGGTGGACTCCCGATCTCCAGTGAACCGTTGTGTGTATGGGGGGCAGGTTTGACAAGTGTCGGCACCTAGTATGGTTGCGTTTTTGTTTCATATATTTTTTCTTTCGTGTTTTGCTGACAATATGTTTGTATTTTCTTTCTTAACACAGAAGTAAGGAGAGTTGCGGAAAATCAACTAGTGTGTGTTTATCGGTAGTCGTTTGAGACAGACGGTTTTTAACCTAAAAACGTAGATAAAAAAATTCTCTATTTTCTTCAGTTTACGTGTTGTTATTTTACTTTTACTTGTCATATAATGTTATTAAACCATAGAGTTACATACGCTGTTTATATCAATATATTCCTAAAACCAAATTTTAAACGTAACTAGCGACATAAAATTACTTTGGCGTGTCGCGATACAGTTCTGTACAACAAGCATAACATGAATTCAGTTTAAGGTTAATCTGTGCTATAAGATATGACATGTATAGGCAACCCACCGTACGCATTGTGCGCATTGGTGGGTTTTCTAACGGAAATTGACATAAAACCTCCAGTGGCGTGTAAATCGTTGGATACGCATTATTATTTAAGGTGACGACGACCTATTCATATAACAAGTTTATTATTAATTTACAAATCTATTTAAGGATAAACGAAACATAACGCATTATTTAAGGTTAGTACGAAGAATTTATTTGACAAGTTGAAACTTATTAGACTCTTGGTTTAACCCCGGTTAGATTAGGTTGCCCGCCACGAAGCGGGCAGATAAATTAAGACAATATACGCGCGTCAGCGCGTACTCTCGATTCAATATAGGACAAAGTGGCAAGGGCCGTTGGTTTAACGCTGGTTAGATTAGGTTGCCCGCCACGATGCGGGAAGATAAATCAAGACAAAATACGCGCGGCAGCGCGAACTCTCGATCCAATATAGGACAAAGTGGCAAGGACCGTTGGTTTTACCTTAAGTTAACCCTTTTTTTACCTTAGTTTTACCTGTTTTACCTTAGTTAGATTAAGTTGTCCGCCGCGAAGCGGGAAGATAAATCAAGACAAAATACGCGCGGCAGCGCGAACTCTCGATCCAATATAGGACAAAGTGGCAAGGTCCGTTGGTTTTACCTTGGTTAGATTAAGTTGTCCTCCGCGAAGCGGGAAGATAAATCAAGTCAACATACGCGCGGCAGCGCGAACTCTCGATTCAATATAGGACAAAGTGGCAAGGACCGTTGGTTTTACCTTGGTTAGATTAGGTTGTCCGCCGCGAAGCGAGAAGATAAATCAAGACAACATACGCGCGGCAGCGCGAACTCTCGATCCAATATAGGACAAAGTGGGTTTTACTTTGGTTAGATTAGGTTGCCTACCGCGAGGCGGGAAGATAAATCAAGTCAACATACGCGCGGTAGCGCGAACTCTCGATTCAATATAGGACAAAGTGGCAAGGACCGTTTTACCTTGGTTAGATTAGGTTGTCCGCCGCGAAGCGAGAAGATAAATCAAGACAACATACGCGCGGCAGCGCGAACTCTCGATCCAATATAGGACAAAGTGGGTTTTACTTTGGTTAGATTAGGTTGCCTACCGCGAGGCGGGAAGATAAATTATGACAACATACGCGCGGCAGCGCGAACTCTCGGTCCAATATAGGACAAAGTGGCAAGGGCCGTTGGTTTTACCTTGGTTAGATTAGGCTGTCCGCAGCGAAGCGAGAAGATAAATCAAGACAACATACGCGCGGCAGCGCGAACTCTCGATCCAATATAGGACAAAGTGGGTTTTACTTTGGTTAGATTAGGTTGCCTACCGCGAGGCGGGAAGATAAATTAAGACAACATACGCGCGGCGGCGCGAACTCTCGATCCAATATAGGACAAAGTGGCAAGGACCGTTGGTTTTACTTTGGTTAGATTAGGTTGCCTACCGCGAGGCGGGTACATAAATCAAGACAACATACGCGCGGCAGCGCGAACTCTCTATCCAATATAGGACAAAGTGGCAAGGACCGATGGTTTTACCTTGGTTAGATTAGGTTGCCTACCGCGAAGCTGGAAGATAAATCAAGACAACATACGAGCGGCAGCGTGAACTCTTGATTCAATATAGGACAAAGTGGCAAGGACCGTTGGTTTTACCTTGGTTAGATTAGGTTGTCCGCCGCGAAGCGGGAAGAAAAATCAAGACAACAAACGCGCGAACTCTCGATCCAATATAGCACAAAGTGGCAAGGACCGTTAATTTTACCTTGGTTAGATTAGGTTGCCTTCCGCGAGACGGGAAGATAAATCAAGACAACATACGCGCGGCAGCGCGAACTCTCGATTCAATATAGGGCAAAGTGGCAAGGGCCGTTGGTTTAACTCTGGTTAGATTAGGTTGCCCGCCGCGAAGCGGGAAGGTAAATCAAGACAACATACGCGCCGCAGCGCGAACTCGCGATCCAATATAGGACAAAGTGGCAAGGACCGTTGGTTTTACCTTGGTTAGATTAGGTTGTCCGCCGCGAAGCGGGAAGGTAAATCAAGACAACATACGCGCGCTAGCACGAACTCTCGATTCAATATAGTACAAAGTGGCAAGGAACGTTGGTTTTACCTTGGTTGGATTAGGTAGCCTAAAAAAATAGCCGAAAATAAATCAAGAGAACATACGCGCGGCAGCGCAAACTCTCGATTCAATATAGGACAAAGCGGCAAGAACCGTTGGTTTAACTCCGGTTCGGTTAGAGTAGTTGGGGTTTATTATCATTTTAAAGAATTTTTATATACCCCCTTCAAATTTATTTTCCCTTAGCCTTTGTGTTTTGCCCCCAATGCGTGTGCGCATAATGCGTACGGTGGGTTGCCTATACATGTCATGTCTTATAGCACAGATTAACCCAGGTTAAGTTTGACAGAGTAAGTTAGACAGTTACTGTTTGACAACTAAGGTTTGACCGATAACATGAGCGTAACCAGGGTGGTTCTGGGGGTTCAATCAACCCCCCCCCCCCCAAAATATGCAAAATATAACATAAATATTATATTAAAATCAGTAGGGAGGTGTAGAGAGGACTATCTTCAAGAGAGCATGGTAGATGTGGAGTCTAGGAACCCTTGTGTAACTTGTGACCTTTTTACGGTTAGTTAAGCGCATGCGCATTCACCAAGTTTCAAAGGCGTAAAGTGAAGAAGAATATGAAAGTTTCGGGCATATATTGAGTTATACGTCAAAAACTTCGGGCAATTTTTGACGTATAACTTGGCAGAAATTGATACATGCGCACAAAAAAATTTCAACTATGAAATGGTCTAATGAGATTTGACCGATTAGTCTAATAGGTTTGATAAGCATCGCTTTAACAATTTGACAACATAAGTTTGGCAGATTAAGTTTGACACTGCAACCTTGACAGTTTATGTTTGACATTAATTTCACAACTAAGGCTTGAGAGACTTAACGGTGAGTTAAGGTGAGACTAAGGTGAAGATTTAACGGTTAAAGTTTGACAGCCAAGGCATAACAATTAAAAACGACAGTATCGACAGATTAAGTTTGACAGTTTAAGTTGACAAATAATGTTTAATGACAAATAATGTTTAATGATAGACAAGACATAGCTATTAGAGTTTGACACGCAAGCTTAACAATTAAGATTTCATGGGTAAAAAGTGGACAGAATTAGCAAATCAAATTCTAGTTTGACATTGGCACAAAAATGTCACATTTTAAAACGACCAAAATAGATTTTCACATGTAAAATGCTGCCTAGACCGAACAAGTCCTATAAAACGCACCGAAAAAACCCAAAAAGTGCTCCAGAACTTCCTCAACTAACCTCAAAATAAATTCAATTTACCCTCCAAGGTGGATTTAAAATGTTTGGTCGATGCAAAACGAGACAAATCATCAATTACAGCAGAAACGCGTACGCACAGAACGCTTGGCTTAAAACTGTTGCAGAATGAGAGGATCCATGGGTTACAGAGTGTATGGTTTGTATTTAACGATAAATTTATCGATTGTATATCAAATCGGGATGGTCCCGTCACTTATCTTCAGGCTGAAACTGTCTCAGACCCGCTCCTTGGAACGTCCTTCCGTCGCCTATTTGAGGGAGGAAATAGGAAGAAATAATATGAGCAGGGAAATACAAAGATGGAATCCTTAAAACCAAATTGTTCTGGATGGGAGAAATGCCGATGCTGCCTATAAGCGGTGAACGAACCACCCGATAAGGATTGACTTCAAATTAACTACCAAACGCGAGCGTGGCCAACATGTTGGCTGGGGTCAGATGCACGAAAATGTCGCGGACTCGCCGAGCTCTCAAAACACACTGCAGGATATCTCATACCTCGGCGTGATTTTTTGATAATTTATTAAACCCACATTTCCCAAATTGATACCATAGATGGGGGTCTCAATGATTTTACGCACACGCCCATCTATGGTATTAATTTGGGGAGTGAGGGGCTCACGAGACCTCTAAGGCAGTCATACCCACTAAAACCATCTCCTCTTTATTTCTCTCCTGTAGTGTTCCGCCTTTCAGCCTTACGTACTACAGGTTCGGTCTTTATATATCCTCATCTCAGGTTTCACCTCTTTCTCTGCTCTGTTCTTCTAGTTCATCTTTTGCCTTTTTCCTCATCACTTCTTCTACAAAATTCTTCACAGTTTCTCAGCTGTCATTGTGCGCGATCATTTCTTCTATTATACTTTCCGGGGACATGTCTGCCGCAAGTAGTATCTGTCCCTTTCGTTATACCAATTCCTACAATGGAATATTGTGTGTTCTGGAGTATCATCTACTTGTTCTGTACAGTATCGGCATTGTGCACTCCCCGTCTTTCGTCTTTCTAATTCTCTTGGTGTCGGAGCTGAAGACTCCGTGTCCAGTAACATCCCAAGACACCTCCGTGTCTTGATGTCCGGTATCATCCTGTGGGACCTTCCGGCTTTAGCGAGGTCCCATTCTTTCTGCCACTTCTGGTAAGTCATTTCCCTCTGTTCCTTCCGGTCTGTTATTGTTATTATTATGTGTAGGTCACATACGAGGCTTGCCACAACGAGCACAGCATATGCAGCTGTGCTGTATGCACTGTATACTCTCAAGGCCATTAATCTTTGAGTGGACGTGATTTTACTTCTTTGAGTGGACGTGACTAATAGCGGAGCCCCGTACATCACTATCGACTCCATTACCATCGCTAGCAGCTTCCTTTTCTGTTGTCCTGGACCTCAAATATGAGGCAGAATGCTGCCTAGGGCCTTTCGACTTCTCGCACGCATAGTGAATAAGCACATTGTGTGGATGTGGAAAAACGTCCAAACGCTGAAATTTTATTTTGTTATTATGTGTCATTCTGGTATGTACTCAATAAGTCTATGGTTAGGAAAGCATCGTTTTAATAGAGATTAAGTTTTACAGTTTAAGTTTGAAAGATTAATTTAGACAGTTTAAGTTTGACAGATTGAGTTTGATAGTTGTTTCACAACTCATGTTTGACAGACAAAACTTAACAGTTAAGGTTTGACAGGCAAGGCGTAACAATTAAAATTTGACGCATAAGTCAAAAATTAAGTCATCTTCTTGACAGTTCTTCATACAGGCATTTGAAAGTTATTCTTTGACGTTCAAGATATTGATTATTAAACCTGGATTATCAAGAAATGCCAATAAATCTTGTTTAAAGTTATCCATTCAAACATTTGACAGTTATTTTTTGACAAGCAAGACTTTGATTTTTAAATCTCGACTAAGAAGAAAAGTCATTTAAATCTTGTTGACAGTTATTCATTCAAACATTTGACAGTTATTCTTTGACAATCAAGACGTTGATTATTAAACCTCGACTAACAAGAAAAGTCAATGAAATCTTGTTGACAGTTATTCATTCAAGCATTTGACAGTTATTCTTTGACATTCAAGTCAAGCGACAATTTGAAATTTATAAAATAAAGTTTTGTTTGACAACTTGTGATTTATGATTGGCAGTGTAAATTGACAGTTCGCAAATGACGTTTACGTTTGTAGACAGTTTTGACACGTGCCATGCGTCCACGGCCGCCTAGGATATCCGAACACAGACGGCGTTCGAAGTAGAATGCGAGCGTCGGGACACCGGGCGTCGATACATCATCGACGGGTCATTTGTATCTCCGGAATTATTGATGGTGACACGTATTAAGCTCCCCCGCTCGCCCCGCGCCGCTGTCGGGAATTATTTTTTATCGGAATTTAATAACAAACACGTCAGAGGGGAGAATGATAGCGGGAAAAATTACGACGAAGAATCGAAGATTTATCTCTTTTCGCTCGATGAAATGGGAGATTTATACGCTGTTTGCTTAGTAAACTGTGTCTGGATTACGCCCAATTGATAGTTGCCCGGGACACGATAAAAATAAACTGAAAAGATTAACGATCTGTCAAAATTTTGACAGTTTTAATAGTCAAGGCTAGGCAACAATCAAAATTTATGTATCAAACTTCAATTGTCAAATTTAATAGTATGACAACCTTGTCTACTTGACAGCTAACTTTTTGATTAGGTGTGATGAAACAATTGTCATATATATAATCTTGGCATCATATACTGTTAAGTATTGAGGTTAGGTTAGGTTAGGTTAGTACAATTGTTATAATGTTTACTTTTTGTTTAGTAAACCAATACAAAGTTAAAGCTGTGATGAAACAAATACAGTTTGACAATCGAGAAACAATCAACTTATCATCTTGACAGATAACATTTTGACAAGCATTTGAAAACTTCTTGAAGTTAGAAACACACGCGATCGGACAATTAGTGGCAATCAAGTTTCGGATCTTCTCGCCGTCGTTGGCAGGGTGACGAGGGAGGAATCCGAGACGGTTTCGCTCCCGCCCGGAGTAATTAAACTGCGCCATCTGTCGGAGGGCGACGTCGGCCGCGACGGTAAACACGTCTGCCGTGTCCGGATGTCCCGGCGCAATTACTTCCGGGTGCGCGAAGACGATCCCATCCGTTCCGCTTCAATTACGTTCATTTGCAAAAATAAAACAAGAGACGTCAAGTGGCGAGTCATTTCGCAAGATGAATTCCGTGTTTGAAATCCGCAAACATAATTGTCAGAAGACTATAAAAAAGATTAACTCACAAGCCACTCATCAAACCATAACTGTCAAACGGTAACTGTCAATCCATAACTATCACACCATAACTGTCAAACAATATCTGTCAAACCATAACTGTCAAAGCGTAACTGTCAAAAAAGTTCCAAAATCAAGAACAATATCTAGTTTTGTAAAGGAAACTTTTCAAATTATAACTGTCAGACTTTAACTGTCAAACCATATCTGTCACACGGTAACTGTCAAGCCATAACTATCAAAACATAACTGTCAAACAATAACTGTCAAACAATAACTGTCAAACCATAGTTGTCAAACCATAACTGTCAAAACGTAACTGCCAAAAAAGACATTAAAGTTCCAAAATCAAGAACAAAAACTACTTTTGTAAAGGAGACTTTGATGACTAAAAACTGAATTATTTATGGTTACAAAATAAGTACTACTATATAGATTAAGTCTTTATCTGTAACATAGTCGAAACGAATTCTGTCTCCTCCAACTAGATATACTGAAATTGAAATTTAATCAGGAGATGCTGTAAAATCAAGAATAAGACCAAGTTGCGTTTGATGACCAATAATCTGATAACAAAATTATCTACAGAGACAAGTTTAGTTTTACTTGATAGATTAAAGATCGATTCTCATATGCGCGATACTCAGCTACGCGACGAGGTGCGACATCTCCTGTCAAATAATGATTACATTGTTTTAAATCGGCACGTCCCCTAGCTGTGGCGTAGCCATAGTGAGAACTTGTCCATTTAAAACAATGTAATCATTAGTTGACAGGCGATGTCGCGTGACGTCGCGTAGCTGAGTGTCGCGTAAATGAGAATTGGCCTTCAAATGGTCACGTCGCGTAGCTATAGTGAGAACGTGCTCAATTAAAACAATGTAATCATTATTTGTCGGGCGATGTCGCGTAGCTGAGTGTCGCGTAAATGAGAATTGGCCTTCAAATGGGAAAGTCGCTTAGCCATAGTGAGAACGTGCCTATTTAAAACAATGTAATCATTATTTGACAGGCGATGTCGCGTGACGTCGCGTATATGAGAATTAGCCTTAAGTCTTTCGCAGTAATTCAGATGAAAATAATTATATCTCGTCCAGCCATTTAGAGGAGCTGCTAGTGAGCCAAAGCAGTTATTAGTTTTTGCCAAACTGACGTGGATAATTAGCGACAAATCAATCACGCGATTTATCAACAAATCGTACGCGAAACCCGATTCCGGATGATCGTAGCAAAAGAACGATGACGCGAAAACTTCTGCAAAGAAGCTCTTCGGTGGGAATTTTATCTAATCTAGCCACTCACCGTGTCCTCCGCTGATCGCTCGCGTCTGGACGTCCACCTATTAATAATGTGGTACCAGTAAGGGAGAGAACGAAACCAGGACGGGATTTCATGAAAGGATCCTTTACCACCGATTTGCATCCGTTTTCAGCAAGTTATAGCTTGATAGGTCAAGCTTGAAGAGGTCGATACGCAAAGGCCCAGTCCTTGACGACGAAATTTTCGTTGGTAAAAACCACTCCGGCGATCAAGAGCAATATCATCAGCAAAACCTACTATCTCAACAATTGTTGGACCCATTACTGGGCCCTGTGGAACACTTCTCGATGTACAACGATACACAACGTGTTCCAGGCAGATCTGGCGAAATTTCTGGGGGAAGGAGGATCCACGCGCGTGGGAAGGAGGATCCACGCGCGTGTCTCCAATCAACCAAATACGTCATTTTCAAGCCCGGAGCTACGCCAGAAGTCAGCACATCCCGGCCTATCATCTCCAACCACCAAAGATACAATTCGGCCTGAACAGAAACAATTGAATTTTAACAAGGCAAACAATTGTAATAACAATCAAGGACTCGAACGTGAAACAGAGATAGTTTCTCAGGAACAATTGAAGACATCTTTTTCCAAAAACAATTGAAGAAAACGTGTTCCGAAAACAATTGAGAAATGTTGTTTCGGAAACAATCGAAGCAATGTTGTTCCAAAAACAATGGATGAACTGATGTTCCAAAAACAACTGGATGCAGGCTGTTCCAAAAACAATTGAATGAATGTTGTTCCGAAAACAATTAAAGAAAGGCTATTTCTGGTACAATCAAAGGGATGTTGTTGCATACACCATTGAAGAAATGTTGTTGCAGAAACAATTGCAGCAAAGTTGTTCCAAAATCAATTGAAGGAATGCTGTTTTAAAACAATTGAAGAAATTTTGTTTGAAGATAGGAATAACCGCGTAAGTGGTAAGGTCCCTGGTTTAGACGAGCTGCCACCAGAAGCCATTAAAATAGCTGCCAACAGACGCCTTGAAATATATTGGGAAACTTCCCAAACATCTATAAGAGAGCTAAGCTTGTCCTAATTAGAAAAGGGGATAAGCCCATAGAAAACCCATCGTCATATCGACCATTGTGACCGATGTTGCAGGGAAACTGCTGGAACAGTTAGTGCTACAAAGGATTAAGAGCTCGATCAAGGGGAAAACCTCTCCGAAAAACATCATGGATCCAGGGAGGGTGCTATAATGCGAATCCTGGACGTTGTGTAGAAAGCCTTAGCTGGTACGAGGGCAACAAGGAAGATATTGTGCTAATTTTTTTTGTGGGGGTCGTTTGGCTGCACTGCGACCAACTTGATCTATTGTGCTTGACCCCACTACAATTACTCTCCCAGGAATTCAACATCGTGAACGAATTCTAAGATATTCTTGAGAGGCTTGCTACTCAGCTACAAGGTGGTCATTCTTGCGACCCAGAAGTGAGCAAGCCTTATGTGTGCTACACATGCTACACATGTGCACATTATGTGTTCAGCGGTTTGTTCCTCTGATTCATATAATCTACAGGCAACTGCCTCTACTTTTCCAATTTTGTATAGGTCATATCTCACCGGACAATGTTCTGTGAGTATGCCTACTAAAATTCGAATTTATTCTAGAGAAGCTTAGCATCTGCTGCGTTTTAGCGACAGAATAGTGTATGAGCATTTTAGCTTGCCTTTGTCCTGGCGTGTTCTTCCAGTAGGTTTGCTTTAGCTCTTCTTTTCATTTCTTAGCCCCCTGCCTTAAGTGGGCTTTTGTAAGCCTACAAGTTGGCTCCGGGGCCAAGAAGGGAGCGTCGGCCCCGCTTTTGGAGAGTGCGTCGGCCATTTCATTCCCAAATATGCCCTAGTGACCCGGTGACCACATTAGCGTGAGTCTGTTACCTTTCACCAGTTGCTTCAGGGTTTGTTTACAGTTCCAGGTTAACTTGGAATTAAAGTTTTGGGCTTTTAAATTCTCCTTATGTTTTATTTTCATGTGTGTCTGAATAGGCGATGCACACCTTAGTCTCAGAGCACTTGGGAGACTTTCTCTTTCTACCTCTTTGTGCAGTGGGAGTAGGTCCAACAAAACTTCCATTGCTGTGGTTGGAGTAGATTGCATCGCTCCTGTTATATCCAAGCACGCGAGCCGTTGAAGCTTTTGTAGCATGCTTTGGGACTTTTGTTCCTTTGTTTTGTACCATTCGAGTGAACCGTAGGTGATAATCGGTCTTACCACTGCTGTCTAAGACCATAGGACCATTTTGCGTTTTAGTCCCCATGTTTTCCCAAAAAGCTTACGGCAGATCCAAAAGGCCGCTGTGGCTTTTGAGAACATTTTGTTCAGATGCGAGTTCCAAGTGAGTTACTTATCCGAGGTTACCCCTAGATATTTCACCTGCTCGGAGAACTCTAACGTCTGACCATCAATGCTCGGAGCTTTCAAGTTCAGCTTCCTTTTTCCAGTAAAGGGGACCATTATTGTTTTGTTCGGGTTGACTTTCTTGCTCCAACAGTTTATGATGAAGTGCACTCTGTGCAAGGTGCATAAATGTGCTACCAAACTTACCCTTTATTATGATAGCAACATCGTCTGCATAAGCAACCGCCTTATACCAGTTCTTTGTTAACAAATCTAGGAGATCATCAACGACCAGGCACCACAGCAGAGGCGATAACACACCCCCTTGTGGGCAACCTCTCTCTGTGGTTAACGTCCTCGTTGATCCCCCCAGTGCGGCGGTAATTTTAGGATTGGTCAACATGTTTTGAATCCACTCAATGATAGGGTCTTCGATCCCTTTGTTGGTGGCTAGTGCGCTCATTACTTTAGACGTAAAGAATACTTTCAGTACAGCAGCATGGGAAGATATTATGAATGAGGCTGGTGAGAGAGGCTTCCCTATACCAGCTGAGTCTAGTGCGCAGTTATCTACATGATCGTAAGACCATAATCGAAGCAGTGCAAGTCGTGGAGCGAGATGTGCACAGGGGTGTTCCACAGGGTTCAGTAATGGGTCCTACACTGTGGATTATCTTGTGTCCTGCGCCGTCGGTTCACCGCTCGCGGTGTTCAAGTCCTACCGGTAAACTTAGTACTTTTGCGAGATCGGGCGATTCAACCTGCAATCCCATCGAGGTTCTCTTTTTGCTTTACTTTGAATAAATTTGAGTGCTTAAAGCAGGCTAGAATTTTGCCTGAATGCTGTGTGCATGGAATAATGGAATAGGACCTTGGTTCTAATTTGTTCGCTTTTGGAACTCCCGAGGTAATGATTAATAGGAAAGGACGGGGGCATTCGTTAGAGGTGAAATTCTTGGATCGTCGCAAGATGGATTAAAGCGAAAGCATTTGCCAAGAACGCTTTCATTGGCCAAGAACGAAAGTTACAGGTCCAAAGGCGATCAGATACCGTTCTAGTTCTAACTATAAACGATGGAACATGGTTGTTGATAGCCTTGTGTCACTAAATAATAAAGGATTTTACACCCAAGGCTATGCGGATGACATATTCATTCTCATCAGGGGTAAATTTCCTTCTATAATAGCAGTGCTTATGCAAGAAGCACTAAACAAGGTGGAGAGTCGGTGCAGGGGGGTCGACCTTCGCGTAAATCCCCAAAAATCTACTCTAGTACCATTCACTAGAATGAGAAAAACGGATGGGCTAAAACCCCCAATTTTCTATAACAAACATCTTAAGGTGAGTAATAAAGTCAAGTATCTAGGTGTAATCCTGAATGCCAAACTGACTTGGAATCGACACCTAAAGAAAGCTACCAACAAGTGTAAAATGGCACTTATGATGACCAAAAGAACACTTGGAAAATCATGGGGACTGAAACCATGCATGATATAATGGCTACACAATGGCAGTTAAACCCATTCCGATATATGGCTCCACAGTATGGTGGACCAAAGTGAAGCAAAAACAGGCCATCAAAGAACTCTCCTATGTTCAAAGACTGGCCTGTTTAGCAATTACGGGAACGATGAAAACCGCCCCAACTGCGGCTCTGGAGGTGATCCTAGGCCTTCCTCCCCTGGATATCTTTATCATGGGCGAGGCAAGGATGGGAGCTTTCAGATGCATATGCAACGGCACATGGGAATCTCTGGGGACGTCAGGACTTACCATGATAACGAATGTCATATCAGAACCGTACCTCAATATAGAGGGGGATTCGTTGCCTAAAAGGCTGTCATTCGATCTACCCTTCGAAACACATCTACGATGGACAGAAGGCAATCAAATAACCACTTGCCGAGGAAGACTGGACTGATATACAGACGGCTCCAAGAAGGAGCCGTCTGGTATCGTCTGGAGGCAAGTAAAAGTGGTATTTATACAAAAAGCCGGGCGTCTAGATTACACCCAGGCCAAAGCGTATAGACCAATAAGTCAAAATTCCTTTCTATTGAAGACGTTATAAAAACTGGTTGAAAAGCATCTGAGGGAGACCTGCCTTTTCGACAGGCCCCTACACTCTAATCAGCATGCCTATCAACCAGGAAAATCATGTGAATCTGCGCTACACCAATTAGTGGTTAGAATAGATAACACACTAGAAAACAAGGAATTGGCGCTTGGTGTCTTCTTTGATATCGAAGGTGCGTTTGGCAACACCTCCTTCGACAGTATAGCCAATGCAGCCCGCAGCCATGGTGCAAATAAAATATCAATCAGATGGATTAAGTCCCTGCTACAGGGTAGAAATGTTAAGGCTACAGTAGCAGGTGACACAATGGGGGTGGCTGTCATCAAGGGGTGTCCTCAGGGTGGGGTCCTATCTCCACTGCTTTGGGACATGGTTCTTGATAGCCTGCTTGTGTCACTAAATAATAAAGTGATTTAAACTTGCACCCAAGGCTATGCGGATGACATAGTCATTCTCATCAGGGGTAAATTTCCCTCTATAATAGCTGCGCTTATGCAAGAAGCACTGAACGAGGTGGAGAGTTGGTGCAGGGGGTTCGACCTTCGGGTCAATCCCCAAAAATCCACTCTAGTACTATTCACTAGAACGAGAAAAACGGATGGGCTAAAGCCCCAAATTTTCTATAACGAGCATCTAAAGGTGAGTGATGAAGTCAAGTATCTAGGTGTAATCCTGGATGCCGAACTGACTTGGAATTAACACCTAAAGGAAGATACCAACAAGTGTAAAATGGCACTGATGATGACCAAAAGGACACTTGGAAAATCATGGGGACTGAAACCAAGCATGGTATACTGGCTATATACTATGGTAGTTCGACCCATTCTGACATATGGCTCCACAGTATGGTGGACCAAAATGAAGCAAAAACAGGCCATCAGAGAACTCTCCTGTGATCAAAGACTGGTCTGTGTAGCAATTACAGAAGCGATAAAAAAAGCCCCAACTGCGGCTCTGGAGGTGATCCTAAGCCTTCCTCCACTGGATATCTTTATCATGGGCGAGGCGAGGATGGGAGCTTTCAGATACATATGCAATGGCACATGGGAATCTCTGGCAAGGTCAGAACACACCATTATAACTAATGTCGTATCAGAATCATACCTCAATATAGAGAAGGATTCGATGCCCAAAAGGCTGTTATGCGATCTACCCTTTAAAATACGTCTACGATAGACAGAAGGTAATCAAATAACCACTTGCCAATGAGGACTGGATTGGTATACAGACGGCTCCAAGAAGTACTGGCGCAGCAATCTATCGACTGTCCCTGGGGTGCAGCCTATCTGTACCCCTGGGGACACATGCCACAGTATTCCAAGCCGAAATACACGCTATCATGGTCTGTGCCCGTGAAAATTTGAGAATGGACTACAAAAGTAGAAACATCCGCATTTTCACGGACAGTCAGGCTGCGATTAATGCTCTAGCGTGTTACGAAATCAAATCTAAGACAGTTTGGGACTGTATTCAGGACCTAAAAGCCCTGGCAAAGCATAACCAGGTCACACTCGCTTGGGTGCCTAGCCACACAGGACTGGTGGGTAACGAAATGGCGGATAAGCTAGCAAAAGATGGAGCCTGCAAGCCAAACATCATTGCTGAAAGCGGAGCCTACATTACAAAGACAAAGACCCGAAATAAAATCTGTAAATGGGTAGCAACTAAGCACCGTCTACAGTGGGTCAATTTGAATGGTCTGACACAACAGCAAACGAATGTTAGCAAACCTATCGGAAACTCTAACTGCTGAAATCCTGCAACTGCCAAGGAAGCAGATCGCAATTGTGGTAGGCCTACTTACAGGACACTGCCCTCTACGAGAACACCTGCATAAAATGGGTATCTGGAAGGATGAACCTTTATGCTGGTTATGTTATGAGGAGGACGAAACCGCCGCCCATATAATCTTCCACTGTGAAGTAATTGCACGTAGGAGACACAAACTTGATATTACAGCTGAGAGAGTCCCCGTGAAAAATATGGCACATAGAATCCTGGACCTAATAGAGGAACTTGATCTATTTGCATGAACGAAACAATGTAGGGAAATACAATAGACCAATGGGCCGCAGTGTTTTAAGGGCTAACCCCCCTGGACTTTTTTAGAGGAAAAAAATCTATAAACGATACCAACCAGCGATTCGCCGATGTTCCTGCGATTACACGGCGGGCAGCTTCCGGGAAACCGAAGCTTTTGGGTTCCGGGGGAAGTACGGTTGCAAAGCTGAAACTTAAAGGAATTGATAGAAGGACACCATCAGGAGTGAAGACACATTGGTATAGACGGAAACGAAGAAGCCGATCACCTAGCAAACAAGGGATCCAGTAATCGCTTAAGGCGGGGAAAAGGGGGTAGGTGGTTTTAGTGGGTAAACTGTCTCTGGAAGAGAAGGAGTCCTACACTACCTTCCTCCAAAAAAAATGCCGGGATCTATTAACCAGAAGAGAACAAAAGCTTGCCTGAAACTAAACAGGAATAAGCTTAGAATTCTGACAAGAGTCCTGAGGGGACACTGCAGACTTAAGAAACACCTCAAGACCCTAGGTCTAGAGGAAGATGTCAGATGCAGATTATGTGGTTCAGCAGAGGAAACCCCCATACATATGTTCAAAGACTGCGCATCACTGCTCCGTAAGAGACAAATGTATCTTCGGGCTCACTGCTTGAACACAGAGGAGTTGCGTCCTTGAACTAGATGGGGCGCTCAAAATGGGTAAGTATACAAACGTTTAGAGGAAGAGGGTGGGCTACAATAGATCTACAAAGGTCGCAGTACAAGTCGCCACCACCAAAACTACTATCTAAATTCTACAGGAGTGGAGCCTGCGGCTTAATTTGACTCAACACGGGAAACCTCATCAGGCCCGGACACTTGTGGGATTAACGGATTGAGCGATCTTTCTTAATTTAATGGGTGGTAGTGCATGGCCGTTCTTAGTTGGTGGAGCGTTTTGTCTGGTTAATTCCTACAACGAACGAGACGCTGGCCTATTAACTAGGCGTACTATCGACATCCCAAAGGTCCGCTAAGTACCATTAATTCTTCTCCGAGGGACAGGCGGCTTCTCTGCACGAGATTGAGCAATAACAGGTCTGTGATGCCCTTAGATGTTCTGGGCCGCACGCACGCTACACTGAAGAAATCTGCCTGTCTTTCCTCCTGGGTAACCCGTTGAAACTCCTTCGTGCTTGGGATTAGGACTTGCAATTGTTCCCCATGAACGAGGAATTCCCAGTAAGTGCGCTAGTCATAAGCTAGTGTTGATTACGTCCCTGCCTTTTGTACACACCGCCAATTACTCCGTCGCTACTACCAATTGAAGGAGAGGATGATAGATTGAAGAAATTTAACGGAGACGTTCCAGCGTCGCCGATGTACTGAGAAGATGACCAAACTTGATCATTTAAAGGAAGTAAAAGTCGTAACAAGGTTGAACCTGCGGAAGGATCATTAACGTTTGAGCCTAGGCCGATTAGAAATTAAGCCAATTAGAAGGTCTGCGAGAAGAATTCAAGGAAAAAGTGTTAAGGGACCTGAGATTATCGGCGGACGTACAGGAGTGGTGGAGTTTCAATGGCAGTGTTTTAAAGAAAGTTGGTGAAGACGTGCTAGGTGTAAGATTGGGAAAGGGAACGCCAGAAGATAAGGAGGCATGGTGGTGGAATGAAGAGTTCCAAAAAGAGGTAAAAGTGAAGAAAGATGGTAAGAAACAATGATAAGAAAAACTGAAGCAGTGGAGGAGGTATATGAAAAGCTAGAGAGAAACCAGGATGACCGAGAACTCATAAGAATTGCAAAAGCTAGAGATAGAGCGTCCAAGGACGTAACATCAATGAAGTATATGCAGGATGAGTCAGGTGCAGTGCTACTCGATCAAAAGAAAATACTGGAAAGATAGCTGGAGTACTTTAAAAGACTATTGATTGAAGAAGATCTGAGAGAAAAGTACACGAGAATGGAGAGCTAAACGAAGGAGTGACCCAAGCATTAAGTAGGGAAGAAGTAGAATATGCGCTAAAGAAAATGAAAAATAGGAAGGCAATAGGTCCAGACCAAATTCCAACAGAAGCCTGGAGAAGCTTGGGAGGCCGGGGTATTGATATCCTTTGGGATTTAATGAAGAAGATTTGGAACGGAAAAACAATGCCACATGCGTCTCCACGCAAGTAGTATTATTGTCCCCATATACAAAGGGAAAGATGTTATCCAAAATTGTGGCAATTATAGGGGTATAAAGCTGATGTTGAATTTATGCCAGGAAGGGGAACAACTGATGCAATGTTTGCACTAATGCAACTGATTGAGACACACGGGAGGTGCAGGTTTATCTAGATATGTTCTTCATTGATCTGGATAAGGCATATGATGGAGTGCCCATTCAAGAGAAATGGAGATGTTTGAGAAGTAAAGGTGTAGCAGAAAAGTATGTGAGGCTGGTGAAAGAAATTTACGAAGGTGTGATGACAGTGTAGTTATAAGTTACGAGCAGTGTAGGTATAATAACGGAATTTCCTGTGAGAGTAGGGCTACACCAGGGATCTGCTCTCAGCCCATATATCTTTGCGCTGGTAATGGGTGTGCTGGTCAAGTATATGAGGGAAGCAGGGCCATGGAACATGATGTTCACCGACGACGTTGAACTCTGTAAACTGACCTGAGAGAAACTTCGAGTGAGGATTGAAGAGTGGAGGAAAGCTCTAGAAGAAAGGGGAATGAGAATCAGCAGCGTTAAAACTGAATGTGTATGAAGGAAGCTCAAGATCTATGTATTAGCCTGCAGGAAGAAGAACTGCCACTGACTTTAACAGGAAGTTTAAATATCTGGGGTCATATATTCAAAGTGATTGAGGGCTGGAGTCTGAAATACAATACAGGGTAAATAGTGGATAGATGAAGAAATTGCGTGGAATACTGTGTGACGAGAAGATCAGATGCAGGAGGAAAGGAAAGCTCTACAAATATGTGGTGAGGCCGGCTATGCTCTAAAGTGCGGAAACTTGGCCGATTGACCGATAGACAAAAGCACATGAGATAAATATGAAAGTGACAGAAATGAGAATATTGAGGTGCATGAGCGGGATAAAAAGAAAGGATAGAATAAGGAACGATCACATCAGAGGAGCAATGAAAGCGGGACGCATAAGAAAGAAGATCCAAGAAAGCAGGCTAAGTGGTTTAGACATGTACATTGGACAAACCACTTAGCCCATTTCTAATGCCCAATTCCTGGTAAATCGGGCCCAACTACAGAGAGTACCATCAATATCGTACTTGGGTGTAAACCTCAATGACCAATGGGATCATAGTCGTGAAGTAAAGATCAGCATAGAGAAGGCACGTTCTACATTTAACCAAATGAAGAATGTTTTGTGTAACATGCGCTTGAACATCCATCTTCGAACACGCATACTTAGATGCTACGTCTTCTCTAAGCTTTTGTATGGAGTGGAGGCATGGACACTCTCCGAGGCAACTAGTAAGCGACTGGAGGCCTTCGAAGCATGGTGCTATCGTCGAATGCTTCGCGTTTCCTGGACCTACCATGTTAGCAACGAAACCATACTCCTACGCATGCAGAAGGACAGAGAACTGCTCACAACAGTCAAACACAGAAAACTGTCATACTTTGGCCATATCATGAGAAACAGCAACAGATATAGGCTACTTCAACTCATCATGCAGGGAAAAATCGAGGGGAAGAGGTCACAGGGAAGACGACGGATCTCCTGGTTGAAGAATCTGCGACAATGGACCGGAAGAACATCGGTTGACTTGTTCAGATCGGCTGTGGATCGAATCCGATGGGCCATATTGATCGCCAACGTCCACTGAGGATATGGCACAATAAGAAGAAGAAGAAGAATTGGACAAAATTATTAATCCCACAAGTGGGAATTTGGGTAGAACGAAAATATGGTGAGATGAACTTCTATCTCACCCAAGCATTCAGCGGGTACTGATGCTTCTGAGAGTACTTGCATAAATGGGCAGGGCCTCTGCACGTCTGTGTGTCTACAGTGGACAAACGGACAGTGCGGCGCACACGATCTTCGAATGCGAAAGGTATATTCTGGAGAGGGACGACTGGACAGCGAAGACAAAAACAGAACTAGGAGTAAAGACACCGTTGGAGGTCATGTTAAAGACAGCTTCACAGCAACGGATGATATGACAAGAAGCGTTATGAGCATGGAAGAGACGTGCTTTACAGAAAGCCAGGAACAAACACATTGATAGAACTGTAGCGCAAAGACTTCAAACTTTCAAAAGATTGCAAATTTGTTGTTGTTGTAAGGTCTATGTAACCCCACGCTAAAGAATATGTGAGATCTCTGAACCCTTAAGCACATGATGTGAAATGGGAGATGTAGGGCAACACAGGCAACGGCATCCTGATGACATACGATCACCGTGATGATCGTGAATTTCAAGTGGTCCACTTGACACTTCACTAGTTCTTCGCTTCGCTTGTTTCAGCAACAGAATCAAGTACTGAAACGTCATTTCAGAAACAATTGTTGCAGAAACGCCGTTTCAGAAACAATTGAAGAAATGATGCTAGTTAAATGTTGTTTCAGAATTAATCGAAGAAACCTAGTTACATAAACAATTGAAGAAATTTCGTCTCTGGAGCATTTGAAGTCTCTTCCTCGCCGTCTTGGCAAGAGATTGCGAATCCTTGGCTTGTTCCAGCGATTTGTATTTTTCGCGAATTTGCCGCGGCTCGTCTCCCCCGACAGTTTAATTACGATAAATAACGAGAAACATAATTAAAAATCCAAACGTACTTGACGCACCGTAAATCCTCCCCGACATTTCCCCAAGGATTTTCCCCCCAACTGACGGCCTGAACATTTAATGTTTTATCAACTACAGCTAAACTATCCACGCCAACTACAACAAAATTAATTCATATATAGAAAATTAAATTCCCTACAAAATGAAGATTTTTGGAATTTAATTTAAATATAAAACTTTGAGCTAGTTTAACTACTTATGATGATATATTCATTCAAACTGAACTTAATAAATTTATAATATTTTGGAAGTTAAAAGACTTTGTCGCTACAATTTTATCCACAACAATTAAACTATTAAGAGTATTTATTCTCAAATTAGTTCACTTGTAGAAAATTAAATTCCCTACAAAATAACGTATAACACTTTTAGCTAGTTCTACCACTTCTTGAGACATCATCACTCAAACTTAACCAATTAAACGCACAATGTTTTGGAAGTTTAAAGCCTTTGTTGTTACCATTTAGTTAACAATAATTAAACCAGCCGCAATATCTATACCAAAGTTAGTCTGCAGATACCAAATGAAATTCCCTATAAAATGACGTATAATACTTTAAGCTAGTTCTACTACATTTCGAGACATCTTCACTCAAACTTAACTCATTAAATATACTATATTTTGGAAGTTTAAAACTTTTTCTGTTACAATTTTGTTAACTACAATTAAACTAGTTGGAATATCTAAACTAAAACTAGCAAATTTTAAATTAAATTCTCTACAAATTGGCGTGTAACACTTTGAGCTAGTTCCACTGCTTCTTAAGATATCTCATTTCAAACTTAACTTTGCAATTTTTTTGTATTATAAACATGTTGATTCATTTAAAAGATTGAGTGAAGCATATGACCACGTATGAAAAGTGTTAGAAAAGTATCCGACCTTATTTTTTATTTTGAAAACCTGATGGATTTGATTCAAGGGCGTTTGCATGAGCCGACCTTGAACCTTCGTGCACATGGGTGAATTTTTTCCCGCCTGTAGATAGCATCAGTTGCTGTCGAGCAGTGTTCGAGTGACGTAGTGTGTAGTACTCTCGTCGGTTTTTCAATGCAAGTAAAATGACGGAACGACTGGAGCAGCGCTACTGCATCAAATTTTGCCAGAAACTGGGCGACAACCAAGTGGAAACCATTCGGAAGATTCAAACGGCTTTCGGTGACGATGCTATGGGCATCACATAGATTAAGGAGTGGTACAACCGGTTTAAAGACGGTCGCACATCGGTGGAAAGCGAGCCACGCTCTGGTCGGCCATCAACATGCCGAAATGACCATGTCATTGCCAAAGTGAAAGCTGCGGTGACGCGGGACCGTCGTGTGACTATCCGAGAAATTGCGACTGGAGTTGTGGTCATCAGGAAATTGGCGACTCCAACAGGACAATGCTCCAGCACATTCTTCGCACTTGGTTCACAATTTTTTGGCGAAAACCAGACTCCTCTGGTTCTAGAGGCTCCTTACTCTCCTGATGTGGCCCCCTGCGACTTCTGGCTATTCCTCAAAATCAAGAGGTCATTGAAAGCAACGCGATTTCAGACAAAAGAGGACATTATGGCTGCAACGACAGCCGAGCTAAAGTCAATTCCGAAAGAGGCTTTTTCGGAATGCTTCCAACAATGGCGGCATCGCTGGGAGAACTTTGCGGAGTCCCAAGGAGACTACTTTGAGGGTGATAAGGTTTTCAACGCTCCTGGTATGCCAGTTTTTTTTACCAGCTAAAGGTCGAATACTTTTCTAACAGATCACATATACCAAGTTTTGCATATCTAGTCCGACGAAACAGGACAAGATAGGCAAGACTGTGTAGACAACCATCGGACGTGCTGCTACCGTGTCATACCTTTAGCTTGGGGTACATAGACCTCACACTCTCTTTAGCGTGGGGTTACATAGATCTCACACTCTCTTTAGCGTGGGGATACATAGACCTCACACCTTCTTAAGCGTGTGGCTACATAGACCTCACACTCTCTATAGCGTGGGGCTACATAGACCTCACACTCTCTTTAGCGTGGAGCTACATACACCTCACACAATTTTTAGCGTGGACGCTACATAGATCTCTCACCCTCTTTGGCGTGTGGCTACATAAACCTCACACCCTCTATAGCGTGAACATAGATCTCACACTCTCTTTAGCGCAGGGCTACATAGACCTCACACAATTTTTAGCGTGGAGTTACATAGACTTCGCACCCTCTTTGGTGTGTGGCTACATAAACCTCACACTCTCTATAGCGTGGAGCAACATATACCTCACACTCTCTTTAGCGTGGGGCTACATAGACCTCACACACTCTTTAGTGTTGGGTTACGTAGACCTCACACCTTCTTTAGCGTGTGGCTACATAGACCTCACACTCCCTTTAGTGCGGCGCTACATATACCTGACTTTCTTTAGCGTAGGGCTACATAGATCTCACACAATATTTAGCGCGTAGCAGTAGATAGGTTAGTACAGTTCGGGACCAAAATCCCATAAAGATTTACGCATGAGTCTGAAATTACTTTACTTCCGGTCACGTGGCTGGTTCTAGCACATGCGCAAGCCGCCAGTACTTGTTTATTAGCTGATTATACCTGATTACTACCTGTTTAAACCTGTCATAGAAAATACTGCATGGACAGGTATTGGCGGTTTGCGCATTCGCTAGAACCGGCCACGTGACCGGAATTAAAGTAATTTCAGACCTCTGTGTAGATGCTTATGGGATTTTGATCCCGAACTGTCCTAGCCTATCTACTTGTGGCTATATAGACCTCACACTTTTTTTAACATACGGCTACATAGAGAGCCCCATAGCATATACTCTCATAGAAGCAATGGAAACACTCACGAAGCAAATGAGTACCTTCGATAAACTCACCGCTGATAACCAGGCCACCAAAAGAGAAATCAGTGACTTTGTAGTTAAAATGAAAAAGAACATCGACACAATGAATAGAAGCTCCGTGCAAGAATGGCTGCAGACACATAAGTGGGAACAGGTAGAAATACCAACGTACGACCAGGACGTACAAACGGATATGGACAAAATCCCATACGACCCGCGAAAAAAGAACGTTGAGACGCAGACCTGCAACGCAAGTACGCAAACTGATGAAAGCGACCGAAGAAAGAGACCTGAGGAAATTATGGAACGAGATAGAGATGGGAAATTCATATGAAGCTTTCAAACAAGTAGCCTCAAAAGACTGGCCCTCAGCAGCCTTTAGAAAAGTAAAGGAAGGATTAGGAAACATGCTACTGGTGCCCCATGACTGGGATCTAGCATGGTTCGTGTCAGACGACACCCACCCTGACTCAGGAGTGCCCACTACGCTATGCCAGGCATACTCGAGACCACTGCTGTTCGGAGCTCAAGAAAAAAAAACCGGCAATGTCTTATACCTCAAGCACTCTATTGACGAACCAACAGAGTCAGGAGAAATCAACAGTACGGTACGATACATATACAACCTGGTAACACGAGAAAAGTCGGATGGCGAACTTAACCCAGAAAATATGTACGGCAGCCTTCAGAAACTCAAAAACCTTATGACGCAACAAGGCAGGACTCGACTCGCTTTTGCAAAGTCCATGGTCCCAGAATGGCCAACAATAAAAAACAAATTGAATTTACATTCGCCAAGACAGTGGTAGAAATACGAATTTACTCACCACCAGCACATAAGAGAGAGTCGCCAAATGAAAATACTGAGGAATGGATAGAAACCACAAGACAGAAAAACAAGAAAGAATAGCAGGCAAAGCGGGAAAAAAGGCACACGGATGCAGTCCTCATAACAGCAAATGGAAAATCATACGCTGACCTGTTAAGGATGGTTAAGAACGAAGTCGATATAGAATCTTCAGGAGCTAGTATTACAGGAGTCCGGAAAACTAATAACGGAGAACTACTTCTGAAAGTAGAAGAAGGTAAGGCTGAAGGTCTCAAACAGACTATTGAACAAAAACTGCCGGACGTCGAAATCCGAGCTAAAACCAAAAACACCATCGTTAACATCAGAGACCTAGACACAGTTACCACGAGCGAAGAAATAATTGCTGCAGTCATAAACACAATTGAGGTTAGGAAAGAACAAATAAACATTAAAAACATAAGACCAGCGTATGGAGAGACCCAGGTGGCGACTGTATCGCTCCCACAGAAACAGGCTAAGGAACTTCAAGAGAAAGGCACTTTAAAAGTTGGATGGGTTCAATGCAGGGTGAGGGAGAGAATCCAACTGGTGAGATGCTATAGATGTTGGCACCATGGGCACCATGGTAGTACGTGCCCAACCAGGCAGAAAATGTGCTATAACTGTGTTCAAGAAAGTCACAAATCAACTGAGTGCAAAAATGAAATGTTTTGTCCAGTCTGTAATATGAAGGGACACCGGGCAGGTTCAGGAACATGCCAGGAATTTAAAAAAGCCCTAGCGCAGGCTAAACGAGCGGAATGGCAAAAGAAACTATGACTAAGATCGTCTAAAACTGTACAAGTTAATGCCAAGGATTGTGAGAAACAATCACACAGCCCCATCTGTGGCCAGGTTGGGCGCCGAGAAGACAATGGAGCATGCCCAATACTAAAAAAAGCGTTATCGGAAGCAGGACGAGACAAATCGGAGCAATGATTAATATAATCCAAATAAATGCCATGCGCAGCCCGGCTGCCCATGACCTATTAAGGGCTACCGTCCACGAACTAACAATAGACATTGTCATAGTCAGTGAACCAAACAAAAAAACCATGAAGAACGGTTGGATCACGGATGATAAAAATGATGCGGCAATCTTTATATGCAACAAGGACCTAGCGGTCTTAAAACAGGAAGGTGGACCCGGTTTCGCATGGGTCGAGCTAGAAGAACTTGTGATATATAGCTGCTATCTATCACCAAACAGTAGCCCCCAGGAATTAGAGCTATCCCTATCCACCCTCGGCCAGGACATTCGGTGCCAAACCAAGCGAAAACTAGTCGGAGGATACTTCAATGCAAAATCCCCCTATTGGGGCTGCTCAGGTGCAGATAAACGCGGAGAAATTATGTTGGACTGGATCTCAGAACTCGATCTATATGTGAGTAACGTAGGAAACTCACCCACTTTTGAACGCAGGAGCAGCTCCTCCATACTAGACCTTACTCTTGCTACGGCCAACCTCGTGCATAAAATTCAAAACTGGCAGGTGCTAACGAGAGAAACACAAAGTGACCACAGGTATTTGTCATACCGTATAGACGTAGGTACAATAAAGCCATCTGCAAAAAAATGCACTCGCAGGAGGTGGCACGCAAAAAATATATACGAGGACAAATTCGCAAATAAGCTGGACAAGGAAATTCACAACACAAACGACCGCTCACCTGATTCTCTCTACTGTGTACTACGGAAAACTTGCAATGATATCCTTATGCCAAAAATGCCTTCGAAAAGAATACAGGTATACTGGTGGAGCGCGAAAATTGCTGAGATGAGAAAGATCTGTTTTGCTAAAATACGTGCCTACCAACGGAAAGGGAAGAGAAACCCAAACCCAGATATAGAATACGCCACAGCAAAATAGAACTTACGCACAGAAATCAACAGATCTAAAAGGGACCACTGGCGTCAACTCTGCGATAAAATAGATGAAAACGTGTGGGGTGACGCATATTCCATTGCTACCCGAGAACTAAAAGTAAGATCTCCAAATCTGAAAATGACCATGGAAAAGGTGCTAGAAGTGGTGGAGGTTCTCTTCCCCAAGCACCAGAAACTACAGTGGGTTTCACCGGAAGGTAAAGACACTCCTAAATTTTCTATTGAGGAGCTGAACAGGGCCAGCCAACGTCTTCGAAATGGCAGAGCACCAGGACCCGACAATCTCCCACCAGAAGCTATAAAGATTGCCGTAAACAGACAACCAAAATTTGTTCTAGAAGTCATGAACAATATAATAGCAGATGGCAGATTCCCAGATAGGTGGAATATAGCAAGGTTGGTCCTCCTCCGGAAAGGTGTAAAGCCCATACACGAACCATCCTCTTACAGACCAATATGCTTGCTGGATGTCCTCGGGAAACTACTTGAACAACTGCTTCTAGCCAGAATTAAAGCGGAATTGTGCAAGGGTGGAGGTCTTTCCGATAGACAATATGGGTTCAGAGAGAGAAGGTCCACGGTCGATGCCGTTCTGAGGGTGATCAAAGTGGCAGAGAAAGCCACAAGCGGCACACGAAGAACACGTAAGATGACGGCGCTGATAACCCTAGACATAAAAAATGCTTTTAACTCTGCAGCCTGCGAAATGATTATGGAAGAGCTAACTAACAGAAAGTTTACCCCATACCTGTTGCGGCTGGTGCGCAGCTACCTCTCAAATAGGAGAATACAGATGGAATCCGGCGATGAGGTCGTCTAATGCGAAGTAAGTAGTGGTGTTCCTCAGGGCTCAGTGTTGGGCCCTACCCTATGGAACATTCGATACGATGGCGTGTTAAGGCTCGTTTTCCCCGCGGGGGTGGAAATAGTAGGATTTGCCGATGACCTAGCTTTAGTTGCAACAGGTAAAACTGAAGAAGAACTAATGAGAAAGGCAAACATCGCCATAAAGCAGGTCGATGAATGGCTAGAGCGAAAAAACCTTAAGCTAGCCCCTGAAAAAACAAGCTGTACATCTCACTGGCAATAGGAAAATAGGACCTATAAAATTCAAAATTAAAAAAGTGTACATCACACCGAAACAAGAAGTCAAGTACCTAGGCATCACTATTGACCGGAAACTGTCTTTCAAAGCACATCTTAGGAAAGCTGCAGAAAAATCCCTAAAAATTACATCGGCCCTAGGAAAATTATTGCCTAACACCGACGTTCCGAAAAGCAGTAAAAGAAGACTACTGTGCTCTGTGGTTCACTCGACCATTCTCTATGGAGCCCCGGTCTGGGCTACAGCAATTGAAAAGGGGTACATGAAACAGATGCTCACCTCTGTACAGAGAAAAATGGCCATCAGAGTATGCAGTGCATACAGGACTATCTCCAGGGAAGCTGTGTTCGTGATTGCTGGCATCGTCCCGATAGAGTGCAAAATCCAAGAGATAGTCCAATTATATAAGACAAGGGACTGGGCAAATAGGAGGGAAAGACAAAAAAATGCAAAGAATAAAATACATGAAGACTGACAAAAGTCATGGAGTATGTCCAAAACAGGACATTGGACCAAACTATTGATCCCAAAACTTAAACCTTGGCTAACACGGAACCATGGTGAGATAACTTACCATCTAACACAGGCCCTCAGCGGCGCGGATGCTTCAGGAGTATCTACATAGTTTTGGCAGGGCAAGTGACGCAATGTGTGTATACTGCGGCGACGTGGACAGTGCACTTCATACTGTGTTTGAATGCAGTAGGTGGATATCCGAGAGGGACAGATGGAAGGAGCAGACCGGCCTCATCCTAGAGGTGCAAACACTGGTAGACGCGATGCTGAGATCACCAGAGGACTGGACATACACGGAGACAATGATACGTGACATCCTGACACAAAAAGAACAAGACGAACGGACAAAAATCAACTACAATAAGGAATACCAAAACTATAGAGCCAATACTATATAGCCAGATTCTCGAACAACTAGGGCGGCAAAAAACCGTCCGGGCTGCTCACCCTGAAGGAATGCGCAAGCGATACCGGGGTGGCGTACTTTTTTTAAGCCAAGTGGAAGTAGGGGTTTAGTGAGTGAGAGCCTCACACGCAGGCTGGTAGAGCTTCCCCCAAACCACATATAAAAAAAGGGCTACATATACCTCACACTCTCTATAGCGTGGAGCTATATAGACCTCATACCAACGACAAATTTGCAATGTTTTTGAAGTTTGAAGTTTTTGCCGCTACAGTTCTATCAAACTAGTTGGACTATTTTAACCAAAATTAAACCAAATATACAGAATTAAATCCTCAAAAACAGGATGTATTAATCTTTGAGCTGGTCTAAATAGGTCTTGAGATATCTTGGCTCAAACCCCCCACTACTAAATTTGTAATGTTTAGGAATTTACAAATCATTTCTATTGCATTTATACTAACTATACTAACTAAACTAGATCAAACTCAGGAAACTCATAGCTAATTAAATTATCTACAAGCTGATGAATTTTAATTTGCGCTAGTCCTAGTGGTTTGTGAGATATCTTGCCTCAAACTGACGCGTCAAAGCTTCAGACGCGTCTGAACTGTCAACGCGAGTGGTAGTGTGCTCTCAGTTCTAAAAACCGAAAACTTTTATTCTATTGTTCTTTATTAATTTTTGGGAAAGCCGGAATATTTAAATAACTAAAATGTCTAGACATCTAAGATCTACAACAGCTACAGACAATCACAGTGATATAATAATCACATTCTTACGAAGCGCTGATTTTGCAGACATTTTAAGTGCATCGCTAAATGAAAAAGTAAGATTACATTACTGAATTAACTGATCAAATCAAGGCTCTTATAATGGATAACAAGGATTTTAAGGAAAAATTAACTAAAATACAATCGCAGCTGGCTCAACATCCCACGACTAGTCAAGATAAGATGCACACGACAGGCGAATACTCTAGCGATAACAATAACACCAATGTCAACGTCACTAATCCACATCGCACCGACACTATAGATATAGAACCTAAAAAACAGGTACCGATTTCAGGCACCTACAATAACGTTGATAAAGAAAATGATACGGACAAAGAGACGGGAAGTCCAGAAAAAAACTACAAAAAAGAAGCGTCGTTCAAATATAATTATTGGAACAAACACGGAGTCTACAAATATAAAAGCGGTTACGAAATTTGCGTATTTACACATCTCCAGACTTGAACCACAACTCAGCGAAAATGACATAACAGCGTACTTGAGAAGCAAAAACTTTAAAAATATTATTTGTAAAAAGATGACCTCAAACCGCCCGAGGAATATTCTTCCTTTAAAGTTTAAAGTTTCGCTCCCTCCAGAAAATCTTGAGGATATCAAAAAACCAAAACTATGGCCCCGTTATACGCACATAAATCGTTTTTTTCTGAACCTGGAGAAGAACAAATTAACAAAATAAATAATTTTCCTGTAAATAGAATAACTACAAATTCTGTCATGTACATGAATATCCAATCTATTAACAACAAAATCCCACATTTGGAAATTTTAATTGAAGAAATAAATCCGTTCTTTATCTGCCTAACAGAAACTTGGGTCAGTCACGAAAATCTGAAACGTCTATATCTGCACTGTAGCTTCACGCTGATTAGTTCCTTTTGCAGATCCATATCTAACAGAGGTGGTTTCGCAATTTGGAGTAGAAATACTTTGGATGAAGGTGCGATAACCGTAGAAGAAATACCAATTCAATCAATCGAGAAACACATAGAATCTGTGGAGTCGTTTGGAAATCCAAACGAGAATCGACCATAATAATTAATTTATATAGGCCACCAAATGGCTCTATGGCAGGGGTAAGCAACCTTTTTAATCAACGGGCAAATTTAAATTTTAAAAATTTTTGGCGGGCCGCACATAAAGTAACACTTATTAATATTCTACAAAACTTTATTTATAATAAGCATTAGAATAAAAAAACATAAATTTTAAAAAAGTAAAGATTTCATATACAAATTTTAATACAAAATTAAAACAAACAAGAAAAGAACAGAAAAACGAATTTACTTGAAATTTTTAATACGAAATTTGGCATTGTTTTTTGATACAAGCTGATCAATATCAGCCGGAATTGAAGAGGTAGCTACACGTACGCAGCTTTCTAATCGGGCATCGTTTAGTCTTGATCGGTAGTCATTTTTTATTAATATCATGGTTGAAAATAATTGTTCGCAAACATACGTACTTCCGAACAGAGACATCATTTGCTTTGCATTTTTAGTCAAAAGCGGAAATTTTTCAGGGCTAACATAAGATTTATAAAAAATTTCGATGCTTACTGAGAAAAATATATTTTTTAAATCGGTATTATTCTGCAGGTCAATTACTTCCATTTGAAAGTCTTCGGGTACTGTATCCACATCGATATTAAATGGCGAAGAAAACATTTTCATAGAAACCGTTGTCTTCTCAGCTTTAAACATTTTTAATCGTAATTGAAATTCGTTGATTAAAATGTCTATATATTCTGCGTATTTTTGAGAAGTAGTAACGTTTTCTTTTTCTAAATGTGGAAAGTGAGACACCTTATTCTGCAAAAGATGCTGTTTCCACAATTTTAATTTGCGCTCAAAGCCCTGCATTTTATCATTCAAATTGTGAATAAACTGTCCTTTGCCTTGAAGTTCCACATTAAGATCATTGAGTTGCTGAGTCATGTCGATAAGAAACCCAAAATCGCACATCCATTCTTTATTACCAAAATGAGGAAAGGCATATTCCTTCATATCCAAGAACAATTGTATTTCGCTTTTTAAGTTGTATTCTTTTTTTAACATTGCACCTCTACTAAGCCAACGTACTTCGGTATTAAAAACCACGTCGCAATATTCAGTTTCTAATTCTTTCAGGAATTCTTTAAATTCACGGTGATTTAACGCGCGCGACTTTATAAAATTGATTGCTTTAATTATTGGTACTGTTATATGTGGCAAACTCAATCTTTTCGCACACAAATTTTCCTGGTGAATTATGCAATGGTTAACGAATATTTCCCTTCCTGTGGCCTTCTTAATGTCTTGAAATAGCCTTCCCGATACTCCTACCTCCATGCTTGACATTTCTCGTGCTCCATCTGTCGATATACCAATAATCTTTTCTAATAAAATTGAAAACTTTTCCAACACAGACTTAAGTTCATCGTACAGGTCTTTGCCGGTTGTAGTCCCTTTCATTGGAATCAGTGAACACAATTCTTCGGTAATATTAAATTTGGTGTCAATACCACGTAAAAATAGCCAGTTGTGCTGTATCGCTAATGTCGCAACTCTCATCAAGTGCCAAAGAACAGTATTCGAATTTTGCAATACGTTCACGAAGCGTTGTTGCTTTGTTCTCGGACAAGTCTTCAATTCTTCTTGCAATGGTGAATCTTGATAAACTAATGTTTGAAATAAGTCAGACATTCTTTTATCATCTCTCCATCTGCAAAGGGTTTCAATTTTTTTGCCAGTATTTGACTGACAACAAAACCAGCCTTTACTGCCGAATTTGATAAAATAGCTTGATTTTTAAAAATAGCCTGTTGTTTTCCCAAATTTTTCTCCATTTGATTAAACTTATCTATCCCGAGTTGTCCTGTTAAGTTTTTATATCGTTGTTCATGTTTTGTATCGTAATGTCTTTTTAGGTTATATTCTTTTAATGTCGACACAGTCTCTGAACATATTAAGCATACAGCTTTATCTTTGACGAAAGTGAAAAAATAATCAAATTTCCACTTTTCTTGGAATTGCCTGTGCTCATCCGCAACTTTCCGTTTTTTTGTTTGATTTTCCGACATGCTATTATGGATTAAAAATTTGAAAGTTAAAAAAAATTGTAGGAAATCTTAATTGAATAAAAAAACTCTAATATTACCTTTTTGGCAATAACATTGCACTCACGCCTTTCAAGAAACACAAGAAGTGCTAAAATTGCTAGTTAACAGCTTACCAGTCTGACTGATTGTGTGACAGTGCAAACGCAAAAAAGCGCAGACGCGGCGCTTTCGTATTGCATGTTTGAACATGTCGCCGAGAAGTGAGTAATTCGTCACAAAAAATCTCACAGACGCAGCGCGTTCGTATTGCATGTTTAAACAAGTCGCCGACAAATGAGTAACTAGTCACAAAAAATTGTTTCGGTTTAGTATGTACTACCATTTTATTATAATTATTTTTATAACAATATATTGATGGGAGAAAGTCGATAAAATAAATTCAATTTTAGAAATGCTTGGCGGGCCTCAAAAGCGTGTTTAACGGGCCGCAAGCGGCCCGCGGGCGGCGGGCTGCTCATCCCTGGTTTAAAGTAGTAAGTATCTGCTTTGACAGTTACATCTCTGCTGAGAACAACGATTCTATGATCAGTTATAGTCGAGTCGGAAACGGACGTCGAAGTTTGACTGAAATTTACAACTCCGCCATAGACGGTCCCAAGCCCGGTTTGCGAAAGGAGGAGGGTAGACACCCTGAATGGCCAGAAACACCAGTGCGTCTCAGGAAGTAGGCTAAGGACGGATAGAGTTGGACTCGCGGCATAGCTGTGAGAACTCCAACATATCCCATCCAGCTGAAAATTGTCAAGCCGTGTCTGTGCGGTTGAGTACACAGACCTGAGCATCCAGATTGGGGGTTGGGCGATGGGCTAACAACCTATTCCCGGAAAAAAAAAAACTTGTTAAGGAACCTGATGCTTCGCCTCGGATTGGACAGATTCAACGGAAACGACCTGGCAAACGGAAATTTGATCACTCTTTCGGAACCTGGAATGTACGATCCTTGTTCAAACCTGGAGCTCTAAAATCACTCCTAGAACAAGTTGATAAATTTAACATTGATGTTATTGCACTCCAGGAAACTAAATGGCTTGGCAGCGAGATAACCGACATGAGGTCGCACACAATATTTAAATGTGGAAAACTATCGGGAAGCCGTGAGTTTGGAGTAGCTTTTGTCGTCAGCAAAGCTTTTAAACAGCATATTACCAACTTCAAACCCATTAACGAAAGATTGTGTGCACTTCGCATAAAGACAACATTTTTCAACATCTGGCTCATTAATGTTCACGCCCCAACGGAGGATAAGGACGAGGCCACTAAGGACGAGTTCTATAGTCATCTTGAATCAATTTATGACTCATTGCCCTCAAATGACATCAAGATCATACTAGGTGATTTCAACGCGAAGGTTGGGAAGGAGGAGACACAAAGAGGAACAACCGGAGGGCACAGTCTCCACGACATTAACAATGACAACGGCCAACGTCTAGTTGATTTCGCCTGCAGTAGAAATGTAATAGTAAGCTCAACGTGCTTCCCGCATCGAAGCATTCACAAAAGAACCTGGGCGTCACCTGATGGAAGGACGTATAACCAGATAGACCACGTTCTTATTGATAAAAGGGCAGCCTCCAGCCTCTTAGATGTAAGAACCTACAGAGGGGCTAACTGCGACTCTGACCACTATTTGGTCAAAGCCTCATTCCGGTGTCGAATCGCAAACAGAAGACCTGCAAAATTCCAACCGACACTCAAATTCGACATCGAGAAGCTGAAAGACGAGTCAACCGCAGGCGCATACGCATCAGCTTTAAACAGACATTTTGACCAAATATCCAACCATCACGAAATGCCAATAGAGCAGTTATGGCTCTCCATCAAAAATGGCATTAAGTCTGTCGCAGAGGAGGTTATAGGCCACCAGTCCCTGCGAAAGAAAAACGATTGGTTCGATGATGAATGCCGAGATGCAATAGACAAAAAGAATGTAGCTTACAAACAATTCACCGAACGACCGACAAGAGCCAAGAGAGACATATTTGACGAACTCAGACGATCTGCAAACAAAATTTGTAGAAAGAAGAAAAGAAAGTACATGAATGACGAGCTATGCAAAATGGACGAACATTTTAAGTCAAATAACACAAAAGCGGCATATGCAATAGTTAAAAACCAAAAACGAGGGTTTCAACCAAGTACGAGCCTATGCAAGGACGCTGCAGGAGGCATTATTAGCAGCACATAGGAGATAAAGACGAGATGGGGGCAATACTTCCAACAGTTGCTTAACCCGAATTCACCACCGTCCACTACCGTAACTGACAACTTGACCGAGGCAGCTACTGACGAAAATATAGTGAGCCTCCCTACAGTAGAAGAAGTAAAAGATGCCCTCAACAAATTAAAAAATAACAAGGCGCCGGGCATAGACGACATTCCAGCCGAACTCCTGAAGAGTGGTGGTGAATGCGTAGCTACAAAAATTCACACCTTGCTGCTACAAATATGGACACAGGAAAGACTACCTGACGATTGGCGAAAAAGCATTATATGTCCGATATACAAAAAGGGTGACAAACTGTGCTGCGAAAACTATAGAGGGATTTCATTGCTGTGCACATGCTATAAAATCTTGACGAAGATCATTGAGTCTCGAATTAAACCCTATGCCGAAAATATAATTGGAGAATACCAAGGAGGATTCAGAGCCGGACGATCAACTACGGATCAAATTTTCTCAGTAAAGCAGGTGCTAGAGAAATGCTGGGAATATAATATCGATGTGCACCAAATATTCGTAGATTTTAAACAAGCTTATGACAGTCTCGACAGAAGTGTACTGTACACGATAATGCTGGAACTGGGAATACCAGCGAAACTCGTTCGACTGACAAGGCTTACAATGACCAACTCAACATGCCAAGTAAGAATCCAGAACGAGCTGACAACAAGCTTCCTAACGCTCTCAGGGCTGAAGCAAGGAGATGGCCTTGCACCCACACTGTTTAATCTGGCTTTGGAATATGTCGTACGAAAACTCCCTGTTGACACCAGAGGGACGCTATTATTTAAATCAACCCAAATAGTAGCTTACGCAGATGACATAAACATAATGGCGCGCTCAAAACTAGACGCCAAGGAAGTATTCGTTAATCTTGACACGGCAGCACTAGAAGTAGGGTTACGCATGAATGAAAACAAAACGAAAGTTATGGTACAATCACGAAGAAACACGCCAATCAGACAAAATCTAACGATAGCAAACTATAACATAGAAAATGTGGACAATTTCATATATCTGGGAGCCAATCTCTCCAAAGACGGCAATGAAATCAACGAAATAAAAAGACGCATAATGATAGCAAACAAGACATATTATTCGGTACTTCCTATAATCAAATGTAAAGACGTGCACAGAAAAACGAAGCTGCGAATCTACAAAACAATAATAAGACCTGTACTCTGCTATGGCAGTGAAACGTGGACCTTTATACAGGCATCAGAAAAAATGGTCAATGCTTTTGAAAGAAAGGTATTGCGACGAATCCTCGGACCGGTGAGAGAACAAGGCGCATGGCGAATTCGGTACAATAAGGAATTGTATGCTATTTTTGAGGACCCAGAAGTCTCCACTCTCATCAAACTCCGAAAGCTACAGTGGGCTGGTCATGTACAGCAAATGGAAGACGGAAGAATACCCAAGCGAGTACAAAAAGGAAAAGCGGAAGGAAAAAGACCAGTCGGAAAACCAAGAAAACGCTGGGAGGATTCCATTGACGAAGACAGCAGATCGCTTCTGAAATTTGCAACGTGGAGGACGCGGTCATTGGACCGAGAAAACTGGAGACGGAGCATTCAGGAGGCCAAGGCCCGACTCGGGCTGTAGCGCCATTGATGATGATGATGATGATGACAATTTTTTTTTATCTTTCAAATTTTTAATCCATAATAGCATGTCGGAAAATCAAACAAAAAAACGGAAGGTTGCGGATGAGCACAGGCAATTCCAAGAAAAGTGGAAATTTGATTATTTTTTCACTTTCGTCAAAGATAAAGCTGTATGCTTAATATGTTCAGAGACTGTGTCGACATTAAAAGAATATAACCTAAAAAGACATTACGATACAAAACATGAACAACGATATAAAAACTTAACAGGACAACTCCGGATAGATAAGTTTAATCAAATGGAGAAAAATTTGGGAAAACAACAGGCTAATTTTAAAAATCAAGCTATTTTATCAAATTCGGCAGTAAAGGCTAGTTTTGTTGTCAGTCAAATACTGGCAAAAAAAATTAAACCCTTTGCGGATGGAGAGATGATAAAAGAATGTCTGACTTATTTCAAACATTAGTTTATCAAGATTCACCATTGCAAGAAGAATTGAAGACTTGTCCGAGAAAATAACAACAACGCTTCGTGAACGTATTGCAAAATTCGAATACTGTTCTTTGGCACTTGATGAGAGTTGCGACATTAGCGATATTAACTGGTTATATTTTTACGTGGTATTGACACCAAATTTAATATTACCGAAAAATTGTGTTCATTGATTCCAATGAAAGGGACTACAACCGGCAAAGACCTGTACGATGAACTTAAGTCTGTGTTGGAAAAGTTTTCAATTTTTTTAGAAAAGATTATTGGTATATCAACAGATGGAGCACGAGCAATGTCAAGGATGTAGGTAGGAGTATCGGGAAGGCTATTTCAAGACATTAAGAAGGCCACAGAAAGGGAAATATTCGTTAACCATTGCATAATTCACCAGGAAAATTTGTGTGCGAAAAGATTGAGTTTGCCACATGTCACAGTACCAATAATTAAAGCAATCAATTTTATAAAGTCGCGCGCGTTAAATCACCGTGAATTTAAAGAATTCCTGAAAGAATTAGAAACTGAATATGGCGACGTCGTTTTTAATACCGAAGTACGTTGGCTTAGTAGAGGTGCAATGTTAAAAAGAGTATACAACTTAAAAAGCGAAATACAATTTTTCTTGGATATGAAGGAATATGCCTTTCCTTATTTTGGTAATAAAGAATGGATGTGCGATTTTGGGTTTCTTATCGACATGACTTAGCATCTCAATGATCTTAATGTGGAACTTCAAGGCAAAGAACAGTTTATTCACAATTTGTATGATAAAATTCAGGGCTTTGAGCGCAAATTAAAATTGTGGAAACAGCATCTTTTGCAGAATAAGGTGTCTCACTTTCCACATTTAGAAAAAGAAAACGTTACTACTTCTCAAAAATACGCAGAATATATAGACATTTTAATCAACGAATTTCAATTACGATTCAAAATGTTTAAAGCTGAGAAGACAGCGGTTTCTATGAAAATGTTTTCTTCGCCATTTAATATCGATGTGGATACAGTACCCGAAGACTTTCAAATGGAAGTAATTGACCTGCAGAATAATACCGATTTAAAAAATATATTTTTCTCAGTAAGCATCGAAAATTTTTATAAATCTTATGTTAGTCCTGAAAAATTTCCGCTTTTGACTAAAAATACAAAGCAAATGATGTCTCTGTTCGGAAGTACGTATGTTTGCGAACAATTATTTTCAACCATGAAATTAATAAAAAATGACTACCGATCAAGACTAAACGATGCCCGATTAGAAAGCTGCGTACGTGTAGCTACCTCTTCAATTCCGGCTGATATTGATCAGCTTGTATCAAAAAACAATGCCAAATTTCGCATTAAAAATTTCATGTAAATTCGTTTTTCTGTTCTTTTCTTGTTTGTTTTAATTTTGTATTAAAATTTGTATATAAAATCTTTACTTTTTTTTAAATTTATGTTTTTTTATTCTAATGCTTATTATAAATAAAGTTTTGTAAAATATTAATAAGTGTTACTTTATGTGCGGCCCGCCAAAAATTTAAAAAATTTAAATTGGCCCGTTGATTAAAAAGGTTGCTCACACCTGCTTTAAACGAAAATTTAGCCAAATACATAAACAACAATTTGCTCAAAGTCTAGAAGAGGAATCATGGACAAAGACATATGAAGCAGCTAATATAAACGACAAATGCACATATTTCCTTAACACGCTGCACTATCACTTTAACACATTCTTCCCTATAGTGAAAGTTCACAGAAGAGAAAAGACTTGGATAACCAATGTTGCTAAAAGGGCAAGTAGGGATCTAAAGGACCTGTTTGTACTCCTGAAGAAGTACCCTTTCTTACGAGAAATATACTTATATAAAAAAATGCTACGGCTTCGATTTAACACAGCTCAAAAAAAAATTCTTTATCAAATTACTAAAGACCTCGGAGTGCAAACCGAAAACAGTCTGGAAGATTATCAACCAGCAGACAGATAAGACTACCAGAAAAGAAGAGATCCATCTAAACCACAATGGCTCCAGCATCGACGACCCGGAGAGAATATCAACTATTTTCAATGAATTCTTCTTACAAGCTCCGGAGTTAATAACCCAAAACATTACTCCATCAAACCATCATATGTCGATCAATAGCGAAACCATGTATTTGGAGGATTTTTCATAGAATGAAATCACCTGGCTTATAAAAGGGAAATTAAAAAACAAATCAACATGTGGCCTAGATTTACTCCCATGCAATATTTTTAAGCAATAAGTAGATCTGTTAGCTCGTTCTATTACACATATAGTTAACTATTCGTTTGATACGGAAGAGTTTCCAGAAATACGAAAAACCGCCAAAATAGTGGCGATCTACAAGAAAGGGGAAAAAACAATTCTAAATAACTACCGACCAATTGCGATATTATCTGTAATGTCTAAAGTGATGGAATACTGTATGCTCCATAGGCTTATTCCATTTATAGAGAAACATCATCTGATCCCCAAAGAACAGCACGGCTTCCGTAGGGGAAAATCTACAACTACGGCGATAATAGAATTCTATTCCAAGGTTCTACAAGAAGTTGATGAAGGAAAACATCCGTGTCTCACCAACAACAACAGCGTGTCTCACCAACAACTATTAAATAAAATATATACAATGGGCATACGAGGTAAATCGCATAATTGGATAAAATCATTTCTTCAAGGGAGAAGGCAATGAGTGGAAATCACTGTCATGAATAAAACATTTAAATCTGCAGCAGGCAAGTATAAATATAGGTGTTCCGCAAGGAAGTGTCCTTTCCCCCCCACCAGGGGTTCCCAAAGTTTTTCCTGGGCGTGCCAATTTGGTATTTCTCAAATTTCTGGCGGGCCAAAAACTTATTACCTTGTATTTTCAAATTCATGTTATTCATAACACCAATTACGTCTACTATAAATGTCAAGTCGCATAACCAGTTAATATTTTGTAATGAGGCAACGATTTTTTTCAGTTAAAAACTATGAAATTTCTTTTCTTAAACAAAGAACCCTTTTTATGTTTGTCCTCTTGAAAGCCATCGAACTTTTGAAAAATATATAACTCCAAATGGAGACACAAATTCTTCTAAGAGAGTTTTAAATTGGCGGTGATTCACACCATGTTTTTTGATAAAATTAACTGTATTAATAACATCATTCATAACAATATTCATTTTTAACACTTGAGCTATAATCCTGGTTCAGTGGCGGATCCAGGGGGGGGGCTAAGGGGCTCAAGCCCCCCCCAAAAGCATCTGAGTTCTTCCGTGGCAAATTAAAGTGAAGTCATAGGAAAATATATTATCATAGTTCTTCTTCTTTTTGGCGCAACAGCTTAACTGGGACCTAGGTCTCCTCCCTTTACGTATAATTGTGTTTGGAGTCTATGTCTTAGACATAAGCGTAGGGGGGCCTTACGTTTTTTAACGTGAGCGGCGAGCCACATTTGAGGGAGGTATTCTCGGCAATTTGCTGTGATGGCTTTGCCAGAGTAATGCCATGCATAAGAGGACGGTGGCTTATTACAATACGTGTCCCGAGATCCAACCACTAGCTGTCGAGAAGGCATGCAGCTTGCCTAGTGTTCGCAATATGATGGCAATAGTAAATAATATTACCAGTTTTGCACGAGAGTCAGAAAAAAGATTGGAAGTTTTCAAACGAGCTATCGTTCAACAACAAGCTATCGTTGTTTTTAAAAAACACCCACAGACGAAAAGAGTCCAGTTGATACACGCTGGGTTAAAAGCCATGATGCGATCCTTCAATTCAAAGAGTTCTTTGACTCTATCACACAGTTCCTTGAAGAAATCGACAGAACTTCTCCGTCATTGAAAAGTGCAAGATTTCTAGCTTCTATTCAACGATTCGGCTTTGTCTTATCTTAATGGTAACCGCCGCAGTATTTGAAATCACGGTTTCGCTTTCACAGGAACTGCAGGCTGTTGCATTAGATCTTAATCTTTATTATGAGATGGTAGAAAGTGTAGTAAGAACGAGAAGTGTCGCTTTTCGAGAGCAGATCATCGATTGTAGATGCCATACCGAACCCGGCTTACGCAACCGTGTGGGGTCTCAACTTGCCTAAACTCTTCTCTGGTAATCAATCCTTAGTGCTGAGGTTGGATGCGGGCAGAGAATAGGCCGGTGCTCCAGGAGTGAGGATATAAAACGCTGATAACAAACGAACGAACCATATTCTTCAGCATACCCACGGTCTTGTAGAATGGGCAGAAAGGATCATACAGCGAATAGGAGTTTTGTAGTAGGAAATCTTCCTTCAATGTCTTAGCTATGATCAAGGTTATCTGTTTCTGTCAATGAACCTTTTCACACAAGTTGTACGATTTCGGCTAAATCTTCTTCTTCCTGGAGGATTTCCTTGACTGTAGTTCTGAGGGAAACGAATTTCTCAAAATTATTGTCGTAGAAATCGCTCAAAGCAATTCTGCATTTGGAGTATGAGATGAGCCAATTGATGGAGGGAAAATATTTGCGTACTTTTTAGCAGTTTACCAACTCCTTTAGGTACCTTGGGCCTCGTCTCCAGAGTGCAGTTTCAGTGATGAAGTAAGAGCCAGAGTAAATGCAGCCTGGATGCGGTGGAAGGAGGTCGCGGGTGTACTTTGCGACAAGAAAATTGCCAACCCATCACTCAATTTCCCAACCCGGCTTACGTAACCATGGGCTCTCAACTACCTAAACCCTTCTCTGGTAATCAATCTTTATTGCTGAGGTTTGATACGGGCAGAGAAGTGGCCGGTGCCCCAGGAGTGGGGACATAAAAGGCTGATATTCGATTGTCGAAAGATACGATTCTCGATATGTTCCACCTTCTACCAAGTGCCATCGTAAACACAGAAAATCTGACCTCGATAGCAGCAGCTGCATGCGTTTACAGTGACGATTTATCTCATCCTCTCTCGTTATCGGGATAAATATCTCTTTAGAAGGAGCTATGGAGTGGTAGGTTCTCCCAAACAGCAGCTGAAGCGCATCAAGAGACAAATGGTAAATATACATGGAGTTTTTTTCCAAATATATAAAATGTTGTTACAAATTCTCGCTACATTACCAGTAACCACTTGTATTGTGGAGCTTCTCTTCGCTTAAAATAATATAATCGTACCTTCGTACGACAATCACCCAAGACAAGTTAACCGGTTTGGCTTCCATGTATATTCACCGAGATATCTCTGCTAATCTACAACCTAACGAAGTCATTGAGGAATTTGCGAAAAGGTATCCGAGAGACTTATTATGTGCTAAGCAAAATAAAATGTGTGTTTTTTAGTGTTTTCTTTGCTACTCTTTACTTTACCTCGGCGGGGTCAAGCCCCCCCCCCCAAATGACAATCCTGGATCCGCCCCTGTCCTGGTTAATATTACAATGATAATATTGTAATTTATGGGTATACTATAACAATAGAGATAAATTACCTCATCATTACATCATCTTTCAACTTGTTTTTTATAAAATGTATTAACCCTCATTTGTGGCCCATCTTAGATGGAGCATCTAGTTACTCCTATAAAATTGTTCCAATTAATATTCTTCGAATTAAGGGATCTCACAGACCGGCGTGGAATTTTCCCTTACGCGACCGGTGCGTTATCGCGGCGGACTGATTGACGTGGCGGCTTATTCAAATGTTCAGATCAACAGGCACGATTTCCGCCATAGCCGCGGTAGTGCAGCGTTGCACGACAAGAACGTTGCATGCGCGGTCAGTTTCGCTATCGCCGTGTTTTGAAATGGCGATTACACAGAAGTTGATTCATAATTTTAGAAAATATCCTATATTATATGACCTGGATGACGAAAACTATAAAAATATTACGAGAAAAGACAAAATTTGTAAGCAGATAGTATTAGAATTGGAAGAAAATGCCGAGATTTGAAAATGTTGAAAATTAAGTTTCTTGATTTTATGAATCCCCATTATTTTTCTTTTATTTCTTAAATGAGTTTTAGGTGTTTTAGAAATCAAAAACAAATAAAAAATAACAAACTGTCCGATTTTCTTCTTCTGTTGTTTTGGAATATTTTTTTTTTGGCAAAACTATAATTCATTTGTTTTTGCAGTGAGACAAAGAAGTTATATATCAGATTTTTGCAAATTTATTAAGCCTTAATAATCTATTAAAACCATTTTTATAGCTTTTGTGGTGTTACAGCCAAAACTGTAAAGTCAGTTTAGGAATTCATTTTATTTTGGCAAAACTGTAATTCATTTGTTTTTGCAGTGAGACAAAGAAGTTATATATCAATTTTTTTCAAATTTCTTAAGCTTTAATAATCTGTTGAAACGATTTTTGTAGCTATTTTGGTTTTGCAGTTACAACCAAAAATATAAGGACGGTTTTAGAATCCATATTTTTGGCAAAACTTGTAATTCATTTGTTTTTGCAGTGAGACAAAGAATTTATACATCAGATTTTTGTAAATTTATTAAGCTTTAATAATCTGTTAAAACCATTTTTGTAGCTTTTTTTGTTTTGATGTTATAACCAAAAATGTAAAGACTGTTTTGGCATCAATTTTTTTTTGCAAAACTGTACAGTTTGCAATACTAATATTCGAAAAGAGCTTCTTCCTTTGAGGAACTCATGACTATACACCTAAAAATCGCGTTTTGGTCTGGGCATGACCATTTCACTGCCGCACCGCTAGCGAATTTTTCGCTGCGTAAATTTCGCGACGCAAACTCTCCGCGCCGGTCTGAAGGAGCCTTAAAAGCATGCTCCACCGCGGAAAATATATCACATCGCCTGGTATGCAATTTTTAAGCTTCCCATTGACAATAACTCTTCAAAAATCATAAATTTTCATTGGCTCCACGAATAAATATTAAGAGTTGTGCCTTTCGTCCAAAGAATTTGTCACAAAGACTTTTCGTCCCAAAGACTTCGCAAATGGAAAAATCAGTAAACGATTTTAAAATTTCTGTAACTGTTGTAAAACATCCTCATCAATATCTTCTATTTTACGGGAAGTGGTCATTTTCGAGCAACAAATATCTTTGAATAAAGACTTTTTATCTGGACACATTATGTCGACAACTTTAACATTCAATTTAAAAAAATCTCCTAAAAATGGTTTACTATGTTTGGCAATTTCTTGCACAAAAACATAGTTAGCCAAAACTGAGGATTCATTTTGTTTAACCAGATTTTTCAACATCAATTTCTGACCACTGAAGGACTTTCTTAGTTCGCAGTGTCTTTGGGAAAAACTTTTTTACCGTTATGTAAAGTTTATTTTAAGGCCTAAAAATCGCACCCACATTTTATTGTATTTTATTCGTAATATTTTATTATCTATTTTACTGTTTATTTATTTTTTATTATTTTAATAAAAATATATCATGACATCGACATCGCGGGCCACATTCACAAGGTTCGCGGGCCGCATTTTGCCCGCGGGCCGCACTTTGGGAATCCCTGCCCTACACTCTTCCTTCTCTATCTAGCAGACCTAACACGTTTTATAAATAGTGTATAGTGTATAGTATAAATAGTATACACTGTACAATATATGCAGCTGATTCTAGCTTTCTCGTATCGGAGATTTCAAGAAATCAGACTCAAATAGAAGCCAACAAACTATTAAGCAAAATCGTAAACTGGTTCTCCAGTAACAATCTGTTCCTTAATGGTAGCAAAACAGAATACGTAATTTTTCAAACTGAAAGAAGCTCCCGAGCAGATAGCTTTTCCATAGAAACTAATAACCTTCAATTAAATCGAGCACCGGCTACAAAGTTCCTAGGACTGCAAATCGAGGAATCCTTAACATGGAATTTGCAGATTGAGAACTTATGTAAAAGAGTGCATAATAAAGCTTACTCAATCAGAAGATCACAAGACCATATCACAAACGAAGACCTACGCCGAGCAACAGGTGTCACAGATGTGGTTGTGCGTATGGCGAGGCTAAAGTGGAACTGGGCTGGACACGTGGCCTGAATGTCAGATGGAAGATGGACCAAGAGACTACTGGAGTGGAGGCCAAGAGCAGATATACGAAGCAGGGGGAGGCCCCCCACACGATGGACAGACGATATAAAAATAACAAGAGGAGCCTGGATGCGAGAGGCTCAGGATAGGAGGAAATGGGGGGAAATTGGGGAGGCCTATGTCCAGCAGTGGACGCAAAGGGCTGTTTGATGATGATGATGATGAATCAGAAGATTACGACGACTATTGGATAGATCTGATATCCTTATCTATTACTTCGCTGAAGTTCAGTCAATACTATCTTACGGTATTTCAGTATGGGGAGCCTCTTCCAGAACTGAAACTCTCTTAATTGCTCAAAAAATGTAATCCGTGCAATAATTGGTATTCCTAGAACAGTTTCATGTAGAACTCACTTTAGACAACTAGGGATCCTAACTATCGTCAGTCTTTATATTCTGGAAGTGGCCTGCCTAATCCACAAAAATAAAGCCAACTTACAAAGAAACATGGACAAACATAACCATTACACAAGAGGACATAGAAAGTTGTATGCTCCTAATGCGCTTTTTCGTTCAAAGCGTCTGAGCTTTTCTTCGCTTGCTTTGGTCATGGTCCACGTTTCGCATCCGTATGTTATTACAGGTCTGACGATGGATTTATAGATTTTGATCTATTCTTCTTCTTGTGTGATTTTTTGATTTTATGAGCTTATTCAGTGCAAATAGACAGCGGTTTGCAGATTGAATTCTGTCTTTTATTTCTTCGGTAACATCGTTGTCCGCTGTGATTACGGCCCCCAGATACTTAAAACGTTGTACTCTTTCGAAATTAAAGGTGTTGATCGTCATATTTTGTCCTATTCTGTCTCTTCGTGTCGTTCTATTTATACACATTTATTTCGTTTTCTCTTCATTTATCTTCAGCCCTACTTCACTTGTTGCTCCTTCCACCTTGTTGAAAATGACTTTCGTGGATAGAATGGAGTCTCCAACGAGATCTATGTCATCTGCATATGCGAGTAACACTTTGGGACCTTGACCCGATAGCAATTCTGTTTTTATTTCGGCCGACCTCATGGCTTTTTCTAATACAAGGTTGAATAGTAGTGGAGATAACGCATCACCCTGTTTAAGTCCACTGTTGATTTCAAAGCTGCCAGACAGTTTATTATTTACACGTACTTTAGATATTCCACCCTCCATACAGACTTTGGTTATCCGAATGAGTTTCTTTGGTATTGAGAACTCCGCCATGGCATTCCATACTTGGCTTCTTTCTACGCTATCATATGCCTGTCGAAAGTCTATGAAAAGATTGTGTATGGGTTTGTTATACTCCCATCCCTTTTCTAGAAGTTGTCTCAGCGTGAATAGTTGATCTATTGTTGATCTGTTTGCCCTAAACCCGGCTTGATATTCGCCTAAGACATTTTCAGCATAAGGGATTAGTCTACTAAGAATGATGTTTAAGAATAATTCGCGCATTTTGTTTTGTCCCCTTTTTTGTGGATGGGCACTATTATGTTTTCCTTCCATCGTGCTGGTATCCTTTCTTCTAACCATATGTGCGTTATTAGCTGGTGGATTTGGCGATGTAGTGCGTCTCCCCCATATTTCAGAAGTTCTGCTGGTATCTCGTCCGTACCCGGCGCCTTGTGATTTTTCAGCTTATTTAAGGCCTTTTGGGTTACTTCAAAGGAAGGATTTTTGATGGGCATGTCCGCTGTGATATAGATCTCTTCTTTGTGCTGTTCTTCCTGTATGATGTTTAGAAGGTCTCTAAAATACTTTTTCCATTCTTCAGTTATTTCTTTACCGTCGATTATCATACGGCCTTGGTTGTCTCTCAGTGTGTGGATGGAATTGGCTCTATGCCCTCTTTTCTCAGAGGAAATTACTTTGTAGAATTCTCTGGAGCCTGGTTTGGGCCGGTCTCTCTCCATAGTTTCATATTTTTGTTGTTCGTAGTTTCTTTTCTTTGTGCGTATTATTTTTCTTGTTTCTTTTCGACAGTCGTCATATTCCTTTTTACTTTGGTCTGTTTGCAGTTGTATCCAAGTCTTTCTTACTGTTTGTCTTTTTTCCAGTTGTTTCCGACATTCCTCGTCATACCATGTTTTTGCCCTCTTCTGCTTACTCCTTCCAAAGATCTTGTCAGCTGTCTTGGTTATTATTTCGGCAGTCGCTTCCCATAGCTGTTCTATATCATTGTCTTCTCTTTCAGAGTTCAAGGTTTGTTCAAGTTATTCTCTATAGTTTTGTTGTTTCTCTACATTGTGTATTTCGTCCATGTTCCATTGTAGGGTTTATTGTTGTTTTATTGTATTTGTGGCTAGATATTCTGGACTTGACTTTTGCTCTGACTAAGTAATGATCTGTGTCTCCGTCTATTCCTCTCAGGCTTCTTACGTCTATAATATTGTTGCCATGACGGGCATCTACAATGATGTGGTCAATTTGGTTGCGTGTAATATGGTCGTTTGAGACCCAGGTTTGCTTATGGATGTCTTTATGCGGAAACATGGTTGACTTTATTAGCATATTATTAGCTGCTGCAGTTTCTGTGAGTCTTAAGCCATTGTCGTTGGATATATTGCGTAGGCTGTGTTTACCTATTGTGAGGTATAGGCTGGGCTCTTTGCCTATTTTAGCATTAAAGTCCCCGCAGAGTATGCGCATATCCTGTTTGGGCATCGTATCTATCTCTCTTTCTAGGGCATCGTAGAAGTCATCCTTGATATCTTCATCCTTCTCTTCCGTTGGTGCATGCGCTGAGATAATCGAAATGTTGTATCGCTCTCCCTTCATTCGTATGTAGCATATCCTTTCATTTATAGGTTTAAAATTTAGTATATTCTGTACTAGGTTGTCTGTAATCACAAAGCCCGTTCCAAATTCATGTCTTCCATTTTTGTTACCGCTGAAGAAGATGGTGGATTTACTTATTTTTATATTTCCATCGTCTGGCCATCTTATTTCTTGGACGGCTGTTATATCCATTCCTATGTTTTCCAGTTGTTCCACAGCATTTATAGCAGCTCCAGGTCTGTACCAACTCTGGACATTCCAAGTTCCAATATTCATGGTCCTTTTACATTGCATTTGTCGTTTTTTGTGTTTGTCTGTCCGGTTCCGAGGCAAAGTTGCAGTTTTCATAACTAGTTTCTTTTTTCCGTGGGTGGGTAGTTAACCCTCCGCTCAACCCTCCTCTTTTATCCGGGCTTGGGATCGGCTGCAGTAAGGTGATTTCAGAGCTGCATTATTTGCCAATTTTCAATGTGTCAAAATTATGACAGAGTTTTTACACATATGTTTTCTGTAACTCTATACTGTAATAAATATCTTTTGATTTGATTTCATTTGAAACTCGGTACACTTTAGGATTGATTTTATAATACAGTATAATTTCGGTAATTCGGCCGTTGGTTAATCGGACGACACGTCCAATAATCCGGCGTTCTGGATACCGCTCGCGCTCTTCCCTCCAACCACTCTTTCTTATAATCCGGCGGTTGTCTGGTCCCACATGTGTCGGAGTTTATACTTATATGGAAAACATCTTAGGAAAGTAAGAAACATATTTCTTAACAACAACCAAAGTAGTTAGACTACCTTGCCCAAATTTAGTCTGTATAAACCTAACTAAATTCTCTAAAAATTGATGTATACTAGTTTGACCTAGTCCAACTAGTTCCTCAGATATAGCGTCTCAAACTTTAGCGTTCGTTTTGAACGATCAGTTCAAAACGAAATGAACTATCTAGTTTAAAATTGGCAACTGTATTCAGATTTGACAATTTAGTTCATTTATTCAATGCATTCAAACTACATAAGAATTCGAAACTACGTTTTGGCCAAATTAAAATTAGATTAGTTAGCAATAGCTAAGCTTATATTTGTGCCCAGAACTATTTTTGGTTTCGCTTCTCGGTATTTTTGCAATACTAGGGAAATCTGTCGATTTTTGCGCGTGAAAATCACAATTCTTATCGCGATTTGGAAACTCCGGCCGCGTGATTCCCCGTTTACGGCGCGGATGTCTTTATCGCGAGCTCGTAACTTCGCTTACTAATCTGCTCGCGCTCACTCGCTCTATCGCCTCGGTGTGTTTACTAACACGCTCGACCCCACTACCAAACGCAAAACACCAACTCCAATAGATTTAGTGCACAAAGTTTGATTGCAGATATCTAGAGAAATAGTTGGAGTAGCTCAAATTAGTATACATCATCTGATTCTTAATTTAATTTACTACATTTCGTCCAAATTTGGTGCAGCTAGTCCAACTAGTTTAGGTGTAGTTAATTGAATTGTAAAAGATTTCTAAAACCTTATTTGGTTATATTTGAAGACATGTATCTCAAGAGATAGTTACATTAGCACAAAAGTGTATACATAAGATTGAAAGGAATTTACTTAGCTATATCTAGTCTTACTTTGGTGTATTTAGTCCAACTAGTTTAGTTGCAGTTGACGAAACTATAACAACAAAGAGATTCAGTAGATTGACTTTTAAGAGGAAACATTTTAAAAACCAGTTGGAGCAGAAGCAGTTAGACTAGCGCAAATTAGTATACAACAGATGATAGGGAATTTAATTTACTACATCCGAACTAAATTTGGTGCAGCTAGTCCAACTAGTTTAGTTGTAGTTGACTAAATTCGAAAAGATTTTCAAAGCTTTATTTGGTTATGTTTGAAAACATATATCTCTAGAGATAGTTGTACTAGCACAAATGAGTATACGTCAGCTTATAGGAAATTTAGTTAGCTCTATCTAGTCTAAGCTTGGTGTGCTTAGTCCTACTAATTCAGTTGCAGGTGACAAAACTGTAACAACAAACAGATTTAGTAGTTCACGTTTTAGAAAAAATATTTCAAGAACTAGTTGGGCCAGAACTACTCAGATTAGCGCAAATTAGTGCACATCAGATTGTTTTGAATTTATTTTGCTACATGGGAGCCAAATTTGGTGCAGCTAGTCCTACTAGTTTAGCTGTAGTCGAATAAATTGTGAAAGATTTCCAAACCATTATTTGGTTAAGTTTGAAGACATATATCTCAAGAGATGCTTGCACTAGCACAAATGTGTAAACATCAGCTTGTAGGAAATTTAGCTTGCTATATCTAGTCTAAATTTGGTGCAGTTAGTCCAACTAGTTTAGGTGTAGTTAATTAAATTGTAAAAGATTTCTAAAACCTTATTTGGTTATATTTGAACACATGTATCTCAAGAGATAGTTACACTAGCACAAAAGTGTATACATAAGATTGAAAGGAATTTACTTAGCTATATCTAGTCTAACTTTGGTGTAGTTAGTCCAACTAGTTTAGTTGCAGTTGACGAAACTATAACAACAAAGAGATTCAGTAGATTGAGTTTTAAAAGGAAATATTTAAAAAACCAGTTGGAGCAGAAGCAGTTAGACTAGCGCCAATTAGTATACAACAGATGATAGGGAATTTAATTTACTACATCCGAACCAAATTTGGTGCAGCTAATCCTACTAGTTTACCTGTAGTCGAATAAATTGTAAATAATTTCCAAAACTTTATTTGGTAAAGTTTGAAGACATATATCCCAAGAGATGCACAAAAGTTGCACTAGCACAAATGTGTAAACATCAGCTTGTAGGAAATTTAGTTTGCTATATCTAGTCTAAATTTGGTGTAATTAGTCCAACAAATTTAGTTGCAGTTGACAAAACTACAACAACTTACAGATTTAGTAGTTTAAGTTTTCAGAGAAAATATTTCAAGAACAAGTTGGGCCGAAAGTAGTTAAACTAGAGCAAATTGGTACACATCAGGTTGTTGGGAATTTAATTTGCTACATCCGAGCTAAATTTGGTGCAGCTAGTCCAACTAGTTTAGGTGTAGTTAATTATATTGTAAAAGATTTCTAAAACCTTATTTGGTTATATTTGAGGACATGTATCTCAAGAGATAGTTACACTAGCACAAAAGTGTATACATAGGATTGAAAGGAATTTACTTAGCTATATCTAGTCTAACTTTGGTGTAGTTAGTCCAACTAGTTTAGTTGCAGTTGACGAAACTATAACAACAAAAAGATTCAGTAGATTGAGTTTTAAGAGGAAATATTTAAAAAACCAGTTGGAGCAGAAGCAGTTAGACTAGCGCAAATTAGTATACAACAGATGATAGGGAATTTAATTTACTACATCCGAACTAAATTTGGTGCAGCTAGTCCAACTAGTTTAGTTGTAGTTGACTAAATTCGAAAAGATTTTCAAAGCTTTATTTGGTTATGTTTGAAGACATATATCTCTAGAGATAGTTGTACTAGCACAAATGAGTATACGTCAGCTTATAGGAAATTTAGTTAGCTCTGTCTAGTCTAAGCTTGGTGTGCTTAGTCCTACTAATTTAGTTGCAGGTGACAAAACAGTAACAACAAACAGATTTAGTAGTTCACATTTTAGAAAAAATATTTCAAGAACTAGTTGGGCCAGAACTACTCAGATTAGCGCAAATTAGTGCACATCAGATTGTTTTGAATTTATTTTGCTACATGGGAGCCAAATTTGGTGCAGCTAGTCTTACTAGTTTACCTGTAGTCGAATAAATTGTAAATAATTTCCAAAACTTTATTTGGTAAAGTTTGAAGACATATATCTCAAGAGATGGTTGCACTAGCACAAATGTGTAAACATCAGCTTGTAGGAAATTTAGTTTGCTATATCTAGTCTAAATTTGGTCCAGTTAGTCCAACTAATTTAGTTGCAGTTGACAAAACTACAACAACAAACAGATTTAGTAGTTTATGTTTTCAGAGAAAATATTTCAAGAACTAGTTGGGCCGAAAGTAGTTAAGCTAGCGCAAATTGGTACACATCAGGTTGTTGGGAATTTAATTTGCTACATCTGAGCTAAATTTGGTGCAGCTAGTCCAACTACTTTGGTTGTAGTTTACTGAATTGTAAAAGAGTTTCAAAACTTTATTTGGTAAAGTTTATAGACATATAACTCAAGAGATAGTTGCACTAGCACAAATGTGTATACATCAGCTTGTAGGGAATTTAGTTACCTATATTTAGTCTAAGGCAGGTGCAGTTAGTCTAACTAATTTAGTTGCAGTTGGAAAACATTTAACAACAAACAGATTGAGTAGTTTAAGTTTTAGGAGAAAATATTTCAAGAACTAGCTGGGCCAGAACTACTCAGATTAGCGCAAATTAGTACACATCAGATTATTTTGAATTTATTTTGCTACATCGGAGCCAAATTTGGTGCAGCAAGTTCTACTAGTTTACCTGTAGTCGAATAAATTGTAAATGATTTCCAAAACTTTATTTGGCAAAGTTTGAAGACATATATCTAAAGAGATAGTTGCACTAGCACAAATGTGTAAACAGCAGCTTGTAGTAAATTTAGTTTGCTATATCTAGTCTAAATTTAGTGTAGTTAGTCCAACCAATTTAGTTGCAGTTGACCAAACTACAACAACAGACAGATTTAGTAGTTTAAGTTTTCAGAGAAAATATTTCAAGACCTAGTTGGGCCGGAAGTTGTTAAACTAACGCAAATTGGTACACATCAGGTTGTTGGAAATTTAATTTGCTACATCTGAGCTAAATTTGGTGCAGCTAGTCCAACTAGTTTAGTTGTAGTTGACTAAATTGTAAAAAAGTTTCAAAACTTTATTTGGTAAAGTTTATAGACATATATCTCAAGAGATAGTTGCACCAGCACAAATGTGTATACATCAGCTTGTAGGGAATTTAGTAAGCTATATCTCTTCTAAGTTAAGTGTAGTTAGTCCAACTAATTTAGTTGCAGTTGATAAAACTGTAACAACAAACAGATTTAGTAGTTCGCGTTTTAGGAGAAAATATTTCAAGAACTAGTTGGGCCAGAACTACTTAGAATAGCGCAAATTAGTACACATCAGATTGTTGGGAATTTAATTTGCTACATCCGAGCCAAATTTGGTGCAGTTATTCCTACTAGTTTAGCTGTAGTCGAATAAATTGTGAAAGATTTCCAAAACATTATTTAGTTAAGTTTGAAGACATATATCTCAAGAGATAGTTGCACTAGCATAAATGTGTATACAACAGCTTGTAGGAAATTTAATTAGCTATTACGAGTTTAAGTTTGGTGTAGATAGTCCAACTAATTTAGTTGCAGTTGACAAAACTTTAACAACAAATAGGTTTCATAGATTGAGGTTTATGAGGAAATATTTCAAGTACCATTTGGAGCAGAAGTAGTTCGACTGGCGCAAATTGGTACAGATCGGATTGTTGGGAATTTAGTTTGCTACTTCTGAGCCAAATTTGGTCCAGCTAGTCCAAAGTAGTAGTCGGGTAAAGTGTAATAGATTTTCAAAACTTTGTTTGGTTAAGTTTGAAGACATACATCTCAAGAGATAGTTACACTAGCACGAACATGTATACATTAACCTTTAGGAAATTTAGTTTGCTATATCTAGTCTAAGTTTGGTGTAATTAGTCCAACTAATTTAGTTGCAGTTGTTAAAAATATAACAACAAACATATTTAGTAGATTAAGTTTTAAAAGGAAATATTTCAAGAAATAGTAGGAGCAAAAGTAGTTAGACTAGCGCAAATTATTACACACAAGATTGTAGGGAATTTAATTTGCTACATCCGAGCCAAATTTAGTGCAGCTAGTCCAACTAGTTTAGCTGTAGTTGATTAAATTATAAAAGATTTCCAAAACTTTATTTGCTTAAGTTTGAAGACTTATATCTCAAGAGATAGTTGTACTAGGACAAATATGTATATATCAGCTTGTAGGAAATTTAGTTAGCTATATCTAGTCTAAGCTTGGTGTATATTTTCGCACTAATTTAGTTGCAGTTGATAAAACTATATCAACAAACTTGTTTTAGTAGATTAAGTCTTAAGAGGAAATATTTCAAGAACTAGTTGGTCTAGAAGTTGTTATACTGGCGCAAATTATTACACATCATATTGTTGGGAATTTAATTTGCTACATATGCGCCAAATTTGTTGCAGCTAGTCCTACTAGTGTAACTGTAGTCGACTAAATTGCAAAGGATTTTAAAAACTTTCTTTGGTTAAGTTTGAAGACATATATCTCAAGAGATAGTTGTACTGGCAAAAATGTTTATACATCAGCTTGTAGGAAATTTAGTTAGCTATATCTGGTCTAAGTTTAGTGTAGTTAGTCCAACTATTTTAGTTGCAGTTGACAAAATTATAACAAAAAATAGGTTTTAGTAGATAAAGTTTCAAGAGGAAATATTTCAAGAACCAGTTGGAGCAGAAGTAATTAGACTAGCGCAAATTAGTACAGAGCAGATTGTTGGGAATTTAGTGCGCTACATCTGAGCCAAATTTGGTGCAGCTAGTTCAAGTAGTTTAGCGGTAATCGATTGAATTGTAAAAGATCTTCAAAACTTTGCGTGGTTAAGTTTGAAGACATATATCTCAAGAGATAGTTGCACTAGCACAAACGTGTATACATCAGCTTGTAGAAAATTTAGTTAGCTATATCTATTCTAAATTTAGTGTAATTAGTCCAACTTATTTATTTGCAGTTGATAAAACTATAACAACAAATAGGTTTAGTGGATTGAGTTTTAAGAGAAAATAAAAAAAAAATTTCAAGAACAAGTTGTACCAGAAGTAGTTAGACTAGCGCAAATTAGTATACATTCGATTGTTCGGAATTTAGTTTGACACATCGGAGCCAAATTTGGTGCAGCTAGTCCTACTAATTTAGCTGTAATCGACTAAATTGTAAAAGATTTCCAAAACTTTATTGTGTTAAGTTTGAAGACTTATATCTCAATAACGAGTTGCACTAGCACAAAATAGTCTGCATCATTAGATTTAGCAATAAGCAAAGATTACATTATACGCACAAAAACAAATAGTAAACTAATTCCAGATTAAGTTTGGCAACGTTAAACTTTGATTTGTTTTCGCAGTCTGAAGCAATTGCTTAACTAATTCCCAACTGATAACAGGGCGCTCTTAATCGTCGCGCGATAAATCTAAACGGAAATAGTCAACTAATTTCGCCTTAACGACCGCCGAGTCCCCAAAAAACTAGATACACATAAATCTGCACGCGCAAAAAGAGACGGACAGACAGACGGAGCGCTGCCGCTGACGTCTTGGCAATTAAAACAAATGATTACATTCTGCAGCGACGCATTTGTTTCTCCAGACCGCCGTTTCTTGTCTACGGGGATTTATCCGCGTCGACTCAACTAATATTATCTAGATTTATTGGACGTGACTGTCGCAGACTTACACGGAGATATCTTGCGAAGTGGTTGGACTAGCATAAATTAGTCTGCATCAGTTTATATAGAATTTAATTGCCTATTAGTTGACTAAATTTGGTGCATATAGTACAACTACTTTCGTTGTAGTAGACAAAACTGTAAGTGTAAGTTATAGGATTATTTAAACTTCATTAAACTAAGTTTGAGTAAAGATAATTTGGGAAATAGTTGGACTAGCTAAAATCAGTACACATCAGCTTGTAGATAATTTGATTCGCTATATGTAGCCTAGTCTTATCAATATATTATATCTAAATGCTATTCTAACTAGTTTAGTTGTAGGTAACGATATTGTAGCTGCAAGATTCAAAAGCAAAGTTTAAGTTAAGATATCTCAAGAACTTGTTGGACTAGCATCAAGTAGTTTGTATCAATTTAAAGAAAATCTCTTTGGCTAGGTACCTAGTCTGAATTTGTTCGAGCTTACGTTATTGATTTGCTAGTTATTGAAAGAATTAAGTGAATAGTATAAGCTAAGTTTAAATGAAGATATCTAAGGAACTGGTTGGACTAGTACTAATTGGTTTCTACCAGCTTGCAGATAGCTTAATTAGCTATAACCGTCCTAAATTTAGTACAGATAGTCTTACTAGTTTAGTTGTAGTTGACAAGATTTAAACAGTAGATGTTTCCAAATTTTAAAAACTTAGTTTAAACTAAGATATCTCAAAAACTACTTGGACTAGCATCAAGTTATATGTATCAATTTAAAGAGAATCTCATTGGCTAGGTGCCTAGTCTGAATCTGTTCGAGCTAATGTTATTAGTTTGCTAGTTATTGGAAGAATTAACTGGATAGTATAATCTAAGTTTAAATGAAGACATCTAAGGAACTAGATGGACTAGTGCTAATGGTTTCTATCAGCTTGTAGATAATTTAATTAGCTATAATAGACCTAAATTTAGTACAGATAGTCTTAATGGTTTAGTTGTAGTTGACAAGATTTTAACAGTACGTGTTTCCAAATTTTGAAAACTTAGTAGACTAGGTTTAAGGGACGATATCTCAAGAACTAGTTGGACTAGCATCAAGTAGTATGTGTTAAATTAAAGAGAATCTCATTGGCTAGGTGCCTAGTCTCAAGTTGTTTGAGCTAATGTTATTAGTTTGCAAGCTATTGGAATAATTAAGAGGATAGTATAAGCTAAGTTTAAATGGATTTATCTAAGGAACTAGTTGGACTAGTGCTAACTGCTTTCTACCAGCTTGTAGATAATTTAATTAGCTAGAATCGTCCTAAATTTAGTACAGATAGTCTTAATGGTTTAGTTGTAGTTGACAAGATTTTAACAGTACGTGTTTCCAAATTTTGAAAACTTAGTAGACTAGGTTTAAGGGACGATACCTCAAGAACTAGTTGGACTAGCATCAAGTAGTATGTGTTAAATTAAAGAGAATCTCATTGGCTAGGTGCCTAGTCTCAAGTTGTTCGAGCTAATGTTATTAGTTTGCAAGATATTGGAATAATTAAGAGGATAGTATAAGCTAAGTTTAAATGAAGATATCTAAGGAACTAGATGGAATATTGCTAATTGGTTTCTATCAGCTTGTAGATAATTTAATTAGCTATAATAGTCCTAACTTTAGTACAGATAGTCCTTATGGTTTAGTTGTAGTTGACAAGATTTTAACAGTACGTGTTTCCAAATTTTGAAAACTTAGTAGACTAGGTTTAAGGGACGATATCTCAAGAAATAGTTCGACTAGCATCAAGTAGTATGTGTCAATTTAAAGACAATTTCATTGGCTAGGTGCCCAGTCTCAATTTGTTCCAGATAATGTTATTAGTTTGCAAGATATTGGAAGAATTAAGAGGATAGTATAAGCTAAGTTTAAATGGAGATATCTAAGGAACTAGTTGGACTAGTGCTAACTGGTTTCTATCAACTTGTAGATAATTTAATTAGCTATAATCGTCCTAAATTTAGTATAGATAGTCTTAATGGTTTAGTTGTAGTTGACAAGATTTTAACAGTACGTGTTTCCAAATTTTGAAAACTTAGTAGACTAGGTTTAAGGGACGATATCTCAAGAACTAGTTGGACCAGCATCATGTAGTATGTGTCAATTTAAACAGAATTTAATTGGCTAGTTGCCTAGTCTGAATCTGTTCGTGCTAATGTGATTAGTTTGCAAGATATTGGATGAATTAAGAGGATAGTATAAGCTAAGTATAAATGGAGATATCTCAGGAACTAGTTGGACTAGTGGTAATTGGTTTCTATCAACTTGTAGATAATTTAATTAGCTATAACCGTCCTAAATTTAGTACAGATAGTCTTAATGGTTTAGTTGTAATTGGCAAGATTTTAACAGTACGGGTTTCCAAATTTTGAAAACTTAGTAGACTAGGTTTAAGGGACGATATCTCAAGAACTAGTTGGACTAGCATCAAGTAGTATGTGTCAATTTAAAGAGAATCTTATTGGCTAGGTGCCTAGTCTCAAGTTGTTCGAGCTAATGTTATTATTTTGCAAGATATTGGAGGAATTAAGAGGATAGTATAAGCTAAGTTTAAATGGAGATATCTAAGGAACTAGTTGGACTAGTGCTAACTGGTTTCTATCAGCTTGTAGATAATTTAATTAGCTAAAATCGTCCTAAATTTAGTACAGATAGTCTTAATGGTTTAGTTGTAGTTGACAAGATTTTAACAGTACGTGTTTCCAAATTTTGAAAACTTAGTAGACTAGGTTTAAGGAACGATATCTCAAGAACTAGTTGGACTAGCATCAAGTAGTATGTGTCAATTTAAAGAGAAACTCATTGTCTAAGTGTCTAGTCTCAAGTTGTTCGAGCTAATGTTATTAGTTTGCAAGATATTGGCAGAATTAAGAGGATAGTATAAGCTAAGTTTAAATGGAGATATCTAAGGAACTAGTTGGACTAGTGCTAATTGGTTTCTATCAGCTTGTAGATAATTTAATTAGCTAGAATCGTCCTAAATTTAGTACAGATAGTCTTAATGGTTTAGTTGTAGTTGACAAGATTTTAACAGTACGTGTTTCCAAATTTTGAAAACTTAGTAGACTAGGTTTAAGGGACGATACCTCAAGAACTAGTTGGACTAGCATCAAGTAGTATGTGTTAAATTAAAGAGAATCTCATTGGCTAGGTGCCTAGTCTCAAGTTGTTCGAGCTAATGTTATTAGTTTGCAAGATATTGGAATAATTAAGAGGATAGTATAAGCTAAGTATAAATGGAGATATCTCAGGAACTAGTTGGACTAGTGCTAATTGGTTTCTATCAGCTTGTAGATAATTTAATTAGCTAGAATCGTCCTAAATTTAGTGCAGATAGTCTTAATGGTTTAGTTGTAGTTGACAAGATTTTAACAGTACGTATTTCCAAATTTTGAAAACTTAGTAGACTAGGTTTAAGGGACGATATCTCAAGAAATAGTTGGACTAGCATCAAGTATTATGTGTCAATTTAAAGAGAATTTCATTGGCTAGGTGCCTAGTCTAAATTTGTTCCAGATAATGTTATTAGTTTGCAAGATATTGGAAGAATTAAGAGGATGGTATAAGCTAAGTATAAATGGAGATATCTCAGGAACTAGTTGGACTAGTGCTAATTGGTTTCTATCAAGTTGTAGATAATTTAATTTGCTATAATCGTCCTAAATTTAGTACAGATAGTCTTAATGGTTTAGTTGTAATTGGCAAGATTTTAACAGTACCTGTTTCCAAATTTTGAAAACTTAGTAGACTAGGTTTAAGGGACGATATCTCAGGAACTAGTTGGACTAGCATCAAGTAGTATGTGTCAATTTAAAGAGAATCTCATTGGCTAGGTGCCTAGTCTCAAGTTGTTCGAGCTAATGTTATTAGTTTGCAAGATATTGGAAGAATTAAGAGGATAGTATAAGCTAAGTTTAAATGGAGATATCTAAGGAACTAGTTGGACTAGTGCTAACTGGTTTCTATCAGCTTGTAGATAATTTAATTAGCTATAATCGTCCTAAATTTAGTACAGATAGTCTTAATGGTTTAGTTGTAGTGGATACGATTTTAACAGTACATGTTTCCAAATTTTGAAAACTTAGTAGACTAGGTTTAAGGGACGATATCTCAAGAACTAGTTGGACTAGCATCAAGTAGTATGTGTCAATACGTGTTTAGTCTAAATCTGTTTTAGGGCTTATAGTATTAGTTTGGTATATATTGCAAGGAATAAGTTTACTTGATCCGGCCAATCCCATTTGTTCTTATCTAGGTGAACCTTGTGGGGAAAATACCGTCGCGGACAATCCACCAAGAACAGAAAACTTCCCCAGAGGAAATCCTCCACAAAATTCGCTTTGCAAAAATTTATAAACAAACGTGGGAAACACACGCGGCAGCATCGCGTCGGGCAAGAAACCGGTATTCCGAATCGGCGAGAGATTATCGGCCAGAGGTCAGGCACGCCAATAAAACCGCTCGCAATCTCGTCAAGCTCGAACAGTCGCAATCCTAAATCCAAGACAACAACAGCCGTGCAAAGTCGCCAAAACGTTCATTACTGGATCTAGTGCGTGTGTGTCAATACCAGCAGTCGAATTATCTCAAGGCCGACATGATCTTCCGCGTGCTTTTCCTATTCTCGGTGCTGAGTTGCGTGGTGGGAAGCCATTACGTCATACCGGATGTACAGGTGGAGGTGTATTACCCGCGGGGAATTCGAATCTGGATTCCACACGAGGAGGGCACCAGACTGTTCGCCTTCCACGGCAATCTGAACCGGGCGATGAGGAATTACGAGATCGGGGAGTACTACAAGGACGTGTTAGAGCCGGTCGACGGAAAATGGGTGTACGAAGACAGGGTGCTCAGGCTGCGGCGCGGCGACAAACTCTACTACTGGATCTACGTTCTCTTCAACAAGCTCGGCTACAGACGCGACAATCTCGTCTACACTGTCACCGGTAAGTTTACTAAATCTTCAGACTTGGTAGTCAAGGAAATTCTCTATAAATTGATATATGCTACTTTACGCTAGTGTCACTAGCTATTGAGATATCTTCTCCCAAACTTAAGTTGATAAATTTTCAAAATTTTGTTAACTACAACTAAACTAGTAGGGACAGATGCACCAAATTTATCACAGTTGCAGCTGAATAGATTGTCTACTAACTAATATACACTACTTTGCGCTAGACAGAGTAGTTTTTAAGATATCGCCATTCAAACTCAGTTTATTAAATGTAGAAAGTCAAAATCTTTGCTGTTACAATTACGGTCACAGCTACTAATCCAATTAGACTAAGTGCACCAAATTTAGCTTATATATAACTGCTTAAATTATCTACGAACTGACGCACACTAATTTGAGATAGTGCAACTACTTCTTTAGTTATCTTTATTTAAACTTAGTTTATTAAACGTAGACATTTAAAAACCTTGCTGTTACAATTCCAGCCACTGCTACTAATCTAATTAGACTAGGTGTACCAAATTTAGCCTACGAATAACTACTCAAATTCTCTACAAACTGACCCACACTAATTTAAGCTAGTGCAACTAGTTCTTTAGTTATCCTCATTTAAACTTAGTTTATTAAATAAAGAAATTTAAAAACCTTGCTGCCAAAATTACGGCCACTGCTACTAATTTACTTAGACTAAGTGCACCAAAATTAGACAACATCTAGCTACTTAAATTCTCTAAAAACGGACGTACACTAATTTAAGCTATTGCAACTAGTTCGTTAGTTATCTTCATTTAAACTTAACTTATTAAATATAGAAATTTTAAAACCTTTCTGCCATAATTACAGGCACTGCTACTAACCTAATGAGACTTAGTGCACCAAGTTTAGCCTTCGTGTAACTACTTAAATTTTCTATAAACTAAAGTTCACTAACTTAAGCTAGTTCAAGTCGTTTTTAGGGTTCCGTACCGAAAACAGGAACCCTTATAGGATCACTTTGTTGTCCGTCTGTCTGTCTGTCTGTCCGTCTGTCTGTCTGTCTGTCTGTCAAGACCATTTTTCTCAGGAACACGTAGAGGTAACAAGTTGAAATTTGTATCAAATACTCGGGTCTGCGGTCTCTTTCAGCTGTGAAAAACTCAAACTTGTAAGTCAACGCGATCAAAAGATATGACCGTTTATGTCGCATATATTTTGCGATTTCACAAGGGAATCAATACCTATAAGGTACTTACCGTTGACCTAGAATCATGAAATTTGGCAAGAAGCGGTGCCTTACAGCACATGTAAAGGGAAAAATCTGAAAACCATAAATATGTAGTTTAATTACATGAAAAATGCGAATTTACTATTAGAAACTTATGAAAATACACTAATGTGTTATTGTATTATTATATGCGTGGTATTGCCAGGCTCTAGAAGCATATAAGTTGCATACAGTTAGGTCCTCCTCGGTTAGGTCCGAAGGTTAAAAAGTATGTGTCGGCACCAAGCTGTTTATTCTGATTTTTCTTTGTTTATATTCGTTATGCATTTCATCACGTACGCTCTATATACATAATATATACAGGGTATAAATTATGTCTAAATTTTGCCTGTTTATAACCGACATGCGACATACTCAAGTCCCGTAACATCCAGTATATATTATATTTCTTCTATTTTTTCTTTATAATCTACATATACTTAAATCACGTATGCCCTATATTTTTTGGTAGTCAATTGCCCAAAAGCAGTCAATTGAACAACCGAATGTTAAGAGTATCGAAATAGATCTAGAAGTAGTTAATATATTAGTTTATATTAGATCTAGAAATAGTTAGATCTTAATATAAGTTAGTGAATAAGTGTAATACTAAAATGTAGTTTTCTTTTTATAAGTTTAAAAATATTCGCGTTATTTAAAAAAAAAACCTGTATACCCTGTATACCTTTATACAGGGTATATAGGTAAAAATAGGGCAAAATTTTAATAAATTTTCTATAAACTAAAGTACACTAACTTAAGCTAGTTCAAGCAGTTTTTAGGGTTCCGTACCGAAAACGGAACCCTTATAGGATCACTTTGTTGTCCGTCTGTCTGTCTGTCTGTCCGTCTGTCTGTTTGTCTGTCTGTCAAGACCATTTTTCTCAGAAACGCGTAGAGGTAACAAGTTGAAATTTGTATCCAATACTCGGGTCTGCGGTCCCTTTCAGCTGTGAAAAACTCAAACTTGTAAGTCAACGCGATCAAAAGATATGACCGTTTATGTCGCATATATTTTGCGATTTCACAAGGGAATCAAAACCTATAAGGTACTTCCCGTTGACCTAGAATCATGAAATTTGGCAAGAAGCGGTGTCTTACAGCACATGTAAAGGGAAAAATCTGAAAACCATAAATATGTAGTTTAATTACAAGAAAAATGCGTGGTGTTGCCAGGCTCTAGAAGCATATGGGTTGCATACAGTTAGGTCCTCCTCGGTTAGGTCCGAAGGTTAAAAAGTATGTGTCGGCACCAAGCTGTTTATTCTGAATTTTCTTTGTTTATATTCGTTATGCATTTCATCACGTACGCTCAATATACATAATATATACAGGGTATATATTATGTCTAAATTTTGCCTGTTTATAACCGACATGCGACATACTCAAGTCCCGTAACATCCAGTATATATTATATTTCTTCTATTTTTTCTTTATAATCTACATATACTTAAATCACGTATGCCCTATATTTTTTGGTAGTCAATTGCCCAAAAGCAGTCAATTGATCAACTGAATGTTAAGAGTATCGAAATAGATCTAGAAATAGTTAATATATTAGTTTATATTAGATCTAGAAATAGTTAGATCTTAATATAAGTTAGTGAATAAGTGTAATAGTAAAATAAAGTTTTCTTTTTATAAGTTTAAAAATATTCGCGTTATTTAAAAAAAAATACCCTGTATACCTTTATACAGGGTATATAGGTATACAGGCAAAATTTAGCAGTAAAAACAAATAGTGAAATTCCAGAAGCCCTAAACACTCATAGTGAATGGGGGATGTATATGGTAATAAAATATAGGGTAGAATTCCATCGTGCGACAACGACATCTTGAGGTTATGCTTACAGCGGTACTAAGATGGTCGTGATTTCAGTAGGGCCACTTGTCAAGTTACCTCAATGTGCTTGCTACGTCCTCCACAAAAAACGATACCTTACTTACAAGTTTGTACGGAACCCTACGGAACCCTGCGCGAGTCACAACTCGCACTTGGCCGTTTTCTTTTTAGTTATCTTCATTTAAACTTGAAAAAATAAATTAAGAAATGTAGAAAAATGTAAAAAAATGTAGAAATTTAAAAATCTTGCTGTTACAATTCCAGTCATAGCTACTAATCTAATTAGACTAACTGCACCAAATTTAGCCTACATTTAAATACTTAAATAGCCTCTCTTACCCAAGTCCGACTCTCACCTCCACGTGGTGAACCCTGGTAACCTGAGCAACCAAGCTGGAGATGCGGTAACCAACCCGTATGGAAAGCGCGGTCAGGGCCAACGAGAGCGGGTGAAATGGTCCTCCGAAAATGGGGTTTTGCGATGGGCCAACAACTCATCCATAGAAAAAAAAGAAACCGTTACGAAACCACCAAACGTGTCTCGGACTGGACTGACTACTCGGCAACGACCACAGCAATGCACAAGGAAATCGAAAGAAATTACGATGGGAACATGGAATGTAAGGAGCCTCTACCAGATAGGTGCACTAAAAGCCTTATCAAACGAAATGGAGAGATACAAACTCGACATAGTGGCACTACAGGAGACCAACTGGAGCGATAGCGGCATCATGGATATAGGAAAATATAGGATATGTAAAAGCAGTAATAATGGGAAGGCGCACAAGTTAGGAACAGGCTTCATACTCAAGAAAAGTGTAGGGAAGGATATTATGGACTTCCAAGCAGTAGATGACAGACTCTGCATGATCCGAATAAGAATGAAGCTCTTCAATCTGACAATAATTAACGTACATGCATCGAGCGAAGAGAAAACAGACGACGAAAAAGAGATCTTCTACGCAAAACTAGAAAGGCTATTCGATTCGACACACAACAACGACGTAAAGATGATCTTGGGGGATTTCAATGCTAAGATAGGGAAAGAAGACGTATACAGACCCACGATTGGAAAACACAGCCTACACGAAAATACTAACGACAATGGACAGAGACTAGTGGACCTAGCAGCATCTAGAAACCTTGAAGTCAGCAGTACGCTATTCCCACATAAAGACATCCACAAGATGACATGGAGATCACCAGACGGAAGGACACTCAATCAAATAGACCATGTCTTAATAAACACAAGATTTATGTCCAGCATATAGGACGTCAGAAGCTGCAAAGGGGCAGACTGCAACTCGGACCATTACCTGGTGAGGATTACATTAAAATAAAGGCTAGCCAACTCGAAAAAGCCAGCAAACAGCGGAATAGAAAAATGGGATGTGGAAAAACTGAACTTAACCAGGGTAAGGCAACGATACGAAGATCGCCGAAAAACTAGGAGTGTTGACGGAAAATCATAGTATTGAAGAACAATGGACGGAAATTGCAAAGGGGATTAAGGAATCGGCAGAGGAGGCTCTCGGGAAAGTCCATAGGAAAAAACGAAACCAATGGTACGATGCAGAGTGTGAAGAAGCACGCGAGAAACAACAGAAAGCTAGGGCAGAGAATTTGCAGAGACCCACGAGAGCCAGACAAGCTGAATACAACAAGCAAAGAAAGGAAGCATCCAAATTATTTCGGAAGAAGAAACGGGCCCATTTTAACGACCAGGTGGCACAGATAGGACACCACCAAGAGAAACACGAAATTGAGAATGCTACAAGATAGTGAACAACCTGCGAAATGGATTTCAGCCCAGAGCAACAATAATCAACAGTAAAGAGGGCACCTTACTGGCTGAAGAAAGTAAAGTGGTAGGCAGATGGGCGGAATATTTTAACGAACTCCCGAATACCTCACTACGAGAGGAATTAACCGGACAAACAGCTGAAGACGACCCAATTCACACACCAGAAGTAAGAGATCTGAGAGAAGATAACGAACCATCACAAAGAGAAATAAGCGAGGCGATAAAGGCACTAAAGAACCACCAAGCACCGGGACCGGACATGATACCATCTGAAATGATCAAAATGGGAGGAGACGCTCTGAACTGTGCTTTACACCAGCTGATAGGAAGAATCTGGAGGATAGAAGAGATACCCGAGGAATGGCGGGAGGGGAAGATATGCCCTATCTATAAGAAAGGAAACAAACTGGAGTGCAAGAACTATCGTGGTATAACTCTTCTTAACACGGCCTACAAGGTGCTGTCATGGATAATCGGACGAAGACTCCAACCGTACGCAGAGAGCATTATAGGACAGTATCAGACAGGTTTCCGGAAAGGAAAGTCGACGACTGACCAAATGTTTACACTCAGACAAATACTAGAAAAGACATGGGAAATGAACATCAGCACATACCAGGTCTTCGTAGACTTTAAGCAAGCGTATGATACTATCGATAGAAGAACTCTCATGAAGACAATGGAAGAATTCGAGATACCACAAAAGATCATTAAATTGGTAAATTGTACGTTAAAAAAGACTTGGAACCAAGTCGGTATCCAAAAAACGACATCGCACAAGTTTGAAACCATTACAGGTCTGAGACAAGGAGACAGTCTATCACCCATATTATTTAACATCGCGCTCGCAAAAGCTATAAGGAAAGCTCAGATAGAATGCAACGGTACCATCTACAATAAATCCACGCAACTTTTGGGCTATGCTGACGACCTAAACATCATCGGTAGATCGCTAACGGCAATGAAAGATGCTTACGGTAAAATGGAGAAGAGAGCCAAGGAGATAGGTCTGTCAATAAACAAGGATAAAACAAAGTAATGATGGTAAGACCGGGAGCGCCAGTACACGCAGTAAATAATCTGGATATGGGAGAGTACACTGTAGAAGTCGTCAACAACTTTAAATATCTGGGATCAACCGTCACGGATCAGAACGACGAAGGGGTGGAAATACAACATAGAATCATGCAAGCCAACAGGGCATACTTCACTCTTAAACCCATCCTTAACTCGAAGCTAGCTAGCAGACAAACGAAGTGTAATATATATAAAGCAATCATACGACCCATCCTCACATATGGAAGCGAAGCATGGACGCTGGCCCAGAAATCGGAAAAGATGCTGGAGATTTTTGAGCGAAAGATCCTGAGGAAAATTTATGGGGCAATTAACAGCGAAGAGGGCTGGAGAATTAGGATGAACTTCGAGCTATATCAGTTATACAAAAGCCCAGATGTGGTATCCCACATAAAACTAAGCAGGCTAAGATGGGCGGGACATGTGTGCCGGATGGCTCCAACAGCAGTGCCGAGACAAATACTCAGAGTGCCGGAAGGTAGAAGGAAAGCGGGCAGGCCAAGGGCGAGATGGGAGGAAAGTGTGAAAAGGGATGCGAGAGAGATGCTGGGGGTGCGGAACTGGCGGGCGGCGGCAGAGGAAAGGGAACGCTGGAGACAACGTTTGGTGGAGGCCAGGGCTCGCTTCGGGCTGTAGCGCCATTGGAGAGAGTAAATACTTAAATTCTCTACAAACTGAGGTACACTAATTTAGGCTAGTGCAACTAGTTCTTTAGTAATCTTCATTTAAGGGGGTTTTCTAGTCTAGAGACCTGAATTTTAGGTGATTTTTGAAGTGCAATAAAAAAGGCAATCAATATTTTTACTACCATTTTTTAGTTAGGTTTATACAGAAAAAAAATAAAAAATTAAAAAAGTTGAAAATTCAAAGAAATAACAGCTGATGAAGTGAGGGGCCTCAAAAAATTGGCACGTTATCATGCCCACGATTCCAACCCGCCTAGCAATCTGAAAAAAAAATTATAAAAGATTATTAGTCTAGAGTAATGTCGCTATATCATGAAATATGGAAAACTTTTGCACAAAATGGCCGCTGCCTGAAAAAAAAGCAATTTTTATACCACTTTTTTTTACTTTTTCGATTTTTTTAAAAATAGTAAAAATTGAAATTTGGGGATGCGGCTAGTTCATGACATAGACAAGTCTATAAAGAAGACTCACAAAAAATTTCAAGTAAATCGGTCCAGTAGAACTTGAGAAATCGTCTTGAAAAAGACAGTTTCGAGAAAAACGCGTTTAAGTTTTGCGTCAAGTTTTTCGCAGTCTAAGTCATGAAATGATATTTTAGACTTACATTTATTTAATCTGCCATTCCTGATTCATACATGGGACCTTCCTCTTCTTCGAAAAAACTATTTTACGCGTTTTTCTCTTCCAATCGAGCAGTTCTGGCCTCCTTTGATGTGCTGGATGCTCGTATCTCGGAGCTGTCAATCTCGTTTCATAGCAAAAGAATCAGCTTCAGGACCAATTTTAAATAAAAAAAAATGGAATGAAGCCTTCGTTAAAAATACAAACAGCAAGAAAAGTAGCTATCTCAATTATTTTAGCTCCGGAATGAATATGTTTTGTAGTTTAGAGAGTTGGTTAGTTGTAGTTTAGAGTAGAAAAGAGTTTAGAGACTCATTATTATTTTGAGTTTCTGAACCTAAGCATCGAGTCAATAACTCCTCTGATGATAAACTCTCGTAAATTGGCTTTATGATTTTCAAAACTTTATCACACAGAGGAGGATTTTCGTGGTCAAACTCCTCTAATGTACCTTCAGATGCAGCTTTTTGCCACTTACACCAACTGTCCGCACCAGGTGGGCAATACATATGTTGTGGATTTTCATTCATGTAGAACTATTATGGTAGTAAGTAGCCCAAATTGCCGTTTTCATGTCCTCAACAGAATCAGGGTGCCGGCGAATCATCATCATCATTATCAAACAACCCTTTGCGTCCACTGCTGGACATAGGCCTCCCCAATTTCCGCCCATTTCCTCCTATCCTGAGCCTCTCGCATCCAGGCTCCTCTTGTTCTTTTTATATCGTCTGTCCATCTTGTGGGGGGCCTCCCCCTGCTTCGTATATCTGCTCTTGGCCTCCACTCCAGTAGTCTCTTGGTCCATCTTCCATCTGACATTCGGGCCACGTGTCCAGCCCAGTTCCACTTTAGCCTCGCCATACGCACAACCACATCTGTGACACCTGTTGTTCGGCGTAGGTCTTCGTTTGTGATATGGTCTCGTAGCGACACGCCTAGCATCGATCTTTCCATCTTTCGTTGTGCAATTTGGAGCTTTTTTGCAGTGGCGACGGTGAGTGTTGCGGTTTCAGTGCCGTAGGTCATAACTGGCAATACACATTGATCAAACACTTTCCGTTTCAAGCAGACTGGCAGATCGCTTTTGAATACGTCCCGAAGTTTTCCATATGCGGCCTAAGAGAGGATTATTCTTCTTTTAAATTCGCATGTTTGGTTGTCTCTAGTTATGCGCATTTCGTGACCTAAATAGGTGTATTTGTCTACGAAATCAATATCTCTATCGCCTACATCTATCTGTCTGCTCGGGACCAAGTTTGTCATACATTTTGTTTTGGAATAGTTTATTCTTAAGCCTACGGTATTACATGCTTCCTCGAGTTCTAAAAGCATTGTTTTTATATCGTTAAGATCGTCAGCAAGCAGCACTATGTCATCTGCAAATCGCAGATTTGATAGATTTTTGCCATCTATGGTTAAGCCTTTTCTTTCCTAGTTGAGCTTTTTGAAAGCGAGTTCCAAAACGGCGGTGAACAATTTAGGCGATATCGTATCCCCCTGTCTCACGCCTCTACCAATTGGAATGGGTTTGGTGTTTTCATGGAGTTGAACCGTCATACTGGCGTTTTTGTAGATGTTGTAAATGGTTCTCGTGTAGCGATGGTCGACACGGCATTCCTGTAGTGCTTCCATAACTGCATCTAACTCGACGGTGTCAAATGCTTTATGGAAATCTATGAAGGCCAGTACGAGTGGTCTGTTGTATTCAATACTTTTCTCGACTATTGTTTTAACACTTTGTAGAAGGTCATTGGTTCCGTATCCTGTGCGAAATCCTGCCTGTTCCACTGGTTGGTAGAAGTCCAGTTTATTTTCAAGTCTATTTGTTATTATTCTTGTAAATAGTTTGTAGAGATGACTTAGAAGGCTTATCGGCCTATAGTTTTCTAGGTCAGCTATATCTCCTTTTTGGTGCATTAAGATCACAATAGCGTTGTTCCATTCATTTGGTACTGTACTGTTGAACAGGCAAAGATTGAACAGGTCTCTGATTTTTCCTAGCAGGTGGACACCTCCGATTTTGATGGCGTCTGCGGTGACCGGCGAATCGCTAAACCGTAATATAAAGACAATTTATTAGTTAATTTGCCTTCACCTTTTCCACCAATCCCTTTATTATCTTTTTACGCTTTTCGCAGCCTTGCACCCATTCTTTTCTGGACATGTCCTACGCACTCTTTTTTTTTTGGACAAATGGGTCATCATCGTAAGATGAATCCTTACGATGATGACCCATTTGTCAAAAAAAAGAGTATACCCTTGAATGTCTTAGTGTCACCATCTCCAATATATTTTACATATTTCACTCCGTTTTTTTCAACCGATCTACAGAACATTTCGACAATAGCATCAACTTCCATTTTACCTGCACTTCATTTATGGTTCATTGTACACAATTCTTCATGGTCTTCATACCAATCGTTATACGCAGAAATATCCGACTTTTTCTTATTTTTCCAAACTTTACAGCCTTGACAGAAACTGGATTTGACAACTGTATCGACAACCTTCTTGCTATTTTTTGCTACAAGTGTAGTAACTCCAAATATAGAATTAAAACCTCTATTTTGCCATGTCTCAGCGCCAGAAACAGTAAAATCCGTTGGATAGTCCGGTCATTTTAGACATAAAAATAGTGATCAAATAAAAAATAATCCGACAGAGCCAAATCTTCGTAGAGACCTTAGGTTTACCACAAGGAATAAAGTGTCAAAAGTCCCCATCAGTATCATGTGAGCTTAGGGACTTATTCGGGGCCCAAGGTCAAAATTTTAGGTTTTTTCGATTTTTTCTCAAAAAACGGTAAGTTTTGTCGAAAAAGTACTTCAGAGCAAAGTTGTAGATCTTAAAATTCTCTATAAAAATGGTCTCTATGATTTTTTCTCTAAGACCCACTATTTCCCAGATATTGCGATTGTAAGAATCACGTTCTACATAATATGCACACATATGCCACGTATATATATATATTTAGGTACTCAAGCAAGCAAAAATGCCTACTCGTGTCTCTTTTATGTATACATTATACTATTCTAAGAAAATTTACTCTAAAATGACCGCCGGTCCCTTACCGAATCCCCTCTACTTGAATAACATCTGGCCTTGAAAAACATCTGCCTATAGTCCGAATAAGTCCCTAAGCTCACATGATACTGATGGGGACTTTTGACACTTTATTCCTTGTGGTAAACCTAAGATCTCTACGAAGATTTGGCTCTGTCGGAATTTTCTTTATTTCAATTGTCTAAAATGACCGGACTATGGACTAGCATTAGAATCACAAACTGAAATTAAATCTTTTTCTTCACTTACACCTTTGGAAATAAAGAGGTTATAAATTGCAGATGCGGCCGTATATATATTTTTGATACAAGCGTAGTAAGTACCGATGGATATTCCTTGACAAATATCCATCATACCGCAGAAGATATTTAATCCTTCCTTGCCAACTCCCAAGAGCCGCATGGCAAATATAATTCTTTGGTTTACTTCCAAGGATTTGTCGATCAATGGACATGATGGTATATATTGTACTCTATCAAAACTGCATTGTAATGCAATATTAAAACCAAGTCCGCGATGAGACGTTCGTGAAAATTTAATCTCTTTGTTGCATGTAGTACACAAAACTAATGAAGAAATCGCTGAAAAAACCGTGAAAAACTCCAAAACACAGTAGCCGTAATTATTTTCGAATATCACTTCTTCATCATTTGATTGCCCCAATTTTGCTGCTGATGCACTCGTAAAACTGGTGTCTTCTTCCTTTTCCGTGTATCTATTGCCTTGAAATTGCCCTTTTTTATCAACTTGGACGCATAATCCTTTGCGCAGAGGATTTTTGATCCATTTTAATTAAAAAAATTAAATAAACTTAATAAAGACGGGACAAAGCTTGAATATATAAATATACTCAACCTTTCCGGAACTCTATAATACTAATGAGTCTTCTTAGGACTACCAAAAACAAATCTCGTATGAAATTTGTCAGTTATTCTATAGCTTTCAGTCCACCTTCGTGGCACTCAACAAAAACCATAAAAATAACATTGATTTTTTAGATCATGTCTTTCCGATACCTTGAGTGGATAGCCATCTGTGGACGCGTTTCGAGATTTATCTCTCATCAGCACAGCTTTGCTTCCATGAACAATATTTTGTAAATCACTCACTTGAAAACCCATGTGTTGATTAGGGTTAGATGTTTTTAATTTTGACATTTTGTGAGAGAGACATAAACTTAGCAGGTTATTGATATAAATGATAAATTTTGTTCATGGAAGCAAAGCTGTGCTGATGAGAGATAAATCTCGAAACGCGTCCACAGATGGCTATCCACTCAAGGTATCGGAAAGACATGATCTTAAAAATCAATGTTATTTTTATGGTTTTTGTTGAGTGCCACGAAGGTGGACTGAAAGCTATAGAATAACTGACAAATTTCATACGAGATTTGTTTTTGGTAGTCCTAAAAAGACTCATTAGTATTATAGAGTTCCGGAAAGGTTGAGTATATTTATATATTCAAGCTTTGATCCGTCTTTATTAAGTTTATCTGATTATCTATAATGTTGTATTGTTTTACCAATTCATTAAAAAAATTAAAATTATCACTAAAACTATTTTTATTTCACTCACAACACATACATGGTTTGTAAGTTACGTGGTCGTGGTTTGTAAGTTAGAATTCAACTGTTAGCAGCTGGATGCAACGTCTCTAACGTCTTTTGTACGTTTAGTTCTGGCCGAGCCAGTTTTGATGCCGTCAGCAAAATGCCTATATCTCCGAAAATAATTCGAATTTTGAAAAATCCTCTTGAGAATATGCCTATTCTTGAATAGTTAAACTTTGAAAATATGAAAAAAAACCGATTTTTTCGAATTTCTAGACTAGAATACCCCCTTAAACCTAGTTTATTGAATGTAGAAATTTAAAAACCTTGCTGTTATAATTCCGGCCAAAGCTACTAATCTAATTAGACTAAGTGCACCAAGTTTAGACTACATAGAACTACTTAAATTCTCTACAAACTGACGCACACTAATTTAAGCTAGCGCAACTAGTTCTTTAGTTATCTTCATTTAAACTTAGTTTGTTAAATGTAGAAATTTAAAAACCTTGCTGTTACAATATCGGCCTCTGCTACTAATCTAATTAGACTAAGTGCACCAAATTTAGCCTGCATATAAACACTTCAATTCTCTAAAAATTGACGCACACTAATTTAAGCTAGTGCAACTAGTTCTTTAATTATATTTATTTAAACTAGAAATTTAAAAACCTTGCCATTACAATTGCGGCCACTGCTACTAATCTAATTAGAGCAAGTGCACCAAAATTAGGCTACATGTAGCTACTTAAATTTTCCGCAAACTGATGCACACTAATTTAAGCTAGTGCAAGTAGTTCTCTAATTATCTTCATTTAAACTTAGTTTATTAAATGTAGAAATTTATAAACCTTGCAATTACAATTCTGGCCACTGCTACTAATCTAATTAGACTAAGAGCACCAAATTTAGGCTAAATATAACTACATAAATTCTCTACAAACTGACGTACACTAATTTAAGCTAGCGTAACTAGCTCTTTAGTTATCTTCATTTAAACTTGGTTTATTAAATGTAGAAATTGAAAAACCTTGCTGTAACAATTACCGACACAGGTACTAATCTAATTAGTCTAAGTGCACCAAATTTAGCCAACATATAACTACTTAAATTCTCTATAAACATAGGCATACCACTTTAAGCTAGTACAACTAGTTCTTTAGTTATCTTTATTTAAACTTAGTTTATTAAATGTAGAAACTTAAAAACCTTGCTGTTACAATTTCCGCCACAGCTACTAATCCAATTAGACAAAGTGCACCGAGTTTAGTCTGCATACAACAATTTAAATTCTCTACAATCTGACGCACACTAATTTAAGCTAGTGCAACTAGTTCTTTAGTTATCTTCATTTAAACTTAGTTTATTAAATGTAGAAATGTGAAAACCTTGCTATTGCAATTTCGGCCACTGCTACTAATCTAATTAGACCAAGTGCACCAAAATTAGCCTACATGTAGCTACTTAAATTCTCTACAAACTGACGCACACTAATTTAAGCTAGTGCAACTAGTTCTTTAATTATCTTCATTTAAACTTAGTTTATTAAATGTAGAAATTTATAAACCTTGCAATTACAATTCTGGCCACTGCTACTAATCTAATTAGACTAGGAGCACCAAATTTAGCCTACATATAACTACCTAAATTCTCTACAAACTGGCGTACACTAATTTAGGCTAGCGCAACTAGTTCTTTAGTTATCTTCATTTAAACTTAGATTATTAAATGTAGAAATTTAAAAACCTTGCTGTTACAATTTCGGCCACTGCTACTAGTCTAATTAGACTAAGTGTACCAAATAAGCTTACATATAGTCAACTAAATTCTCTACAAATTGTCATATATTAATTTGAGCTAGTCCAACTGGTTCTTTAGATATCTTCACTTAAACTTAGTTTGAAGAAATTAAATTGTAAAATCATTTTTCCAAAGTTGATTAATCTAGCCTATATCTTAATCGGACTCTATCGGATAGGTAATCTTAATCAGACAATTCTAATTGATCTCAATCAGACTATTTTGGTTAATCTTAATCGGAGCAGTCCTTCAAGACTATATTGCTAGTTGTAGCAATATAGTCTTGAAAGACTGCTCCGATTAAGATTAATCAAAATAGTCTGATTGAGATCAATTAGAATTGTCTGATTAAGATTACCTATCCGATAGAGTCCGATTGTCCGATAAAGATATAGGCTAGATTAATCTGTAAATTAATCTGTAAACAGACAACGATGAATTAACAAACAAAACTAGTTATATCTTGACAACTAAACTGGTATGGTAAGTCAAATTAGTCTCAATTTATTTCTGCTTTAACTATCTTTCAAACACTGTAAACTACTCGGCGTTTAGACTACTAGTTCGTCTGTAATCGACGAATTAGTGAAACTACTCCAGAAACTTTAATCTTGTTTAGAACGATTTTTATACGCGAGTTTGATTAATCATAACTCGAAAACAAAACTAGCTAGTAATATATAGTTAGTCTAGATTTGTTCCTGAATATTTTATCTTTAACATTCCTAAAGAAATTTTAATAAAGTCTACCGATTCGTCTGTAATTAACGAATTAGTAAAACTAGTCCGCAAATCTTCCTTGAATGGTAACTTGAGTACTGGATTTGATAGGTTATCAGTGAAATTAGTCTTATTGTTAGTTTATTTCTGCATTACGTAGCTACAAGGTACTATAAATTAATTAGATGTAGCTTTACCAGAATGTCTATAATCGACGAATTAGTGAGACTACTCCAGAAACTTTAATATTATTTAGAAAATTCTGAATACGTGAGTTAGCTTAATCGTAACTTGAAAACATAAGTAGCTAGTAATATGTAGTTAGACTAAATTTGTTCCTGAATGTTTTAGCTTTAATCAGTCCTAAAGTAGTCTTAATAATGTCTACGAATTCGTTTGTTATTAATGAATTAGTAAAACTAGTTCGGAAATGTTACTTACATGATAACTTGAGAACTAGATTTGATAGGTCAGCGAAATTAGTCTTGGTTCATTCCTGCGTTATGTAGCAACAAGACAGTGTAAACTAGCTATAAGTAGCTCTACCAGTTTATCTATAATCGACGAATTAGTGAAACTACTCCAGAAACTTTAATCTTGTTTAGAACGATTTGAATACGTGAGTTTGATTAATCGTAACTTGAAAACAAAACTAGCTAGCAATATATAGTTAGCCTAAATTTGTTCCAGAATGTTTATGCATTAATTAGTCTTAAAGTAATCTTAATAATGTCTATGACTTCGTCTGTTATTAACGAATTAGTAAAACTAGTAAGGAAATGTTGCTTACATGATAACTTGAGAACTAGATTTGCTATATCAGTGAAATTTGTCTTAGTTGATTCCTGCGTTATGTAGCTACAAGACAGTATAATCTAGCTTGAAGTAACGTTTTCAGTTTGTCTATAATAGACGAATTAGTGAAACTTCTCCAGCAACTTTAATCTTGCTTGTAACAATTCGAATTTATGAGTTTGCGTAGTCATAACTTGCGAACTAAACTACCTAGTACCGTCTAGTTAGTAACAGTATATTCCCTAATTATCTAGCTTTAAGCGGTAATATGGATTTTAAATAATATTTACTCATTTCGAGGTAATTGAGGAAATAGTAAAATTTGTCCGTATTTTATTTCTTACTTGATAACTTAAGAAATATACCAGCTGAGTAAGTGAAATTAGTTTTATTTTATTTTATTCAGGCATTCAGGTTTTATTTTATTTTATTCAGGCATCTAGCTTTATAAAAATGTAAACTAGTCTGCAATTGGTCTACTAGTTTATCTGTAATCGACGAATTAGTGAAACTACTCCAGAAACTTTAACATTGTTTGGGACACTTTGAATTCCGGAGTTTGCTAAATCATATCTTGAAAGTGAAACTAGATGGCAACATATACTTAGTCTAGACTTGTTCCTGGATTTTCCTGCTATAAACCTTCCTGAAATATTTTGGCTTAAGTCAATGACTTCGTCTGCAATTGACGAATTAGTGAAACTAATCCGGAAATGCTTTTTACAAGACAACTTAGCGGGCTAACAAAATTACTCTTCTTTCAATCTTGAATTATCTAGCTACAAGATAGTATAAACTAGTCTGAAATAAAATTACTAGTTTGCTTGTAATCGAGTGATACTACTCCGGACACTTCAATCTTGCTTAGAACACTTCGAATTTATGACTTTCCTAGTCATAACTTGAGGACTAGACTAGGTAGTACGGTCTAGGTAGTAAAAATTTATTCTTGCATTTTCTAGCTTCAAGCTATAGTATGGATTTTAAGTAGTCTATTGCGGATGGGATATTGTAACAGTTAGAAAGTTGCAACGGCTGTTTAGACGACTACAGTTCGTTTAGTAAACTAGGTACAAAGTTTGATTGTTCGATTTTGCCTAAAGAACGTAATAAACTAAGTTACTATTTTAGTTGCAAAATTTTATACAGTAATTGAGTTATTTAAGTATTAGTTTTAGACAATAATTTAATACGACGACGTTTAATCAACTAAAGCTCAATTAACAGTCTAGGTAGAACGTCCTATTGTCTAGATAATTTAGTAAGCAATTAAAGTTGCATCATTTCGCATAGGGTGCGTTGTTGAACAGTGAACCAACCAGATACACTGAACCATCGCAATATTGGTAAAACTGTGACGTTGTCTATTTGACCCATCGTGTTAAAACTAGCCTCGTGGGCACCCTTCCCCTTTCCCATAGTGAGCCGGCGGTCTGGGCTTGCGCGTAACGAGTGACAGCGGCTTATTTGTTTCGCGCCAAAAAAAAAAACCATAGTATTCTCTCCTGTCTCCATTTTTGTATATGTTGTTATTACTTATAAGAATAAAAGATGTGTGGTGTTAACATTGTTGTAGGATTAGTCCTTTTATGAACATATTGTGTTGTGACAATTCAGTGTATAAACTAATTTTTTTACATCATAAGTTGAATAGTGTGTGTATTGAACAGTCAGGACTGTCAAGAGGGGGGGGTTGACGGGAAAAATACCCGGGGCCCCTGGGTTCTAGGGGCCCCGGAGAAAAATCTATCACGATTTAAATCACTTGATTTTTTTATGAAAAAATCATGATTTCAATTTGTAGGAACTATGTTCCTCCTTTTGTAGTGCGTGTGTGTGGGGTCCGTCTGGAGAGTGTCCGTTGCCAAGATTGCTTTCGGAACCCCCGTTGCAAAAAAGTCTACACGGCACAAACGCATCTTGCAGTAATGGTAAGCACATGTGGCAATCTTTTGTTTGTCAAGAGTCAAGTGCTTGCTATCACTGGTCTGGCGCCAGCGCCTTAAGGCCCTTAAGGGATGCGTGTGGGCCAACTATGGAACCGTGTGCGGGAGACGGTTATTTTCACGCGAGTTCATCCTGTACCGCACACGATCAGTGAATTCAGTCGAGTCCAGTCGCAACCAAATATATACTAGTTTTTGACATTTTGAGCCTGTTTCATTATTTACAAACTCTATTATTATTTAACTGAAAGAAAAATTACAAACATTAATAGTGTAGTAAGTGTAGTTGCTTGATCAATGTGAAAATCTCCAGGAAGAAGCGGATAAAGTAATCGTGTTTGTGAACTAAGCCGAAAGTGAATAAGAAATTAACCTAAGCGTTGGGCTACGCGCCCAACATTTCTTTATCGGTGCTAAATAATATCGATCGATGCTAAATAAACAAAGCATTTCTTTACCGGTGCTGGAGTCTAATTTTCGATTATTAGTAATTAGCAGTCAATGGGAGACCGCCATCGACTCCGATATTCGCGACGTGGATATTTTGCACAAAATAAATATTCAGTCCGTGCAAGTCAACGCGGCGCAGCTGCCCACAAAGGGGCCGCCGCGCCGACGACTCAGCATCGCGCGGCGTGGAATCAAATGCAATGCTCTCCCTTCTAAATAATTCCCAAAACACTTTTTTCTTCGCGATATCTGAGTCGTCGGCGGTCCCTTTGTGGGCAGCTGCGTCGCGTTGTCTTGCTCGCCGCAAATATCGGAGTTGTTGGCGGTCCCCTAATCGAAATCGATAATCAAATTAGACTCCAGCACTCCGGCACCGGTAGAGAAATGCTTGCCCAACGCTAAGGTAAGTGAATTTAAATATTTTTAATATTGTGGGTTTGTTGTGCGCAATTAACAAATCCTGTGATGTTTTAACAGTAATTGGTTTATTCTTAATTCAATCCGTTTCAATCTTTACATCGACAATCTTAAACTCTTAATTCAATCTGTTTCAATCTTTACATAAATCTTAAAATCTCAAATCGTGTGGATCGCGTGACTTAAAAAGCGACTTGAAGCGACTGTCGCACGTCGCAGTTGCCAAGGGCATCGTCGCACTTTGGGGGGATACGTCCCGTTCCCTCTTTCCTGCATGCCGGTGCATGCGGACGCGAACTTCGGCCAGCTTACGCCGCACAACTGGCCACGCACATACGCGAATTCACACACTCACACTATTGTTAATGCATTTATATCAGTGGTGTCCATAACGTCGATCGCGAAGCCTTTAAACTTTAAACCTTTAAATGAAGATAAATATGTGGGAAGAAGAATAAGATTTTTTTTTGTGTTCACATTTAGTCGATCTTGGCAAGACATTTTTATAATCGATCTTCGAAAAGTCGATCGGTCAAAAATTAGTGGACACCACTGATTTATATGATTGAAACGTGTCGACCTTATTAGCAAAACGATAATTTGCTTATCAACATGCAGCATCATTAAAAAAAATTAATAAATGATATTAATTTATGTGCAAAGCATAATGAGTCAGCGTTATAAATCCGGATGCGAAAAGCGTAAAGAACGACAAAAGAAGCTTGAAGAAAATGCTAGAGGAAGAAGAACATTGGAAAATTTGGGTTTCATAACTTTTCGAAATCCCAACAAGATGAAAAACAAAACCCTTCCGAATCAATAAATGCAAAGGAATCTGATGGAATTCCTACACTTTCCTTGTCTACGGATGTTGCGGATCCTTCAAGTTCAAGAACTGAAGAAACAACATTTCCCTTGTCTGAAGAATCGGCCAACTGTGAAATGGAAGAAGCATCCACCAGTGAATCTATGGATGTGAATTTACTAAACATCGACATTGGATTGTTGAAATTAAATTTAATGAGAAAGGATGTAGAAGAGGCTATTCAACGAGGTCCAGAATCACATCCAGCAACATTTCCTGTTGATAAACAGGGCAATCAATTTCCAGTAAATTTGTTAAAATTGCGTTTAAAAAATAATGAAATTGTTGCTCGAGATTGGCTTGCTTGGAGCAAATCGAAAATGCTCTGTTTTGTTTTCCTTGTCGTTTATTTTATAATTTTCGAGAAGATCAAAGATCAGTTTTGGCTACGGAATTGGGTTCGCAGCCTGATAGAGGATATAAAAAACTATATGATATACCTGAAGCATGAAAAATCAACCCACCATAAATCTTGTTATATCCAGTGGCGAACTGTAGAAATTAATATTAGTAAAAATAGAACAATTGATTGCCTTTTAGTACAACAAATACGAAATGAGATACAAAAATGGACAGATTTATTAAAACGATTCTTAGATGTAACTTTATTTTTGGCTGAACGAGGTTTGGCTTTCAGGGGCAGTTCACATTTGATTGGAGATTCAAACAATGGAAATTTTCTCGGAATATTAGAACTTGTAAGTCGTTATGATCCACTTTTGGAAGCACATTTAAAAATGGTGAAACAATCACAAATCGAGAAACAGAGATTGCAAGTACATTATTTATCGGCAGAAATTCAAAATGAATTCATATCATGCTGTGCCGATTATTTGAGAACTTGCATTTTGAGGGAAAGAGAAACTGTAAAATATTATTCTGTAATTGTAGATGCAACTCCCGATTCCGCCCATATAGAACAAACTACATTTATTTTACGATACGTCTCTGTAAATAATCATTCAGATGAATACGAAATTAAGGAAAGATTTCTTGCATTTGTAAACTGCAATAAGAAGACTGGAGAAGATATTGCAAATTTAATTCTCGAAACGCTTGAAAAATATAATATTCCTATAAGCGAATGTCGTGCACAAGGGTACGATAATGGATCCAATATGAGTGGCTCATATAAAGGTGCTCAAGCTCGTATTTTGCAAATCAATCCACTGACAATATTTTCCCCGTGTGCATGTCATAGTTTAAATTTGTGGCATGCAGCAGAATCTTGTCATGAGGTTGTAACGTTTTTTGGTACGGTACAAAAATTATACAATATTTTTAGCAGTAGCCCTCAAAGATGGAAAATATTTAAAAATAATACTGGACGTTCATTGCACTCTATGTCAAATACACGTTGGTCTGCTAGAATTGAATGTATTAAACCAATTGCTGAAAATATTCCTGCAATTAAAAGTGCCATAGATTCTGTTCTAGAATTAAACTTAACATGGGAAATTCGTTCAGATCTGAACGGAATAAGAAAATATATGGAATCGTTTGAATATTTAGTAATGGCTAAAATTTGGTACAAAGTCCTTCAAGCTATAAATTATAGAAATATTGTTTTACAAGCTCGTGATGCGACAATTGATGTAGAAGTAGCGAATTTGTCAAGTCTTCTTGATGAATTACAAACAATAAGAGATAGTTGGGAAACTCTCTTCAATGAATGTAAATTGTTTGGTTCATCTTTAGAGATAAATACAGATTTTGAAACAAAACTTAGTAAAAGGAAAAAATGGGGGAACGAATTATAAATGACACCAAGTGACGAATTCAGAACAAATGTTTTCAATATTTTCTTAGATTGTATTATTGGAAATATTGCAAGAAGATTTAATGCAGCGAAAGAAATTGATTCGTTATTCAATGTATTATGGTTATTTCATAACTTTAATGATGAAGAAATACAAAAGAAGTCCGAAAAATTACAAAAAGTATATGAAAATGATATTGACCATAATCTTGGTGAAGAAATACTCCATTTAAAATCAATTTATGATGCCAATATACAAAACAAATCTCTCTCGCCCATTGAGTTACTAAACATCATTAAAAAAATGAAACTGGATGTATTGTTTCCCAACATAATAATAGCAATAAGATTATTTTGTACGATCCCTGTAACCGTTGCTGAAGCAGAACGATCCTTTAGTGTTTTAAAAAGGACAAAAGATGTTTTGAGAACCACAATGTCACAACACCGATTGAATGATTTAGGAATGTTGTCGATTGAATCTGAAATGGCTAAGAAAATTGATTTTCAAGACGTAATTAATTTGTTTGCTAGGCGCAAGGTTCGGAAAGCAACATTCTAAAAAATAATTTGTTTTTTGTACTTTTTTTTGTAATTTTAGTTGTAAACGTTTTCATTTTTGTAAGAGAATTATTGATGAATACATTGTTCCAATAACAATTAGGATATTTTTCGGTTTCCCGCTTCGTTTATAAATAGCCCAAAGTCCGAGGGGAATTTTTTTTTTTCATGCTCTTGGCAGGGGCCCCCACAAGAAGTATATCCCCGGGCCCCAAAAGTCCTCTCGGCGGCCCTGTGAACAGTGAACCAAGTCCGCATAGTACACAGTGAACCGGTTCACTGTGTACCTTACGATCCTGGCTAGGATGCCAAGGCCAAAAAATAAGGAACGGAAAATTGGAAAACACAAAAAAGAGGACATGATATCTGCTTTACAAATGGTAGAAATTGTAACTCTATTAGGACTGCGGCAAAAAAACTGTAAAATTCCGTACCCTACTTTGCGCCGTTACGTGAGAAACAAACGTGAACGTGGTGATAATATATCACTTGTACCAAGGTATGATATTAATAAAGTGTTTACTCAAGAACATGAACAAATATTATTAAAATACTGCAAGGACTGTGCACTAATGTTCTACGGTTTGACCGTCAAAGAATATAGGAAGGTGGCGTACGAAATGGCAAAGGTTAATGGCATTAAAATGCCAATCTCTTGGGAAAGAGATGAATTGGCAGGTTTAGAATGGTTTTGTTTCTTTAAAAAAAGACATCCGGATGTTTCGGCGAAGAAACCAGAAGCTGTAAGTCTCGCACGAGCTACCTCATTTAACCGTGAAACTGTGGCAATATTCTTTAATAATTTGGAAGAGTTGCTGAAACGGGAGCCTAGATTCGCGGATGGAACTCTAATTTTTAACCTGGACGAAACCGGCACAACCACCGTCCAGAAACCTTAGAAACTCGGGGCTCCAGCAGGATCTAAAGTGGTTAAAGTGACAAGTGGAGAAAAGGGCACTCTTGTCACTACATGCTGTATGGTTAGTGCTACAGGCCGCGCTCTGCCCCCTGCTATAATATTTCCACGGAAAAACTTAAAAAACTTTATAATGTATGCTGCACCTCCAGGCAGTTTAGGGCTCGCGAGTCCTTCAGGTTGGATGTCTAGTGACTTATTCGTGGAGGTAATGAAACATTTCATTAAATATTCAAGCGCGACATCAGAAAATCCATCTCTGCTAATAATGGATAATCATGAGTCACATTTGTCCATTGAGGCTCTAGATTTAGCGAAACAATCTGGTGTTGTGGTTCTTACGTTTCATCCCCACACTACTCACAAACTACAACCTTTAGATGTGGGTTTGATGGGCCCTTTAACGACCTATTATTATTCTGAACTTGAGTCATGGATACTACAGAATCCAGGGAATCCAGTTACAATTTACGAGATAGCAAGATTCATTGGTCATGCTTATCCCAGATCTATGACTCCACTAAATATATCGGCAGCATTCGCAAAATGTGGAATTTTTCCATATTCTTCTTCTTCTTCTTTATTCAGCCTGTCTCGTCCACTGCTGGACATAGGCCTCTCTTAACATCTTCCATCTACTTCTATCTTGTGCTTCTTGCATCCAGTTGGTGGCGATGCGTTTCACATCGTCTGTCCATCGGGTGGGTGGGCGTCCTCTACTTCTGTATGCCTCCTGTCTAGGTCGCCATTCCAGGATCTTTTTGGTCCATCTGTTGTTTGGCATCCTTGCGACATACCCAGACCAGTTCCATTTTAGTTTGGTTATTACTTCAATTGCATCGCTAACCCCAGATCGCTGTCTTAGTACTTCATTCCGCACTTTATCTCGCAATGTAATTCCGAGCATGGAACGTTCCATGGCTCGTTGCGCCACTCTGATCTTTTGGACGGACTTTTGTGTGAGTGTTAGAGTCTCCGCTCCGTAGGTTAACACTGGTAGGATGCACTGGTCAAACACCTTACGTTTTAGGCAGTTGGGGATGTCGGATTTGAAAATGTGTTTTAGTTTTCCGAAGGCTGCCCACGTAAGTCTTAGCCTCCTTCCAATCTCATGTGTCTGGTTGTCTCTGCCGATTTTAATCTCGTGGCCTAGATACTTGTATGAGGTGACTTGCCGGATCTCAATCCCTTCCATTATAAAGTTTCGGGAAGGTACTAGGTTGGTCATAAATTCCGTTTTCGAGATGTTTATTTTAAGGCCGACTTTTCGTGATTGTTCTGCCAGCTTCTTAAGCATTTTTTCAGTCTTATCTAGGCTATCCGAAATTAGCACAATGTCGTCTGCGAACCGTAGATGGTTGAGGTTTTCGCCATTGATGTTTATGCTCATATGTTCTAGTTCTATGGTCTTGAACATGTACTCCATGAGGTTTGTAAATAGTTTAGGCGAGAAGGTGTCACCTTGTCGGACGCCGCGTTGTATTCTGAATCTGTCCGTTTTTTCGTGTAGTTTAACGCATGCGGTAGCATTTTTGTATATGTGCTTTAGAGTCTCCGAGTACCTATGGTCTATTCGGCAATTCGCCAGTGCCTTAAACATCTCATTGTGGTTGATAGAGTCAAATGCCTTCTCGTAGTCCACGAAGGCAAGGACGAGTGGCTTGTTGTATTCGACACATTTCTCTATTACGGTTTTGATGGTTTGCAGGTGGTCGTTCGTTCCGTATCCGGCTCTGAATCCTGCTTGTTCAGGCGGTTGATAAAGGTCAAGTTTGGTTGTGAGGCGTCTAGTTATGATTTTGGTGAAGAGTTTATAGAGGTGCAAAAGCAGGCTTATTGGCCTGTAGTTTTTTAGGTCAGCCGTGTTTCCCTTTTTGTGTATAATAACAATGATTGCATTGTCCCATGCTGTTGGTGTTATTCCTTCCGTGAGACATTTGTTGAATAAACTCTTTATGGCTTCTAATAGCTCGACTCCCACTTCCTTAATCTGTTCGATCGCAATATCATCCTCCCCGGGCGCCTTGTTATTTTTCATTTCCGTAATTGATTTTGAGATTTCCTCTTGGGTTATCTCCGGTAGATCTTCTGATCCTTGGTTTAAAATTTTGGGGATGGTACGGGTATATTCCGGCTCTGGTGTTTCTTGAGCGCTATAGAGATTTGAATAGAAGCGTTTTACGATTTCCAGGATCTCTTCTTTGTTCCTGATAGTTTGCCCGTTTTGGTCCTCGAGTTTGGTAATTTCTGCTTTTCCAGGTGTTATTTTCTGTCTCAGTACTTTCATGCTTTTGTTCTCTTCGATAGTCTTCGCTATCCGTGTTTTGTTATAGTCTCTAATATCTTTCCTTATGGCCTTTGATATTTCTTTATTTAGTGTTCTCAGCTGGTCTGTATGTAGTAGGTGCTTTTGTAGTTTTTCTCGCCTTTGTTTCATAAGTTGTCGTGTGTTTGCTGATAGTTTCCCTTCTTCCCTGTTCAGTTTCGTACCATGTATCTGTTTTGCCTCTTGTATCGATGTTACGATTTCATTGCTCAAGGTTTCTATACTCATTTCTTCGATGTTACCGTGTCCTAGTCGTTCTGCTATGGATTTCTTGTATTCCCCGTTATTGTTGACTGTAGTTTGTTCTTTGCTTTTTGATGTTGCAAGCAGTCTTCTCTCCTTTTTCAATCGTAGCACAACTTTTGCTCTTAGCATCCTGTGGTCGCTTCCCACTGACACCCGGTTGAGCATTGTGACATCCTGTACGATTTGTTTTTTATCCGTGATGATGAAATCTATTTCGTTTCGTGTATTTCCGTCAGGGCTCGCCCAGGTCCATTTCCGGTGCTCGGCTTTCTTAAAAAAGGTATTCATAGCATTCATACGATGTTCTAAAAGGAATTGCAGTAAGGTGTTTCCCCTATCATTTCTTTCTCCTATCCCGTATTGTCCCAGGGAAATTTCGCTGTCGTCTTGCTTCTTACCCAGCTTGGCGTTTAAATCCCCAACTATTAGTGTGTAGTCTGTTGGAGTTTTTGACATTGCAGAGTAGATGTCTTCATAGAAGGTCTCGATTTCTTCCTCTGTGTGTGTGGATGTTGGGGCATACACTTGGACGATCTTTATGTTATATCTTTGGTTTAGTTTCAGTATTATAAAGCATACTCTGGGGCTTATGCTCTCTATGTGTAGGATCTGTTTTGTGTGTTTTTTATGTATAATGAAACCTACTCCTCCATCGGAGCTCTCTTCGTTTCCGCTGTAATATAAGGTATTTCCTGATTTTAGGGTAATCTGCTGTTCTCCTCTTCTTCGTATCTCAGCCAGACCTACTATATCCCAGTGAATTTGGTTTAGTTCTTCTTCGAGTTGGAGTACTTTTTCTTCGCTGGAAAGCGTTCTCGTGTTATAAGTACAGATGTGCAGTGTACGTCGTTTGTTTTGGTAGCCTGTTGTTTCCCGGTGATTCTTTGCACCCTTTGACCGCTGCTTGATCCAACCGCTACCTTGGCTGGGTGCTAGCGGTCCGCCGGGGACTAAGGGCCGCGTTCTTGTTGTATCTTTCATATTAAGAGGGGTTTAGCCGTTACCTATCACGCTGGCCAATGCGGATTGATAGGGGTCGTCGGGGAGTATCATTTCCTTTATTCCCGTTTTGACGGTTATTCCGCCGTTACTCGGTCGTGAGAGCCTCGTTTGTTACGTAGCAGGGTGCGCCGGATGACCGAGGTCATCGCTCGTGCAGGTGAGGTTGACATTTGGGGTGGTATGTGACCTTTTTTACCTTCTCCCCCTTGCACCCCATTTTTTTCTCCATATAATAAGGATATATTTCCATATAATAAGGATATATTTTCCGATGAAGACTTCATACCAAGTATCGTGACAGACCGCCCTGTACCTGTGATGTCTCAAAAATTGTCTAATGCTAAAGATTCTGCAATTCACGACATGTATAAAACCAATAATCATCAACAGCTCCAGCACTCGACTCCAGAGACACGTCGTTCAAGTTATGATCCCGTTGTTACCCCTGATCGAGAAAATACATCTATACTCTCAGCAGAATATTATAGTTCTTACCAAAACGTGACACCACCAAAGAAATCAGATGAAGAATCATGGAAAGATGAAAATTATCAACCAAAGTCGGAACATATCATCACTCCACTAATGATCAGTCCTCTGCTAAAGGCTGGCCCTCGTTGCCACAAACGGAAAGGTAGAAAGCTGGGCAAAAGTATGATAGCAACTGACACGCCAGAAATGGAAAGAATAGCTGAGGAACGTACTGCTGCATTAAATAGAAAAGGTCTGTATAAAAGAAAAGTTCTACAAGATTATGGAAATGAAATGATTCCATCGTCAAGTAAAATTTAAAAAACACCAAGTAAGAGGAACAATAAAAGAAGAGTTTTACTAAACGAAGACAGTGAAACAGAGTGAAGTAGAAGACATAATACTTGAAAGCGAAACAGACCTAGAGCCGAATGAGGAAGATGACCAAGGATATGAAATCATAAATGAAGATTTTCCTGATTTACAGCGTAAGCCAATGATTGACGAATATGTCCTTGTATTACAGCAATCTAAAAAACGTGTCGTTTATGACATTGCGAAGATTCTGGAAATGGAAAGTGGTGATGAATATTGTGCTTCGTACCTAAAATTAAAGGATCGTCTTTATAAAACGTTTATGTTTCCTTCAGAACCGGATATGGCAAATGTGAAACTGAGAGACATTAAAATGATTCTCCCTCCTCCTCGTGTGTCAGGTACAAAACGTCTGATTAACTATTCCTTCAACTTGAACTTATCTTTACTAAACATGGCGCGAATATTTAATTTGACGCATTTTGATGTTATTTTTTCGCGGTTCTATGTTTAAGAAGTTGTTTTGTTAGAAGAAACATTTTTTTAAATTTATATTTTATATTGAAAAAATAAAAGATGATTTTAAAAAATTGCGTGTTTCTTTTTTCTTCAAAAACATGCATTATTTTGTAGGAATGAAAAAATGGTTCACTGTTGAAATACGGGTGGTTCAGTGTAAATTACCCATAGCACACAGTGAGCCAAATTTAATTTTTTTAAAAAATCTCCTTAGTGGTCTTAGTTTGTTACTCTGGCTTTCTGTAACCTGAAACTGAGCAACCTTATGAAATGACCTAAACGATGACACCAAAACCAAATTCTTAGCTTTATTTTCTGGCAAGTTATATAACTTAGAAAAAAGGTTGGTCCACTGTTCAACAACGCACCCTACTTACTGATATATTTACGATATAGTTTGTAGAGAGCAGCCTTGGACGACTATAACTCAATTAGTAAACTAGATGTAAAATTATAATTTCCGTCATTGTCTCGTTAATTTAGTAAAAAACTCAAGTTGCAATTTTTGTTGCCAAATATCGCGTACTAGGTTAGGTTAGGTTTAAGTGGCAGCTAATGCTCACATAGGCCTCAGATGGGCCCGTTGTGTTACCACGGTACTTGCAGTACAACCCTCCTCAGGGGATTTTGTCAAACCATTTCGAGCCGTGGATGAACCTCATGAGAGTCTGCGCATCTAGTGATGCGAGGTCAGAGAGATTATCCAAAAAAGGTCGGCCTAAGAAGAGCAATCGTGTTGCGGTCAGAGAGGGGTATTGGCATAGGTAATGCTGAACACTCTCCTCTTCCTCCTCGTCCAGGCAGCCTCTGCAGTAGTCCCGCTTCGCTATGCCCAGTCTCTCAGCGTGCTTGCCAATGGGACAGTGTCCCGTGATGACTCCCACTGCCAGTCTGATTACAGGCGGTTACCTCCGCCTGTAGAACGCTGCAGTAGTCCGGCAGGCGTAAGCTAATTCTGAGGTTGAGGTCGTTGGAGAAAACTCCGCTGCCTACTTTGTCCCCCCTCCGTGAGCCGTCTGTAAAGACCTGCGTGTGTCCTGCTGGTACCTCTTTCTTTTCCATCCACTCCTCTTTGGAGGGTATGTGGTATGAGAAGTTGTTACCAAAAGCAGGTGATGCTAGACATCGGTCTATGTTTTTGGGCACCCCTTTAAATTCATTGATTATTCCGGCGTGTCCACGATAGTCCGATATCAACATTCGCACTGACTTTAGTCTAAGTGCTGTGGTAATGGCAAGTTGCTTGCCTATTAAATCGACCGGGGCTATGTCCAGGATTGTCTCCAAGGCTTTCGTAGGCGTCGTTCTCATGGCTCCCGTTATCATGATCGCCGCCATTCTCTGCACTTTTGTAAGCGCCATTTGATGGACTCTTTTATTAAGTGCCGGCCACCATATGAAAACGCCGTAGTAGAGTATTGGTGTAACTACGGCTCTGTATAGCCAGAAGGTAATTTTGGGGTTGAGGCCCCAAGACTTCCCCACCGCTCTCTTGCAAGAGTACAGCGCCACCGTTGCTTTCCGTACTCTTTCGTTTATGTTGAGCTTCCAAGATAACTTTCGGTCTAGTATGAGACCTAAGTACTTGGCGCTCTCCTTGATCGCCAGATCAGTGCCCTTTAGCATTGGGGGCCTGAATTCTGGGATGTTGTGTTTCCTTGTGAAAACGACTAGCTCGGTTTTCGCCGGGTTGACATCTACGCCACACCTTTTGCACCATTGCGCTAGTTTCGATAGGGCCCCTTCAACAAGTTGCGACATTGTATTGAGGTGTTTCCCTGAGGCCGCTATTGCTACGTCATCCGCATAGGCGACGACCCTGCAGCCGGATTTCCTAAGTTGGAGGAGCAGCTCATTTAGCGTGATGTACCAAAGCAATGGTGAGAGAACGCCTCCTTGTGGGGTTCCCCTACTCACCTTCCTTCTTATGTGGGATTCTCCCGTTGTGGCCCTAATGTTCCTTTCACGGAGCATTTTTCCGATCAGGTGACATAGAGCATTGTCCATGGCTAGTCCAGTTAAGGCTGATTCTATGGCTTCAGGCTTCACGTTGTTAAATGCCCCTTCTATATCGAGAAAGACAACCATCGTGAACTCCTTATGCCTCATCGAGCTCTCTATCTGGTTTACCAAGGCGTGGAGTGCTGTTTCCACGGATTTCCCCTTTGTGTATGCGTTCTGAGACATTGATGTGTATGCGTTCAGCATTTCAGGGTGTAATGCCTCCTTCATGTGCAAGTCAATCAGTCTTTCAAGTGTCTTTAGCAGGAACGATGATAAGCTGATTGGTCTCAGGTCTTTGGGGGAGGTGTGTGAGGCCTTGCCTCCTTTTGGGATGAAGACCGCTTCAACCTCTCTCCATATTTTTGGGATATATGAGAGGTTTATACATGCCTTAAACATAGTCTCCAACCAAGGTGTAACTATATCTATAGCCTCTTGCAGCTTAACTGGACTGATCCCGTCAGGTCCAGGTGACTTAAAGGGTTTGAAGCTTTTGATGCTCCAGGTTAGCTTATCTCCACCTACAATTCTGTCAGCCAGATACCGAGGTGGAGCAGTTATGGTGGAGTCCACTACACTTATTCCATTGTCTGGAAAGTGTGTATCCATGAGTAGCTCAGCGTTTCTGTACATGAGGTTGTCCAGTTTCCATCTTGTTTCTGTATGAAGCTTTGGACTGCCGGATCCTTAGATAAAATGTTTCGCAGTCGGCTGGCTTCTGAGGTTTCCTCTATTTGCTCGCAGAGCCGAGCAAAGGATGACCTTTTGGCCTTCCTAACCTCCGTTTTGAAATTCCGTAGGCTGTTCTTATAGGCAGTCCACTCATTGGTGCTTTTTGCCTCGTTGAACAGCCTCCTGCTTTCCTTTCTTAGGGAGCTTATTAACGGCGTCCACCACCGTGGTTTGCTCTTACCTATCCTGCTCACGACTTTGCATGATGTGCGCATGGCCTTGTTACAGGCACCTGTGAACTGTTTTACAGTTCTGTCTAGCTCATCCCCTGTTTTTGGTGTTGGGGGCGGCTCTTCCGATAGAAGACCCGATAGGGTAGTTTTGTACTTACCCCAGTCAGTCTTCCGTTTGTCTACAAACTTAGGCCTAGTTTGCATCTGTATGCATACTTTAAATTTAATAAACCTATGATCAGAAAAGGAGTGTTCTTTTGACACTTTCGAATTGCTTACAAGGTTAGGCGTTTTAGTGGAAACGAGTGTAATATCAAGTACCTCCTCTCTCACGGCTGTCGTGAAGGTGGCAGTGTTACCTATATTACATATTTCTAGGTCGGAGGTTAGTATAAATTCTAGTAAAGACTCACCTCTGTTGTTCGTGTCCGAGCTGCCCCATATGGTGTGGTGGGCATTGGCATCGGCTCCAATGATCACGTCCGCCCCTACTCGGTTGGCTTCTGTGATTATACCATGGAAACCCTCTGGGGGACTTTCCTTCTCATGGGCGAAGTATCCTGAGATCATCCATAACCTATGATTAGAAAGTCCCATTGATACAGTGACAGTGTCGCAATCGCTGTGGTTAGGCATCATAAAAGCGTTGATGCTTTTATCCGCCAGGACGCACGAGCGTGGCTTACCTGCGTTTTTTACGTACAGTAACCTGTACTTGTCAGAGCCCAGTCCACAGATCTTGGTACCCACGACCCAGGGTTCTTGGATTAGGGCGATGTCGACTCCTCCCTTTGACAGTTGGAGGAGCAGAGCAGCCGAGGCTGCTTTGGAGTGGTGGAGGTTACATTGTATTAACCCCACCATCGCTAAGAGAGTTTTCTGGTACCGCGACGATCGTTACGTCGTTGTCGTCTTCGGTGACAGAGATTAGCGCCAGATTCTCCTCTGCTTCGCTAATCTCATCTAGATGGAGAGGTCCGAACATATTCGTGACCCCCATATCTGACATCTCACTGTCTGAATGTGACCGAGGCTCCCCTTCCCTCGAGGGGATTGGGGTTCTCTGGTCACTCTTGTAAACATTCAGGGTATTGGAGCCGAAGCCGTAGCTGATCACTCCCTTACTTTCTGCCAGTGGCGCTAGAGATGCTTCGTTTAAGATGACAATTACTTGCCTTCTCATACCCGCTGCCTCGCTAACTTTGATAACGCTCCAATCCTCAGTTGGAAGCGTGGGGTTGCTGGTCTGAATTATCTTCAGAATTGTCCTCGGGTCAGAGGGTTCCGTCGGGATCCAGGCTCTCGATCTCGGTCTGCTCGGGATCTTGTCCCTTGAGACAGCCTCGATTCGGGCGCCTGGCCAGACTTCCCCCACTTCCCCGATGGCTTGCTTGTAAGGTCCGCTGATCGTTGATCTGCACAAGCCACCAGCTTGATGTGTCCTTGATGCCAACCTGCGTCTCTGCAGCAAGGAGCTGGGCCTGGATTCTTCTGGAGAATGTTCAGGTATTTGCCCAAGAGAGCCGCTTCCACCAGTCCCCATTTGGCTGGCGCGATACTCCCATCCCGGTGACCTCTGTCAATAACCGCCCATACCAGAGGATCTTTCATGATCTCACTGTATGAGCGCTTCGGGAGTCCCTTTTTGTTGAACTGTGGCGAAAGACCCAGTCGTGCCTTTTATTTCCCTATGAGCGGGGATTCGTCCATCGATCTGTCCTTTCTTTTGGACGATCCCTGGGTTGCCGCCGACTCATGCTCTTTCGTAACTTTAAGGGCCCACTTAAGCCCACAGTTTCGCCTTGTCTTGATCAGACCGCTTTTCCTCCGGGATGCCCTTAAATTTATCGAGGAGTTTGTAAGCCGCCCTTCTATCCCTGTAGGCTCTGACGGACGGTTTCACCTCTTTTTTGCTAGATGTCGCTTTATTCAGCTCTGCATCATTACTAGTGCTAGGCCTGGGTTTCGTTAGCCTGCTACTTGTGTTGTCCTTAGAGGACGGGAGTCTCCCTTTACGGGTGGACTTTTTGGGGAACTCACGTTCCGGGAATGGATTGATGCCCACACCAGATCCGATTGGGCGGCCTGCTTGCGCAGGGTGGGATTCCGAGCTGTTGCCCGTACCCACCTGGTGGTTGTTACCTCGGTTTGCACTATCCATTGAGGGGGGTGCAATTTATACCTTTTGCCAGGTTTCCTTTCGTTAGGGACCAGACTGACCTCCTTCTGGACAAGCATCCTCTTGGCACGGGTAATGTCCACCGCCGTAGGATTAGGAGTAATAGATTGAAGAAGAAAGAAGTTTAACTCCCTAGCCCCCGATACCTACTAGCATCAGGAGTTGAAAGGTGGTCATGAGTAGACCGAAGAGTTGACCAAGGGAGGTCGAAAGATCAAAGAAGGAAAGATAAGAGGAAACTGGTAATCTCGTGCCGAAGCATGGTTACCGTGCAATGGTGTTGGTCTAATATTCGCTATTGTCTAGATAATTTAGTCACCTACTCAAGTTGTAATTTTTGTTTGTTTTTTTTAGATATTTAAAATTTAGTTTATAGGCAGCAGGCTTAATAATGCATAAATTCATTGCAAAATAGTTGGAGTATAGAGGGCTATAATGCGATTAGTAAACTAGATATAAAAGTCTAATTTTCGTCATTGTCTAGATAATTTATTGAACTGCTCAAGTTGCATTTTTTGTTGCCAAATATCGCATATTAACTGAGGTACTTTACCGAGATTTAGTTTGTAGGCAGCGGTCCTAATAAGACAAATTAATTTGAAAATAATTGGAGTTTAGACGTCTATATCTCGATTAGTAAACTAGATGTAAAATTCTAATTTCAATCGTTGTCTAGATAATTTAGTAAACTATTTAAGTTGCAATTTTTATTGCCAAATATCGCGTAGTAACTGAAATATTTACCACTTTTTAGACCTCAGTGTTATGTGATTGCTGACCAAAAAGCTATCCATGAGGTCTACTCCTCCCATGTGTTTATTGTAATCTTGGACAATAGGCGGGCAAGTAATATCATTTCTTTTTTGCCTTGTCATATCTATTGACTTTCTTCTTCTTCTTTAATCCATAGCCGGCGCATGGAGAGGTGGTCGACCTCGTAGCCAGTACGCTGCTGTTGGTGCCGCTAGTTTCCGTGCTCCATTCACTATACGCTTCCATGCTAATCGATCAGTTGCAACGGTTCTTTCCGCAGCTGTTGTTATTCGCTGGTTTTTTAAATCGTTCTCTGCGTGTTTCAACCATGTGGTCTTCGGTGCTTGTTTTTGTGTTCTCCAATCAAGAGGTCGTTTTTTCCAGGAGTTTGTGCGGTACTCGATTGTCGCCCATCCTACAGATGTGGCCGAACCATCGTAATCGGCGTTTTTGAATTTCCTCAACAATCGGTGTCTGTTGGTCGCACCTTTCTCTGATTGTCTCATTTCGGAGGTGGTTGAGGAGTGAGACGCAGAGAATCTGTCTCAGGCATCGCATTTGGAAGGCCTCGAGCTTGTTAAGGTCTGGTTTGAGTAATGTCCATGTTTCCGATCCATAAAGAAGAATTGGGAGGATCAGCGTCCGGTATAGGCGTATTTTGGTTTTGATGGTAATATTCGTCCGCTTCCATATGCACCACTTGAGTGAAGCAAACGTTGCTGTTGCCTGGCCTATCCGGCTGTGAACTTCGGCTGTCGAAGCTACTTTCTTCTCCACAACCAGTGATCCCAAATATTTGAACTGTGGTACCTGCTCGATTGTGGTTCCATCGAGGTAAACTCTGGCTTCAGATCCATCCGTTGTAAGCACTTTGGTCTTATCCGCATTGATTCTCAGTCCGTATGACTGGGCAATGCGGGAAATGTCATACAAGGTGTCTGTTGCTTCGGCATCTGTGTTGGCGAAAACCGCACTGTCATCGGCGAACATCAGATCGGTTAGGAAGTTTTTGTCATCATATCGAACTCCGCGTCGCCCATCAAACGCTTTTCGCATAATCGTGTAGATCACAATGTTAAAAAGGAGCGGCTTTAGCCACAGACAATGCTCCAGCATAAGATAACAGGGTTACTACCTTATTATCCTTCCAAGCGACACAACTCATATCTATGCCATTATGCATAGCAACTCCCTCTTCATAACTACCTCTGGGCACCGATTTCTTAATAAAATCTTTTTTATCTGGCAGTTCATTATTTGGAATCCTGTTTTGTTGCACAGTTCCCACAGTGTGGATTCCTTATTTAGCTAAAAAATATACTAATGGCAAAGAGGTATAAAAATTATCAAAGTATATGATGTGGTTTAGCCATCTTAGCACTCCCCAAAGCAAGCGTACTACAACAGTTCCTGTTGCACCAAGATCTGGTTCATCTGGAAGTTTTTCTGAATTCCAGAATATACCTCAAACTTATGGGCATATCCCATCAAATCACAAAGGACATATAATTTAAAGCCCCATTTGTGGGGCTTATTGGGTAGATATTGTTTTAGAAAGTGCCCTATTTTTGTAGAACACATGTGTTCATCCACCGAAAGTCTTTGGTCCATTGGCACTGTGGCAAACCTATCATTGAGGTGCTTGATTACAGGGCGGATTTTATAAAGCCTGTCATGTTGTGGATGACCTATAGGTTTTTGAAGTTCATTGTTGTTAAAATGCAATGATAACTTTATCTTCTCAAATTTGTTCAGTGGCATTGTTGAAGAAATCGGGTCATAACCAAACTTTGGTGACCAGTATGATCTTGTACTAGAAAAAATTTTGTACTGAAATGCATAACAGAATACCAAAGAACTTGTTCAAATCATATTCTGTAAATGGTATAGATGAACTGGGATTACTTTGTATTATATATAAATTTGTTTGCTCCACTAATCTATTGATAAAATCCTTTGTGATGAAATAGTTGAAACACTGATATGGGGTTTCCAGTTCTGATATCTCATCTGGAACAGCAGAACTCCCCAAAAAAGTAATCTTATCTTCATTATACACCATATTCATTTTTTTGCATATCAAGTTTCTTTTGTCAAATGATGAGTGAGAGGATTCTTGGTCTTCTATGGTGACCTCTTGTACAAGAGGAGGATCAATGTCTGCAGTTTCATCTACCACATCATCATCGTCATTTTCCTCCTGCAACACTCTTATAATTTCATCAGCGTCGCGGTTCTCATCGTCGGAATCTTTGTCGTCAAGGTCATCTTCTGATAGCCAACCGCCTTCTAATTGACTCAAGTAAGCTTCAATGTCCCTGTCTTTCAACTTTCCCTACAAAAACAACATAAAATAAAAATTTATTAAAAAACATTTTCGCCATAGATTTGAGGTATGCAGTAACCTGATGTGTCTAGATCAGCTATTCTCAACCGCTGGTCCGGCGGACCACCAGTGGTCCGCGGAGAAATTTTACTGGTCCGCAGACTATCCGCGAAAAAAATTTACTTATAAAAACTAAATTTTAATTTATAAAATTACGAAATACAAATATCTTAAACTAATTTTAATTCTATGTAATTTATGATTAGTACGGCACTGAAAAAAAAAAAAAGAAAAATAATTGCATATCTTTACATTTAAATATTATTGTAAGTAAATGATAATAAAAATGTTACAATTAACTTGTAGTAGTTCTACCAACAGGTTTTTGGTGATGGATATATATTTTTCCTTATTTTGGGGGATGATATCAATTTTTTCCTCGTCAGATCCAAATTCTTTAATAAATAAATGAACATCATAATTCGACATGTTATGGAAAAATACCGGGATCATTTTAGGTATTTTATAATTCAAATTACAATTTGAGTGGGCGGCTCTCCGAAATTTACCCGTTAAATGATCGAGATCGGCGACTTTGTCTGTTACTTGTAATAATTAATTACATATGTGACAAGAAGTGGCCGTATCGCAGGAATTTTGCTCATCTGCAGTTAATTTAATCATCGGAAGTATAACGCTTAAATGTTCCCTGTATAATTCCTTAACATATGCATAGAGGTTCTGACAAAACAATTTCGGGCAATCTTCCCCGGAATATGTGAAAAATTTACTCAATAAGTCATCGAATGAACATTTTATATTATAGGCGAAACTGTATGGTACGTGGATATGTGTCTAATTAGTATAGTTATTGTCAGGGTTCGGTGAGCATGTATCTACAGGTATTAAAATTGATTCAAAATTTGCGTATACAACAAAGGGTAGGAAATTTTGAAATTTTAATATATTCCCCGGCATCATATCACCTCTTTTATGTTTTACAAGGTCTTCCGTCGGCATAATAGTGTAAATTTTGCTGCAGTCATTCAATTTATGTTGATTAAACGCGAATTCTATTGAAAAAAAGGTTAAACAGCCGTCACATAAATATTTTTTTCTACAATCTTCCGAGATTTGACTTCTTACAAGCCGTGAAATATTTTTAATGTAAACATAATGACCTTTAACCCCTTCTTCCAAATATAATAAATTTACATGTCTTTCCCTAGTCGCATTAGTATGGTAAATTGGTCCTACTACGTCATGTTGTTTAGATTTAAAATTAAACTCCAAGCTATAAACGTTAATACTAATAATATTCATCAGTTCAAATTTAGGAATGTCTTTGATTCAAAGCGGAAACTCTAATCTGTCATATTTTATAATTGAAGAAAAGTAGGGATATGATGCCGGGCGATCAGAATTCACATTCGTGGTGTGTAATGCGGATACAATGCTCCATAAAAACAAAATTCGTCTACATTCTGAACATTGATACAAGCTTTCCGATCCCTAATCTCTTTTGGCAGTTCAATAAATGACGACCCACGTATTGGTTTATATTTATTTATATTAATTTCTAAATGGGAAATCTCCCTTAGTGACCAACCCAAATCTTTCTCCTGAAACTCGCTACATTTGGTTTTAATTTTGGCACACATACTGTCATAAATTTAATCAAAGTTACTCATGCTACGTGTTATTTCGCGATATTTTGTGTTAAATGACTTTAATTCACCTTTATGTAGTAGTTCTTTAATACCTAGTAAAATTTTGTTAAAAAAATATCACTGGTCCGCGAATCTTTTTTTTTAATTTTACTGGTCCGTGGGCCAAAAAAGGTTGAGAAACGCTGGTCTAGATAATTTAGTAAACTATTTAAGTTGCAATTTTTATTGCCAAATATCGCGTAGTAATTGAAATATTTACCAATTTTTAGACCTCAGTGTTATGTGATTGCTGACCAGAAAGCTATCCATGAGGTCTACTGCTCCCATGTGTTTATTGTAATCTTGGACAATAGACGGGCAAGTAATATCATTTTTTTTTCTTTTTTTGCCTTGTCATATCTATTGACTTTAGCCACAGGCAATGCTCCAGCATAAGATAGCAGGGTTACTACCTTATTATCCTTCCAAGCGACACAACTCATATCTATGCCATTATGCATAGCAACTCCCTCTTCATAACCTCCTCTGGGCACCGATTTCTTAATAAAATCTTTTTTATCTGGCAGTTCATTATTTGGAATCCTGTTTTGTTGCACAGTTCCCACAGGGTGGATTCCTTATTTAGCTAAAAAATATACTAATGGCAAAGAGGTTTAAAAATTATCAAAGTATATGATGAGGTTTAGCCATCTTGGCACTCCCCGAAGCAAGCGTACTACAACAGTTCCTGTTGCACCAAGATCTGGTTCATCTGGAAGTTTTTCTGAATTCCAGAATATACCTCAAACTTATGGGCATATCCCATCAAATCACAAAGGACATATAATTTAACGCCCCATTTGTGGGGCTTATTGGGTAGATATTGTTTTAGAAAGTGCCCTATTTTTGTAGAACACATCGGTTCATCCACCGAAAGTCTTTGGTCCATTGGCACTGTGGCAAATCTATCATTGAGGTGCTTGATTACAGCGCGGATTTTATAAAGCCTGTCATGTTGTGGATAGCCTATAGGTTTATGAAGATCATTGTTGTTAAAATGCAATGATCACTTTATCTTCTCAAATTTGTTCAGTGGCATTGTTGAAGAAATCGGGTCATAACCAAACTTTGGTGACCAGTATGATCTTGTACTAGAAAAATGTTTTACTGAAATGCATAACAGAATACCAAAGAACTTGTTCAAATCATATTCTGTAAATGGTATAGATGAACTGGGATTACTTTGTATTATATATAAATTTGTTTGCTCCACTAATCTATTGATAAAATCCTTTGTGATGAAATGGTTGAAACACTGAAATGGGGTTTCCAGTTCTGATATCTCATCTGGAGCAGCAGAACTCCCCAAAAAAGTAATCTTATCTTCATTGTTCACCATATTCATTTTTTTCCATATCAAGTTTCTTTTGTCAAATGATGAGTGAGAGGATTATTGGTCTTATACGGTGACCTCTTGTACAAGAGGAGGATCAATGTCTGCAGTTTCATCTACCACATCATCATCGTCATTTTCCTCCTGCAACACTCTTATAATTTCACATCGTCGGAATCTTTGTCATCAAGGTTATCTTCTGATAGCCAACCGCCTTCTAATTGAGTCAAGTAAGCTTCAATGTCCCTGTCTTTCAACTTTCCCTACAAAAACAACATAAAATAAAAATTTCTTAAAAAACATTTTCGCCATAGATTTTAGGTATGCAGTAACCTGATGTGTCTAGATCAGCTATTCTCAACCGCTGGTCCGGCGGACCACCAGTGGTCCGCGGAGAAATTTTACTGGTCCGCAGACAATTTTTTCTATCCGCGAAAAAAATTTACTTATAAAAACTAAATTTTAATTTATAAAATTACGAAATACAAATATTACTTAAACTAATTTTAATTCTATGTAATTTATGATTAGTACGGCACTGAAGAGAAAAATAATTACATATCTTTACATTTAAATATTATTGTAAGTAAATGATAATAAAAATGTTACAATTAACTTGTAGTAGTTCTACCAACAGGTAGATTTTTGGTGATGGATATATATTTTTCCTTATTTTGGGGGATGAAATCAATTTTTTCCTCGTCAGATCCAAATTCTTTAATAAATAAATGAACATCATAATTCGACATGTTATGGAAAAATACCGGGATCATTTTAGGTATTTTATAATTCAAATTACAATTTGAGTGGGCGGCTCCCCGAAATTTACCCGTTAAATGATCGTGATCGGCGACTTTGTCTGTTACTTGTAATAATTAATTACATATGTGACAAGAAGTGGCCGTATCGCAGGAATTTTGCTCATCTGCAGTTAATTTAATCATCGGAAGTATAACGCTTAAATGTTCCCTGTATAATTCTTTAACATATGCATAGAGGTTCTGACAAAACAATTTCGGGCAATCTTCCCCGGAATAAGTGAAAAATGTACTCAATGAGTCATCGAATGAACATTTTATATTATAGGCGAAACTGTATGGTACGTGGATATGTGTCTAATTAGTATAGCTATTGTCAGGGTTCGGTGAGCATGTATCTACAGGTTTTAAAATTGATTCAAAATCTGCGTATACAACAAAGGGTAGGAAATTTTGAAATTTTAATATATTCCCCGGCATCATATCACCTCTTTTATGTTTTACAAGGTCTTCCGTCGGCATAATAGTGTAAATTTTGCTGCAGTCATTCAATTTATGTTGATTAAACGCGAATTCATTTGAAAAAAAGGTTAAACAGCCGTCACATAAATATTTTTTTCTACAATCTTACGAGATTTGACTTCTTACAAGCCGTGAAATATTTTTAATATAAACATAATGACCTTTAACCCCTTCTTCCAAATATAATAAATTTACATGTCTTTCGCTAGTCGCATTAGTATGGTAAATTGGTCCTACTACGTCATGTTGTTTAGATTTAAAATTAAACTCCAAGCTATAAACGTTAATACTAATATTATTCATCTGTTCAAATTTAGGAATGTCTTTGATTCTAAGCGGAAACTCTAATCTGTCATATTTTAAAATTGAAGAAAAGTAGGGATATGATGCCGGGCGATCAGAACTCACATTCGTGGGGTGTAATGCGGATACAATGCTCCATAAAAAACAAAATTCGTCTACATTCTGAACATTGATACAAGCTTTCCGATCCCTAATCTCTTTTGGCAGTTCAATAAATGACGACCCACGTATTGGTTTATATTTATTGATATTAATTTCTAAATGGGAAATCTCCCTTAGTGACCAACCCGAATCTTTCTCCTGAAACTCGCTACATTTGGTTTTAATTTTGGCACACATACTGTCATAAATTTCATCATTTCAAGTTACTCAAGTTACTCATGCTACGTGTTATTTCGCGATATTTTGTGTTAAATGACTTTAATTCACCTTTATGTAGTAGTTCTTTAATACCTAGTAAATTGTGTCAAAGAAATATCACTGGTCCGCGAATCTTTTTTTTTAATTTCACTGGTCCGTGGGCCAAAAAAGGTTGAGAAACGCTGGTCTAGATAATTGTGATTGTGATGAATTGTCTAGATAATTTAGTAAACTATTCCATTTGCAATTTTTGTTGCCAAATATCGCGTACCAACTGAAATATTTAAGGTTTTATTTGTAAGCAGCCGTCTTAATAAAGCATAAATTCATGGGGAAATAGTTGGAGTTTAGGCGACTATAACTCAATTAGTAAACTATAAGTAAAATTCTAACTTTCGTAATTGCCTAGGTATTTTAATAAACTACTAAAGTTAAAGTTTTTGTTACCAAATATTGGGTACTAACTGAGAGATTTAAGATTTAGTTTGTAGGCAGCAGTCTTAATAAATCATTATTTTATTTTAAGGTAGTTAGAGTTTAGACGATTATAACCCAATTAGTCAACTATATGTAAAATTCTAATTTTCGTTATTGTCTAGATAATTTAGTAAACTACTCAAGTAGCAATTTTTGTTGCTAAATATCGCGTAGTAACTGAGAGAATTAAGATTTAGTTTGTAGGCAGCAGTCCTAATAAAGCATAATTTTAATTTAAAGTAGTTGGTGTTTAGACGACTATAACTCAATTAGTAAACTAGATGTAAAATTCTAATTTTCACCATTATATAGACGATTTAATAAACTACTCAAGTTGCAACTTTTGTTGCCAAATATCCCGTACTAACTGAGATACTTAAGATTTAGTTTGTAGGCAACAGTCTTAATAAAGCAAAAAATTCATAGGAAAATAGTTGGAGTTTAGACGACTATAAATCAATTAGAAAACCAGATGTAATATTCTAATTTACGCCATTGTCTAGATAATTTAGTAAACTACTCAAGGTGCAATTTTTGTTGCCAAATATCGCGTACTAACAGAGTTACTTAAGATTTAGTTTCTAAGCAGCATTCTTAATATAGCATAATTTTACTTTAAAGTAGTTAGAGTTTTGACAACTATAGCTCACTTAATAAACTAGAGGTAAAAATCTAATTTGCGGCATTGTCTACATAATTTAGTGAACTACTCAAGTTGCAATTTTTGTTGCCAAATATCGTGTACTAACTGAGATATTTAGTTTGTAGGTAGCAGCCTTAATAAAGCATAAATTCTTGGGAAAAATTTACATTTACAATTATTTAAATATTTAATTTGAGTTGTTACGATTATAACTCAATTAGTAAACTAGATACAAGTCTCTAGTTTTCAGTAGTGTCTAGATAATTTAGTAGACTACTTCAGTTGCGATTTATGTTTGTAAAATCAGACAGAAACTGATTATGGAGAAACTATCGAGTAGCAGTCACGATTGAGACTAGGTAAACTAAATCTGCATAGACTATGCGAGGCGTGAATCGCATCCGTGTTGTTGCGGACTAATTAAAGTTGTCGCAAAGAAGCGGTCGGCGTGGCGAGAGAGGAAGAGGAACACGCCGTCGGCGGCGGCGGCGGAGGTTTATTGCAGGCGCGAGAGCGTCCTCCGTATAAATCAGCCGGATATTTACATACTTGTGACACACAGAGGTGCTAATGCCTTGAAATTACACATGTTTTATTCATGAAACTTTAATTATGTCACCTATATTCACCTGCGGCCGCCCCCGACGGCGGCCACGCGTGCCAACCCGCCGCCTCCAAATCCCGAGGATTTCGCACGCCCGTCACAAGCTCCTATTTTGCAATTACAAATCAAAATGTAAGACAACTCACCAACTCAATTTTAAGGCTTTACAGCTCCCAGACTACTCCAGATAAAAACCTCTAGTTGTCGGCAGCTACTAACTAGTTCAGTTAGCTATTACTGTACTAAGTCTCAATTACCTAGTTGCACCTGTTTTTGAGAAATTCAAATAAATCTTTTAATTTGAGTTTTACGTCTAGTTTACTATAATTGAGTTATAGTCGTTTAAACTTCAACTTTTTTCCAATGGATTTAAGCTTTAAGACTGCTGTCTACGAACTAAATCTTAAATATCTCAGTTAGTACGCGATATTTGGCAACAAAATTTGCAACTGGAATGGTTTACTAAATTATCTAGACAATGGCGAAAATTAGAATTTTACATCTAGTTTACGAATTGAGTTATAGTCGTCTAGACTCCAACTATTTTCCAATCAATTTATGTCTTATTATGACTGCTGTCTACAAACTAAATCTTTCATATCTCAGTTAGTACGCGATATTTGACAACAAAAATTGCAACTTGAGTAGTATAGTAAATTATCTAGACAATGGCTAAAATTAGAATTTTACATCTAGTTTACTAATTAAGTTTTAGTACTCTAAACTTCAACTATTTTCCAACAAATTATTGCCTTGTTTAGACTGCTATCTACAAACTAAATCTTAAATATCTCAGTTAGTACGCGACATTTGGCAACAAAATTTGCAACTGGAATAGTTTACTAAATTACCTAGACAATGGCGAAAATTAGAATTTTACATCTAGTTTACGAATTGAGTTATAGTCGTCTAAACTCCAACAATTTTCCAATGAATTTTTGTCTTATTAAGACTGCTGTCTACAAACTAAATCTTAAATATCTCAGTTAGTACGCGATATCCGGCAACAAAAATTGCAACTTGAGTAGTTTGCTAAATTATCTAGACAACGACGGAAATTAGAATTTTACATCTAGTTTACTAATTGAGTTATAGTCGTCTAAACTACAACACTTTTTCAATGAATTGATGCCTTATTAAGTCTGCGGTCAACAAACTAAATCTTAAATATCTCAGTTAGTACGCGATATTTCGCAACAAAATTTGCAACTTGAATAGTCTACTAAATTATCTAGACAATGGCAAAAATTATAATTTTACATCTCGTTCAATAATTGAGTTATAGGCGTCTAAACTCCAACTATTTTCCAATGAATGTATGCCTTATTAAGACTGCTGTCTACAAACTAAAACTTAAATATCTCAGTGAGTTCGCGTTATTTTGCAACAAAAGTTGCTACTTTAATAGCTTGCTATAGTATCTAGAAAATGGCGAAAATTAGAATTTGACATCTAGTTTACTAATTGAGTTATAGTCGTCGAAACTCCAACTCTTTTCCAATGAATGTATGCCTTATTAAGTCTGCGGACTACAAACTAAATCTTAAATAGCTCAGTTAGTACGCTATATTTTGCAACAAAATTTGCATTTTCAATAGTTTGCTAAATTATCTAGACAATGGCGAAAATTAGAATGTTACCTCTAGTTTACTAATTGAGTTATAGTCGTCTAAACTCTAACTATTTTTCAATGAATTTATGTGTTATTAAGATTACTGTCTACAAACTGAATCTTAAATATCTCAGTTGATATGCGATATTTGGCAACAAAAATTACAATTTGACTAGTTTACTAAATTATCTAGACAATGGCAACAATTAGAACTATCTACCTAGTCTATTAATTGAGCTTTAGTTCTCTAAACGTCTGGAACTCTCCTATCTACACTACTCAAGGGCACAAACATTACGTCGAACTAGTGAGCTAATTCACAAAGTTTACTAAAAACAGCGACATTAAGATAACTTATCGTCTAATTCCGATAACTGAACGCGATTAGTGAACTGAAAAAAACTTCCATTCAACCGTTAAAAACAAGTTTATCTACGCTGACTAGATCGTGCAATTCACATTCATGTATTAATATTTTTATTATCATCGCGGTGTGCCGTGACAAATTTCTCAATTTATTAATCCAGCACGCCACGGATACTAGTCCAAATCGGTTTTCGTGCGGATCCGACGTTAGAGCGCGACTAGCTAGTCGTTAGCGTGCCACCTAATGGATATTTTATGCTCGGAAAAAACCTCTCTCACTCGTTTAGCTTAATACCGAATCATCCGGACAATTTACCCGAACGTTCCGCGTCATCTTCGGATTTAGTCCCATCGATTCCATCCGGATTAGGCCGCCATAGTCCTTACTTGCACTAACTCGCCGATAACTAACAAACTAGTTAACTAATCGCGGTTTGGTTCTGATGTGCTTATAGCTAGATGCCACCGGAAGAAATTAAGACTAATTGCGTTACCGCGCTTAGTCTATTTCACGAGTTATAACTCATTACACAATAGAATTTTAGTTTAAGTTTTGGGACGAGTCGCATTAATTCGTCGTTTGCTTTTAATATAGCAGACTCCCCACAGACTAGTTTATGCTAGATTAAGAGTAGATAAAGTACAAATCTAGTCTAGTACAAACAAACGTGGGCTACTTGCATTCGCTCGTTTAGTCTTCAAGTTATGTCGCATTAATCTTAAGGAGTAAATTATAAATTCATCGATAGCACTAATTCATCGACAAGTAATAAACTGGATGACTAAATCGCGTACAGTTTATATTTCTTTAAAGCTAGTTAACAGACAAAGAGATTAAGACTAATTACGTTGTTGCAGCTTATTTAGTTTTTATGTTTTGAAGTGTTGTTCATAAAACGTTATTTTAGCTCAATAAGGGTTTAAGTTTAAGGGAGTAGTCGCGCTAAATAGCCGATAGTAGATAAACTAGTCCACTTAATGCAGACTAGTACAGTGTGTCTTAAACCTAGATAAAGTAGGAACAAACCTAAGCCTATTTAGTCTTTTCTAGCTAGATTTGTCTTCAAGCTACGGCCAATCAAAATAGAAAATTCAAATTATCGACTAGTTAGACTAATCTGTCGTTTGCTGCTAAACTAGCTGACTAATTTGGCAATTGTTTCTTGCTGCATAAAGCTATATAATGATCTTATAAAATATGATTAAGTAGTGTATAATATCTAGTCTAGTTCTCAAACTATATTCAATTAATCCCAACAGTTGAAACGTGTCTCTTCAGTCTGTCTATTTCGTCCAGTACGTCTAGGACGTCTAATCCGTCTAGGCCGCCTAGGTCGTCTAGTCCGTCTAGGCTGTCTAGTCCGTTAAGGCCGTCTGGGCGATCTAGGCCGTCTAGTCCGTCTAGGCCCTCTAGTCCGTCAAGGCCAATCAAGCCGCCGAGTCCACCTTGTTCGTCGAGTCCGTCTAGGCCGTCTAGTACATCTAGGCCATCTAGTCCGTTTAGGCCGTCTAGTTCATCTAAGCCGTCCAGGCCGTCAAGTTGGTCTAGAACAACTAGTCTATCTAGGCCGTCTAGTCCGCCTAGGCCGTCTAGTCCATCTAGACCGTCGAGTCTGTCTTGGCCGTCTAGGCCGTCTAAGCCATCTAGACGGTCTAGACCCCCTGGGCCGTCTAGGCCGTCTAGTCTATCTAGGCCGTCTAGTCCATCTAGGCCGTCTAGTCCATCTAGGCCATCTAGTCCATCTAGGCTGTTTTGTCCGTCTAGTCCATCTAGGGCGTCTACTCCGTCTAGTTCGTCTAGTCCATCTAGGCCGTCTAGTCCATCTAGGCCATCTATTCCATCTAGGCCATCAAGTCCATCTAGGCCGTCTAGTCCGCCTAGGGCGTGTAGTTTTACTAGACCATCTAGTTAATCTAGGGCGTCAACTCCATCTAGGAAGTCTAGTCCATCAAGGCCGTCTAGTTCATCTAGGCCGTCTAGTTCGTCTAGGCTATCTAGTCTGTCTAGGCGGTCTAGTCCATCTAGGCCATCTAGTCCATCTAGGCCATCAAGTTAATCTAAGCAGTCTAGTCCGTCTATATCATCTAGTCCGTCTAGGCCATCTAGTGCGACTACTCCGTCTAGATCGACTTGTTCATCTAGGCAGTCTAGTCCATCTAGGCCGTGTAGTGTATCTAGGCCATCTAGTCCGCCTAGGCCGTCTAGTCCATCTAGTCTGTCTTGGCCGTCTAGGACGTCTAGGCCATCTAGACGGTCTAGACCCCCTGGTCCGTCTGGTCCGTCTGGGCCGTCTAGTCTATCTAGGCCGTCTAGTCCATCTAGGCCGTCTAGTCCATCTAGGCCATCTAGTCCATCTAGGCCGGTTTGTCCGTCTAGTCCATCTAGGGAGTCTACTCCGTCTAGTTCGTCCAGTCCATCTGGGCCGTCTAGTCCATCTAGGCCATCTATTCCATCTAGGCCATCAAGTCCATCTAGGCCGTCTAGTCCGCCTAGGCCGTGTAGTTTTTCTAGGCCATCTAGTCAATCTAGGGCGTCTGCTCCGTCTAGTCCATCAAGGTCGTCTAGTTCATCTAGGCCGTCTAGTTCGTCTAGGCCATCTAGTCCGTCTAGGCCGTCTAGTCCATCTAGGCCATCTAGTCCATCTAGGCCATCAAGTTAATCTAAGCCGTCTAGTCCGTCTATGTCATCTAGTCCGTTTAGGCCATCTAGTGCGACTACTCCGTCTAGATCGTCTAGTCCATCTAGCCAGTCTAGTCTATCAAGGCCGTGTAGTCTATCTAGTTCATCTAGTCTATCTAGGCCGTCAAGTCCATCTAGGCCATCTAATCCATCTAGGCCGTTTAGTCCGTCTAGGCCATCTAGTCCATCTAGAGCGTCTACTCCGTCTAGTTCGTCTAGTCCATCTAGGCCGTCTAGTCCATGTAGGCCATCTATTCCATCTAGGCCATCAAGTCCATCTAGACCGTCTAGTCCGTCTAGGCCGTGTAGTTTATCTAGACTGTCTGGTCAATCTAGGCCGTCTAGTCCATCTAGGCCATCAAGCCCAGCCCATCTAGGCCGTCTAGTCCGTCTATTCCGTCTAGTCCGTCTAGGCCATCTAGTCCATCTAGGGCGACTACTTTGTCTAGGTCGTCTAGTCCATCTAGGCCGTCTAGTCTATTTAGGCCGTGTAGTTTATCTATTCCATCTAGTCCATCTAGGGCGTCTACTCCGTCTAGGCCGTCTGGTACATCTAGGCCGTCTAGTTCATCTAGGCCATTTAGTCCGTCTAGGCCGTCTAGTCTATCTAGGCCGTCTAGTCCATCTAGGTCGTCTAGTGCACCAAGGCTGTCTAGTCCGTCCAAGCAGTCTAGTCCGTCTAGTCCATCTAGTCGGTCTAGTATTTTCCGTCTAGTCTAGTCCGTCTAGTCTAGACCGTATAGGCCGTCTAGGCCGACTAGATAATCTTGGGCGTCTAGTCTCTCTAATCCGTCTAGTCCTTCTAGATGAACTAGACGGCCTAGACCGTCTAGGTCGTCTGGACAGTCTAGTCAGTCTAGGCCGTTCTAGGTCGTCCAGTCTTCTCCGTATAGTCCTTTTAGTCCGTCTAGTCAATCTAGATGATCTAGTTCGGTTTTTCGGATCTAGTTCGGCCATCTAGTCCATCTCGGCCATCTAGTCCGTCTAGGCCGTCTAGTCTATCTAGTCCGTCTAGTCCATCTAGGCCATCTAGTCCATCTAGGCCATGAAGTTATTCTAAGCCGTCTAGTCCGTCTATGTCATCTAGTCCGTCTAGGCCATCTAGTGCGACTACCCCGTCTAGGTCGTCTAGTTCATCTAGGCAGTCTAGTCCATCTAGGCAGTGTAGTCTATCTAGGCCATCTAGTCCATCTAGGGCGTCTAATCCGTCTAGGCCGTCTGGTCCATCTAGGCCGTCTAACGTGTTCATCTAGGCCATCTAGTCCATCTAGGCCGTCTATTCTATCTAGGCTGTCTAGTCCATCTAGGCCATCTAATCCATCTAGGCCGTCTAGTCCATCTAGGTCGTCTAGTGCATCTAGGCCGTCTAGTCCGTCCAAGCCGTCTAGTCCGTCTAGTCTTTTCCGTCTAGTCTAGTCCGTCTAGTCTAGACCGTATAGGCCGTCTAGGCCGACTAGATAATCTTGGGCGTCTAGTCTCTCTAATCCGTCTAGTCCTTCTAGATGAACTAGACGGCCTAGACCGTCTAGGTCGTCTGGACAGTCTAGTCAGTCTAGGCCGTTCTAGGTCGTCTAGTCTTCTCCATATAGTCCTTTTAGTCCGTCTAGTCAATCTAGATGATCTAGTTCGTCAGTCTTGTCTATCTAGATTAAAGAAACACAATATTAAAGATATTAGAGTTTCACTGATTCATTAATTACAGACTAACTAATAGAGCTAGCCCAAACTAGTTCACACCGTCTTATTGCTAGGTAACATAGTAATAATTTGAGATTAACTGTGCTAATGCAGCTAGTCTAGTTTTTGAAATGCTAACCTATATTGTGAAGCACTTAGTCTAAATCCAATTCGTTTGTTGTAGATTTGATCGATGGGGAGATGCCGGATCTGGCGAATGCTGCAAAAGACAAGACGCAGAAGACAAAGCCCAGCGTTGTTTCCTGTACGGAGAGACCAGAAGTGCAACGGGAAGTGGAGCCGGAAGTGGAGCAAAAAGTTGTCACGACCGAAAGGCCGAACGAACGAACGACCGAGAGGTCGGATGATTTGAAGGTGTGCCAGAAAACGATTTTGAATCTGGCGCCGAAGTTGATCAATGCTGAGCTGGAGTTGGCGGAGGTGAAGCAGCAGTTCGCGCTGTTGTCGGAGATAGTGAATGCGAAGGGGTCTAGCAAGATGTTGAAGATGAGCGGGAGGATATCCAAGGAGGAGCCTGCGCTGGCCGTGGTCAAGTTCATATTGAACGAGAAGTTGGATTTGAAGCCGGAGGTTGTCTTCGCCGAGCGGAATGTGGACGACTCCATCGACTTCCAGGTCAGCAACGTGCAGGAACTTTTGGCCGTGGTGAAGGCGACCAGGGCCAAATTGACCAACTCCAAGGCGGTTCAGATCAGATTCTAACTGCTTGTTCCTAGATCTATTTTAAGCTATAGTTTACCAACTAACACTAATTTAGGTTAGGTTTTAAGGCTCAAACTTAGTATTTATATTTAGTTTGTTAAGTTTGTCGATCCAAAGACTTTGAGTATTACCTGTTAAGTTCTGCGAAATGTTTCCTATTTATTCTTTTGTTTCTTTTTTTGTGCAAATACAGAATTTATTTTTTTGGTTAAACGTCACAATTTTTTGCTTGGACTTGTTAAGAACAAGATTTAGACTAAGTTAGACTACACAAGACATCAATGAGAGATAAGATGTTTTTTTTAGATATCAAACATTGCTTGTTAAAATTGATCTCAAAAGACAATTCAGCTGTCAAATTTGACAGATCAAACATTGATGTAATGCAGTGTTTAATCTGTCAAATTTGACAGCTGAGATGACGGCTGATTGGTTCAAGGTCCAAACACTCCTGCAACAGTTCCTTCCTTTGTCTTCGAACCATCTATATACCGCTTGATAGCACATTGCTCAAGGTGGTACGCTGAGGATTCCTGACCCAATCGACTTTACTGCTACACATTGCTATCTAGTTATTCCCGAAATGGTATTTTGCCTACCATGACATCTTTGGTACTTTCAGCCAAAGGATCTTGTCAGCGAGGCTGTTCCGGTCTCTGCTGCCGATTATTTTACCTCTGCCTATTCCTTCCTTGCCGAATCTCACAATCACCGATCTGGCAGTTCCCTCCTCGATAAGGTGCAATGGAGGTAGACCCAGCAGCAGCTGCTGCCGGCATGACCCCATCGTCCCCGCGATGCAGAGACATGCCAGTCTTTGTATCTTCTCAAGCTGCTTCTTCACAGAGACCAGCTTGGTTCTACTTCCTCACGCAACTGCCCCGTAAGTGATCGCAAGTCTCGCTATGCTGGTGTACATCCATCGCAGGTCTCGCTATGATGGTGTACATCCATCGCAGGATTGTGAGGTTACAATCACGTTCTGCCTGTAAGATTTATAATCAATATTAGAGCGCATTTGGCTTTACCGACCGTGTCAGTGTCTCTCGAATCTAGTGTTGACCACAGTTGCCAAATTGGACATATCAAACATTGCATGTTAAAGAAGTGTTCAGAAGACAACTGTCAAACACTTGTCAGATTTGACATAGAAGAGATCTCAAATATGATAAAGCTTTCATTGCTTGTTAGGCCTCCTGCGTAGCCAGACTACCGCGGCCGAAATGTTTGAGCAATCAGTTAACTATGACTGGCGTCAATTGGCTACTTAGTCAATTGACGTTTCTCCGTATCTAAAGTCTTTTTGTGAAAAAGAAAATAAAACACGTCTGGCTGCTACGAGAAGTGCGTGGAGACTGACGGCAGCCACATACATTGGCTACACTCACTCTGGCTGCGCGCTGCCAATGAGCTGCCGCTCAATCAGGCGTGTTATAATGACTGCCGCAGCTAGGAATCGTGGCTGCCTAGTGCACAACCTCCCATGCACCGTTATGAGTTAGTCTGGCTGCCAGCAGCTTGGTTGCCCAACCAGGGATTCGTGGCCGACTAGTACGCGGGCTCCCATACCTTGTCATTTGCTTGACAAGCTACCGGCAGCTTAGCTGCGCAGTCAGGCTGCCTAGTAAGCGAGAGGCCTTAAAGTTCCTCTCAGAAGACAACTGGCAGTGTTCTGAGATGAACTTTAAGGCTTTTCGCGTACTAGGCAGCCTGACTGCACAGCCAGACTGCCGGTAACCTATCTAACATGAGAGAGGCCTCATAGTTCTCCTCAGAAGACAACTGTCCGTGTTCTGAGAGGAAGTTTAAGGCCTTTTGCGTACTAGGCAGCCTGACTGCACAGCCAGGCTTCTGATAATCTGTCTAACACATGACAGCGTATCGGAGATCGCGCACTAGTTGGCCACGAATTCCTGATGAAGACAACTGGCAGTCTTCTGAGAGGAACTTTAAGGCCTCTCGCGTACTGTACAGCCTGGCTGCACAGCCAGGCTGTACTGAACTTTAAGGCCTATCGCGTACTAGGCAGCCTGACTGTACAGCCAGACTGCCGGTAAGCTATTTAACACTAGAGAGGCCTCAAAGTTCCTCTCAGAAGACAACTTTCAGTATTCTGAGAGAAACTTTTATGCCTTTTGCGTACTAGGCAGCCTGATTGCACAGCCTGGCTGCTGGTAATCTGTCTAACACACGACAGCGTATGGGAGACCGTGCACTTGTCGGCCACGAATTCTTGATGAAGACAACAGTCAGTCTTCTGAGATGAACTTTAAGGCCTCTCGCGTAATAGGCAGCTTGACTGCACAACCAGGCTGCCGGTAATCTATCTAACACGAGAGAGGCCTCATAGTTCCTCTCAGAAGACAGCTGTTAGTGTTCTGAGAGGAACTTTAAGGCCTTTCGCATACTAGGCAGCTTGACTGCATAGCCAGACAGCCGGTAACCTATCTAACACGAGAGAGGCCTCAAAGTTCCTCTCAGAAGACAACTGCTAGTGTTCTGAGAGGAACTTTAAGACCTTTTGCGTACTAGGTAGCCTGACTGCACAGCCTGGCAGCTGGTAATCTGTCAAACACATGACAGCGTATGGGAGACCGCGCACTAGTCGGCCACGAATTCCTGATGAGGACAACTGTCAGTCTTCTGAGAGGAACTGTATGGCCTCTCGCGTAGTAGGTAGCCTGACTGTACAACCAGGCTGGCGGTAATCTATCTAACATGAGAGAGGCCTCATAGTTCATCTCAGAAGACAACTGTCACTGTTCTTAGAGGAACTTTAAGGCCTTTCGCGCACTAGGCAGCTTGACTGCATAGCCAGACAGCCGGTAACCTATCTAACACGAGAGAGGCCTCAAAGTTCCTCTCAGAAGACAACTGCTAGTGTTCTGAGAGGAACTTTAAGGCCTTTTGCGTACTAGGCAGCCTGACTGCACAGCCTGGCAGCTGGTAATCTGTCTAACACATGACAGCGTATGGGAGACCTCGCACTAGTCGGCCACGAATTCCTGATGAGGTCAACTGTCAGTCTTCTGAGAGGAACTGTATGGCCTCTCGCGTAGTAGGTAGCCTGACTGTACAACCAGGCTGCCGGTAATCTATCTAACATGAGAGAGGCCTCATAGTTCATCTCAGAAGACAACTGTCACTGATCTGAGAGGAACTTTAAGGCCTTTTTCGTACTAGGCAGCCTGACTGCACAGCCTGGCAGCTGGTAATCTGTCTAACACATGACAGCGTATGGGAGACCGCGCACTAGTCGGCCACGAATTCCTGATGAGGACAACTGTCAGTCTTCTGAGAGGAACTTTATGGCCTCTCGTGTAATAGGCAGCCTGAATGCACCACCAGGCTGCCGGTAACCTGTCTAACATATGACAGAGTATGGGTGCCCGCGCACTAATCGGCCACGAATTCTTGATGAACTTTTATGAATGAAACTTGTCAGATTTGACATAAAACAGTTGTCGAATTTGACAGTTCAAAAATTGCTTCTTAATGTTGTTGTGAGAAGACAACTGTCAAACTCTTGTCAGATTTAATATAGAACTGTTGTCAAATTTGACAGATAAAGCATTGCTTCGTAAAGTTGTTTTAAGAAGTCAAGTGTCAAACACTTAGTCAGATTTGACGTAAGCTATTGTCAAATTTGACAGATCATCTATTTCGGCTCTCTCCTTTACCAGGAGGTCTATGGGGGCTATACCAGCCATTACCAAAGCTGCTTCGCCGATACCGTTTTGTATGGCGTGCATATTGCAATTGCAATTTTTCTTAGCATTCTCGATAGTTTGTAGACATTGCTTTGAGATTAGACAAAATGCTTGTTAAAGTTGTACTCGGAAGACAATAGACCTTTTCATAGTTGAATTTTTCAACTTCAAGTTTCGCCATGTACCGATGTACCATGTGCCCGAATTTTTTTGGTCATACTCTGTCCCCTACGCTCTCATGGCTCGCGTATACATAATCCGTCATCGTCCGAAGTTTGTTTGGGCGACGACGGCCGAACTCGGACGATTGAATCAAACACTTGTAAAAGAAAGAGAGCGTGTACACAATCACGACCGTCCTCGTCGTACATCAACGGTCGTGTATATGTACGTGCTCTCTTTATTTTACAAGTGTTTGATTCAATCGTCTGAGTTCGGCCGTCGTAGCCCAAGCAAACTTCGGCCGATGACAGATTAGGTGTACGCGAGCCATTAGTCAGGTTACCGGCAGCCTGACTGTGAGGCCAGTGAAATAACAAAATGTGCCTGAAACTTTCAAATTCCCGCCTTTTAAACATTTCGGACCCGCATGCGCTAAGCTAACCGTAAAAAGGTCTATTGTCAAACACTTGTCAGATTTCATGTCAAATAGTTGTGTTATTTAATGGTATCTGTTTAATTTTTGTGTGGAAATTAAATTTAGTTCGAGTTGTTTTCTGGTAGAAAAAGAGACAGGGAGAAATGTGATTGGAGGGCCATAACGATTTTTAATAGGAGTCGGTTCGCGTTCTGATGATTTGGCAGTTATTGGCGCTTCCTCTCCTCGATAGATTAGTTACGTGAGTGGAAAACATTACTTATTATTTATGGCCGGCGTTTTTCACCGGAGAACGAAAAAAGCGCCGATTTGATGGCCTCTCGCCTTCCCGACGCGATCCCGCACACACTATTTCCCACCCCGAACGTTAATTGGATTTCTCTCCAGACCCCATCAAATTTCACAGAAACAACTTCAGTCTTATGTCAACCTTGACACGAATATTATGATTTAGTTTATCAAATTTGTCAAATTTGATATTTTTGTGTTTTTATTTTGACAGACAAGATTAGACAGACAAGACTAGACAGACAATACCAAATAGACAAGACTAGACGGACAACACTAGACAGACAAGAATAGACAGACAAGACTAGACAGATAACACCAGACAGATAATACTAGAGAGACAAGACTAGACAGACAAGATTAGACAGACAAGACTAGACAGACAATACCAAATAGACAAGACTAGACGGACAACACTAGACAGACAAGAATAGACAGACAAGACTAGACAGATAACACCAGACAGATAATACTAGAGAGACAAGACTAGACAGACAAGACTAGACAGACAAAACTGGATAGACAAGACTAGACAGACAAGACTAGACAGACAAGACTACACAGACAAGACTAGACAGACAAGACTAGACAGACAAGACTAGACAGACAAGACTAGACAGACAAGACTAGACAGACAAGACTAGACAGACAAGACTAGACAGACAAGACTAGACAGACAAGACTAGACAGACAAGACTAGACAGACAAGACTAGACAGACAATACTAGACAGACAAGACTAGACAGACAAGACTAGACAGACAAGACTAGACAGACAAGACTAGACAGACAAGACTAGACAGACAAGACTAGACATATAACACTAGACAGATAAGACTAGACAGACAATACTAAATAGACAAGACTAGACAACCAATACTAGACAGACAAGACTAGACAGACAAGACTATACAGACAAGACTAGACGGACAACACTAGACAGACAACACTAGACAGACAAGAATAGACAGACAAGACTAGACAGATAACGCTAGACAGATAAGACTAGACAGACAAGACTAGACAACCAATACTAGACAGACAAAACTGGATAGACAAGACTAGACAGACAAGACTAGACAGACAAGACTAGACAGACAAGACTAGACAGACAAGACTAGACAGACAAGACTAGACAGACAAGACTAGACAGACAAGACTAGAGAGACAAGACTAGACAGACAAGACTAGACAGACAAGACTAGACAGACAAGACTAGACAGACAAGACTAGACAGACAAGACTAGACAGACAAGACTAGACAGACAAGACTAGACAGACAAGACTAGACAGACAAGACTAGACAGACAAGACTAGACAGACAAGACTAGACAGACAAGACTAGACAGACAAGACTAGACAGACAAGACTAGACAGACAAGACTAGACAGACAAGACTAGACAGACAAGACTAGACAGACAAGACTAGACAGACAAGACTAGACAGACAAGACTAGACAGACAAGACTAGACAGACAAGACTAGACAGACAAGACTAGACAGACAAGACTAGACAGACAAGACTAGACAGACAAGACTAGACAGACAAGACTAGACAGACAAGACTAGACAGACAAGACTAGACAGACAAGACTAGACAGACAAGACTAGACAGACAAGACTAGACAGACAAGACTAGACAGACAAGACTAGACAGACAAGACTAGACAGACAAGACTAGACAGACAAGACTAGACAGACAAGACTAGACAGACAAGACTAGACAGACAAGACTAGACAGACAAGACTAGACAGACAAGACTAGACAGACAAGACTAGACAGACAAGACTAGACAGACAAGACTAGACAGACAAGACTAGACAGACAAGACTAGACAGACAAGACTAGACAGACAAGACTAGACAGACAAGACTAGACAGACAAGACTAGACAGACAAGACTAGACAGACAAGACTAGACAGACAAGACTAGACAGACAAGACTAGACAGACAAGACTAGACAGACAAGACTAGACAGACAAGACTAGACAGACAAGACTAGACAGACAAGACTAGACAGACAAGACTAGACAGACAAGACTAGACAGACAAGACTAGACAGACAAGACTAGACAGACAAGACTAGACAGACAAGACTAGACAGACAAGACTAGACAGACAAGACTAGACAGACAAGACTAGACAGACAAGACTAGACAGACAAGACTAGACAGACAAGACTAGACAGACAAGACTAGACAGACAAGACTAGACAGACAAGACTAGACAGACAAGACTAGACAGACAAGACTAGACAGACAAGACTAGACAGACAAGACTAGACAGACAAGACTAGACAGACAAGACTAGACAGACAAGACTAGACAGACAAGACTAGACAGACAAGACTAGACAGACAAGACTAGACAGACAAGACTAGACAGACAAGACTAGACAGACAAGACTAGACAGACAAGACTAGACAGACAAGACTAGACAGACAAGACTAGACAGACAAGACTAGACAGACAAGACTAGACAGACAAGACTAGACAGACAAGACTAGACAGACAAGACTAGACAGACAAGACTAGACAGACAAGACTAGACAGACAAGACTAGACAGACAAGACTAGACAGACAAGACTAGACAGACAAGACTAGACAGACAAGACTAGACAGACAAGACTAGACAGACAAGACTAGACAGACAAGACTAGACAGACAAGACTAGACAGACAAGACTAGACAGACAAGACTAGACAGACAAGACTAGACAGACAAGACTAGACAGACAAGACTAGACAGACAAGACTAGACAGACAAGACTAGACAGACAAGACTAGACAGACAAGACTAGACAGACAAGACTAGACAGACAAGACGAGACAGACAAGACTAGACAGACAAGACTAGACAGACAAGACTAGACAGACAAGACTAGACAGACAAGACTAGACATACAAGACTAGACAGACAAGACTAGACAGGCAAGACTAGACAGACAAGACTAGACAGACAAGACTAGACAGACAAGACTAGACAGACAAGACTAGACAGACAAGACTAGACAGACAAGACTAGACAGACAAGACTAGACAGACAAGACTAGACAGACAAGACTAGACAGACAAGACTAGACAGACAAGACTAGACAGACAAGACTAGACAGACAAGACTAGACAGACAAGACTAGACAGACAAGACTAGACAGACAAGACTAGACAGACAAGACTAGACAGACAAGACTAGACAGACAAGACGAGACAGACAAGACTAGACAGACAAGACTAGACAGACAAGACTAGACAGGCAAGACTAGACAGACAAGACTAGACAGACAAGACTAGACAGACAAGACTAGACAGACAAGACTAGACAGACAAGACTAGACAGACAAGACTAGACAGACAAGACTAGACAGACAAGACTAGACAGACAAGACTAGACAGACAAGACTAGACAGACAAGACTAGACAGACAAGACTAGACAGACAAGACTAGACAGACAAGACTAGACAGACAAGACTAGACAGACAAGACTAGACAGACAAGACTAGACAGACAAGACTAGACAGACAAGACTAGACAGACAAGACTAGACAGACAAGACTAGACAGACAAGACTAGACAGACAAGACTAGACAGACAAGACTAGACAGACAAGACTAGACAGACAAGACTAGACAGACAAGACTAGACAGGCAAGACTAGACAGACAAGACTAGACAGACAAGACTAGACAGACAAGACTAGACAGACAAGACTAGACAGACAAGACTAGACAGACAAGACTAGACAGACAAGACTAGACAGACAAGACTAGACAGGCAAGACTAGACAGACAAGACTAGACAGACAAGACTAGACAGACAAGACTAGACAGACAAGACTAGACAGACAAGACTAGACAGACAAGACTAGACAGACAAGACTAGACAGACAAGACTAGACAGACAAGACTAGACAGACAAGACTAGACAGACAAGACTAGACAGACAAGACGAGACAGACAAGACTAGACAGACAAGACTAGACAGACAAGACTAGACAGACAAGACTAGACAGACAAGACTAGACAGACAAGACTAGACAGACAAGACTAGACAGACAAGACTAGACAGACAAGACTAGACAGACAAGACTAGACAGACAAGACTAGACAGACAAGACTAGACAGACAAGACTAGACAGACAAGACTAGACAGACAAGACTAGACAGACAAGACTATACAGACAAGACTAGACAGACAAGACTAGACAGACAAGACACCAAATAAAATTCCGGTAAAAAAACAGTGTTATTGTCGAATTTTAAAGAATTATTTGAATATTTTTAGATGAGTCGTCAGATTCGAGAGTGTCAAATTGTGTTAACGTTATTGTTAAACAAAACGCAGCGGTGATGACGGACGAGCAAGGCGAGGAATGTTTTAGCCAAAAAGCTTAAGAGCTCAACATGTAGATTGAGACGTTCCGGATTGAGCACAAGAAGTGGCTCAAGCTGAAGTCGGACGTCGAATTGGAACATAGAGAAAACTCAAAAAACCAAGGAGAGAATAAGACTGGAGAATGAAATGGAGGAGCACAGGAAGAAGTTTCATAAAGAGAAGATGGTTTTCGAAAAGTATGTTGGCAAACGTGCATGGAAATGTCAAAAATGTGTTAAGTTTTTTGTTTGTCAAGTGTGATTATCTTATGTCATTTTTGACAGTTTCCTTTGTTTTTAAGTTATTTTAAGTGTGATTATCTTATGCCATTTTTGACAGTTTCCTTTGTTTTTTAGGTCAGGTTAGGTGTGATTATCTTATGTCATTTTCAACAGTTTCCTTTGTTTTTAGGTTAGGTTAGGTGTGAATATCTTATCTCTTTTTTGACAGTTACCTTTGTTTTTAGGTTATGCTAGGTGTTATTATGTTATGTCTTTTTTGACAGTTCCCTTTGTTTTTAGGTTAGGTTAGATGTGATTATCTTAAGTCTTTTTTACAGTTTAATTTGTTTTTAGGTTTGATTAGGTGTGATTATCTTATGCCATTTTTGACAGTTTCCTTTGTTTTTAGGTTAGGTTATGTGTGATTATCTCATGTCTTTTTGGACAATCTCCTTTGTATTTAGGTTATGCTAGGTGTGATTATGTTATGTCTTTTTTGACAGTTCCCTTTGTTTTTAGGTTAGGTTAGATGTGATTATCTTAAGTCTTTTTTACAGTTTAATTTGTTTTTAGGTTTGATTAGGTGTGATTATCTTATGTCGTTTTTGACAGTTTCCTTTATTTTTAGGTGTGTAAAGGATTTGCCTGTCCGTTTCTGCATGTTGTGTACTTTTATTTCTGGCACTGCTTAGTTTTTAGAGTGTGTGCACTCTCATGTCTACATCTGTATTCGAGAATGTGAACTAGAATATTTCATTCAAGGTTCGCCAATCTGGCACCGTGGGTTTCACAAATGCCAACTTCTTCCTACCACGTCTTTTGAAGAGCTGTTTCAGGTGTTCCAGGCTATGGAACGTCTGTTTCCCTATCCGCCTTTTTTACTACAAGTTGTACATATACCGTATTGTATCGGTATATGTACTGATTCTGATATAGACAGCTCAACAGATCACCTTCTTTGGTTGGGACCCCTATAGTATGTTTAAGATAGACCTTACTTCCAGGATTTTTTTACTGCACTCCTAGTACTCCTTTGGGGGGATGAGGGGAAGAGGAAGCTGGAATATCTTGGCCATATAATGAGGAATAGTCAACTATACGTTCTACTGCAACTTATACTACAAGGCAGAAGGAAGGAAAGAAGAGTTGATGGAAGAAGAGAGCCAGGGAGAAGGAGAATATCGTGGCTAAAGAACCTTGGAACCTGGTTCAACACAACATCAAATCTCTTCAGGGCTGCAACAAACAAAGTCCGAATTTCTATGATGATCGCCAAAATCTGAAGCTGATAGGCACCAGCAGAAGTGTCCTACTTCACTAGGTGTCGTGTATGCGTTGCAGAGCGATTTTGGTACTACTTGGTCGGTTGTATCTCCTATAGTATGTTTAAGATAGACCGCATTTCCATGATTTTTTTCTGTACTCCTAGTACACCTTGGGAAAAGAGGAAGCTGGATAACCTTGGCAATATAATAAAGAATAGTCAATCATACGGTCTACTGCAACTTAAACTTCAAGGAAGAAGGAAGGAATGGAAAAGTTGATGCAAGAAGAGCGCCATGGAGAAGGAGAATATCGTGGCTAAAGAACCTTCCCACCTGGTTCAACACAACAAAAGCAAATCTCTTCAGGGTTGCAACAAACAAAGTCCGAATTTTCATGATGATCGCCAAAATCTGAAGCGGATAGGCACCAGAAGCGTAAGCCCAAAAGACCGTTTTTGAAGAAAGGAGCTGGATTAATCAGATTCGGTATGAAGTCAGGAGATCAAAAAGACCCTGCAATCATATGAAAGCACCGAAGATATCTGCAATCAAAACGACAATGTCTCAAGGTACCTGAGGTTAATATTATGCCTAATCTTAAATGGAAAAACGTTTGCTAGGAAGAAGAAAATGGAGCCCAAATTAAACAACAAGCAATAAATCAAGAAAATTTCCAGTCAAATCCACAAGGTTTTGGAGCCAACTGTCCAACTCAAGAGGACTTAATAGAAACGCAGTCAAATTTTGATAGTTTTGGGGCGAAAACTGAGTTTCTAGAATGTTTCAAGCAACTTGCTAAAGAGAAATTCGGGCCCAACAACTTGATTTTGAATCTGAAACTCCCAGCACAAATTATGCCCCACCTATTAATCTGGATGTGCGTTTTGTATTTCATGCAGGCCAGTATTTGCTTTTGATTTGGTACTGTAGGCAAGAGACCCCGGATAAAAAAAACGCCTACATTTGACACATTTCACTGGTTCTTTTTTTTGTTGCAATAATCGCACACCTTTTCGCTAGGCGTCGTGTATGCGTTGCAGAGCGATTTAGTACTCCTTGGGCGGCTAAGACTCCTGTAGTATGTTTAAGATAGACCGCACACCGGCTAAGACTCCTGTAGTATGTTTAAGATAGACCGCACTTCCAAGATTTTTTTTCTGTGCTCCCGGTACATTTAATTAAAAGAGGAAGCTGGAATACCTTGGCCATATATTGAAGAACAGGCAACTATACGTTATACTGCAACTTATACTACAAGGAAGAAGGAAGGAAGGAAGAGTTCACAGAAGAAGAGGGCAAGGGAGAAGGAGAATATCGTGGCTAAAGAACCTTCGAATCTGGTTCAACTAAACAACAGCAAATATCTACAGTGCTGCAACAAACAAAGTCCGAATTTTCACATTGATCGCCAAAATCCGATGTGGATAGGAACCAGAACAAAAAGACTCCTACTTCACTAGGCGTCGGTATGCGTTGCAGAGCGATTGTGGTACTCCTTGGTCGGTTGGGACTCCTATAGTATGTTTAAGATAAACCGCACTTCCAAGATTTTTTTTCTGTGCTCCCGGTACATTTAATTAAAAGAGGAAGCTGGAATACCTTGGCCATATAATGAGGAACAGGCAACTATACGTTCTACTGCAACTTATACTACAAGGAAGAAGGAACAAAGGAAGAGTTGACAGAAGAAGAGGGCCAGGGAGAAGGAGAATATCGTGGCTGAAGAACCTTCGAATCTGGTTCAACAAAACAACAGCAAATATCTACAGTGCTGCAACAAACAAAGTCCGAATTTTCACATTGATCGCCAAAATCCGAAGTGGATAGGAAACAGAACAAAAAGACTCCTACTTCACTAGGCGTCGGTATGCGTTGCAGAGCGATTGTGGTACTCCTTGGTCGGTTGGGACTCCTATAGTATGTTTAAGATAAACCGCACTTCCAAGATTTTTTTTCTGTACTCCTGGTACATCTAGGTAAAAGAGGAAGCTGGAATACCTTGGCCATATAATGAAAAACCGTCAACTATACGTTCTACTGCAACTTATACTACAAGGAAGAAGGAAGGAAGGAAGAGTTGATGGAAGAAGAGAGCCAGGCAGAAGGAGAATATCGTGGCTAAAGAACCTTCGATCCTGGTTCAACACAACAACAGCAAATCTTTTCTGGGCTGCAATAACAAAAAGTCTGTATTTCCATGATGATCGCCAGAATCCGGAGCGAATAGGCACCAGAAGAAGAAGACTCCTATTTCATTAGTCGTGTATGCGTTGCAGAGCAATTGTGGTACTCCTTTGTCGGTTGGGACTCCTATAGTTTGTTTAAGATAGACCGCACTTCCAGGTTTTTTCTCTGTACTTATGGTACTATTAGCGGAAGAGGAACCTGAAATACCTTGGGCATATAATAAAGAACAGTCAACTATACGGTCTACCACAACTTATATTACATGGAAGAAGGAATGAAGGAAGAGTTGATGGAAGAAGAGGACCAAGGAGAAGGAGAATATCGTGGCTGAAGAACCTTCGAACATGGTTCAACACAATAACAGCAAATGTCTACAGGGCTGCAACAAACAGAATTTTCATGGTGATCGCCAAAATCCGAAGTGGATAGGCACCAGAAGAAGAAGACTCATACTTCACTAGGCGTCGTGTATGCGTTGCAGAGCGATTGTGGTACTTCTTGGTCGATTGGGACTCCTATAGTATGTTTAAGATAGACCGCACTTCCCGGAGTCTTCTTTGCTGTAGTCCTGGTACTTCTAGGGAAAAGAGAAAGCTGGAATACCTGGGCCATATAATGAGGAACAGTCCACTATACGATCTACTACAACTTATACTACAAGGAAGAAGCAAGGAAGGAAGAGTTGATGAACGAAGAGGGCCAGGGAGAAGGAGAATATCGTGGCCAAAGAACCTTCGAACCTGGTTCAACAAAACAACAGCAAAAATCTACAGGGCTGCAACAAACAAAGTCCGATTTTTCATGTTGATCGCCAAAATCCGAAGCGGATAGACACCAGAAGAAGAAGCCTACTACTTTACTAGGCGTCGTGTATGCGTTGCAGAGCGATTGTGGTACTCCTTGGTCGGTAGGGACTTCTATAGTATGTTTAAGATAGACCGCACTTCCAGGACTCTTTTCTGTACTCCTGGTACTTGTAGGGAAAAGAAGAAGCTGGAATAACTTGGCCGTATATTAGGGAACAGTCAACTATATGGTCTACTGCAACTTATACTACAAGGAAAAGTTGATGGACGAAGAGGACCAGGGAGAAGAAGAATATCGTGGCAAAAAATAACCTTAGAACTTGATTGAACAACAACAACAAATGTCTTCAGGGTTGCAACAAACAAAGTCCGAATATCCATTATGATCGCCAACATCCGAAGCGGATAGGCAGAAGAAGAAGATGACTCCTAGCTTCTTATCCACGATACTTTTTTTCGGCCTGGCCCTCTTCTTCCAACTACTCTTCCTTGTGGTATAAGTTGCAGTAGACCGTACCGTTAACTGTTCTTCATTATGTGGCCAAGGCATTCAAGCTTCCTAGTCTTTATTTTTAGTAAGACCTCTCGTTCTTTTCTCTAGGAGTACTAGGAGTACAGAAAAAAATCCTGGAAGTGCGGTCTATCTTATTATAGGGGTCTCAACCAAGTTCACTAGGCCTCGTCTATGCGCTGCAGAGCGATTGTGGTACTCCTTGGTCGGGCCTCATGTCGTTGGCCACATACCATGCTAAGTCCTAGTCTAGTGGTTGTAGGAGCGGGTTTCCTGTGTTTTTCTATACTCTTCTGTAAGTTGATGAGGGCCTGTCCTTTTTCTTGTGACATGTGACATTTCTTGTATATTTTGATACAAAGTACCAATTTTGTCTGTTAATGGGCACATATCCTCTGCGGGACTTCCTAGACAGACAAGACTAGACATTCATAAGTGTTTGACAGTTTAGTTTATCTGTCATATCAAAATCGAAAGATGTTACGTCAAATATGACAGAAATGTCAACTTGGAAAGTTATGGATTATTAAATAGACCTTTTCATAGTTGAAATTTTTTTGTGTGTCTACGTCAATTTCCGCCATGTTCTTCGGGCACTTTTTGACGTATAACCATTGGAAATGAAGTGACGTATGACCAAACAAAATGTGCCCGAAACTTTCATATTCCCGCCTTTCAAACACGGTGGACAAGCATGAGCTTAACTAACCCTAAAAAGGTCTATTAGGCAGCACCGATATGTCATCTTTTGTCAAATTTGACATGTGATTCAAAGTTCAGATTATATATTTCATTTAATAATAACTCTTTGATAGATTGTTTCAAATTTGATAAAATAGTTCAAATCATTTGTCAAATTTGACAGTAGCATCATAAAATGTCAAACATCAGAAGTATTTTAATAAGTCGTTGGACTTACGTCAGGGATCTTGGAATTTAAAAAACTTGAGAAAAGAGTCGAAGAAAGGAAGACTTAAAGACATGAAGAAAGGAAGCTTTGAAGACCTGAAGACTTCAAGACTTAAAAAAAGGAAAACTTGAAAATTTGAAAAGTTGAAGATTTGAATAATTGAAGAAAACTAGACAAAACTTGACTATGAAAGAAAACTCTGAAAGACTATGAAGACTTGAGAAAGGAAGACTAGAAGACTTAATGACATAAAGAAAAGAAGCCTTGAAGACTTGAATACTTGAAGAGTTGACTAGAAGACTTGAAGACTTGAGGGCTTGAAGGCTTGAAGACTTAACGACTTAAATACGAAAAGACTTAAAGACCTTAAGACTTGAATACTTGATGAATTGAATACTGGAATACTCGATAACTCAAAGTTTCAAAAACTCGAAAATTTGAAGACCTGAAACCTTGAAAACTCCAAAACTTAACCACCTCGAGATATTAAAAAAAAACTTGCACATTCTGTTTAACAAGCATTTGACAACGTCACTTTTGACAATCATTTGACATTAAACACTTGCAAATCCAATCAACCCTTTGTCCCTCCGACATTTAATCCGTCCGTGAGGCGGAAATTCCCCCGCAGATCGTCGCCTCCGCCGGAATTAATCGAACTAATCCCCGCCAACTGACCGACAAAACTATTCTGCGGCCAAATAGGAAACTAGACGAGGGTCGTAAAACCAATCAGTTATGTCCATTTAACCCTCCAGAGTCCCAATACATCCAGTTTCAATACATCACATCAAATAAAATCCAAACAATAGACAATTAAGATTTAATCTTAATCTGCTTGAGAATTAATAAGAGTGATGTATCAAATTTGATTGTTTCCTATCTATGGTAATCGATTAGTAGTTAAGGTTAGGTTAACCTATTAATAGTCAAGGTTACCGTTCAAATTTGACATTTGTTTAATATTTTAGGTTATCTTTCAAATTCTGTCAAGTCACGTTTGTTTTCCAAATTTGACAGTTATTTTGACAAGTTATAGTTAAGTTTATAGTCGTCGGTCTAGACGATGTAATCTAGTCCACGTATATCGGTTTAATCCACGATATCCATTAATATTGCCGGGAATTGTCCGAGATTTGTGCAAGTGGAGTGGAAGATTGCGGAATAATAAATCGCGTTCCGGTCGGGGATGGACGATAATATCTATATAACTGTATCTCGGCGTATTAAGTAATAAATCGGCGGCGAGTTTTAAAATACGTTCGGAATTGCGATATCGCGTAAAATAAATATCTCCGGACGGCTCGCAGCTTCCTCTGCCAACTGCATCGCAAATATCACCGACCTAAACTTTTACACAAGATTTCATCCTTTATTAATCCACGATAAACTACACAGTTTGTTCATTCTTACTTCTTAAATATCACTTGTCAAAAACATCTGTTAAATGTCACTTGTCAAAACATCTGTAAAATCATTATCATTAATCAGCTTGTAGCATCCACTGCTGCACATAAGCCTCCCTTAATTCCTTCCGTTCTTGTTCTTGCACTGCTTGTATCCAATTCGATGTGACGTTTTATATCGTCACTTTATCTCGTCGGTGAACGACCTCTGCTTCTTGTCTAGGCCTCCATTCAATGATGCATTTCATCTATCTTCCATTTCGCATTCTTGCTACGTGGCCTGCCCAATTCCACTTCAGTTTCAGCTCACTCCATCTGACAAATGTCACTTGTCAAAACACCTGCTGGACATAAGCCTCCCTTAATTCCTTCCATACTTCTCGTTGTTGCGCTGCTTGTATCCAATTAGATGTGTTACGCTTTATATCGTCACTTCATCTCGTCGGTGGACGACCTCTGCTTCTTGTATAGGTCTCCATTCAATGATACGTTTCGTCCATGTTCCATGCATCATTCTTGCTACGTGGCCTGCCCAATTCCACTTCAGCTTCAGATCACTTCATCTGTCAAATGTCACTTGTCAAAACACCTGTCAAATGTCACTTGTCAATATACCTGCTGGACATAAGCCTCCCTTAATTCTTTCCATTCTTCTCGTTTTTGCGCTGCTTATATGCAATTAGATGTGATATGCTTTATATCGTCATTACATCTCGTCGGTGGACGACCTCTGCTTCTTGTCTAGGTCTCCATTCAATGATACGTTTCGTCCATCTTCCATCCAATATTGTTGCTACGTGGCCTGTCCAATTCCACTTCAGTTTCAGTTCACTTGATCTGTCAAATATCACTTGTCAAAACACCTGTCAAATGCCACTTGTCAAAAAACCTGCTGGACATATGCCTTTCTTAATTCCTTCCATTCTTCTCGCTGTCGCGCCGCTTGTATCCAATTAGATGTGATACGCTTTATATCGTCACTTCATCTCCTCGGTAGACGACCTCTGCTTCTTTTCTAGGCCTCCATTCAATGATATGTTTCATCTGTCTCCCGCAATCTTGCTACGTGGCCTGCCCAATTCCACTTCAGTTTCAGCTTACTTCATCTGTCAAATGTGTTTTGTCGAAATACCTGTCAAGTGTCACTTGTCAAAACACCGATCAAAAGTCACTTGAGAGGAGGGGAAATGCATTAGTGCCCATAGGGGACGTACGGTCTCGTGTAGTTTGAAGTCTGCAAGCTTTCAAGAAACCAAATTGTCTTTTGTTTCCTGAAATCTTTGCTATTAGACTGAAATCTTCAAACTTTCAGGAAATGAAAATTAGATTTTTACCTAAAAGCTTTGCAATTTATTAAAAACTTCAAGTTTTCACTAAACTAAAATTTAATTATTTCCTGAAAACTTTGCCATTTAGACTGAAAACTCCAAGTTTTCATGAAACCAAAATTCTAATTTCTCTCCACGAACAAAATTTCACGAGAAAATCTAAAACTAAAGATATCTAGGTCAATTAATCACTTCAAGGCTTTCTCGGACTGAAAGATAATAAGCTGAAAATTTCTACAGACCTTTATTAAAACATTATAAACCTAACCTCAAAAGTCGCAATAAATAACATGTACGCGTTTTAAGATATAAAAGGTGATAGGTCGCAAAAAATAGTTTTTCGTAAATATCTCGTTTTCTATGCTTTAAATCGTGTTTGCATTTATTATGAAAGTGGTAGAGCATTGAAAACCCAGCTATTTAGACTGAAAAGTTTTCGTGAAACCAAAATTTCATTTTTTCTTGAAAACTTTGCAATTTAATGAAATCTTCAAGCTTTCGGGAAACCAAAATTTTTTCCTGAAATCCTGGCCATTTAGACTAAAATCTTCAAGCTTTCTGGAAGAGAAAATTTCATTTTTTCCTGAAAACTTTGGAATTTGCTGAAATCTTCAAGGTTTCATGTAACCAAGAATTAATTTTTTTCCTGAAAACTTTGCATTCATAACTTGGATTAGGATTAGTAAGTCGATCTCGTAGTCCTTCATCCAGGCTGGCTTCTTCTTATCCCTCAGCAGTTTCGTTGTTACCGGGTTCATATTTCCTTCTTCGTCGGTACTGGTGCTTTGGTATTCTTTCCACTTGATTTCGTCCAGTCTAACCTCGTTTTCGTTAATGACGCCTTTTTCCTTTTCGTCGTTTTTTCGTCGTCTTTCGGTTTTTGTTCCCCATTTCCTGATTCTTCCTTTTCATTGAAATTTATAGATATCGTATTTTCTTCTTCCTCTAAGAACCTAACATCTCTTTTCAGTTCCACTTTGTTTTTGTGTGGAAAATTTATTCTATAACCTTTAGTTGTCGTTCCATACCCCACAAATATTCCTTTCGACGCTTTACTATCCCATTTACGTCGCAATACTTTTGGAATGTGTGCGTACACCTCTGTACCAAACACTTTCAACTCATTTATGTCGAATTGGTTGTCCACAGTTCAAAGGGGTCTTACCATCTCGAGCATCAATTGAACGATTAAGTGTAAATGCAATAGTATTCACGGCCTCTGACCATAAGTTTTAGTGTAACATTTTAGCTTGCAACAATGTCCTTCCTCCCTCTACTATTGTTCTTATATCCCTCTCTCTCTGCCTTTCCGTTATGTTCTGGAGTACATGTGGAAATGTATTCTGGTGTTGTTGTCTGGTGTACAATGGATCTTTCTTCGAGGACGTTTTTCAGTTGAGTGTTCACCAATTCCAGACCGTTATCACTTCTAAATGTTTTTACTTTAATGCCCCATAAGTTCTCGCACTTATTTAAAAAGTCTTTCACGTCATTCACTACTCTACCTTTTTCTTTTAGAAAATACATGATACGGCACTTAGAATAGTCATCGTTTAGTAGTAGAAAATAACGCGAGCCACCGACTGACTTTTCTTCCATCGGTCCACACAAATCCGCGTGTATTAGTTTTCCAACCGATGTTGTAGCACTGTTGCTTTTGCCGAACGGTAACCTGTGCATCTTTCAACGAATGCACGCTTCACATGCTTGAATCTTCTCGTCACTGTCTTTTATACCATGCATTTGTAAAACCTTGCCGACGGAACACTGGTGTCGTAATCTTTCATGCCAAGACACAAGCGCTGTGCCATTTGTTTCCGCTAGGAAATGCAATAAATGTAGCTTCCCGTCGTATTTTCGTGCCTTTATCTTTAATACACCATATTTATAAAAACGCCACCAATCGTTCTTTATCGCAGCTGTTGTTTGTACCGTGTCTCACGAAAATCAAATTTTCCCGTTTGAAACAGGGCTAGTCTAATCACATACCTGTTAGGGTCACTCGCCGTCTCTGCCACGTGTGGATCGTCCTTCCGGCGTCTTTTTTAATGGAGGAAATGGGGATAATGGCTGGAGGGAGCCCTTAAATCGGTGCCTTCCAGACGTTAGATGCCGCTTCAGCCCTTTGGGCTCGTGATTACACCCCTGGTTAACTTGACTTGAAATGCTAAACTTAATAATGCGTGCACGTGTCGGTGGAGCTCGGTTCACGCTTTGATTCTCGTCTTTACGCTTCTCACACTCGAAGCATACTCTCGAATAAATATAAATTCGGGAAGTAAATTGATAAGTAAATCGCGCGATTTCGCCCCAGGTCGATACACCTTTCCCCTTCTGCTAATCGGCGCCGAAATCGATTCAAATGTTGAATTAAAAGTACAGATTTATTAAAATTGGCGCGAACAGCTGTAAAGCCTTTATTTAGAATAACTTGGATTCATAATCTTTGCATTCATAACTTGGCATTTAGACTGAAATCTTCAAGCTTTTAGGAAAACTTTCGGAGGAAAGCTTTCAGGAAAATATTCATTCTATCCTGTAAACTTTCCAATTTGCTGAAATCTTCAAGGTTTCATGGCACCAACAATTCATTTTTTTCCTGAAAACTTTGGGATTTAGTAAAAACTTTTTAGAGAGCCCATTTTCATTCTAAACTTCTCATTCTAAATTGCTGTTTTCAATGCTCTACAACATTCGTTATAAATGCAAACACGATTTAAAGCATAGAAAACGAGAGAAAATTTTAGTAAAAATTTTGCCATTTAGACTGAAAACTCCAAGTTTTTATGAAACCAAAATTCTAGTTACTTTTCTGAAAACAAGTTTCCAGGAGAAAATCTAAAAATGACCAATTAGTCCAGTCACTTCAAGGCTTGAACCTCGGACTGAAAGACAATAAGCTGAAAATTTGCACATCCCTTTAATATAACATTATAAACATAACCTCAAAAGTCGCAATAAATAACATGTGCGCGTCTTAAGATATCAAAGGTGAAAGGTCACAAAAATTAGTTTTTCGTCAATATCTCGTTTTCTATGCTTTAAATCATGTTTGCATTTATTACAAACGTTGTAGAGCATTTAAAACTCAGCAATTTGGACTGAAAAGTTTTCGTGAAACCAAAGTTTAATTTTTACCTGAAAGCTTTGCAATTTACTGAAATCTTCAAGCTTTCAGGAAACCAAAATGACTTTTTCCCTGAAATTTTGGCCATTTAGACTAAAATCTTCAAGCTTTCAGCAAGAGAAAATTTCAATTTTTCCTGAAAACTTTGCAATTTACTGAAATTTTCAAGGTTTCATGAAACCAAGAATTCATTTTTTTCTGAAACCTTTGCCATTTATATTGTAATCTTTTTAGGAATCCCGAAAACTTTGTCATTTAGGCTAAAGTCTTCAAGCTTTCAGGAAACCAAAATGTCTTTTTTTCTTGAAATCCTTGCTATTTAGACTGAAATCTGCAAGCTTTCAGGAAGAGAAAATTTCATTTTGTCCTGAAAACTTTGCAATTTGCTGAAATCTTCAAGGTTTCATGAAACCAAGAATTCATTTTTTCCTGAAAACTTTGGAATTTAGACTGAAATCTTCAAATTTTTAGGGAACCTGAAAACTTTGTCAATTTGGCTAAAGTCTTCCAGCTTTCAGGAAACCAAAATGTCTTTTTTCTTGAAATCCTTGCTATTTAGACTGAAATCTTCAAGCTTTTCTTCGAGAAAATTTAATTTTTTCACGAAAACTTTGCACTTTTCTAAAATTTTCAAGGTTTCATGAAACCTTGAATTCATTTTTTCTTGAAAACTTTGGCATTTAGACTGAAATCTTCAAGTTCTTAGGAAACTCGAAAACTTTGTCATTTAGACTGAAGTATTCAAGCTATCATGAAATCAAAATAATTTTCTTTTTCTGAAATGTTTGCTATATTTACACTGAAATATTCAAGCTTTCAGGAAACAAAAACTACATTTTTTCCTGAAAACTTTGCAATTTATTAAATACTTCATGTTTTCATGAAATTAAAATTTCTTTCTCTCCTTAAAACTTTGCCATTTAGACTGAAAACTCCAAGTTTTCATTAAACCAACATTCTAATTTCTTTCCTGAAAACAAGTTTTCACAAGAAAATCTAAAACCAAAGAAATCTAGGCCAATTCGTTCCTTCAAGACTTAATCCTCGGACTGAAAGATAATAAGCTGAAAATTTCTACAAACCTTTGTTATAACATTATAAACATAACCTCAAAAGTCGCAATAAATAACATGTGCGCGTCTTAAGATATGAAAGGTGAAAGGTCGTAAAAATTAGTTTTCCGTGAATTTCTCGTTTTCTATGATTTAAAACGTGTTTGCTTTATTACGAAAGTTGTAAAGCATTGAAAACTTAGACTGAAGAGAAAGAGACTGAAGAGAGAGAATGAGAAATTTAGACTGAAAAGTTTTCGTGAAACCAAAATTTCATTTTTTCCTGAAAACTTTGCAATTTACTGAAATCTTCAAGCTTTCAGAAAACCAAAATGGCTTATTTCCTGAAATCTGGGTCATTTAGACTGCAATCTTAAAGCTTTCAGGAAGAGAAAATTTCATTTTTTCCTGAAAAGTTTGCAATTTGCTGAAATTTTCAAGGTTTCATGACATCAAGACTTCATTTTTTCCTGAAAACTTTCGCATTTAGACTGAAATCTTCTAGTTTTTCGAAAACCCGAAAACTATACCGTTTAGGCTGAAGTCTTCAAGCTTTCAGGAAACCAAAATATCTTTTTTTCCCTGAAATCTTTGCTATTTACACTGAATTCTTCAAGAAATGTTTCAGGAAAAAAAATCACATTTTTTCCTTAAAACTTTGCCATCAATCAGTTAGTCCCTTCAAGGCTTGAATCTCGGACTGAAAGATAATAAGCTGAAAATTTGTACAAACCTTTATTATGACATTGTAAACATTACCTCAAAAGGCACAATAAATAACATGTGCGCGTCTTAAGATATCAAAGGTTAAAGGTCACAAAATTAGTTTTTCGTAAATATCTCGTTTTCTATGCTTTAAATCGTGTTTGCATTTAGCACGGAAGTTGTAGAGCATTGAAAACTCAGCAATTCAGACTCATAAGTTTTCGTGAAACCAAAATTTCATTTTTTCCTGAAAACTTTGCAATTTACTGAAATCTTCAAGCTTTCAGGGAACCAAAATGGCTTTTTTTCCTGAAATCTTGGGCATATAGACTGAAATCTTCAAGCTTTCAGAAGGAGAAAATTTCATTTTTTTTTCTGAAAACTTTGCAATTTACTGAAATCTTCAAGCTTTCAGGAAACCAAAATGGCTTTTTTCCTGAAGTGTTGGCCATTTAAACTGAAATCTTCAATCTTTCTGGAAAAGAAAATTTATTTTTTTTCCTGAAACTTTGTAATTTGGTAAAATTTTCAAGGTCTCATGACACTAAGAATTATTTATTTTCCTAAAAACTTTTAGACTGATTTGGACTGGCATTTAGACTGAAATCTTTAAGCTTTCAGAAAGAGAAAATTATTTTTTTTCCTGAAAAATTTGCAATTTGCTGAAATCTTCTAGGTTTCATGTAACCAAGAATTCATTTTTTCCTGAAAAATATGGCATTTAGACTGAAATCTTTTAGACTGAAAGTTTTTAGGAAACCCGAAAACTTTGTCATTTAGACTGAAGTTTCCAAGCATTCAGGAAACCAAAATGGGTTTCTTTTTCCTGAAATTTCTGCTGTTTATACTGAAATCTTCAAGCTTTGAGGAAGAGAAAATTTCAATTTTTCCTGAAAACTTTGCAATTTGTTGAAATCTTCAAGGTTTCATGTAACCAAGAATTCATTTTTTCCCTGAAAACTCTGCCATTTATACTGAAATCTTCAAGTTTTTAGGAAACCCGAAAACTTTGTCATTTAAACTGAAATCTTCAAGCTTTCAGGAAACCAAAATGGGTTTTTCCTGTAATCTTGGCCTTTTAGACTGAAATCTTTAAGCATTCAGGAAGAGAAAATTTCATTTTTTCCTGAAAACTTTGCAATTTTCTGAAATTTTCAAGGTTTCATGACATCAAGACTTCATTTTTTCTTGAAAACTTTCGCATTTAGACTGAAATCTTCTAGTTTTTCGGAAACCCGAAAATGTTGCCATTTAGGCTGATGTCTTCAAGCTTTCATGAAACCAAAATTTCTTTTTTTCTTAAAATCTTTGCTATTTAGACTGAAATCTTCAAGCTTTCAGGAAGAGAAAATTAATTTTTTTCCTGAAAACTTTGCCATTTAGACTGAAATCTTCAAGTTTTTAGGAAACTCGAAAACTTTGTCATTTAGGCTGAAGTCTTCAAACTTTTAGGAAACCAAAACGTCTTTTTGTCCTGAAATCTTTGCTATTTAGACTGAAATCTTCAAGCTTTCAGGAAGAGAAAATTTATTTTTTTCCTGAGAACTTTGCCATTTAGACTGAAATCTTCAAGTTTTTAGGAAACCCGAAAACTTTGTCATTTAGGCTGAAGTCTTCAAGCTTTTAGGAAACCAAAACGTCTTTTTTCCTGAAATCTTTGGTATTTATGCTAAAATTTTCAAGCTTTCAGGAAAAGAAATTTAAATTTTTTTCCTGGAAACTTTGCAATTTATTCAAAACTTCATCTTTTCATGAAACTAAAATTTAATTTTTTCCTGAAAACTTTGCCATTTACACTGAAACTCCAAGTTTTCATGAAACCAAAATTCTAATTTCTCTCATGAAAACAAGTATTCACCAGAAAATCTAAAACCAACGAAATCTAGGCCAATTAGACCCTTCAAGGCTTGAACCTCGGACTAAAAGATAATAAGCTGAAAATTTCTACAAACCTTTATTAAAACATTGTAAACATCACCTCAAAAGTCGCAATAAATAACATGTGCGCGTCTCAAGATATCAAATGTGAAAGGTCACAAAAATTAGTTTTTCGTAAATATTTCGTTTTCTATGCTTTAAATCGTGTTTGCATTTATTACGAAAGTTGTAGAGCATTGAAAACAGCAATTTAGAATGAAAATGGGCTCTCTAGTCCAATTGTTCTTGGGCAGCATACCCACTAAAACCTCCTCTAGTTCTTCACTTCACTCCGGAACCGCGCGAGCATTACTTCATACAGGCTCGGGATCTTGGATTGGTCTTTGTTACTTGTCACACCATCCCTTCTTTCATCGTCATCCTTCCTTTTAAGAATTTCGGTACGCAGGTTTGTTGTTGTCTTCCAGTTGTCTTCATCCTTAATCATGAGATTGACCATATTTTGCGTGTTAATGGGTTCTCTTCCCTCCTTTTCTGCCACTGTCCTATAACCGGCCCATTGCGTACGTTGAAAGATAGTGTGTTCATCAGTATCCGATGCTAAGCAGTATCGGGGGCCCACCCCCTTCCTTGGCCTGGGCCCAACGTTGCTGCCACTTGCTCATGAGTTGGTTTCTGTTTGAGGTCCTACCTTCTTTGTTCGTACCTTGTAGATTGTAGATTTGGTGGCGACTTGTACTGCTACCTTCATAAATCTATTGTACCCCCTGTTCGTACATTGGTTGGAAGAAGGTTCCTCCGCCATAAGGTATATCAGACTGACGCTATGATTTGTAATGCAACGTTGGACACTGTGCGGTAGGCGTAACATATGCTTATGAGCATGGGGCGTTGTGTCCTCAACAATCTCTTCCTGTTAGAAGCTGCTCTTAGATCATCCGCCCAGGTCGGTGCGGCGCAGACAAGCATGGAGTTTACGACTTCGCTTAGTATTTTTTCAGTTTTAGTAGCAGGGCCCTTCAATCTAGCCATTTTTTTTGCGGAGTGCTGCTCCAGCGCGTTCAGCTTTCAAAGTCGCGTTTGGGATGTGTTAGCCGTTGGTCAATATGGACGCCGAGATATTTTATTGTTGATTTTATAACAGTTATGGACTTATTCTATTGCGACCTATTAGTGCGATGACTTTGGACATATCTGTAGCTATTTGCAATTCGTTTCTTTCCATCCAACTATGAATGGATTTTACCGCAGTATCGACCCTAGCTGCCACTGCTTCCTTGGTGTCCGCAGATACAACAAGGAGGTCGTTGGCGAATGCTACCGGTTTGCAGTTCTTGGGGTAGTTTGTCTTTTCCAGGTCCAAAACGCCATCGTAGTGAATGTTCCACAGGAACGCCCCGATAACCGACCCCTGCGGGACACAACACGTTACACGTTATCCTCAGAATATTGATAAAGTGAGGTGTCCCGCAGGGGTGTTAAACGTTATCCTCAGAATATTGTTAATGCCTAACGCGTAGTGTCCCGCAGGGGTCGGTTCGCGGGCTGCTCCTGTGCAACATTCTCTACGATGGCGTTTTGGACCTAGAAAAGACAAACTACCTCAAGAACTGGAAACTGGTAGCATTCGGCAACGACTTCCTTGTGGTATCTGCGGACACCAATGAGGAAGCAGTGGTAGCTAGGGCCGAAACTGCGGGAAAAGCCATTCATAGTTGGATGGAAAGAAACGAATTACAAATAGCTTCAGAGAAGTCGCCATAAAGGAATAAGGACTAGAGGAGGCGCCCTAAATGGGTAGGTATACCAACGTTTAGAGGAAGAGGGTGGGGTACAATAGATCTACGAAGGCCGCAGTGCAAGTCATCACCACGAAAACTACAATCAACAGTATTCGCCGACGACACCTCTCAAGTATCACTTGCCAAATGCCACTTATCAAAACACTTGTCAACATACTGTTATCAAATTCGACAGATAAACCAAACTGTTGAAAGCCTGATTAATTTAACTTAACATCCTCACAATATTAGTAATAACTCGAGGACTAGAACGAATACTTTAGCTTAATGAGTCTTATTTGCTTCTTGAATTATTTACCTGCAACTCTCCACTAACTAGTCCAGTTTGCGTCTAGTGGTCTAACTAGAATTAAAAAAATAGTGAAGGTAGTCACTCGTACCTTGTTTAAAACAATTCAGATATCCAACTCTAATAGACCTTTTTACAGTTAGTTAAGCGCATGCGCGACCGTCATGTTTAAAAGGCGGGAATGTGAACGTTTCGGGCAAATTATGTTATTTTCACTGGTTATAAGTCAAAAATATGCCCAAAACATGACGGAAATTGACGCACGACCACAAAAAAATTTGAACTTTGGAAGGTCTATTGGTCATAATTTCTAAACTAGTTAAGGTAGCGTAGTCTATATAGTCTTAATCTCTTTCAGAATTAACTAGCTATAAACAATTGAAGACTAGTCTAGACTAAGTTTAATACGTCGTCTACAAATACCGTATGTGCAAAGCTACTCCGAAAATTAGAAACTTGAGATTAAATAGCTATATTTGAGACCTAGACTAGATTGTAGATTTCGGTAGTGACTTGTACTGGGACCTTCATAGATCCATTATACCCTACCCTCTTCTTCCAATCGTTGGTATAGTTACCCATTTAAAGCGCCTCCTCTAGTGCTGATGATTCCTTTAGGAATTACAGGATCTGGGTGGGATTCAAGGACTGCAACTTTTCTGCCTTCAACCAGTTGGCCCCAAGGCACATTTGTCTTGGCGGAGCAATGCAGTGGTACCCAGACTAAATGATATTTGCTTACTATTTCGTCTTTTGTTACTTCCAGCCAGTGGATCTTGGCAGCAAAGCTGTTCCGGTCTCACGATTACTTTACCTCTGCCTATTCCTTCCTTGCTGAACCTTTAAATCGCCGATCTGGCGCCCCCCTCTACGACAAGGTGCAATGGAGTCAGATCCAGCAGCTCCATTGCAGCTGTCGGGCATCATGCCTTCGCTCCCGCAGACACATGCTAGTCTTTGAATCTTCTCAAGCTGCTTCTTCATAGAGAACAGCTTGATTCTACTTCCCCATGCTAAGAAATCGCAGGTATCACTATCATGGTATACATCCATTCCAGTGCTATAAATCCATTCCTGGGTTCTACTTCCCCAAGCTAAGGGATCGCAGGTCTCACTATCATGGTGTGAGTACATCAATTCCAGGATCGTGGATTTTTTTTAACGTTGTGACTCAACGACGGTATTTCTGCCTCTGTCCACACTTCGAGTCTTCCCGTAGTTGGCACCAAATGAACTTTATTGAATAGAAGTATAAAGGTATTACACAAAAGTAGAAGCTGTTTTGCAATAGCATTTACAAGAACAAAAACAAAACAAAAAAACCCTAACGCCCTTGTTCCCACCCAGGCAACTTATAATTCGTGAATCGGCGGTCTTAAGCTCCCACGCCCCATCTCACCAGCGAGGCCTCCCGCCACGACTTCGACCGTGACTTCCCCTTCCAGGGCCGACACCAAGGCTAGTCGCTCCCTCTCCCAACGCAGACACGGCACGAGAGTTTGCCCCGCGTCGTAGCGCACGCCCCCTCCACAGGATGTACACCTGTCGTGTGGGGTCTGGGGCTTTGCCAATCCTGTGGAGATACGTTTCGAAGTACCCGTGTCCCGTAAGAGGCTGGGTGAGGAAGTATGAACCCACCTCATCCAGCCCTCGCCCCATCCACCGAATTAAATCTGGGATGAGGCGACGAGTCCACGCGCCGTTTCCGCCGCATGACCACCTTTCCTGCCACCTACGCGCGCTCCATAACAAGGAGGTTATATCCGCCATATAACCTGCACGGCGTAACTGCAGACTGTACAGTAAGCCCGGGCGACCCTAATGGCCACCGGGTGCAGTGCCAGTCGCAATCGCTCCGTTACGGGCGTTACCCTGCCCAGATCGGTGCCGCGTATAGGAGTTTGGAAGTGGCAACACTGGCCATTAGCCTCCTCCTATCCTCTCCAGGCCCGGTGGGGATGAAACTCGCCACCTGTTGTGACGCGCGTGCCGCGTCATAACAGGTACCTGATCGACCATTTGGATTGTGAGGTTACAACCCCACATTTTCCCTGCCACATTTGTGCACACAACTAGAGCGCGTTTACCACTTCTTCAGCATGCCTGTTCCATAGGAGTCTGCTATCTAGTGCAACAGCCAGATGCTTCATATCCTGTTTGTGTTCTACTACCCTCCTATCTAACTGTCTATCGGCAGTTTAACCTCCTCTTCCTAGTAAATGGTACCACCGTAGATTGAGTTTTAGTCCCACTGTTTGTCACCATATATTAGTTACTTTGGGGTATCTCTGTTGAATCGTACAGAGAGACGTCAAAAGGACTGATAGCGTCAAACAGTGGGACAGAAACTCAACCCGAGCAAATCCCAGAACCATTTGATACCATTGACCATTGGCACCATATTAAATTTACAGCGCTCAGCAACATCCTCAAACTTCCCTCTGGCTATGATGACTATGACATTGGCGTAACATTTAATGTCTAGGTCGATCAGCCTAGCCAGTATTTTATCAGCTTCACATCAGTAGTGATAACACACCTCCTTGTGGGAACCCTTGAGTTTTAGAGATCTTTATGGTATCCTATCCCACTTATGCCTCCGATAGAATATCTAGAGTAGTCTAACTAATTTCATTTAGTTCATGTAGTATCTAGCTTTAAACAAACGTAAATGAATTTAGACTAAGTCCAGTATTCAGCCTAGCCAGTAATTCGTCAACTACCAGGCTCTACATCAATGGTGATAAAACACCTCCCTGTGGGAACCCTCGAGTTTTGGAGATCTTTATGGCGTCTTTTCCAACTGGTGCCTCCGCTAGACTATCTAGAGTAGTCCAACTAGTTTAATTTCGTTCATGTAGTATCTAGCTTTAAACTAATGTAAATCAATTTGGACTAAATCTACTATTCCGCCGAGAATTGCAAAATTATTGCAACTACTCCAAAAAATGTAATAAATTAACTAAATTGATATTGTTATAACTTCTTAACTAGACTTGTTGTGATAGTCCAATTAGTCTTAATTTGTTGCTAGATTGTATAGTTTTAAGCCGGCCTAAACTATTCTAAACTAAGTCTAATAGTTTATCTCTAATAGTGATATTAGTGCAAAGTGACCACATTTTCATTGTTACAAAGCGGGACAAATGGGATGAAATGAGAATTATAATTTAGTTATGAGAGCAGAACAGTAATTGAAAAAAATATATTTTATCTACTCACTCAAATGAACGCATTCATAAATACACTATTGTATGTGAAGAATGCCATGATTATAATATTATACATTCGCGAATAAAATACGGATTGCCAAAAATCCACACTGTTTTATAAATTGGTTTGCAAACTTTGTAAACGTCATTTATTTGTGTCAAGTTTGACAAAGATTTTCGGAACGGAGCAAAGAAAGGTTAGGTAGGTTGTCTGTCAAATATTGAAAGTATTTCAGCAGGCGAGGATGCTGACTTACTTTCTATATTTGACAGACAACCTAACCAAACCTTTTTTTGCTCCGTTCCGAAAATCTTTGTCAAACTTGACACAATTAAATGACGTTTACAAAGTTTGCAAACCAATTTATAAAACAGTGTGGATTTCTGGCAATCCGTATTTTATTCGCGAATGTATGATCCCGAGACGCAAAGGTTTATCGATGCGATTTTGTTTATGCGATTAAATTCGCCGCCAGAAAAACAAAACACTAACGGCAAAAACTAAAACAGACAGACAGTCTACTTCCAGCGTTTGGGACTAATCAGGTCACGAAATAGTCGCACTAATATAAAGTGACCATATGTTCCGATTTTGGCGGAAGGGTCCCGCTTTTTGGAGAATAGTCCCGCGTCCCGCAGATTTTTAAAAATATCCCGCTTTTTATAAAACATCTGCATTTCTTATTTTAAATGTATGTAAATACATTTTTGTATATTTATCGACAAGTATATGGATGTTTACAATAATAGTAGTTTATGATACAAGTGTGTGAAGAAGTTATTTTGTGCATGAGTTGCCATAAGTTGTGGCCATAGTAACAACAAACATAAATCATTTAATAATAAAACTCCATTTGATTTACATTGGACTTTTACGCACGATTTGGATACTTTTACACACGATTATAATAATGGCATCCTTCACATACAAAGTGTATTTATGAATGCGTTCATTATGGTGAGTGAGTAGATAAAATATATTTTTTTTAATTACTGTTCTGCTCTCATAACTAAATTATAAATCTCATTTCATCCCATTTGTCCCGCTTTGTAACAATGAAAATGTGGTCACTTAAACTAATATCACTATTAGAGATAAACTATTAGACTTAGTTTAGAATAGTTTAGGCCGGCTTAAAACTATATGATCTAGCAACAAATTAAGACTAATTGGACTATCACAACAAGTCTAGTTCAGAAGTTATAACAATATCAATTTAGTTAATTTATTTCATTTTTTGGAGTAGTTGCAATAATTTTGCAATTCTCGGCGGAATAGTAGATTTAGTCCAAATTGATTTACATTAGTTTAAAGCTAGATACTACATGAACGAAATGAAACTAGTTGGAATACTCTAGATAGTCTAGCGGAGGCACCAGTTGGAAAAGACGCCATAAAGATCTCCAAAACTCGAGGGTTCCCACAGGGAAGGGTTTTATCACCATTGATGTAGAGCCTGGTAGTTGACGAATTACTGGCTAGGCTGAATACTGGACTTAGTCTAAATTCATTTACGTTGGTCTAAAGCTAGATACTACATGAACTAAATAAAATTAGTTAGACTACTCTAGATATTCTATCGGAGGCATAAGTGGGATAGGATACCATAAAGATCTCTAAAACTCAAGGGTTCCCACAAGGAGGTGTGTTATCACCACTGATGTGGAGCTGATAAAATGCTGGCTAAGCTGATCGACCTAGACATTAAATATTACGCCAGTGCCATAGTCATCATAGCCAGAGGGAAGTTTGAGGATGTTGCTGAGCGCTGTAAATTTAATATGGTGCCAATGGTCAATGGTATCAAATGGTTAAGGGATTTGCTCGGGTTGAGTTTCTGTCCCACTGTTTGACGCTATCAGTCCTTTTGACGTCTCTCTGTACTATTCAACAGAGATACCCCAAAGTAACTAATATATGGTGACAAACAGTGGGACTAAAACTCAATCTACGGTGGTACCATTTACTAGGAAGAGGAGGTTAAACTGCCTATAGACAGTTAGATAGGAGGATAGTAGAACACAAACAGGATATGAAGCATCTGGCTGTAGCACTAGATAGCAGACTCCTATGGATAGGCACGCTGAAGAAGTGGTAAACGCGCTCTAATTGTGTGCACAAATGTGGCAGGGAAAATGTGGGGTTGTAACCTCACAATCCAAATGGTCGATCAGGTACCTGTTATGACGCGGCACGCGCGTCACAACCGGTGGCGGGTTTCATCCCCACTGGGCCTGGAGAGGATAGGAGGAGGCTAATGGAGAGTGTTGCCATTTGCAAACTCATATACGCGGCACCGATCTGGGGTAACGCCCGTAACGGAGCGATTGCGACGGGCACTGCGCCCGGTGGCCATTAGGGTCGCCCGGGCTTACTGTACAGTCTGCAGTTACGCCGTGCAGGTTGCTTGGCGGATATAACCTCTTTGTTGTGGAGCGCGCGTAGGTGGCGAGAAAGGTGGTCATGCAGCGGAAACGGCGCGTGGACTCGTCGCCTCATCCCAGATTTAATTCGGTTGATGGGGCGAGGGCTGGATGAGGTGGGTTCATACTTCCTCACCCAGCCTCTTACGGGACACGGGTACTTCGAAACGTATCTCCACAGGATTGGCAAAACCCCAGACCCCAGACGACAGGTGTACATCCTGTGGAGGGGGCGTGCGCGACGACGCGGAGCACACTCTCGTGCCGTGTCTGCGTTGGGAGAGGGAGCGACTAGCCTTGGGGTCAGCCCCGAAAGGGGAAGTCACGGTCGAAGTCGTGGCGGGAGGCCTCGCTGGTGAGATGGGGCGTGGGAGCTTAAGACCGCCGATTCACGAATTATAAGTTGCCTAGGTGGGAACAAGGGCGTTAGGGTTTTTTTTGTTTTGTTTTTGTTCTTGTAAATGCTATTGCAAAACATCTTCTACTTTTATGTAATACCTTTATACTTTTATTCAATAAAGTTCCTTTGGTGCCAACTACGGGAAGACTCGAATTGTGGACAGAGGCAGAAATACCGTCGTTGAGTCACAACGTTAAAAAAAACCACGATCCTGGAATTGATGTACACCATGATAGTGAGACCTGCGATCCCTTAGCTTGGGGAAGTAGAACCCAGGAATGGATTTATACCACTGGAAGGGATGTATACCATGATAGTGATACCTGCGATTTCTTAGCATGGGGAAGTAGAATCAAGCTGTTCTCTACTTCAATATTACTTACTTTCAATATTTGACAGACAACCTAACCAAACCTTTTTTTTTATTTTTTGCTCCGTTCTGGCACATTCCACCAGCGCGAGATCATCTGCAAAGCCGATAATGTATACCCCTTCTGACTTGTCAAGTTTAGTACCCCATCGGAAACTATTTTCCATAGCGTTGGGCCCATTACTGAGCCCTGTGGGCACCGCTATGTACTTCCTTAATAGTGCAGCAGCCATTTGAAACGAAGACATTTCCCGTTGGGATAAGTAACTATCTATCATAGATAGCACACCTAACCAAACCTAATTTCTATTTGATTTTGACATTGACATTTACCATTTGACATTGACTTGAGCTTTGTTTCTGTCAGCATAATTTTGTGCAACAAATAATTCGCACGACAAATATTAGCCAAATTCGCACAGTTATATAATTTGGTTTGCAAACTTTGCAAACGTCATTTAATAGACCTATTTACGGTTAGTTAAGCGCATGCGCGTCCGCCTAGTTTGAAAGGCGGGAATATGAAAGTTTCTGGCACATTTTGACTGGTTATACGTCGGAAATTTTTTTGACGTATCGGCCAATTGTAATAAATCTGTATTTTCAATTCAACATTTGAATCGATTTCGGCACCGATTAACAGAGGCTCGACCGACACGTGCACGCATTTAAGTTTAACCAGGGGTGTAATCACTAGCCCAAAGGGCTGCAGCGACATTCAACGTCTGGAAACAACAATTTTAAGGGAACCCTCCACTCATTATCCCCATTTCCTCGCTTCAAAAAGGCGCCGTAAGGACGATGACACGTGGCGGAGACGCGAGCGGCCCTAACAGGTAAGTGATTAGACCAGCCCTGTTTTAAAATTAGAAAATTCCATTTTCGTGAGACACGGTCCAAACCGTGTTTGGATTTGCAAAAAAATGTCAACTATGAAAAGGTCTATTGTGTCTAGTTTGACAGAGATTTGATCCTCGCCTGCTGAGATACTAATCGTCGAAATATACTAATCGAGTAAGGTACCGTCACTGAACTCGAAAGGGGTCAAAAGTCAAGATTTCTTGAAAATTAAGAAAAATTGTCAAAAAATGCGGTTTACGTCTTGAATTTTTTCCAATGAATTGAACAAAAAATTAGGTTTTTTTTGAAGAGCCTTACCAAGTTCCGCCCCCGCAGGGGGCGGCTGTAGGTGCGTTTTAAATTTTTCACTTTTTCCGTAAAAACTCCGTTCCTCTTGCTTGTCCAAACGGGAAATTGTCATTTTCTGTTGTAAAACTGAACGGGCCTTCGACCCGTGTCTGTCTGCCGCTCGCAAGTCCCACACGGCGTCCTCCAGGTGCCAAAAACAGGAGATCGTTTCTAGCACTTTTGAGGAGCAATTTTGGTCCGCGGCTCGATTTTTTTACTGCTGCCTCTTGCCGCGTCGATTTCACGTTTTTTGACGTCATGCGGAAAAGTACGCGACCGTCGGTTCGCCCGGTGCGGCGGAAAATGTAAGCGAAAAAAACCCGTTTTTTTCATCACATCTGTGGACGCCGTACTCTTGATTGAAGAGCGCCGTGTCTCCAAACCGGTTCGTTCGATGCGAGATGTTTACCCGCAAAGGGCGGTAGAAGATTCTGGGACCTGCGGCATCCTAATGCCGTTCTGGGTCAATTTTAACACAAAAATCGGAAAAACGCGCTGTTTTTTTCACCTAATTTGCGGGGATCCCTCTCCTGGAATACCCAACAGTCGGATCGGGACCGGATCGGCACCATTCGATTCGGCATAGTGTCTTTAAGTTTGTTTTGGAGTTTAATTGCGATTGCGTGCCGGATGGCGCCGGGAGGCCCGAAAAACCATATTTTGCATATGTATGCGAGAATCCCCTGGGATTCGCTAAATTAAATAGCAGGGCCTCGCGGTGGTGGTTTTTGAATATAGAACGAAAGGGTCTATAAGGCGATAGGAACGACGCATCGCTCGATCGCATTTGGGGGTCTCGACGCCCGTCCAAACTCGAAACGAATTTTTCAAAATTGAGCAAATTGAAACCTCCAATATTCGGTGGAATGTTTTAGAATTGTATTGCTCTTTTCAGGGATTATAGCCCCACGTGTCTACTTTCGAACGACACCAGTCTCGGCGCATTATACCTCCGGGGACGTTTCGCAGGCCCCAATTCGCGAAGTCACTTTTTTTTCACCTCTTCAAACGGAAACGCGAAAAAGAAGAATTACATTTCCAGTCCAACAATTGCATGCCCGGTGAAAAGGCCAACAGTATGGCGTTTGAATTTCTCTAATCCATCAACGGATTCGCACTCCAGGTCAAAAATACTACGACCATTGCTTGCCGCTGAATCGCCAATTTACACTTACAGCTGATCATTCTGACACTATTTTCGCTCAGGTTATGTGCAAATGTCATTGTTGAAGTTTATCCGTTTATGATTATTCGTGTAATTATGAGAAGATAAAATTTAAAAAAAGAATTTAAATCAAAATTCTGATTTATCGCTCATTGTTAGGTTGAAATTCAAATCAAATTCAAAGAGATATCTTGAAATCTCTAAATTGGTGATTTCGGCGACTCTGGCTCTTGATTAGCAACACATAGCAACGTCAAAATTCGCAATTTTTCACAAATTTCTACAAGAAAGCAAAGATGTTACACTTTTATTTTATCAGATTCTTAAAATTCAGACCATTTTACATCAGAAACAGTTGCTTCCGTTCACATTTGAATTTAAAAATTTATTTCATAAACCGCAATATTTACGAGTTTTTTTTGAGAATAATTGGAGCTTTTAAATTGAATTTAGATTCCAACGGTACAACACGCGTCTTCCTCGGAGGTATAGCAACAGAGTTATTGGCGAAAAACTTTCAGTATTACCATTTCACTACGGAAGGAACAGCCTTTCAATATTTATCGGCATTTTCGATACAAATTCGAATACAACTCATCAAGTTCTATTAAAATATGCTGCATGAATTTTCTGCGGCTGACGATCCAGCGGTCTCCAACTGTTTACTTGATTTTCAAACATTTGCGTTTTTCATTTCCCTACATTTCTAATAAATTCTTGTAGCATGAATCGATAGAGTAAACTTTCCTCTAGCAGCGGGGCAAATTTTATCATTCCTTTGCAAACCGTTTTACCAGGATTTTTTTTAAATGCAATTCATTTTCCAGGATTCGGGATGGCTAGCAACTCCGCCCCACAGAAGTTTCCCTCCAATTTCCGTGGTGAATGGTGTCCGGGAAAATTTTATTTCTCAGATTTGTTAAAGTTGGAAAGTTCTACATTAGAAACAATTGAATATTCTTGCAAATCCACACTCTTACTTGAGTAAAAGTAAGCTCGGCCATATTTGATTAGAGTTTTTACTGATTTTATAAAAGAAAACTATTGTTTTACAAATTTCTGATTGGACATTCTGAAAATTCGGCAAATTTTACATGGGGGACGATGTAAGTTTTTGGGTCATCTGGTAAATTAAAATCCATTTTCCAAACGGTGACAATTACGACTTTCCTACAAGAATAGTTGAAAATTGCACATTTAATTTGGAATCTAAAAGTGTATTCCGCGACTTCCTAGCATGTATAACAAAAGAGTTATTGTTGAAAAACGATCAGTTCTATCACTTGAGGGCTGAAGAAAAAGCCATCTCTAAATTTATCCGGTTTTTCTTTTTAAAATCGAATAGTGCTCATTGAGGCCTATTGAAATGTGCTGCATGAACTTAAAAATGTCGTCCTACTTTTCTGCTTCGTCTTCGAAAAATCATATGCCTCATTTCCTTGGGTTTGGAAGAAATAGCGCACTTTCTTTTAACAAACGCAAGTAGTTTTATGTAGTTTACATAAGTTTTATATAGAGTGTACATGTTTCTATTGAAATTGACATATTTGTGGTCGATAGACTTGACACAGGATTTTTTTAATAAAGAAATTCTTGCAAATATATTTTTTTGTTCAATTTTCCGGAGTCTAAGAAACATGCATTTAGCGCTATTTTATAGAGCAGATTTTCATCTAAAAGTTGTGTCATTTTCATTTTTCCAAAGCGAACCGTTTTGGCGGAAGAGCCCATTTAAACCCATGTAAATTGAAAAACGAAATTCAGAGAAGGGGTACCCATTCTAAAATTTTTTCAATTTTATATTTTTTACTTTTGCGACCAAACCGAAGGTTTTTACAAAATTTGCAAAGAATACTTTTTTGTAGACACCGACGTATTACATACGGATATCCCGGTTATAATTTTCCATCTTGAGGCGTTGACGAGATATTTCCATAAAATTGTTGACGAAAAAATCATTCTTCACGACGTCCCCATTGGAGTGGGAGCGTTCTAATTTTGTCAACTCATACCTCTGGTGGATACCCACATTCAGCATAAGTTTCATTGAAATCCTTCAAGGATTAATATATTTTTTCGCAATTTTTAAATATTTTGAAATTTCCGCGTTCGGTTTTGATCGGAATTCCTGTTTGACATGTCTGGATTTGTTGAAAAATTATTTTTGTAAGTTTTATACAACGTGGAACAACAAAATTTGACACATTTGTACAGAATTAGTCAGTCTATAATATCCCCCAGTTAGTTTTGAAAAATATTTTATCTGGCGGTGGCCGCCGCCCCTCAAACTCGAACGTAACAGAAATTAATAAATTCAAATAACTATAAAATGAAAACTGCAAGAGATGTATTAAAATTTCTTTCAGATCTATATAGATTATACATTTTTCTATTGAAATTGACGTTTTGGTATTTTGATGGCCGATAGCCTGGACACATAATTGTTTTAATAAATAAATATTCATTGAAAACTTGCAAATATATTTTTTTGTCCAATTTTCCGGAGTCTAAGAAACATGCATTTAACGCTATTTTATTGAACACATTTTCATCTAAAAGTTGTGTCATTTTCATTTTTCCAAAGCGAACCGTTTGGCCGATTTTTTTTTTATAAATGAAAAAAATCTAAAACGAAATTCAGAGAAGAGGAAAATTTTAAGAAGTTTCACACAACGTGGAACAATAAAATTTCACAAATTTGTAGAGAATTAGTCAGTCTATGATATCCCTCCGTTAGTTTTGCAAAATATTTAATCTGGCGGCAGTCGCCGCCCCTCAAACTCAAAGTCACACACGAGGTAAGATATTCAAATAACTATAGTTTGAAAACTTGGACAGTTGTATTCAAAATTCTTTCAGTTCGGCGTAGCTTATAGACCTTTCTATTGAAATTTGGTATTATCGTGGCCGATAGCCTTAACACAGAATTTATTTTTTCTGTCCAAGACCACATACCCGCGGCAGCGCGTTTAACCCCTGCCAGTTACACAGTTATAACGTTGGTTTTACCCCCGCAGATTAGGTTTCCCGCCATAGAAAACCAGACCACATACGCATCCCTCGAAATCAAACCGGAACTGATACTAATGGATTCAAATAGCAACAACTCGAAAACTGCAATAGATGTAATAAAAACTCTTTCAGATCTATTAAGATCATAGATATTTCTATTGAAACAATTTGACCATTTTGGTATTTTCATGGCCGATAACTTTGACACTGGATTTTTTAAATAAAGAAATACATGAAAATTAAATCAAAGTTGACATTAACGTCAGTTGAGTAATTTATTGGTTATTATTTTTTTGGTGAAACTTTTAGTAACCATAATTTTGCTAAGTGTTGCTAATTGTCTAAAAGAAAACTTACTATAATTGGAGGAGTGATATTGGAAATCAAGAGTTGCCAACCTTCATAAAAGGAGGTTACTATATATGATGAAGTGAAATTAGTAACTAAGGCTTGCAATTTTGACGAAAAAAAAGACAACAATGTAACTTTAACAAATAGTTGGTGAGATTATGTTTGAGTATGTTGGTAACTCAAAAACACAAGATACCAACTTGATTAAAACAATATGTGGGTTATGTTGAACGTCAAAGTTGACAAAATCAATGTCACTTAATCTTAAATTGATTAAGTGACATTGATTTTGTCAACATTGACGTTCAACATAACCCATAAGGTTATGAAAGTTTTAGTGAGATTTTCAGTAACTTTTTACTCCACAGCTGATTTTTTATCGTCCATTTTGTACACCTTAGTAACTAATATCACATCGTTAGATATAGTAACCTTTTTATGAACGTTGGGAACTTTTCATTTCTAATATCACTCCTTAAATTAAAGTCACTTTGATTTCAGACAATTGGTAACATTATATGATTAAGTACACCTCAAAAGTGTTCTATTATATTATTTTACAAATCTGACAGCATTAAAATCATTTGAGACGGATGAATTATTAGTTAATATTCTGTGCAGTAGGAGTTGTACATCTTGCAACTCATACAACCTAAGCTGATACAAGAATCGCGCAGCTCGCAATTCTGATTACTCTTTCATATACAAGTGTCAAAATTCATTATACAATTTCACCCTCATCAATTATTCCACCTTTAGCAACTATTCCATTCTTTTCAACTGTTCCATCCACAAAAACTATTCCATTCCGAAAAATACGATCCACATGTACTAGTATTTGACTAATACAATATTTGACACTTAACTTGTCTTTGACCTTCACCGTTTGATACTGATGCCTGGTGTCTGGCAGTATACTTTTCTGCAAAAAGTAATAACAATTTAAATTAATTTCGGGAACGAGAGGGAACGTTGCCGTTTATTAATATCGCCTCTTGCCGCGAGAGATTCTCGCGTTAAATTTTCATCAAATCTAATTAAAATTTAATAATGGCGAAAGGCGGGCGATACTTCGCACACTACGTTGCGAATATGTTTTGGCGTTATTAAAGAATAAGCAGACGGAACGGCGCGGACTGCACGCTGACTACGTTATTAGTAAACTCGCTGTTATTAAAAATTAAGTTAATTTGGTTTAATCTAGGCTAGGCGCTAAATCTACATCACCTTGATTAGTTTCTAAATTATTAACACAGATGAATGTTTCATGGCTAACTAGATTGTGCAGACAAGCATACAGATTTACTAACTTTAGATTTACTAAGTCTAGATTATCCTCAACCATTCAAAAACTAGTTGGACTAGAGCAACGAGATATATACAGTATAAACTAAATTAAATTATATAGACATTCAGACTCGTTAGATTAAGTTGCAATAACTAGTTCTTGCAGAATTGATCGACAAATTCGCAACTTGCAAACATAATAACTACGAAAGACAAATTGCTGGAAATAGTCTAGATTATCCTCAACTACTGAAAAACTAGTCGGACTAGAACATTGAGATGTATACAGTCTATACTAAATTAAATTATCTAAACATTGAGGATAGTTAGATCAAGCTGCCATAGCTAGTTCTTGCAGAATTAATAGGTATATTCGCAACTTTCAAACCTAATAAATACGAAACACAATTTGCTGGATATAGTCTAGATTATCCTCAACTACTCAAAAACTAGGAGGACTAGAACATTGAGATTTATAAAGTCTCTATAAAATTAAATTATCTAAACATTGAGACTAGTATTTAGATAAAGCTACGATAACTAGTTCTGGCGGAATTAATCGACAAATTTGCAACTTGCAAACCTAATAAATGCGAAAGACAAATTGCTGAAAATAATCTAGATTATCCTAAACTACTCAAAAAGTAGTTGGACTAGAACAATGGGATTCATACAATAGAAACTAAATTAAATTATCTAAACATTGACGCTAGTTAGATTAAGCTGCCATAACTAGTTCTTGCAGAATTAATGGGAATATTCGCAACTTTCCAACCTAATAAATACGAAAGACAATTTGCTGGAAATAGTCTAGATTATCCTCAACTACTCAAAAACTAGTAGGACTAGAACATAGAGATTTATACGGTCTATATAAAATTAAATTATATAAACATTGAGACTAGTTTGATAAAGCTACGATAACTAGTTCTTGCGGAATTAATCGACAAATTTGCAACTTGCAAACCTAATAAATACGAAAGACAAATTGCTGGAAATAGTCTATATTATCCTCAACTACTCAAAAACTAGTTGGACTCGAACATTGAGATACATACAACAGGAACTAAATTAAATTATCTAAACACTGAGGCTAATTAGATTAAGCTGCCGTAACTAGTTCTTGCAGAATTAATGGGAATATTCGCAACTTTCATACCTAATAAATACGAAAGACAATTTGCTGCAAATAGTCTAGATTATCCTCAACTACTGAAAAACTAGTAGGACTAGAACATTGAGATTTATACAGTCTATACTAAATTAAATTATCTAAATATTGAGACAAGTTAGATTAAGCTGCGATAACTTGTTCTTGCGGAATTAATCGACAAATTTGCAACTTGCCAACCTAATAAATACGAAAGACCAATTGCTGGAAATAGTCTAGATTGTCCTAAACTACTCAAAAACTAGTTGGACTAGAAGATTGAGATTCATACAAAAGAAACTAAATTAAATTATCTAAACATTGAGGCTAGTTAGATTAAGCTGCCATAATTAGTTCTTGCAGAATTAATGGTTATATTCGCAACTTTTAAACCTAATAAATACGAAACACAATTTGTTGGATATAGTCTGGATTATCCTCAACTACTCAAAAACTAGTTGGACTAGAACATTGAGATTTATACAGTCTATGTTAAATTAAATTATCTAAACATTGAGACCAGTTAGATTAAGCTGCGATAAATAGTTCTTGCGGAATTAATCGACAAATTTGCAACTTGCAAACCTAATAAATACGAAAGACAAATTGCTGGAAATAGTCTATATTATCCTACACTACTCAAAAACTAGTTGGACTAGAACATTGGGATTCATACAATAGAAACTAAATTAAATTTTCTAAACATGGAGGCTAGTTAGATTAAGCTACCATAATTAGTTCTTGCAGAATTAATGGGAATATTCGCAACTTTCATACCTAATAAATACGAAAGACAATTTGCTGCAAATAGTCTAGATTATCCTCAACTACTGAAAAACTAGTAGGACTAGAACATTGAGATGTATAGAGTCTATACTAAATTAAATTATCTAAACATTGAAGCTAGTTAGGTTAAGCTGCGATAACTTGTTCTTGCGGAATTAATCGACAAATTTGCAACTTGCCAACCTAATAAATACGAAAGACAAATTGCTGGAAATAGTCCAGATTATCCTAAACTACTCAAAAACTAGTTGGACTAGAAGATTGAGATTCATACAATAGAAACTAAATTAAATTATCCAAGTAGTTAGTAGTATCCAATAGTTAGATTAAGCTGCCATAATTAGTTCTTGCAGAATTATTGGGAATATTCGCAACTTTTAAACCTAATAAATACGAAACACAATTTGCTGGATATAGTCTAGATTATCCTCAACTACTCAAAAACTAGTAGGACTAGAACATTGAGATTTATAAAGTCTATATAAAATTAAATTATCTAAACATTGAGACTAGTTAGTTAATGCTACGATAACTAGTTCTTGCGGAATTAATTGACAAATTTGCAACTTGCAAACCTAATAAATGCGAAAGACAAATTGCTGAAAATAATCTAGATTATCCTAAACTACTCAAAAACTAGTTGGACTAGAACATTGGGATTCATACAATAGAAACTAAATTAAATTATCTAAACATTGACGCTAGTTAGATTAAGCTGCCATAATTCGTTCTTGCAGAATTAATGAATATTCGCAACTTTCCAACCTAATAAATACGAAAGACAAATTGCTGGAAATAGTCTATATTATCCTAAACTACTCAAAAACTAGTTGGACTAGAAAATTGAGATTCATACAATAGAAACTAAATTAAATTATCTAAACATGGAGGCTAGTTAGATTAAGCTACCATAATTAGTTCTTGCAGAATTAATGGGAATATTCGCAACTTTTAAACCTAATAAATACGAAACACAATTTGCTGGATATAGTCTGGATTATCCTCAACTACTCAAAAACTAGAAGGTCTAAAACATTGAGATTTATACAGTCTATATTAAATTAAATTATCTAAACACTGAGACTAGTTAGATTAAGCTGCGATAATTAGTTCTTGCGGAATTAATCGACAAATTTGCAACTTGCAAACCTAATAAATACGAATGAAAAATTGCTGGAAATAGTCTATATTATCCTAAACTACTCAAAAACTAGTTGGACTAGAAGATTGAGAATCATAAAATAGAAACTAAATTAAATTATCTAAACATTGAGGCTAGTTAGATTAAGCTGCCATAATTAGTTCTTGCAGAATTAATGGGAATATTCGCAACTTTTAAACCTAATAAATACGAACCACAATTTGCTGGATATAGTCTGGATTATCCTCAACCACTCAAAAACTAGTTGGACTAGAGCAGCGAGATATATACATTATAAACTAAATTAAATTATCTAGACATTCAGACTCGTTAGATTAAGTTGCCATAACTATTTCTTGCAGAATTGATCGACAAATTCGCAAATTGCAAACCTAATAACTACGAAAGACAAATTGCTGGAAATAGTCTAGATTATCCTCAACTACTGAAAAACTAGTCGGACTAGAACATTTAGATGTACACAGTCTATACTAAATTAAATTATCTATACATTGAGGCTAGTTAGATCAAGCTGCCATAGCTAGTTCTTGCAGAATTAATAGGTATATTCGCATCTTTCAAACCTAATAAATACGAAACACAATTTGCTGGATATAGTTTAGATTATCCTCAACTACTCAAAAACTAGTTGGACTAGAACATTGGGATTCATACAATAGAAACTAAATTAAATTATCTAAACATTGACACTAGTTAGATTAAGCTGCCATAACTAGTTCTTGCAGAATCAATGGGAATATTCGCAACTTTCCAACCTAATAAATACGAAAGACAATTTGCTAGAAATAGTCTAGATTATCCTAAACTACAGAAAAACTAGTAGGACTAGAACATTGAGATGTATACAGTCTATACTAAATTAAATTATCTAAACATTGAGACTAGTTAGATTAAGCTGCGATAACTTGTTCTTGCGGAATTATTCGACAAATTTGCAACTTGCCAACCTAATAAATACGAAAGACAAATTGCTGGAAATAGTCTAGATTATCCTAAACTACTCAAAAACTAGTTGGACTAGAAGATTGAGATTCATACAATAGAAACTAAATTAAATTATCTAAACATTGAGGCTAGTTAGATTAAGCTGCCATAATTAGTTCTTGCCGAATTAATGGGAATATTCGCAACTTTCCAACCTAAGAAATACGAAAGACAATTTGCTGGAAATAGTCTAGATTATCCTCAACTACTGAAAAACTAGTCAGACTAGAACATTGAGATTTATACAGTCTCTACTAAATTAAATTATCTAGACATTGAGACTAGTTACATAAAGCTGCGATAACTAGTTCTTGCGGAATTAATCGACAAATTTGCAACTTGCAAACCTAATAAATACGAAAGACAAATTGCTGGAAATAGTCTATATTATCCTAAACTACTCAAAAACTAGTTGGACTAGAAGATTGAGAATCATACAATAGAAACTAAATTAAATTATCTAAACATTGAGGCTAGTTAGATTAAGCTGCCGTAACTAGTTCTTGCAGAATTAATGGGAATATTCGCAACTTTCAAACCTAATAAATAAGAAAGACAATTTGCTGGAAATAGTCTAGAATATCCTCAACTACTCAAAAACTAGTAGGACTAGAACATTGAGATTTATACAGTCTATAGTAAATTAAATTATCTAAACATTGAGACCAGTTAGATTAAGCTGCGATAACTATTTCTTGCAGTATTAATCGAGAAATTTTCAACTCGCCTACTTAATAAAAGCGAAAGACAAATTGCTGGAAATAGTCTAGATTATCCTAAACTACTCAAAAACTAGTTGGACTAGAAAATTGAGATTCATACAATAGAAACTAAATTAAATTATCTAAACACTGAGGCTAGTTAGATTAAGCTGCCGAAACTAGTTCTTGCAGAATTAATGGGAATATTCGCAACTTTAAAACCTAATAAATACGAAAGACAATTTGCTGGAAATAGTCTAGATTATCCCCAACTTCTCAAAAACTAGTAGGACTAGAACATTGAGATTTATACAGTCTATACTAAATTAAATTATCTAAACATTGAGACTAGTTAGATAAAGCTGCGATAAGGAATTAATCGACAAATTTGCAACTTGCAAACCTAATAAATACGATAGAAAAATTGCTGGAAATAGTCTACATTATCCTCAACTACTCAAAAACTAGTTGGTCTATAACATTGAGATTTATACAGTATAAATAAAATTAAGTTATCTAGACATTGGGGCTAATTAGATTAAGATGCGATCACTAGTTCTTGCAGAATTTATCGACAAATTAGCAACTTGGAAACCTAATAAATATGAAAGACAAATTGCTGGAAATAGTCTATATTATCCTTAACTACTCAAAACCTAATTGGAGTATAACAATGAGATTTATACAGCATAAACTAAATTAAATTATCTGGACATTAACACTAGTTAGATTAAGCTGTGATAGCTAGTTCTTGCAAAATTAACTGACAAATATATTTTGCTTTAGGTTAACTTAAAGATAAATGACTTATAATGCGCAGTAGACTAACTAGGGTAGTGAGGGTATAACTAACTAAATTATCTAGCAAGTGATGCAAGCTAGAAGTTATTATCTAGTCTACTAGCTGAGTTAGCTAGCCCCAAATATAATGCAATTTTTCAACTAGAATTAAGACCAACAAGATTTAGTCTTTAGCTCCGCTTGTGGACTAAATTCAAAAACAAAACTTGGTGTAATCATAGAATCCTAAATTATCTAGTAACTAGTGAAAACTATAATTTGTTATCTAATCCACTAGCTGAGTGATATAGATTGAAAGCTCAGACTTAATTTCTTTGTAGAGACGGACAAGCAGCGACTGACTTCCTGCGAATGTTTTCCTTTTGGGGCGTCGAGGAGGAAATTGGGTGTGATTTTGCACACGGCGAGCGGGATTAAAATTCAGGCGGCGCGATTCCTACACCGAAACAGGCCGGATATTTGATGTGTGTGCGGAGCCGCAGCTAGTGCCAGTCTACCACGAACGTCATCAGCACTCGATGGGTGTCGAGATTGCCATTAGATATTCAAGGAGTGCTCGCCCGCGAAAGTATTACGCGAGATGAGCGAAACAAATTGGATTTTGCCTCCGAAATTTTGAGTCTTGATAACTTTGTTATTAGACTAGGTAGCGAGTTGTTTTTACTAATATCTAGATAATTTAGTTATCTATATTTCTACCAAATTTTGTCCATGTATCTACTCTACAAGGCGAGTAATCGACTAAGTCTTGGTGGTTTCATCCCGCTTGATTATCCTTGATTCATTAAAGTTATTAGACTAGTTAGCGAAGTGCGGTTTTTACTAATGCGTAGATAATTTAGTTAACTATATTTCCGCCAAATTTTGTCCATGTATCTATTATACAAGCCGAGTTATCGACTAAATCTTGGTGGATTCATCCCGCTTGATTGTCTTTGATTTATCAAATTTGGACTTGGATTACAAATTAGATTTTTCCTCCTCGGAGATTCATAACTTTCTTATAAGACTAGGTAGTGAGATGCAATTATTACTAATACCTAGATAATTTAGTTAACTATTTTTCCACCAACTTTTGTCCATGTATCTAGTCTACAAGACGAGTTATCGAGTAAATATTGGTGGTTTCATCCCGCTTGATTGCCCTTGATGCATTAAATTTGGGCTAAGATTATAAATTAGATTTTACCTCCTCGGAGTTTCAAACTTTATAACTTATTGATTAGACTAGGTAGCGAGTTTCGGTTTTTACTAGTACTCAGATAATTTAGTTTTTCTCTTTGGAGTTTCTATCTTGATAACTCAATTATTAGACTAGGTAGCGAGTTGCTGTTTTTGCTAATAACTAGATAATTTAGTTAGCTATATTTCCACCATATCTTCTCCATGTATCGAATAAATATTGGTGGTTTCATCCTGCTTGATTGCCCTTGATTCATGAAATTTGGGCTAAGATTACAAATTAAGTTTTTCTTCATAACTTAGTTATTAGACTAGATAGCGAGTCGCGGTTTTTACGAGTAGCTAGATAATTTAGTTAACTATATTTCCACCCTATTTTGTCCATATATCTAGTCTACAAGCCGAGTTATAGACTAAATTTTGGTGATTTCATCCCGCTCGATTGTCCTCCAACGTAACGAATAGTAAAACTATATTTTCAAACGTATTTTCAAACGCATCTTCGACGAGCAATAACCCAACTTAGAGTGTGAAGTAAGTAAGTGCATCGGCGACTATCAGATCTGTCTGTATGTAGCGAACATCAATGGCCCCCCAAAGTACTTTGTCACGAATAAAATGGTGCCTTATATCTATTTAGTCTATTATTACATTTAGATTTTTAGTTTGGATTAAAACTTTGGTTTTTAATGATTTTAGTGAACTCTGCCAGGTCCAGTTCCATCTTCTGTTTCTCAATACTTAGCCTAGTCTGCAAAGCTTTGACTTGTTCCTCGGCTATTTGCAGCTTTAACTTTAGGTTGGTATCACAAGAATTGTGAAATCTGGCCGAATAACTGGATCTATCCGAGGTGTCTTCTAGTTGAATTCTAGCTAATTTTGATTCTAACTGGGCTGCCTTGCGTCTTTCGTGCATGTACAAGTTCTCCAAATTATCTTTGGCTAACCGTTCAGTAGTTAGTCTATTATTAAACAGTGTAGTTAGTTCGATTAGTCTTAGTTTCTCGGCTTCAAGTCGACTTACTAGCTTTTCGTTTTCTTGGCATTTTACGGATTTTGATGGATCAGTATTGGCCAAGTCTAAATTCGGAACTCTGTCGTTTTCTTGATTTGTTTTTCTAAATTTTCTGTTTTGCATTTTTCCTTTTGAAAATTTTGCTAGGAAAGTTTCAGCTCTTTTCGCATCTCGTCAATTTCGGCATTTTTTTGCTTCAACAATTTCATGTGTTCTTTGCACTTCTCTTCCTCATAAACAGCTTGTTTCAACATTTCGTTTTTTTTTTGCTGCGAAAAATCTTCATTAACCTTATTAAATTTCGATTTCCAACAAAACAAATCATTTTCCATCATCTTATTCCTCTGCAGTTGATATTTCAATTTCTTCCTCAGTTCCGCGTTTTCATCAGAAACCCTAGCAAAATCTCTGCTAATTCGCACAATCCAAATTCTTATCTCCATCTTGCAACTGCTTCAATTTCTCACGCACTTACCCGTTCTTTTTCTGCAATTCCGAGATTATTTGCGATTAGCCTTTCCAATTGCCGTTTTGGCTCTCTAAACCCTCGCCCCACCTCCAGTTGCATTACATCTATATGGTTGGTTCTGGAGTGGTAATTGTCACAACCTGTAAGTTTTATAGAACTTTGCTTATCACTATAAATAATCATTGCCTCATCTTTCAGTTATGGCCAAAAACTTTCTTGGAATTGCTTTAACCACAAAGCTTTTTGAACACACGATGACAAAGACATGTATTCAGCGTCTGTTGTAGATAGAGCAACAGTAGGCTGACGTCTTGAATTCCAGCTGATTGTTCCTCCCTGAAATGTGTAACCTGTAGAGGAACGCCGTTCATCTTCAGAGCTGGCCCAGTCAGCATCACAGTATCCATAGTCTCTTCCAGGTTTTGTTTATAACTCAGTAGGTAATCTTGAAATTTTAAGTAACGTACGATTCTTTAAAGTGCAATCCAATGTTGCATTTCAGGCTTGTTATTGTATCTGCTCAACATATTTACAATAAAACTTATGTCAGGCCTAGTAACTTGGGAAATATACAATAGACATCTCATTAACTCTTGATAAGGGATATCATGTACAATTTTTGTTTCTTCTGATTTTCGTAACTTGTAACTTGTATTCAAATATATTGGTGTTTTCACTGTTTTACAGCCTGACATTCCATATTTTTGTAATACTTGTTGTATATATTGCCTTTGGTCTAAATAAATTATGCCTTTCACTCTTTCTCGTTCCACGTGTATTCCTAAATAGTAACATAACTATCCAAGATCCTTTATTTTGATTTTTTGTGCAATTCTTCTGTTATAAAACATTTTGACTCTTCTTCTTCTTCTTTCGAATAGGCCTATTTTGGACCACCCTTGTTCAACTGTTGGGCTTTGACTTTTGCCCAGTATTATAACGCATCTTCTGCCGGTGTAACTCCTTTCTCTTTCTGTCCAGGGGGTACCTTTCCTTTGAGGTTTTTTCCTGAAATCCACGGACTTCCTTCAGGGCGCGTCTCACAGACTATCTGTTTTTGAGATATGTTATTCCCAGTTCTTTAATATCCTTCTCGGTCTCTGTCAACCAAGAGGTACGAAGCTTCTTGTTTTGCCAGAAGGTGAACAGACGGTTGATTAGTCGGTTTGGAGGCAATCTTGCAACGTGGCCAAAGAAAGCTACCGTTCTTTTCCTTGCACAGCCAGAGAGCATCTCAATATGTTCGTAGAGCTCAGAGTTATGCAGCCTTCGGAATTCTCCATCTTCCTTTACCGGGCCTACTATATTCCTGAGGATTCTCCTCTCTCTGATTTCCAATTTCTCTATTAGACCCCTTCGGTTCATGAAAAGACACTCCATGGCATACAGGGCTTCTGGTCGTAAGACTGATGCGTAGTGCTTAAGTTTCAGGTTGCGTGCCAGCATTTCTTATTGCAAGTGTTCTTAATCAGCCGATAGGCTGGTTCTAACTTGTTGACTCTCTTGGATAATGATGCTCTTTCTGATAAGTTGGGTTCAATCCATTCGCCCAGATATTTCAATTTCTCAGTCCTCTTGATGTTTCCCTGTTGTAGCAACATCTCTCTGTTTGCTTCTCTGTTGTTGGTGAAGAATTCTGTTTTCTCCAGCGACACTTGAAGACCAACTTTGACAGTCTGTTCTCTGAGGCAGTTTACCTGCATTGTTGCCATCTCAAGAGAATCAGCAAACAGTGTCATGTCATCTGCAAACGCCAGGCAATCTACAACCTTCTTCTTCTTCCAATGCGTATCCATTAATGGATGTTTGCGATAACATTTTCCATTGCTTCCTTATTCTTTGCGGTGTGTATCAACGACTGTATATGGCGTAGCCCTGTCCACTGTCTGATATTTCGCAGCCAGGACATTTTTTTCCTTCCGATCCCTCTCCGGCTTTCGATCTTGCCTTCGATCAATAGATGCAAGAATTGATATTTCGTGTTCCGCATTATATGCCCTAGATCTGCCGTTTTTCTTTTCTTAATCAATTCAAACAGTTCACGTTGTCTGTTGACACGTCTTAGAACTTCTTCGTTTGTTAATCTAGCCGTCCAAGGTATCTTCAGGATTCTGCGATACAGCCACATCTCGAAAGCCTCTAATTTGTTAATTGCAGCCGTCTTTAATGTCCAACCTTCCATACCGTAAAGAAGCACCGACCAGACGTAGCATTTAATGAATCTGGGTCTTAGGTTGAGGTCAAAATCGGAACCGGTCAGCACTCTTCGAAACCTCAGGAATGCCTGTCGAGCTTGTTCAATGCGACATTTTATTTCCTTGTCTGATGTACAGTCTTCGAAAAGCCAGATGCCCAAGTATTTAAATTTTTCTACTCTTTCTATGGGCCCTGCGTTAAATGTTATGGTGGAGTTTTCAAATATATTTGGGTTTCTAGAGATAATCATAAAGTTTGTTTTTTTGATGTTGATATTTAAGCCCATTGATTTGCTCTGTTCTCCTACCTTGTTGACCAGTTGTTGTAGGTCGTATATTGTTAATCCACACTCCATTAACTTTGACTCCCATTTCCACGTCTTCCAAAGCCTCTTGGAATATTGTTTCCGAATATAAGTTGAATAGGAGTGGAGACAGCACACATCCCTGTCGTACCCCCTTCTAATCTGTATGGCTTTGGACATATTATTGCCTAATTTGATTTGCGCTGTTTGGTTCCAATATAGGTTTTCAATGCATCGAATGTCCTTTTGGTCTATATCAAGCCTATTGAGGAGCTACATTAATTTGTGGTGTTGTACGCGATCAAATGCCTTTGCATAGTCTATGAAACATAGACACACATCCTTTCTCTGATCATAGCAGTTTTGGACAAGCACTTGTGTTGCAACTATCGCTTCTCGTGTACCTAAACCCTGTCTAAACCCAAACTGCGAGTCGCCTATGTCTCTTTCACATTTCTTGTAAATTCTCTGGTGTATGATTTTGAGGAATATTTTTAAAGTGTGGCTCATTAGGCTAATAAGTCTATGATCTTCACATTTTCTTGCATTGGTCTTCTTAGGCAGGGGGATAAAGGTAGAGCACAACCACTGTTTGGGGTAGTGACCTGTCTCATATATGGTGTTAAATACTTTATGTAGTGCTGTGATGCCTCTTTCATCTAGGAGTTTAAGTATTTCTGACGGAATTTCATCTGGGCCAGCCGCTTTGTTATTTTTTGAATTACGTATAGCGTTTTTAATCTCGCCCTTAGTGATCGATGGGCCGGTCAGAGAGTTATTGGTTAGAGAGTTATTGGTGCCAGCTGAAAAAGTTCTTCAATATACCTTTCCCAGACATTGTTCTTTTCTTTGTTGTCGAGGACTATCTGGTTGCTAATATTTACTGTTATAGTTGATCTAATTTTTTTATATATGCCAGCAGTCTCCTTTAGCTTTTTGTGCAGATTAAAATCGTCGTGTTGATTTTGCAGCTGTTCTATTTCTGAGCATTCACGTTTAAACCTAATCTTTGATCTTATTAGTCTTTGAATTTCTTTGTACCTGCTGCTGTCCGCCTTGTTCTTGTGTTTTCGACGTTCGTCCATTAACAACAAAATCTCATCCGTCATCCATTTTTGCTTTTTGTTCTTTGTCCTATATCCTAATCTGTTTTGCATTGAGTTTGTTGCAATGTCCATAATCTTTGTCCAAGATTGCGTCGGCTCATCTCCAATATTCGATGTTATTGTTTGAATTTGTGTGTTTATCTCATTACACATCTCAGATTTTATTATTGGGTCCCTCAATTTTTCCAACGCCACCCGTCGCTGTGTGGTTGACTTTCTTTGCCTTGACAAGGAAATTTTCAAGACGGCCATCAATAGCACATGGTCAGAAGGTACATCCCCCCCAGGATATGTGACGGCCCTCTTGATGGTCGAGCTGAATCTCTGGTTAATTAGGATGAAATCTATTTGGTTTCGCACTAAATTGTGTAGTCGGTCCGCTGGGGACTTCCAGGTATAAAGTCGGCGAGGGTGTAGTTGAAACCATGTATTTGTTATTCTCATGCTTTCCTCTTGGCAGAATTGAAAAAGTCGATCGCCTCTCTCGTTCCTTTCTCCAAGACCATATGGTCCGACCAACTCCTCAACTCTACCCTTACCTATTTTGGCATTGAAGTCACCCATAATTATGTTGACGTCGTGTTTTTTAGTCAATTTAAGCAATTCTTTGACTTCATCATAAAGATTTTCTACATCATGGTCCGGCGATTCCGCAGTTGGTGCATATACCTGTATTATATTAAGATCGTTTGGCTTGGCTCTGAGCTTCAATAAAGCAGTGCGGTCCGAGTATGGGACAAAGTCCACCACAGATTTTAATAGTTCTTTAGTTATAACGATTCCTACACCCTTCCTATGTTTTGGATCTTCATTACCAGAGTAGAAAAATACTCCGTTATCCACATTGCACTATCCGACGCCAGGCCACCAGGTCTCAGCAACGCCCAGGACATCTAGTTCAAGTCTGTTCATTTCTCGTGTGAGGTTTGCCAATATCCCAGCTTCAAATAGGCTTCTTACATTCCATGTTCCTATCTTCAATGGTTTTCTTATGTTTGCTCTTATATTTCTTACATTTAAAGCCGTCCCCCCCGGAGATCCGATTGGGGAACTATTTATAGCTCCGGAAAGTTTTGAATTAAATGTACTCATGTTATTGTCTTGGGAAAGAATAATAAAGGTGGTATCCCGTTGCCTTCCTTTATATTGTGAGAATACATTTCCTTTATTCTCGTTGGAATGGTTATACCGCCATGACTCGGTCGCCAGAGCCTCGTTCGTTATCTAGCAGCGGGCACCGCGTGCAGGAGAGGTTGACATTTGGGTCGGACTTACTTGGTGATTATTGCCGTCACCCCTTACCCACCAATTCTACAACCAGTCCATCGTTTTTACGTCCCAGGTACATACCACTCTGAGCACCCAAATTGTTTACTTCCTTGCGCCTACCTCTCATAACCTTTTCAAAGACACAGTTCAAGAGAAGTGGGGAAAGTCCATCTCCTTGTCTCACTCCAGTTTTTAATTCGAAGCTTCTTGAAATCTAGCCTCTAAATCTAACCTTGGAATGGGTGTTGGTCAAAGTTTCTAGGATGAGTCTGCGGGTTTTGTTGTCTAGTGCTAGTTCCTGCAGTACTTTGTTAAGCGTTTCTCTATCAATGGAATCGCAGGCCTTCCTAAAATCAACAAAGGTGACGACTACCTTTCGGTTTCTCATCTTGGAGTATACAAGTACAGTTTTAAGATTAAGGATCTTAAGTCTTCCTGAAGACCCCCTGGTATTATCCCAGTTAACTATCCAACTGATTTTCTGCCCTTGTTTGTAACGCCTTCGAGAGAATCTTATAAGTTACAGGGACGAGAGAAATTCCACGGTAGTTGTTTGGATCGGTATAATCTCCCTTTTTGTGAAGCGGATGGATCAGAGCAGATTTCCAATCGGGTGGTAATTTCTCTGTTTCCCAGATGTCCTGGATGATCTCGGGTAGCTTGCGCACGGCATTGTTTCCAGCACCTTTCCACAGTTCAGCAACGATAGAGTCCTCTCCAGCTGCCTTATTATTCTTAAGAAGTTGAATGATCTGTCCAACTTTTTCCAATGAAGGGGGAAGCGAGTCTGGGTTTGGTGTGGTTTGTTTATAGTCGAAATCTTCGCTGGGTGGGTCACAGTTGAGTAGATTTTTAAAGTACTGAGCCAAAAGGTGGCAGTTGTCTTTGTCGTTATAAGCCAGTTTGCCTTGTGAGTCTCTGAAGTGGAGACTTGGCGGAGCGTATTTTCTGAGTGTCTGCTTAAAGGTTCCAAAGAAATCTCTGGAATTATTCTTAGCAAAGCTCTCTTCGATTTGGGTTAGTTGGTTTTTTGTGAAGGTTCGTTTGATTCCTCGAATTATCTTGGCTGTAACCTTTCTTTGTTCCAAAAATTTATGTCAATTTTCCTTGGTCTTTTTAGAATTCCACTTCACCCAGGCTATCTGTCTTTGGGCTATTGCATTGTCACAGTCTTCAGTTTACCACGGTTGCTTCCTTCTTCTAGCGAGAGGGGCGAGTTCATTGGCCGCCTTGACAAGAGTCTTCTTCAGTTGGTGCCAGTTGTTTAGGTCTGTTTTGTTCAGTTTCTGGCTTAGTTCTTGACCGTTCTTGAGTCGCTCGTCGCTTGGGCAGACCAGTAACGTAAATTTTGTTTTTTCCTTCATCCATGCAATTGAGAATGTGCTACTCATAATTACTTTGTTGATAAAATTATGCCCTTTGCCCAAAATCCATCCCCTGAATTCTAAACGTGATTTTCTGTCCATTGGAAGAAGTTTTTGGGCTGATTGCCATTTGTAAGGCTAAAAGAGTAAATCTTTCTTTAAAATTGTTCTTACCGACTCCCGTAAAATTCCTGCTTGCTGTGATAACCGTCGCACAATTCAGTATTCAAAAAGTATTCACTTCTATTCTAGCAGATTTTTCCTCTGCAAGATTAGTATCCGTAAGAAAACCTGTTCGACGATATTTTCGATCCACCTTGCAATTGTACTCCTCCACACAAGCAATCCTTTGTTCATTCGGCCACCGCTCCATTTAAAAAAAAAACTTGAAAGTTCACAGAATATTAGACAGTTAAAATTATGGCAAATAAATAATTACACGCAGTCCTCTATTTACGAACATTCGACTTACGAGCTTTCGATATTACGAACAAAGGCGACAGAAGGCGGGTTAACTTGATCGTGAGAGGTAGGTGAGAGACTTAGTTGAGTTTGGGTTTTTTTAATCGTGTGTGGTATCATTTGTCTACTATTAAAGTGCAGTTGGTTATTTTTTAAAAACATTTACAGTAGAAGAACGGGAGAAAGTACGAATTCTTCTTCTTCTTCGTTCTAGAAAAGAAGTTTTCTAATTTTCTCCTTCTAGTAAATGGTATCATCGTGATTTTGCTCGGGTTGATTCTCAGTCCCACTGTTTGACACCATCTACTAGTTACTTTGAGGTCTCTCTGAACGATTTCACAGAGCTTTCCATCAAACTTCGGGATCGCAAGGTCGCAAATCTTACCATTTTGGAGGTTCTGTGTAATCCAGTGTTTCTAGGCAGGAGTCTTATTTTGATCTTTGAGAGATAGTGGTCTAGTCCAGATTGGCGCTTCTTAGTACCTTCACGTTTTGTATTTCCTTTTGAGATTTTCGTGAAATGGCCACATGATTTTGACTCTTGATTATTGGTAAATAAAATTATAACATCAACATATGTGGCCAGAAAAATCATATTGTCCTTGACTTTGATTTTATAATAAATACAAAGATCCTGCTTAGAGTGTGCTAATCCCATATCTTTTAATGTAAAATCAATCTTTTTATTCCATTGCCTGCTAGCCTGTTTTAAACCATATAATGATTTCTTTAATCGACATACTTGTTCACCATTGCTATACATAGGCGGTTGTATCATAAAAATCTCCTCTTCTATGTCGCCTTGTAGAAAAGCAGTCACAGCATCTTCTTCTTCTTCTTCTTTATTCAGCCTGTCTCGTCCACTGCTGGACATAGGCCTCTCTTAACATCTTCCATCTACTTCTATCTTGTGCTTCTTGCATCCAGTTGGCGGCGATGCGTTTCACATCGTCTGTCCATCGGGTGGGTGGGCGTCCTCTACTTCTGTATGCCTCCTGTCTAGGTCGCCATTCCAGGATCTTTTTGGTCCATCTGTTGTTTGGCATCCTTGCGACATGCCCGGACCAGTTCCATTTTAGTTTGGTTATTACTTCAATTGCATCGCTAACCCCAGATCGCTGTCTTAGTACTTCATTCCGCACTTTATCTCGCAATGTAATTCCGAGCATGGAACGTTCCATGGCTCGTTACGCCACTCTGATCTTTTGGACGGACTTTTGTGTGAGTGTTAGAGTCTCCGCTCCGTAGGTTAAGACTGGTAGGATGCACTGGTCAAACACCTTACGTTTTAGGCAGTTGGGGATGTCGGATTTGAAAATGTGTTTTAGTTTTCCGTAGGCTGCCCACGTTAGTCTTAGCCTCCTTCCAATCTCATGTGTCTGGTTGTCTCTGCCGATTTTAATCTCGTGGCCTAGATACTTGTATGAGGTGACTTGCCGGATCTCAATTCCTTTCATTATAAAGTTTCGGGAAGGTACTAGGTTGGTCATAAATTCCGTTTTCGAGATGTTTATTTTAAGGCCGACTTTTCGTGATTGTTCTGCCAGCTTCTTAAGCATTTTTTCAGTCTTATCTAGGCTATCCGAAATTAGCACAATGTCGTCTGCGAACCGTAGATGGTTGAGGTTTTCGCCATTGATGTTTATGCCCATATCTTCTAGTTCTATGGTCTTGAACATGTACTCCATGAGGTTTGTAAATAGTTTAGGCGAGATGGTGTCACCTTGTCGGACGCCGCGTTGTATTCTGAATCTGTCCGTTTTTTCGTGTAGTTTAACGCATGCGGTAGCATTTTTGTATATGTGCTGAAGACATTTGCTGTCACAGCATCCATTTGCAATATGTCCAAATCATATTTAACCGTTAAAGCAAATAAATATCTCAAGGATGCAAGTCTTACCACAGGTGAAAAAACTTCAGTGTAGTCATTTCCATATTTTTGTGAACATCCTTTTATCACAACCCGTGCTTTGTATTTTTATATCTGAGCATTTTCATCTGTTTTTGTCGTAAAAACCCATTTGCATGGTATTGGATGTTTATTTGCTGGTAGAGTAGTCAACTCCCACGTATTATTTTCTAATAGACATTTATACTCTTCATCCATTGCTTCTTTCCATTCTTTTGCATTAGTGCCTGATAGAGCTTCTTTAACAGTTAATGGATCTGAAATTTGTGTAACACACATAAAATTATTTCCTTGCATGTTATGTCTTTGATGTGATCTCGTATTTGGATAATATGTGGGATCATCGGGCACATGACTGCTGTCAAAGCTTGTATCACTCGTGGGTGTCAATGTATCATCTTGTGAAATGTTTTCTGGTCTGTCTACAATAATAATACTTTCGTCGCGTTCTAATCTATCTTTGATGGAACTAAGCGTGATTGATGCAAGCGGTGGCACTGATACAAGTTCTTGTGTAATGTTTTTCGCAATCTCTGTTTTCTCAATGAAAATCACATTCCTGCTAATTACCATCTTTTTACTAACCGGGTCATACACTCTGTACCCCTTGGTATTTTCGCAGTAGCCCACAAAAATTAATTCACGTGATATGAGATCCCATTTCAGACGATTTTGCTTAAGAACATGTACCATGGCCTTAGAACCAAAAATCTTTAAATGTGAAATGTTTGGTTTGCTACTAGTCCATTTTTCATATGGTGTTACCTCATCCAAAACAAGTGATGGAGATCGGTTAATAATATAGGCTGTAGTAGCAACAGCTTCAGCCAGTGCCGGATTTCTGTCTAGGCCTGCAAGGCCCGGTGGCGGAATCTTTACATAAGCTCAAAAGCCTGGCTCTTGACCAAAATGGCGTGAAACAGAATATTGATGCCGATTTTTCTCTTTCAAGGCGTCAATAGGCAGATAAAACTAGGTATCTATCGCTGTCACTTTTTACCGAACATTAAGCAATAGTGAAACACGACGAGGCTAAGATGGGCGGGACATGTGTGCCGGATGGCTCCAACAGCAGTGCCGAGACAAATACTCAGAGTGCCGGAAGGTAGAAGGAAAGCGGGCAGGCCAAGAGCGAGATGGGAGGAAAGTGTGAAAAGGGATGCGAGAGAGATGCTGGGGGTGCGAAACTGGCGGGCGGCGGCAGAGGAAAGGGAACGCTGGAGACAACGTTTGGTGGAGGCCAGGGCTCGCTTCGGGCTGTAGTGCCATTGGAGAGAGAGAAACACGACCTCGAACTTGGCTCATATTTTCGAAGAGCAAGGGTGGAGTGATTTGCGCCTCTTCTAAGATGTTTGACAAATTGGGGTCGCTAGCTAATGAAGGGTACAACCACTGGATGAACGCAGTTCAAAGAATTAAGGAACATGATAATTCGGACGAACACTGGTCAGCACTGGCGACACCATTAGAATGCTGGCGGAAGAGTTGACAAGAGTCTTGTTCTTCAAACGGAAGATGACACTAAATACTGGCATGAGTGAGTGAAGTCACTTTCTGCACGCGGATTGCCGTTTAGAGGTGCCCATAAGAGATTTGTATAAAAAATAGTGGGAACTGTGTTATGACCTTAGAACTTTTTGCTGAGTTCGATCTTTTTCTGGACTTACACCTAAAACGCCACGGTAACAACGAAAGCGGCACAACATCATATCTTTACTCAAAAATATGCGATGAAATGATCAATATCATGGCAGGAAAGGTAATTTAAAAATGGTAAAAAGGTAAATAAAGGTATTTCTCTATCTCTGTGGACTCTACACCGGACATTTCCCAGATCAATTTTCTTTTATAGTGTGATATGTGTCTGAAGGCGGATGTCCTGTCGAACGTTTTTTGAAATTCATTCCAAATTGTGGCCATAAAACGGAAGACCTGGCTAAAGTCGTCCTAGAGACATTGAAAATCACGACTTGGATATCGCCGATTGCCGGGGGCAATCTTACGACAATGCTAACAATATGTCAGATGTATATTCTGGTCTTCAAGCGAGAATAAAACAAGTGAACCCTCTGATAGATTTCGTTCCCTGTTCGGCTCACTCACTGAATCTTGTTGGATCCTGTGCGGCCCAGACTTGTCAAGCTGCTGTATCTTTCTTTGGTATTTTGCAGTCATTGTATAATTTTTTTTCGGCATCAACACACAGATGGGAAATTTTTCTGTCGAAATTGAAGTCAAATTCAACAGTCGTGAAGAGTTATTCTCAGACAAGATGGTCTGTTCGAGCTGACGCCTGCCGAAGTCTATGTTGCTCCTGGGATGAGATCATGGCAGCTCTCCAAATAATTTCCAATGATGCAATGAAAAACCATTCACGCGCTCTGAGGCTTCAGGATTTCTGAATTCATAAGCCTCGATGAAAACTTGATTTTTGTCACTTCTCTGGACTGACATCTTGGAAAGGTTCAACAAAGTAAGCAAATCTCTCCAACCTGTTAACACCGACCTGGGTACGATCGTTGAACTGTGTCAGTCTTTGGTAACACACCTAGAACCCTTGAGGGAACCCAGTACCTGTACCTTTAATCATTACGAGTCGAAAGTTATTGAAAAATTCGGTGAAAATTCCTTGACATATAGAGGAAACATGATTTAAGGAACATGATTGATATATAGAGGAAATTAAGCGTAAAGTCCAGTTCTACGAAGTAAAAGGAAACGAGACTCTCTGGCAGGGATAGATTCAGAATTACCATATTTAACGTCATTATGGATAGACTAATTTAAGAATTACGAAGACGCGGATCTGCTTATGAGCAGTTAAGTAAAAAGTTTGACTTTCTTACGAAACTACATCGTTTGGAATCTGAAGACATCCGTGAAGGAGCCAAAAACCTTATAACTTTTTATCCCGGGGATTTGGATAGGACTTTGGAAAACGAGTGTCTGCATCTGCAAGCTCATTTGTCATCGAATGATGAAGTTATGGAGTTATCGTCACTGAAGCAATACAAATACTTATCGGAAAAAGGCTTCTTGGACATTTATCCAAACGTAGGAATTGCGCTCCGAATGCTGTTGTGTACACAAGCGTTAAACTGCTTAGCAGAACGGTCGTTCTAACATAGGAGAGAAAAGGCTCAATTCACTCTCTGTAATGTACATAGTCAGAAAAAATGCAGTCAAATGACTATGATGGCGTCATTCGTTCTTTTGCACAGAAGAAAGTTCTGATTCGTATGATTCTATAAATTTTATAGAATTCTAACGTATTCTATAGTCTATAGTAATATAGACTCTATTATTCTGATGTTTATCCGTCATTAAAGTCTATTAAAAATTATATGTTCATTTCATTTGATGTGCATTTAATTTACTTAATTTCGAAAATAGTTTCGCAATGGTGGGGGGGATGGGGGTCAAATGTAAAAAGTGCCTAGGTGCCCTGAGTCTCTCAGTCCGGGCCTGGCTTCAGCCCAATATGTTTTCTTCAAATTAGCTTCAAATAGCATACATTTGGCATGATCGACCAACGTTCTGTTCATCCGTTCCGCTAGGCCAATTTGCTCAGGCGTATACGGAGCGCGGTTTGATGCTTGATTCCAGAGGTTGCTAGAAAATCAGAAAATTCTTTATTGCAATATTCTGTTCCATTATCTCTTCTCAAAATCTCAACTTTCTTTTCTGTTTCATTTCCTACCTCTTCTTTAAACTTTATAAATATGTATTTAATGTCCATCCGGGTAGTCATCTACTCGCCGAAATGTTACATATGTATTCTGATTTTTTGGTAATTCGAGGTACAGGAAAAAATTACTTGCGTAATGCCATGTAATTAATTATCCTAATTCTTTGGCATTGCGAAGTACTGGGAGAAATCACAAGCGTAATGCGTAATAATGTCAGATAATTTTTGAAATTCTTAGGTACTGCAAAGTAATGTCACGTAAAGGAGGGAACTTTGAAATATTTTTTCTAATGCTCTGAACGTTAAGCTATGTACACACGGTATAGAAAACTATTTTTGTTTGGTTTGAGAATAAGTGTGTGATCGTTTCGTATAGTCCAAAACTATTCGTATAGTTGAACTATACGAAGCGATCATATAGCTATAGTCAAACCATAGCAGGACTATACGCTTGTTTGCGCTGTTACTACCTATAAAGATAGAAGTGCATGTAAATCACGTTCGTGGCATCGTCGTTAAATAACAAGTGTGTTGAATTTCTATATATTTATTGAAATCAGATTGGCATTCAACAAAATTAGCACACTCTAAAGTGCTTTTTCACATGATTGTATTGACGCTATTGTATATTAACCAGTTTTTCAAATTGTTGAAGATGCTGTATTATTATAAAGTCGATGCCTAAAAAACTGACGATAGGTGTTTTGCCTAAAATCCGATCTCTAGTTATTAGACTAGGTAGCGACTTTCGGTTATTACTAACACCTAGACAATTTAATGAACTACATTTCCACCAATTTCTGTCAATGCATCTAGTTTACAATCCGAGTTATCGTCTAAATCAGCGTTTCTCAAAGTGGGCGATATCGCCCCCCAGTGGGCGATAACGTCGTTTTGGGGGTCGCTAGGTGGCCAGGGGGCGATATAGGGGGCGGTAGGTTTCTCCAGCTATAAATGTTTTTCTGTTAATTTAAAACAAACAAATACGTTCAACAAAATTGTTCCGTGTTCCGTATTATACAACCGGCCACGCTCGTCTGCTATTCGCTGCTGGTCGAGTATCGATAATGGCACGCACACACACACAGCCAGCGTTACTAACTCTACCAACTTTTCTGTACCACCTTTTAGTGTCTTGCGATAGATAATACGATAGATTTGGGGGGCGCTATTAACTTTAGCATATCAAAGGTGGGCGATGAGACAAATAAGTTTGAGAAACACTGGTCTAAATCGTAGTGGTTTCATTCCGCTTGATTGTCTTTGATTTATTAAATTTGGTCTAGGATTACAAATTAGATTTTTGTCCTTTGGAGTTTCAATCTTAATAACTTAGTTATGAGACTAGGTAGCTTTTTTTACTAGTACTTAGATAATTTAGTTAACTATATCTCTACCAAATTTTGTCAGTTTATCTAGTTTACAAGCCAAGTTATCGACTTGATTCATTAAATTTGAACTAAGATTACAAATTAGATTTTTCCTCCTCGGCGTTTCAATCTTGATAACTTAATAGACTAGGTAGCGAGTTACGGTTTTTACCTAGATAATTTAGTTAACTATGTTTCCACTAAATTGTATCCATGCATCTAGTCTACAAGACGATTTAGTGCTCGAATAATGAAGATTAGTTGTATATGAAAACTTTAGTTTAATATGATATCTATAAAACTTCAAGCAAAGATTGTTTAGAGAGTAGTTAGACAGTAGAAAGAGTAGTTTAGATTAAGGTTACTAAGTTCCTTCTGTCTAGTTTGTTCTTGTTTGAGATTGAAATGAGTATTTCAGGTATTTATTGATCAGAGTGTAAGGAGGAGAAAGCCGAAGAATTGTTGAGTTTACGAGTCGGTGGAAATCTGTCGCCGTCGTGAGTTTAGCAAGGGTTGAAGTCGTTTGTAATGAGAAGAAGAAGTAGCAGCAGCAGAAGAAGTTTATGCGGGCTCACAATAACAGTAATTGTTATAGGTAAACTTTCCCAGCCGGTGATTTTATATTCTCGGTCTGTTTGAGACGACCTCGGCCGTAACTTTGCCGCCCTCGCCGCCCCCTTCCGCCCCGGCCAACGCAACTAAGTTTAACGCGAGAAGTTGCGACGGAGACGACGTCGACGGGCAACAGCTCGTGACGCCGCGACGCTCCGCACCTGCCGCCATTATCCTGATTGCGTCGCGACGCCCCCCGCGCACCTGCACCCTCTCTGATTGATGGCTCTCTTAGCACTTACATGATTACCCCACATGACTTCCAACGACGACTTTCACTTTCTTTTCTTCTCCAGCAAAACAAGAATTATCGAGGGGAAGTAGTTCAACTACCCGTAACTAGTACACATCAAATTAAAACTAAGTTAATCAAAACAAGTTAGCGTAGGTTAAGGCAACTAGAAATCATCGATAAGGAAAGCTTTGTGTTTCCACTCGAATACTAATTGGACTAGATTGAATAAATTTAGATGGGATATAGTAAACTAAATTTTCTAGCATTTATTGATAACTAGAAGTTGCTATTTAGTCTACTAGCTAAGTTCTCAGCATCCAAATCTTAGCCCAAATTTAATAAATCAAAGACAATCGAGTGGGATGAAACCACCAAGATTTAGTCGATCATTTGGTTTGTAGACTAGATACTTGGGCTAAATTTGGAGCAAATATAGTTAACTAAATTATCCAGGTACTACTAAAAACATCAACCCCCTATCTAGTCTAATAATTTACTTATCGCGATTGAAACCCCGAGGAGATCCAAGTTCCTAGTACTGTGTTTGTATTGTGGTATCTCCGGTAAAGCACGAATGTGTTTATGCATTAAGCTAACGGATTCCAGGATAAATAATGAAGGGAGAGTTAAAATTTTGAAATTCTTAAACTAGGGTTTACAATGGGTTCTACTACTCAAACCAAACATATAGCGAATAGCTCTCTTTGAATAAAGATTCAAGTTGGAGAAGGTTGGAGTGACCCCAGAACGGAAGGCCATATCGCAGGTGAGATTCGAAAAGAGCGAAATAAGAAGATCTGGATGTATGGACTTTTAGCTCCCTGGAAATAGACCTAATTGCGAAGCAAGCAGAAGACAGCTTCTTGATTAACAGCTCCACATGCGAGGTACATTTGAGTGGTTTGTCAATGTTGAGGCCCAGAAATCTAACAGAGTCAACAGAGTTAATGACGTTGTTGTCTAGTGTAAGAGGCGGGAGTGCACCTTTATAAGATAGGACTTCAGTTTCCTTGGTACTTAATTATAGACAGTTAGAATCGTACCATGACTTAATACATGCAAGGTCATTAGATATAGTAGAGTGGAGAAGCTATAATATCGTGCATGCATGATCTCATATTAAACATATGGAGAACGGAAAAGCTACCGGATGAATGGAAGCTAGGGATAATATGCCCATTGTACATGAAAGGTGATAAGTTAGATTGTTCTAACTACAGGGGGATAACGCTGCTAAACATTGCATACAAGGTCTTCGCTAATGTGTTGTACCGTCGCTTACTACCATACGCAGAAGGGAATATCGGTAACCACAGACCAACTGTTTGGCATTAGGCAGATCTTGGAGAAATGTAATGAGTTCAATATCACGACACACCATCTATTCGTGGACTTCAGAGCAGCATACGACAGCGTTATAAGACACAAACTGTGGGGGATAATGACAAGTTTCAGATTCCCTGAAAAACTGACAGCCCTAACCAAAGTAACACTGTCTGAAGTATCGTCTGTAGTAAGAATACGAAACAAGTTGTCTGAGACTTTTATAACAGAGGAAGGACTACGACAGGGAGACCCACTGGCAACTTTACTGTTTAACATCGTACTGGAAAAGGCCGTTAGGAGTAGTGGAGTGGATACTAACGGCACTGTGTACTTTAAGTCAACGCAACTATTGGCTTACGCAGACGACATTGATATAATTGGCAGAAGCGAACAGGCGACCAAAACTACTTACTCGCTGCTGGAGAAGGAAGCAAGTAACCTAGGACTCACTGTCAACGAAAACAAAACGAAATACATGGTGGCTACCGAAACTCATCGGAAGGTAGGACCAAAGCTAGAACTAGACGGAAAGCACTTTGACACAGTAGATACATTTGTGTACTTGGGCTCGCAACTGAACAGCGTAAACCGGATGGGCGAGGAGATTAGAAGGCGGATAACTCTTGGTAACAGGTGCTATTATGGGCTACTTAAACTTTTTAGGTCCAAAACAATCCACCCCAAGCATAAGTGCACACTGTACAGGTCACTGATAAGACCGGTGGTAACCTATGGTGCAGAAGCATGGAGCTTAACACAGAGCGAAGAACAGGCTTTAAGTGTATTTGAGAGAAGAATGCTACGTGCAATATTTGGAGCGACCCAAGAACGAGGAATCTAGCGCCGAAGATATAATCACGAACTATATCAGCTAGCTCTACAATCAACCAGATATTGTGAGTTTCATCAAGGTGGCAAGATTGAGATGGCTCGGACACATGCAGAGAATGGGTGATCATAGGGTTCCGAAATAGTTGTTCAATGGCCAACCAGAGGGAAGGAGAAGGGCCGGAAGGCCAAGAGGGAGATGGAAGGATGCGGTAACAACTGACCTACAAAAACTTCAAGTACGGGACTGGAGAACGTTGGCGAGTGATAGGTCCGCTTGGAGAAACATGCTGAAGGAGGCCCAGACCGGCAATCGGTTTTAGTGCCATTAAGAAGAAGAAGAAGAGTGGAGAAGCGGCAGGTTAGGTTTGGACCATGCGATACTAGTATCATCGGCAAAGAGACCAATTTTTCCGCTGATATTTAAATTAGTTATTTCGTTGATGAATACTAGGAAGAGAATTGGACCTAGAACGGAACCTTGAGGGACACCAACATTCACCGCTATGCTCATCGCTTGGGTCGGTCCAAATATTCTTCTCAATATTTCTCGCTCGAATTTTAATAATAGGTCCTCAGATTTGGTCGTCGTTGTCCACGATTGGCACCCGTAAGTCACTATCGGTCTAATGATGCTTTTATACACTTTCACTTTCGTTTTTACCCCTACTATTTGGGATTTCATTACACTTTGAACTGCGTAGTACTCTTTATTCCCGGCTACCAGTCTCTGTTGAATTGTTTGTGGCATTAAGTTCTGTTCGTTCAGTGTTGAGCCCAGATATTTAAATTCTCGTACCACTTCAATATTCTATTATCCATGGTTATGTTCTGTCCCAGCCGCGTCCTTGATTTTATGGCCATGTGTTTCGTTTTGTCTTCATTCACCAGCAGTCCTATCGGTCTTGCCTCTTCTATCAGCTGCACAAATGTATCTTTCACCGCCAGTACATTCCTTCTCACTGTATTCAGATCGTCTGCATATCCAATAACTTGGCATGACTTGTTTAAAATGGTGCTGTCAGTTTTTATTCCTGTGCCTCTGGTCACTTTCTCGAGGGCTAGGTTAAATAGGATCGGGGCCAGGCCATCTCCTTGTCTTAGTCCTTTGTCTGTTGGGAATTTTTCTGTGAGCTGGTTTTGTATTCTGACCTGATTGAGCGTCTCTTCCATGGTTAATTTCCAAAGTTAATCATCTTGATTAGCTTCTGTGTTACTTCAAATTCTTTCAGAATGTTATATAGTGCTTCCCTACTTATACTGTCGTAGGCTTGTCGAAAGTCTACGAATAGTTGATGGATAGGTATGTCAAATTCCCACGCCTTTTCCATAATTTGTCGTGTTGCAAAAATTTGGTCGGTCGTGGATCTCCCCCTTCTAAATCCTGCTTGATACTCCCCTATTAGATCTTCTGCGTATATCTCCAGTCTTTGGCGTATTATGGATGTTAGGAGCTTGTATGCGACACATTGTAGTGAGAGGCCTCTATAGTTGTTGCAGTCTTGTCGGTCGCCTTTCTTGTATATTGGGCAGATTATGGCTATCTTCCACTCCTTAGGTATTTTTTCTGTTTTCCAGATAGTTTTTATTAGCGCATGTATTTTAGTTTCTAGTAGTTCTCCTCCTTGTTTGAGTAGTTCGGCTGGTATTGCGTCTATACCCGGGGCTTTGTTATTTTTTAGTTGTTGTATGGCAACTTTAATTTCTTGTAATTCTGGGTCCAATACTCGTGGTTGCACCGTGCAGACGGTCCTACGTAGTTGCTTCCTTGTTCTTTGTTTAGTAGTTCTGTGAAATATTCTTTCCATCGTAATAGGATTTTATTTCTCTCGGTTATTATTTCCCCGTCATTATTCTTGCACATTTCTATTCTTGGGTGGAATTCGTTTTTGGTGCTGTTCGCGGCTTTAAAGAACTTCGTTCTCTTCTCTTAGTTCTTCTAATTTGTCCAGTTGTTCATTTAGGTCTTTTCTTTTTTCTCTTCTGCATACGGCCTTTGCTCTCAAGATTGCTCTCAAGAGCGTATTCTTGTTCCTTAGTTCTTGTTGGCCTTTGCAGTAGTCGTTGTCTTGCTTTATTGCACGTCTCCTGCACGTCTCGTTCCACCATCGATTGCGCTGTCCTTTGGGTTCTATTCCTATGGTCTCCTCCGCTGCTTCTCTTATGCTTTTTTTAAGGTTTTCCCATGTGGTTTTTATTTCCACGTGCTCTTCCTCTTCTTCTTCTTCGTTTATTTTTTCTTTAATCTTCTTCTCCAGTGTTTCCACATATCTCTTGCGTCCATCTTTGTTCTTTAGGTTCTCTAGATTGTATTTTCTTGTTTTTTCTCCCTTTTGGGCACGTGCTCTATTTATTCTCGTTCTTAATTTTATTTTGAACATAAAATGGTCTGAGCCTACTGTTGATCCTCTCATGGTTCTGATATCCACTATGCTTGAGTAGAATCTGGCGCTTATTAGAACATGGTCTATTTGGTTTAGTGTGCGCCCATCTGGAGATTTCCAAGTTGCTAGGTGAATCTTCTTGTGTGGGAACGTTGTGCTTCTGACTACTAAGTCTTTTGACGCTGAGAAATCTATGGCTCTAGTTCCATTGTTGTTAGACTCTTCATGTATGCTGTATTTTCCTATCGTTGTCTGGTAAGCGTCTTCTTTGCCTATTTTGGCGTTGAAGTCCCCGATCACAAGTTTGATATCATTCATCATTCATTTTCTAGGGTTGTGTAGAAATCATCCTTTTCATGGTCCTCCTTCTCTTCTGTTAGGGCGTGGACAGAGAATATGGATAAGTTATTAAAACGCATTTTAATTCGGATGTAGCACATCCTCTTGTTAATTGGTTTGAAGGCGATGACGTTTTCTTTAATCTGGTTTCCAACTAAGACTCCCACTCCGAATTCGTGTCTGTTGTTTGTGTCTCCGCAGTAGTACAGGTCTCCGCTTTTATTAGCTAGTCTTCCTGTTCCTGGCCATCTTATCTCTTGTAGGGCTATTAGTTTGTATCTATCAAATACTTCCATCAGTTCATTTAGCGCTCCTATTTGATATAGGCTTCTAATATTCCACGTTCCGAGTTGCATGTCCATTTTCCTTTGCCTTGTCCGTCTTCGTGTTATCTGTCCTGCTTTCCTAGGCATATCTTTAGGTTTCGTAACAATTGGTAATTTACCGGGTGGGGTTGTTAGCCCCACGCCCACCCCCTTTTCGGAGGGCTATTTCTCCCGCTCTCGTCAGCCCTGACCTTTCTTTCCACCGGGGGTTGGTTACCCGATCTCCAGAGAGGTTGTTCAGGTTACCCGGGGTTCTCCACCTTTGTCTTCATATCAAGGCTGTTTGGAGTTGAGAGTCGGAATTGGGTAGGAGAGGCTATGCGAGGCTATCAGGAAGCAGAATCGTGTGGTACGCATGCACTACCCCATTTGAACACCACTTCTCTTCTTTTTTGGTTAGCCATTTTTGGTTGTGTAATTGGCCGTTTGTGGTTTGGTCTACTAACACTAATTCGTTGACTGCTAATAAACTAGATGACTAATTCGCGTTTTGTTTTCTTTTCCTTTGTCAGTTAGCATAGAAAGCGATTAATATAAAAACCTAGTCTAGTTCTTGAGTTACGGTTCGTTTTTCACGAAACTCTAATTTAGCTCAATCAAGGTATAAGTTTCGGGAATAGTCGCACTAATTTCTCGATTACAAATAAACTACTAAACTCGCTTCAAACTAGTTTATAGTGGATTAAAGCTAGATTAAGTGCAAACAAACGAGCACTACTTAGACTACAGTCGCTAGTTTATTAGTGACGTTATGACTAATTAGCTTTGACGATTTGAGTTTTGGATTACTAACACTAATTCGTCTATTGCTAATAAACTGGGTGACTAATTCGCTTTATGTTTCCAAGTCAGTTAGTACAGAAAGCTATTAAGGCTCATTCTATTACCACACCTAATCTAGTTCGTCAGTCATGGTTAGTTAATCACGAAACATTATTTAGCTAACCAAGGTCTGAGTTTTGGGATTGGTCCCACTAATTCCTCGATTACAATTCAATTGCTAAACCTAATTCAGACTAATTTACAGCGGATTAAACCTAGATTAAGTGCAATTAAGCGAAAGCTACTTAGACTGGATTTGCTAGTGTAGTCGCCAAGTTGTGACTAGTTGGTTTTGAAGATTTGAGTTATTGAGTAGCAATACTAATTCGTCGAATACTGAGAAACTAGGTGACTAATTCGCGTTTAATTTACTTTTCCTATAAACTACTTAGTATAGAAAGCGATTAAGACTAATTATATTACTGTACCTATTCTGGTTCACGAGTTATGATTGGTTGAAGATTTGAGTTATTGACTAGAAACACAAATTCGTCGTTTACTAAGGAACTAGATAACTAATTCGCGTTTAATATACATTTCCTATAAATTAGTTAGTGTAGAAAGCGATTAAGACTAATTATATTACTGTACCTAGTCTGGCTCACGAGTTATGATTGGTTGAAGACTTGAGTTATTGACTAGTAACACTAATTCGTCGTTTACTAAGGAATTAAGTAACTAATTCGCGATTAATTTACATTTCCTATAAACCAGTTGGTTTAGAAAGCGATTAAGACTAATATTTCCTAGTCTAGTTCTCGAGTTATGATTGGTTATTCGTGAAACTTTATTTTAGCCTGTAAAGTAGTCACAAAGGAGGACGGGAGGATATTAAGTAAGAAAGCGTGTCGGTCGTTTTATCACCATGACGATCATTATGATGATCTGTAGTCGTCATTTGTCACCGGTGTGCAAAGGCACATCCAGGTGGCTAATGGATTTTAATCTTGAGCAAAAGCAAGCGCAAAAAAAAACAATTTTTGCACGTCTTCCCGTGGGGGCTGTCTCTGTTGCACCCGCGGCGTGTTCTCCGTCGCGCTCGTGAAAGCCATGTAAAGTGAAATTGATAAAGTTGGCTGCGAGACGGACAATGGGTAATTGATGCGCGTTGAATCGCTCCAGTTTGTGTGTGTGCATCAAGCGGGCTTTGACATCAAAGATGATAAATTCACCGGCGAATTTTTCGCGAAAGTTTTTTTTTTGTTGTTGTCGGCGAGTTTGAAAATATTAGCGCAATATCAAGGGAATAAACGCTGCAAAACCTGCTTTGTTAATGCAATTTAAAATTTGCGGAATATTTGCAAATTTTTGTTGTTAATAATTCATCGAATTTTGCAAAATGTGCAGAATTTACTTCGAGAAACTTGATATTTTGGCCGCGATCAAACGACTAAAATGTTTGCGAATTTAGTCTGTTGCAATTTAAATTCGCATACGAGAAACCCATGGAACAAGTTGGATTTCGCGATATTAAATATTTGATTCGGGCCGGCGAGGAAATCGTTGGAAATTCGCGCAACGGCGAACAAAGGAGAGACTCGCAAAAACGAAATTCTCGAGGTGAGATATCCGGTATTGCAAAAATGGAATGAATACCGACAGGAGTATTGTGTAACTTCGATTACATCCGATTATATCACCGATAGACCGCATGCCGATAAATGCGCATCCGCCAAGTTTGAAAGGCGGGAATATGAAAGTTTCGGGCAAATATTTAGTTTGGTCAAAAAGTTCGGGCACTTTTTGACGTATAACATGGCAGAAATTGACACATGCATTCAAGAAATGAAAAGGTCTATTCACGCATTGTCGGTGTGATTACCGATGATGCTGGCTCATCTCACATGTCCAACATGCCAGAGGATGACGAAGTCGCGGGATTCATAAAGAAAAGGCAAAGAGGCCGTCTACCCAAAAAAAAGTCGAAAAGGAAAATATCAGCCAGAACATAAACACACCACAAGCTTCTACTTCGCTCACCCTCTTCAAACAACAACACCAACACTCTAGGAAACCCACAATACACAGACACACGTAAGCCACTTAGAACATCTCTATCCAACTACTCCATTACCAATCCAATCCTTCCATGCCCCGCAATCAATTTTCAATGATGAGGCTCTTGCACCGTCCAAGAAACACGGATGTAATTATTAAAACAGCAAGCCATCTTCTCCTTAAAAGATCCAATAATCGCTGAACATCTGCGCTCGCTGAATTATAATTTCCATTATTGCAAACGCATAATAGCCAAAGCGGCAAACAAACCATAGACGAGTTGGTTTCGAATAATAATCCCAGATATCAAAACTTTTGACTCGCTACTAGCCTCCAGCGGCCTATATTTTCTGAATAGGCACGATCCCATATCTCGCAGCACCCCTCCTCCTCCCATTGCTAGTCCCTGCACAAAATGCCAACTATTAGACTACCCCGGTGGAAACTGCATCACCCCTGTTAAGTGCCTAAAATGCATCGGCCCCCATGATACCAACCTCTGAATATGAAATGCATTTCTTGTGAATCCGATCATCACCACCATCATTATATGGCGCTACAGCCGAAATCGAGCTTTGGCCTCCTGGATTCCAGTCTGTCTGTCGCCGTTCCCTTCCACGCTCTTGTCCCCAGTATTTGGTCTGCATCTTTTCTCATCTCGCCTTCCTAGTCCAACCTTGGCCTCCATACCGGTCGCCTACCATGCATCTCTCTTTAGGTGTAGCGAATCGTCCATCCTCAGCACGTGTCATGTCCACTGCATCCTTTGCAGCTTTATAAATGTGAATATGGGTGGCACTTTGCATATCTGATAGAGCTCGGTATTGGCATATACCTTCGAACGTTTCCCTCTATGATCGGTCCCAGTAGAAACCAAGACAATTCCTGACAGTAACGTCATCTTTCGAGACTGGTCATCTTTGTTTAAGCACGGTAACCTAATTACCAACAAGCCTAGGAGGACCTTTAATAAATCTGAATTCTAAATTCAAACTATCAAACTAGGCAAAGCCATTTCCTTCATCCCTCAATAATCTTCTCAATGATTGCATCCACTTCACTATCCCCTTACTTAATAAAAAGATAATCTACATATTCTTGGTGTACATCCATCCTAACTCCGTTGTTGTAATAAAAACCATCCCAGCCCATGTCTTTAGGAGCATTCCATAGTGATCCCTTGATCGCACGGTTATAATGTAATAGTCAATATTTCTTTTAGGTTAATTACCATTACGACATCCACATGTCGTAATAATTCCCCGCCAGACCTCAAGTGGTTTTAAAGGCATTTCAAACCTTGTATTTGTCCCACGCTTAAAACCTTAAATGTTACGCAGTTGTAAATCACTTGCAGGAATTTATATCTCGAAGCAACATTTTAGCACTCCCCTATCTATCGGCCACCCGGAGGACACGTCCAGTAGGATTTTGGCATCTCCGCTGGGTGTCTCCTCATTTTTGGTCTTGCCTGATCTTGCCTGACGTTGCCTGATCTAGCCCATTTTTGTCTGACTTGTCTTGCTTGGTATTGCGTAGTCTTATCTGGACTTGTCTGCTCTTGCCTGGCCTTGCCTGATCTTGGCCGATATTCTTTGATCTTGCCTGGTCTTGTCTGGTCTTGTCTGATCCTGTCTGGTCTTGTCTGGTCTTCTCTGGTCTTATCAGGTCTTGTCTGGTATTGTCTAGTCTTGCCTGATCTTGCCTGGTGTACTCGGTGAACTCGGTGGGTCTTGCCTGGTCCTGTCTGATTTGTCTTGCTTGGTATTGCGTAGTCTTATCTGGACTTGTCTGCTCTTGCCTGGTCTTACCTGGTCTTGTCTGATCTTGTCTTGTTTGGCCTTGTCTGGTATTGCCTGGTCTTGTCTGGTCTTGACCGGTCTTGTCTGGTCTTGTATGGTGTTGTCTGGGCTTCTTCGGTATTATCTGGTCTTGTCTGGTCGTTTCCAGTCTTGTCTGGTTTTTTATGCTCCTGTCTGGACTTGTCTGGTCTTGTCTGGTCTTGTCTAGTCTTGCCTGGTCTTGTCTTATCTTGTCTGGTCTTGCCTGGTTTTGTCTCGTCTTGTTTGGTCTTGTCTCGACTTGTCTGATCTTGTCCGCACTTGTCTAGTCTTGATTATTAAGAGTATTTTTTGTTAAAAGTCAAAATTATGACAACTCTATGACATTATCTATAAGTTCAACATTTCCTACTCTTAGTTTAACACTAGATTTAGTGATTTTATATAACTTTGACGTTTCAATTAACTTACAACTTTGACAAGTTGACAGTAATTGTCATTTTTTGACAAATTTATAGATTTCTAGCAGTTTTCATTTTGACAGTTAGTTTTTGACATATCTCAACAATTGTTTTTGACTGCGTCAATTTTGACAAGGTGACGGTTACTGTCATTTTTCGATAGTTTTTTAACATCTAAGACTTCGATAAAATGACAATTATTGTCATTTTTTGATAAATTTATTGATTTCAACATGTTTTTCATTTTGGCAGTTAGTTTTTGACATCTCTTGCAATTATTTTTGAGAATTTTGTTAAGACAACGGTTACTGTCATTTTTCGATAGATTTTTGACTTTGATCAAGCGACAATTATTGTCAGTTTTTATAAATTTATTGATTTCTACATGTTTTTCATTAGGACAGTTTTTTTTTGACATTCTGCTAATGTTAATTAATAAAATTAAAGCAAATTTTGAAAATTTTTCTTTTAAAATTTCGCATTTCAGCGATTTCGTTGTTAAAATTTGACAATTATTTTGAGAATTTTGAAAATAAGAGTATTCTCTATATTTTGGGATTTTTTTTTAAATTTTGACATTTATTTTGATAATTTTGTGAATTATTTTAATATTTTGTAAACTATTTTGAAAGTTTGATGAAATTTTACCGAAATTTTATGAAATTTTGTCGAAATTTGATAATCTGTCTGAAATTTGATTAAATTTAACTGCATTTGGCCAAAATTTGATTAAATTTTGCCGAAATTTGATTAAATTTGGCAGACATTTTATTAAATTGGACCGAAATTTAATGAAATCTGATCTTAATTTGATAATCTGGCCGAAATTTGTTGAAATTTTGTCGAAATTTTGCCCAAATTTAATTAGATTTGGCAAAACTTTGATGAAATTTTGCCGAAATTTGATTTTGCAGCAATTTAATAATATAGCCGAATTAGATGAAACTCTTTCAAAATAGTTGAACAAAATGAAATTTTGTTCAACTTTAATTATATCTAAAGTTGGCAAAATTCAATAAACTGGCCGACATTTGATGAAATTTTGCCGAAATTTTAATAAATTTGGATGAAATTTAGCCAAAAATTTAATTAAATCTGGCCGAAGTATGATGAAATTTGGCCGCAATTTGACAGATGGGTAAGATTGCGTAAAATTTAGACGAATTTTATGAAATTTCACCTAAATTTTATAAAATTTTGCCGAATTGAATTATAAATAATTTTTAATTGATTAAATTTGACCGAAATTAGATGAAATCTGGCCATAATTTTATAAACTGGTCGAAATTTGTTCAAATTTTGTCGAAATTTGAAGAAGTAAGAATTTCTTCAAATTTTTTGAATTTTTTTTCTAAATTTTATTAATTTTTCCAAAAAAAAATTCAATAAAACGCGTCAGTTATTTTCTAAATTTGTAGAATTATTTTGAAAATATTGAGAATAATTTTGACAATTATTTTTTAAATTTGAACATTACTTTAAAAATTAAAAAAAAATAATTTTAGTTATTTTTTTAGACATTTTTTTTTTAATATTGACAATAATTTTAAACATTTTACAGACACAAAATGATACTAAAATTGTGATAACTGTCTATAATAATGGAATAACAACGCATGAAACTGTCTATAATAATTCATAATGTGAAAAATTATGACTTCAAAATCTTTAAAATGTCAAATATGTTCAAAATGTCAAAATAATGCAATAGAAATGTTTAAAATGTTCAAAATATCAAAACTGATGGAATAAAAATTAGACAGTTATTTTCTATATTTGGAAATTCTTTTAAAAATGTTGACAATTACTTTTTGAATTTTAACAATTTTTTATTTTTAATAAATTTTGAAAATTTGACTGAAATTTTATCGGAATTTGATGAAATGTTGTCGAAATTTGATAATCTGTCCGAAATTTAATGAAATTTGGCGAAATTTAATTAGATCAGGCAAATATTTGATAAAATTTTTTCGAAATTTGATGAAATTTTGCAACAACTTACATAAAGTTTTTGCCTAAACTGACCTAAATTTGATAAAATTTTGACAAAAAACTAATTAAACCCGGCCGAATTTTGATGAAATTTGGCCGAAATTCAAAAACAATTTCATAAAATTTTGACGAGATTTAATTAAATTTGTATGAAATTTGGCGAAAAATTTAATTAAACCTGGCCGATTGATTTGATTGATGGTTTGATGAACCAGCAGCAATTTGAAAGATGGGTAAGACAGAGTTAAATTTAGACGAATTTTACTGAAATTTTATGAAATTTTGCCAAAATTTGATGAAATTTTGCCAAAATTTTATTAAACACGGCCGACATTTTATTAAATTTCACCGAAATTTAATGACATCTGGCCATAATTTGATAATCTGGCCAAAACTTGTTGAAATTCTGTCGGAATTTGATGAAATTCTTCCAAAATTTGATGAATTTCTAATAAAAAATTCAATAAAATCCGACATATATTTTCTAAATTTTAACAATTATTTTGAAAGTAATTTTGACAATAATTTTTTTAAATTTGAAAATTATTTAGAAAATTTTGAAAAAAAAATTTAATTTTAGTAATTTTTTAAATTTAGACATTTTTTGAAAATATTGACAATAATTTTGAAAATTTTACATACATAAAATTTTGATACAAAATGAAACAAAAATTGTGATAAATGTCAATAATGATGGAATAAAAATATTAAAAATGTCAAAATCATGATTTCATAATCTTCAAAATGTCAAAATAATGCAATAAAAATGTTAAAAATGTCAAAAATAATGAAATAAATATGTTCAAAATATCAAAAATGATGAAAAAAAGATTCGAAAGTTATTTTCTAAATTTGGCAATTTTTTTGAAAATTTTGAAAATTATTTTTTAAATTTTATCAATTATTTTGAAAATTTGACTGAAATTTGATGAAATTTTGCAGGAATTTGATGAAATTTTGTCGAAATTTGATAATCTGTCCGAAATTAGATGAAATTTTGCCGAAATTTAATTAGATTTGGCCAAAATTTAATGAAATTTTGCAGAAATTTGATAATCTGGCGGAAATGTAATGAAAGTTTGTCAAAATTTAAATAAACCAGGCCGAAATTTAATGAAATTTTTTCGAAATTCATTAAACTGGCCAAAATTTGATGAAATTTTGTTGAAATTTAATAAAACTTTTACAAAATTTGGCCAAAATTTGAATTAAATATGGCCAAAGTTTGATGAAATTTGTCCGCAATTTGAAAGATGGGTAAGATTGAGTCAAATTTAGACTAAATTTACTGAAATTTGATGAATATTTGCCCAGAATTTGCCGAAATGTGATAAAATTTGGATATTATATTCAATTTGACCGAAATTTGATGAAATGTGGCCGTAATTTGATAATCTGGCCAAAATTTGTTTTTGCAATAATTTTGACAAAATTGGATGAAATTCTTTCAAAATCTGATGAATTAAAAAAAAAAATTGAATGAAAATCGACAGTTATTTTCTAAATCTTAATTATTTTGAACATTTTAACAATTTGAAAATTATTTTATAAATTTTGAAAAAAAAATTAACAAATTTTAGTTATTTTAAAATTTTTTACATTTTTTTTAAATTATAGACAATAATTTAGAAGATTTTAGAGACATAAAATTTTGACACAAAATGAAACTAAAATTGTGATAAATGTCAATGATGAAATAAAAATATTCAAAATGTCAAAAATTATGATTTCAAAATCTTCAAATTAATGCAATATTAAAAATAATGCAATAACAATGTTTGACATGTCAAAAAGTCGGAATGTCAAAAAAATGTCAGAATGTCAAAAATAATGGAATAAATATGCTCAAAATGTCAAAAATGATGGAATAAAATTTCGAAAGTTATTTTCTGAATTTTATGAAATCTGGCCATAATTTTATAAACTGGCCGAAATTTGTTCATATTTTGTCGAAATTTGAAGAAATTCTTACAAAATTTTATGAATTTTTTCAAAAAAAAATTCAATAAAACGCGGCTGTTATTTTCTAAATTTGTAGAATTATTTTGAAAACATTGAGTTTTTTGAAAATGTTGATTTTTTTTTTAATATTGACAATAATTTTGAACATTTTACAGACACAAAATGAAACTAAAATTGTGATAACTGTCAATAATAATGGAATAAAAATATTCATAATGTGGAAAATTATGACTTCAAAATCTTTAAAATGTCAAAAATGTTCAAAATGTCAAAATAATGCAATAGAAATGTTTAAAATGTTCAAAATATCAAAACTGATGGAATAAAAATTAGACAGTTATTTTCTATACTTGGCAATTCTTTTAAAAATGTTGACAATTGTTGACTTTTTGAATTTGAACAATTTTTTATTTTTAATAAATTTTGAAAATTTCACTGAAATTTTATCGGAATTTGATGAAATGTCGAAATTTGATAATCTGTCCGAAATTTTATGAATTTTTGCCGAAATTTAATTAGATTTTCCCAAAATTTGATGAAATTTTGCCGAAATTTGATTAAATTTGGCAGACATTTTATTAAATTGGACCGAAATTTAATGAAATCTGATCGTAATTTGATAATCTGGCCGAAATTTGTTGAAATTTTGTCGAAATTTTGCCGAAATTTAATTAGATTTGGCAAAACTTTGATGAAATTTTGCCGAAATTTGATTTTGCAGCAATTTAATAATATAGACGAATTAGATGAAACTCTTTCAAAATAGTTGCACAAAATGAAATTTTGTTCAACTTTAATTATATCTAAAGTTGGCAGAATTCAATAAACTGGCCGAAATTTGATGAAACTTTGCCGAAATTTTAATAAATTTGGATGAAATTTGGCCAAAAATTTAATTAAATCTGGCCGAAGTATGATGAAATTTAGCCGTAATTTGACAGATGGGTAAGATTGCGTAAAATTTAGACGTATTTTATGAAATTTCACCTAAATTTTATAAAATTTTGCCGAATTAAATTAGAAATTATTTTTAATTGATTAAATTTGACCGAAATTTGATGAAATCTGGACATAATTTTATAAACTGGCCGAAATTTGTTCAAATTTTGTCGAAATTTGAAGAAATTCTTACAAAATTTTATGAATTTTTCCAAAAAAGAATTCAACAAAACGCGTCAGTTATTTTCTAAATTTGTAGAATTATTTTGAAAATATTGAGAATAATTTTGACAATTATTTTTTAAATTTGAACATTACTTTAAAAATTAAAAAAAATTAATTTTAGTTATTTTTTTAGACATTTTTTTTTTAATATTGACAATAATTTTAAACATTTTACAGACACAAAATGATACTAAAATTGTGATAACTGTCTATAATAATGGAATAACGCATGAAACTGTCTATAATAATTCATAATGTGAAAAATTATGACTTCAAAATCTTTAAAATGTCAAATATGTTCAAAATGTCAAAATAATGCAATAGAAATGTTTAAAATGTTCAAAATATCAAAACTGATGGAATAAAAATTAGACAGTTATTTTCTATATTTGTAAATTCTTTTAAAAATGTTGACAATTACTTTTTGAATTTTAACAATGTTTTATTTTTAATAAATTTTGAAAATTTGACCGAAATTTTATCGGAATTTGATGAAATGTTGTCGAAATTTGATAATCTGTCCGAAATTTAATGAAATTTGGCGAAATTTAATTAGATCAGGCAAATATTTGATAAAATTTTTTCGAAATTTGATGAAATTTTGCAACAACTTACATAAAGTTTTTGCCTAAACTGACCAAAATTTGATAAAATTTTGACAAAAAACTAAATTAACCCGGCCGAATTTTGATGAAATTTGGCCGAAATTCAAAAACAATTTCATAAAATTTTGACGAGATTTAATTAAATTTGTATGAAATTTGGCGAAAAATTTAATTAAACCGATTGATGGCCGATTGATTTGATTGATGGTTTGATGAATCAGCAGCAATTTGAAAGATGGGTAAGACAGAGTTAAATTTAGACGAATTTTACTGAAATTTGATGAAATTTTGCCAAAATTTGATGAAATTTTGCCAAAATTTTATTAAAAACGGATGACATTTTATTAAATTTCACCGAAATTTAATGACATCTGGCCATAATTTGATAATCTGGCCAAAACTTGTTGAAATTTTGTCGGAATTTGATGAAATTCTTACAAAATTTGATGAATTTCTAATAACAAAATCAATAAAATCCGACAGTTATTTTCTAAATTTTGACAATTATTTTGAAAGTAATTTTGACAATAATTTTTTTAAATTTGAAAATTATTTAGAAAATTTTGAAAAATAAAATTAATTTTAGTTATTTTTTAAATTTAGACATTTTTTGAAAATATTGTCAATAATTCTGAAAATTTTACAGACATAAAATTTTGATACAAAATGAAACAAAAATTGTGATAAATGTCAATAATGATGGAATAAAAATATTAAAAATGTCAAAATTATGATTTCATAATCTTCAAAATGTCAAAATAATGCAATAAAAATGTTAAAAATGTCAAAAATAATGAAATAAATATGTTCAAAATATCAAAAATGATGAAATAAAGATTCGAAAGTTATTTTCTAAATTTGGCAATTCTTTTGAAAATTTTGACAATTATTTTTTAAATTTTATCAATTATTTCGAAAATTTGACTGAAATTTGATGAAATTTTACAGGAATTTGATGAAATTTTTTCGAAATTCATTAAACTGGCCAAAATTTGATGAAATTTTGTTGAAATTTAATTAAACTTTTATGAAATTTGGCCAAAATTTGAATTAAATATGGCCAAAGTTTGATTAAATTTGTCCGCAATTTGAAAGATGGGTAAGATTGAGTCAAATTTAGACTAAATTTACTGAAATTTGATGAATTTTTGCCCAGAATTTGCCGAAATGTGATAAAATTTGGACATTTTATTAAATTTGACCGAAATTTGATGAAATCTGGCCGTAATTTGATAATCTGGCCAAAATTTGTTGAAATCTTGTCGAAATTTGTTGAAATTTTGTCGAAATTGGATGAAATTCTTCCAAAATCTGATGAATTTCTCAAAAAAAAATCAATGAAATTCGACGGTTATTTTCTAAATCTTAATTATTTTGAAAATTTTAACAATTTTAAAATTATTTTGTAAATTTTGAAAAAAAAATTAACAAATTTTAGTTATTTTAAAAATTTTTTCATTTTTTTTAAATTATAGACAATAATTTAGAAGATTTTAGAGACATACAATTTTGACACAAAATGAAACTAAAAGTGTGATAAATGGCAATGATGAAATAAAAATATTCAAAATGTCAAAAATTATGATTTCAAAATCTTCAAAATAATGCAATATTAAAAATATTGCAATAACAATGTTTGAAATGTCAAAAAGTCGGAATGTCAAAAATAATGGAATAAATATGTTCAAAATGTCAAAAATGATGGAATAAAAATTCGAAAGTTATTTTCTAAATTTGGCTAAATTCTTTTGAAAATTTTGACAAAAAATTTTGAAATTTTTACCATTATTTTGAAAATTTTACAGAAATTTAATGAAATTTTACCGGAATTTGATGAAATTTTTGTCGAAATTTGATAATCTGTCATAAATTTTATGAATTTTTGCCGAAATTTGATGAAATTTTGCAGATATTTGATTATCTGGCGGATATTTAATGAAGTATTGTCAAAATTTAAATAAACCCGGCCGAAATTTATTGAAAGTTGGCCGAAATTCAATAAACTGGCCGAAATTTGATGAAATTTTGCCGAAAGTTATTTAAATATGAATGAAATTTGGCCAACAATTTAATTAAATCTGGCCGAAGTTTGATGAAATTTGTCCGCAGTTTAAGATGGGTAAGACCGATCAAGAGTGTCAAATTTAGAGGAATTTTACTGAAATTTGATGAAATTTTGCCAAAATTTGATGAAATTTTGCCGAAATTTGAATATATCTGGCCTACATTTTATTAAATTTGACCGAAATTTGATGAAATCTGGCCGTAATTTGATAATCTGGCAAAACTTGTTGAGATTTTGTCAAAATTTGATGAAATTCTTCAAAAATTTGATGAATTTCTCAAAAAAAAAAATTCAATAAAATGCGTTATTTTCTAAATTTTGACATATATTTTGAAAATAATTTTGACAATTATTTTTAAAATTAGAAAATTTTCAAAAAAAAATAAAAATTTTAGTTATTTTTTTAATTTAGACATTTTTTTTTTAAATATTGACAATTATTTTGAACATTTTACAGACAAAATTTTTACACAAAATGAAACTAAAATTGTGATAATTGTCAATAATGATGGAATCAAAATATTCAAAATGTCAAAAATTATGATTCCAATATCTTCAAAATGTTCAAAATGTTAAAATAACGCAATAAAAATGTTTAAAATGTTCAGAATGTCAAAAATAATGGAATAAATATGTTCAAAATGTCAAAAATGATGGAATGAAAATTCAACTCTAAAATCAATAATTTAGTTTACTTCTAAATTTGGCAATTCTTTTGAAAATTTTGACAATTCTTCTTATATTTTAAAAATTTGACTACAATTTGATTGTAGTAATTTTTTTCACCGGAATTTGATGAAATTTTGTCGAAACTTGATAATCTGTCCGAAATTTGCCAAAATTTTGTGAAGTTTTGCCGAATTTTGATGAAATATTGCAGAAATTTGATAATCTGTCGGAAATTTGGTGAAATTTTGTTGAAATTTAATTAAACTTGTATGAAATTTGACCAAAATTTTAATTAAATATGGCCAAAGTTTGATAAAATTTAGCGGCAATTTGAAAGGTGGGTAAGATTGAGTCAAATTTAGACGAATTTTACTGAAATTTGATGAAATTTTACCAAAATTTGATGAAATTTTACCGAAATTTGAATACATTTGGCCGGTGTTTTAATAAATTTGACCGAAATTTAATGAAATATGGCCGTAATTTGATAATCTAGCCGAAATTTGTTGAAATTTTGGTAGAAATTTGTTGAAATTCTACCAAAATTTGATGAATTTCTCAGAAAAAAATGTTTCAAAGAAAAACAACAGTTTTCCAGAAAATTTGGAAAAAAAGTTCAAAATTTTACAGTTATTTTCTAAATTTTGACAATATTGACAATAAATTTGAAAATTTATTTAAAATAATTTTTTAAATACTGACAATAAATTTGAAAATTTTACAGACAAAATTTTGACACAAAATGAAACTAAAATTGTGATAAATGTCAATAATGATGGAATAAAAATTCGAGAAATATTTTCTAAATTTGGCAATTTTTTTTTAAATTTTGACAATTATTTTTTAAATTTTGATAATTATTTGGAAATTTTGACAATTATTTATTAATTTCGACTATTGTTTTGATAATTTTGACTATTATTAAATTTTAACAATTATTTTTAAAATTCGACTAAAATTTGATGAAATTTTCCCGAAATTTGAAAATTTGATAATCTGTCCGAAATTTAATGAAATTTTGCCGAAATTTAATTAGATTTGGCCAAAATTTTATGAAATTTTGCAGAAATTTTATTAAATTTGGATGAAATTTGACCAAAAATTTAATTAAATCTGGCCGAAATTTGATGAAATTTGGCCGCAATTTGAAAGATGGATAAGATTGCCTCAAATTTAGATGACTTTTATTGAAATTTGATGTAATTTGATAAAAACTTGCCGAAATTTGATTAAATTAGGCCGATATTTCTTTAAATTTGACGGAAATTTGATGAAATCTGGATATAATTTTATAATTTGGTAGAAATTTGTTGAAATTTTGTCAAAATTTGAAGAAATTCTTCCAAAATTTGATGAATTTCTCCAAAAAAAAATTCCATAAAATTCGACAGTTATCTTCTAAATTTTGACAATTATCTTGAAAATATTGACAATATTTTTTACAATTATTTTCTTAAATTTGAACATTATTTTAAAAATTTTGAAAAAAAAAATTCAAAATTTTAGTTATTTTTGAACTTTTTTTTTTAATATTGACAATAATTTTGAACATTTTACAGAAACAAAATTTTAACACAAAATGGAACTAAAATTGTAATAACTGTCAATAATGATGGAATAAAAATATTCAAAATGTGAAAAATTATGACTTCAAAATGTCAAAAATGTTCAAAATATTAAAATAAGGCAATAAAAATATCTAAAATGTTCAAAATATCCAAACTGAAGAAATAAAAATTAGACAGTCATTTTTTTATATTTGGAAATTCTTTTCAAAAATTTTGACAATTATTATTTTAATTTTAACATTTATTTTGAAAATTTGATGAAATTTTATCGGAATTTAATTGAATTTTGTCGAAATTTGATAATCTGTAAGAAATTTGATGAAATTTTGCTGAAATTTATTTAGATTTGGCCAAAATTTTATGAACTTTTGTCGAAATTTCGTGAAATTTTCCAGAAATTTGATAATCTGGCGGAAATTTGATAAAATTTTGTCAAAATTTAAATAAACCTGGTCCAAAATTGTTGAAATTTGGCCGAAATTCATTATACTGGCCGAAATTTGACGAAATTTTGTTGAAATTTAATTAAACTCGTATGAAATTTGGCCAAAATTTTAATTAAATCTGGCCGAAGTTTAATGAAATTTGTCCGTAATTTGAAAGAAGGGTAAGACTGGGTCAAATTTAGACGAACTTTACTAAAATTTGATGAATTTTTGATAAGAATTTGCCGAAATGTATTAAAATTTGCCAGACATTTTATTAATTTTAACAGAAATTTTATGGAATCTGGCCGAATTTTTTTCGAATTTGTTGAAATTTTGTCGAAATTTGATGAAATTCTTCCAAAATCTGATGAATGAGTTATTTGCTAAATCTTAACAATTATTTTGAAAATTTTGACAATAATTTTGACAACTATTTTTTTAAATTTGAAAATTATTTTGAAAATTTTGAAAAAAAAATTAAAAAATTTGAGTTATTTTTTAAATTGTTAGATTTTTTTTGAAAATATAGAAAATAATTTTGAAAATTTTACAGACATAAAATTTTGACACAAAATGAAACTAAAATTGTGATAAATGTCAATAATGAAGAAATAAAAATAATCAAAATGTAAAAAATTATGATTTCGAAATCTTCAAAATGTTCAAAATGTCAAAAATAATGGAATAAATATCTTTAAAATGTCAAGAATGATGGAATCAAAATTCGACAGTTATTTTCTAAATCTAGCAATTCTTTTAAAACTTTTAGGAATTATTTTTTTAATTTTAACAATTATTTTAAAAATTTGACTAAAATTTGATGAAATTTTGTCAAAATTTGTTAATATGCCCTAAATATGATGAAATTTTGCCGAAATTTATTTAGATTTAGTCAAAATTAGATGAAATTTTGCCAAAATTTGATGAAATTTTGCAGAAGTTTGATAATCTGGCGGAAATTTGATCAAGTTTTATCAAAATTTCAATAAACGTGGCCGAATTTTGATTTAATTTGGCCAAAATTTGACGAAATTTGGCCAAAATTCAATATTCTGGCCGAAATTTAATGAAATTTTGCCAAAATTTTATTAAACCTGGATGAAATTTGGCCGAAGTTTGATAAAATTTGACCCAATTTGAAAGATGGGTAAGATTGAGTCCAATTTAGACGAATTTTACTGAAATTTTACCAAAATTTGATGATATTTTGCCGAAATTTGAATAAATTTGACCTAAATTTGATAAAGTCTTGCCGTAATTTGACAATCTGGACGAAATTTGTTGAAATTTTGTCGAAATATGATGAAATTCTACAAAAATTTTAATTTCTTTATCACTGAATTTCTAAAAAAAAAAAAAAAAAAAATTCCTGAATTTTGACAGTTATTTTCTAAATTTTGACAATTATTTTGCAAATGTTGACAAAAAATTTGACAATTATTTTTTTAAATTTGAAAATTATTTTGGAAATTTGTACAAAAAATGCAAAGTTAAGTTATTTTTAAAATTTTGACAAAATTTACAATAAATTTGAAAATTTAATTAAAATGATTTTTAAAATTTTTAAAATTGGCCGAAGTTTTATGAAATTTGTCCGCAGTTTAAAATATGGGTAAGACCGATCAAGACTGTCAAATTAGGAGGAATTTAACTGAAATTTGATGAAATTTTGCCAAAATTTAATGAAATTTTGCCGAAATTTGAATAAGTTCAACGACATTTCATTACATTTGACCGAAATTTGATGAAATCTGGCCGCAATTTGATAATCTGGCAAAATTTGTTGAGATTTTTTCGAAATTTGATGAAATTCTTCCAAAATTTGATGAATTTCTCAAAAAAAAATATTCAATAAAATGCGTTATTTTCTAAATTTTGACATATATTTTGAAAATAATTATGACAATTATTTTTTAAAATTATAAAATTTAAAAAAAAATAAAATTTTAGTTATTTTTTAAATTTAGACATTTTTTTTTAAATTATTGACAATTATTTTGAACATTTTACAGACAAAATTTTTACACAAAATAAAACTAAAATTGTGATAATTGTCAATAATGATGGAATCAAAATATTCAAAATGTCAAAAATTATGATTCCAATATCTTCAAAATGTTCAAAATGTTAAAATAACGCAATAAAAATGTTTAAAATGTTCAGAATGTCAAAAATAATGGAATAAATATGTTCAAAATGTCAAAAATGATGGAATGAAAATTCAACTCTAAAATCAATAATTTAGTTTACTTCTAAATTTGGCAATTCTTTTGAAAATTTTGACAATTCTTCTTATATTTTAAAAATTTGACTACAATTAGATTGTAGTAATTTTTTTTACCGGAATTTGATGAAATTTTGTCGAAACTTGATAATCTGTCCAAAATTTGCCAAAATTTTGTGAAATTTAGTCGAATTTTGATGAAATATTGCAGAAATTTGATAATCTGTCGGAAATTTTTTGAAATTTTGTTGAAATTTAATTAAACTTGTATGAAATTTGACCAAAATTTTAATTAAATATGGCCAAAGTTTGATAAAATTTAGCGGCAATTTGAAAGATGGGTAAGATTGAGTCAAATTTAGACAAATTTTACTGAAATTTGATGAAATTTTACAAAAATTTGATGAAATTTTGTCGAAATTTGAATATATTTGGCCGGTGTTTTAATAAATTTGACCGAAATTTAATGAAATCTGGCCGTAATTTGATAATCTAGCCGAAATTTGTTGAAATGTTGGTCGAAATTTGTTGAAATTCTGCCAAAATTTGATGAATTTCTCAAAAAAAAATGTTTCAAAGAAAAACGACAGTTATTTGCTAAATTTTGACAATTATTTTGCAAATTTTTTTTTCAAAATTTTACAGTTATTTTCTAAATTTTGAAAAAATTGGCGAAAAATTTGAAAATTTATTTAAAATATTGAAAATTTTACAGACAAAATTTTTACACAAAATGAAACTAAAATTGTGATAAATGTCGGCATGAAAAAAAAATGATGGAATAAAAATTCGACAGATATTTTCTAAATTTGTAAATTCTTTTGAAAACTTTGACAATTATTTTTTAAATTTTGATAATTATTTGGAAATTTTGACAATTATTTTTTAATTTTCGACTATTGTTTTGATGATTTTGACAATACTTATTAAATTTTAACAATTATTTTTAAAATTCGACTAAAATTTGATGAAATTTTACCGAAATTTGATGAAATTTTGTCGAAATTTGATAATCTGCCCGAAATTTGATGAAATTTTGCCGAAATTTAATTAAATTTGGATGAAATTTGACCAAAAATTTATTTAAAACTGGCCGAAATTTGATGAAATTTGGCCGGAATTTGAAGATGGGTAATATTGCCTCAAATTTAGACGACTTTTATTGAAATTTGATGTAATTTCAGCAAAATTTGATAAAAATTTGCCGAAATTTGATTAAATTAGGCCGATATTTCATTAAATTTGACGGAAATTTGATGAAATCTGGATATAATTCTATAATTTGGTAGAAATTTGTTGAAATTTTATCAAAATTTGAAGAATTTCTTCCAAAATTTTATGAATTTCTTAAAAAAAAAAATTCAATAAAATTTGACAGTTATTTTCTAAATTTTGACAATTTTCTTGAAAATATTGACAATAAGTTTTACAATTATTTTCTTAAATTTGAACATTGTTTTAAAAATTTTGAAAACAAAAATCAAAATTTTAGTTATTTTTTGAACTTTTTTTTTAAATATTGACAATAATTTTGAACATTTTACAGAAACAAAATTTTAACACAAAATGGAACTAAAATTGTGATAACTGTCAATAATGATGGAATAAAAATATTTAAAATGTGAAAAATTATGACTTCAAAATGTCAAAAATGTTCAAAATATCAAAATAAGGCAATAAAAATGTCTAAAATGTTCAAAATATCCAAACTGATTAGAAAATTAGACAGTCATTTTTTATATTTGGAAATTCTTTTCAAAAATTTTGACAATTATTATTTTAATTTTAACAATTATTTTGAAAGTTTTATGAAATTTTATCGGAGTTTAATTAAATTTTGTCGAAATTTGATAATCTGTAAGAAATTTGATGATGAAATTTTGCTGAAATTTATTTAGATTTGGCCAAAATTTTATAAACTTTTGTCGAAATTTCGTGAAATTTTCCAGAAATTTGATAATCTGGCGGAAATTTTATGAAATTTTGTCAAAATTTAAATAAACCTGGTCCAAAATTGTTGAAAATTTGGCCGAAATTCATTATACTGGCCAAAATTTGATGAAATTTTGTTGAAATTTAATTAAACACGTATGAAATTTGGCCAAAATTTTAATTAAATCTGGCCGAAGTTTAATGAAATTTGTCCGTAATTTGAAAGAAGGGTAGGACTGGGTCAAATTTAGACGAACTTTACTGAAATTTGATGAATTTTTGACAAGAATTTGCCGAAATGTATTAAAATTTGCCAGACATTTTATTAAATTTAACAGAAATTTGATGGAATCTGGTCGTAATTTAATAATCAGGCCGAATTTTTTTCGAATTTGTTGAAATTTTGTCGAAATTTGATGAAATTCTTCCAAAATCTGATGAATGAGTTATTTGCTAAATCTTAACAATTATTTTGAAAATTTTGACAATAATTTTGACAAAATTTTTGACAAAACTATTTTTTTTAATTTGAAAATTATTTTGAAAATTTTGAAAAAAATTAAAAAATTTGAGTTATTTTTTAAATTGTTAGATTTTTTTTTTTAAATATAGACAATAATTTTGAAAATTTTACAGACATAAAATTTTGACACAAAATGAAACTAAAATTGTGATAAATGTCAATAATGATGGAATAAAAATAATCAAAATGTAAAAAATTATGATTTCGAAATCTTCAAAATGTTCAACATGTCAAAATAATGTAATAAAAATGCTTAAAATGTTCAAAATGTCAAAAATAATGGAATAAATATTTTTAAAATGTCAAGAATAATGGAATCAAAATTCGACAGTTACTTTCTAAATCTAGCAATTCTTTTAAAACTTTTAGGAATTATTTTTTAAATTTTAACAATTATTTTAAAAATTTGACTAAAATTTGATGAAATTTTGTCGAAATATGATAATCTGTCCTAAATATGATGAAATTTTGCCGAAATTTATTTAGATTTAGTCAAAATTAGATAAAATTTTGCCAAAATTTGATAAAATTTTGCAGAAGTTTGATAATCTGGCGGAAATTTGATCAAGTTTTATCAAAATTTAAATAAACGTGGCCGAATTTTGATTTAATTTGGCCGAAATTTGACGAAATTTGGCCAAAATTCAATATTCTGGCCGAAATTTAATGAAATTATGCCAAAATTTAATTAGACCTGGATGAAATTTGGCCGAAGTTTGATAAAATTTGACCCAATTTGAAAGATGGGTAAGATTGAGTCCAATTTAGACGAATTTTACTGAAATTTTACCAAAATTTGATGAAATTTTGCCGAAATTTCAATAAATTTGACCTAAATTTGATAAAATCTGGCCGTAATTTGACAATCTGGACGAAATTTGTTGAAATTTTGTCGAAATTTGATGACATTCTACCAAAATTTGAATTTCTTTATCACTGCATTTCTCAAAAAAAAAATTTAAAAAAATTCAATGAATTTCGACAGTTATTTTCTAAATTTTGACAATTATTTTGCAAATGTTGACAAAAAACTTGACAATTATTTTTTTAAATTTGAAAATTATTTTGGAAATATGTACAAAAAATTAAAGTTATTTTTAAAATTTTGACAAAATTTACAATAAACTTGAAAATTTAATTAAAATGATTTTTAAAATTTTGACATTAAATTTGAAAACTTTACAGACATCAAATTTTTACACAAAATGAAACTAAAATTGTGATAAATGTCAATAATGATGATATAAAAATATTCAAATTGTCAAAAAGTATGATTTCAAAATGTCAAAAATGTTCAAAATGTCAAAATAATTTAATAAATATGTTCAGCATGTCAAAAATGATGGAAAAAAAATTCGAGTCATTTTCTAAATTTGGAAATTCTTTTGAAAATGTTGACAATTATTTTTAGAAAATTTTGACAATTATTTTTAGAAAATTTTGACAATTATTTTGAAAATTTTGACAATTATTTTTTAAATTTTGACAATTCTTTTGACAATTTTGAAAATTTGACCTAAATTTAATGAAATTTTGTCGAAATTTGATAATCTAGCCCAAATTTAATTAATTTGGCCGAAATTTCATGAATTTTTGCCTAAATTTGATTAAATTTGCCCGAAATTTTGCCGTCTGTTCTGGGCTTGTCTGGTCTTATCTGGTCTTGTCTAGTTTTTTTCTTGTCTAGTCTAGACTTGTCTAGTCTTGTCTGATCCTGCATGGTCTTGTTTGGCTTTGTCTGGTCTTGTCTGGCCTTGTCTAGTATTGTCTGGACCTGTATTTCTAACTTTGATGGTTTATAACTAAATCTAGCTAGACTAAACTAATCTTCACTGTTTGATTAAGCATTCTTCTAAGATTCTCAAACTGCTATCTCCGTCATCTAACTCCATCTATTTTGCCTAAGATTTGAAATGTTGTGCAAATTCTTTAAATTCAAAATCTAAACTTTAATACCTGGTGCAACCTAAACTGCTTTATCCAGTTTATTGTACTTTATACCATTTTGTTCCTCACTCTTTCTCACCTCTTTCTAAGTTGTGTCCATACTAATTACTTTTACTAGTTCTCTCTAGTTTATCCTGTCTTCAACTTTTACTCCAAACCACTTCAAGGATGAATAATTTTGTCGCTCTATAACTAATAACTGAGTGTAGTTAGACTAAATCAATCTTGACTACGTTATTAAGCAAGCATTCTTTAGATTCTACTCGTGTGAATACTACTCGTGTCCTCTAATTGCACTTAGTTTGTTTAATATCGCACATTTATTGTAACAACTTGCAGTTCAAACTTCTTTAAGGATACATATTTTTGTCGCTCCATAACTAATAACTAAGTGTAGTTAGACTAAATTAATCTTGACTATGTTATTAAGCAAGCACTCTGTGGATTCTAATACTACTCGTGTGGTCTAATCCCATCTAGTTTGTCTAATATTGCAAATTTATAACTTGACTTGCAAAATATAAACCAAAAGTTTAACTCGTTGTAAGTCCAAAACTAGTCTAAGTTAATTTAATCTACAGCGATACCTACTGATTTGAGTAAGCTAGTTTAGTTAGAGTAGTATGGAAGTTTTAGTGCAAACGTGCCAAAAGTTTTCATCCTATTTCGACAGTGTATAACTAATAAGTGAAACTAGTTAGAGTAAGTTGGTTTCCACTTGCTTATTGCTTGATCTTTTAGGTTAGCAAAATAGTAATTCGCAATGTATTTTTGCATTCAGTTTAAGATTTATTGAAAGTAAATTTGATTAGGTCGATATGGATAGCTCGTTATAGGAATTATGTAAATTGGCGAAAAGAAAACGGACGAATTGCGAAAATAATATAAAAAAAGGAACAACAATAAATTGCGAATTTCCTTTTGATGGCGAGATGCATGAGAGAGTTGTCTGCGAGATCAAAAGGAAAATATCAGCGGAAAAATTGGCGCGGGGCGGCGCAAAAAAATAATGTAAATTTCCACCGAGGATGCATTGTGTATTTATTAACTAACAAGCTGTTTGCGAAAATTCGAGGCTCATTATTTCTGATTGGTCGGCCGGATTCCCGTCGTCGTCGTTTTTCGCGATTATTTCTCGCGTGCTCTCTCCCTCTGTCGCCCTTTGTGCCCGACAAATTGCCCTCGATAATGCAAAAACTGCGGAACGAAATGAAAATATAAATAAGACTCGTTAGGAAAACCTCGTTCCCCGAATAATTGCAACAAAAAAATAATGCAAACATATTTACGCTAGTCATCCAGAAAGAAGCGAGAAGCAAATAGTATAGACTAGATTTACCAGTATATATTAATTTCAACACCTAGACCCGACCAGTTCAACATCACGAATTCCATCTAAAAACGAACAGGAAAATTTCAAAATATATAAAAACTAGCGAGAAAATGTATTAACCGTAAAAGGATTTCAATGAAACTTTTACTGAATGTGGGTATCCGCATGAAGTACCGTTTGGCCAAATTTGAAGGTTTTGCCTCCAATGGGGGTGGCGTGGGGAATTATTTTTGCATCAAGTGTTTTTTGCAAATATCGCATCAACGCTTCAAACTAGAAAATTGTAACCCGGATCTACGTATGTAAGACATCGGTGTCTACTAAAAAGTATTCTTTACAAATTTATTTAAATCATTCGGTTTAGCCACAAAAGTAAAAAACATGAATTGCAAAACACCGAATTTCGTTCCTCTTTGAATCTCGTTTCTTAATTTATATGAGTTTAAATGGTTGGGTCTAGGTGTTGAAATTAATGTATGCTAAATCTACCTAGTCAAACTACTTTAGAACATACTTGGAGTTAAACTTGAGGTCAAGATTTTGAGCGTGCTTTTGAAGTGGTTTCAAGAAATCTTAAATATTGGAGAAAGTAGATAGAGTTAGTTCATATGAAAATCATTTTTAATACCTTAAAAGATTAGTAAGACCGTAGTAAGACCTATTTAGTCTAACTACTCCATAGTGTTGACTGTCGTCCGCGACAGACGTGTTACTAGAGTTCGCTTTGACGTGTGATAAATAGTGCGTGAGTGTCTCCAAAAACTTAGCTGTTTGACCCCAAGTATAGTAGCACATACTGTATTTCTTAATAAAATTGTGGGTTTGGAGGGAGAAAAAGAACTCAATACTAGATTATAAATGATTAGAACATAAAGTTAGGTTATAAACGATTAAGACATAATATTAGAACATAGTTTAAGATTAGAATTTGTGCAGAGAGTACCGGTGCTCTTGTATCATCTGCGCTGATAACTGTGAGAAAAAGGACTATTATTATTATTAATAACAAACCGTTTTAGCTGTTTCCACGTGGGGATAACACTTTTGTTTACTTGTTTATTATATTGTAGTTTCATATTTAAGTTTCAAACAACTGGTGGATCTTCTCGTCGAGTCGTCAAACAACTACCCGCTGGCCGTTTCGGACCGTGTTCGAATCCGAGCGGATTCTGTATTTTTATTAATTTGTATTAGAGCCAATTCATGGAAATAGAGGCAGCTTTTTGCTTCTAATAATGGAAAGCCTTGGAGAAACAAAAAATGAGAAAGCAGGAGAAAATCCGTTTCAAAAAAGGAAGGTTTGAAAAGAATGACCCCCTCAAACCACACCGAGCGAGGATCGAACAACAATAACTGATAAGGTCAGTACGCCCGCCCGGCGGTCAGCCTCCTTTACGGGTGCTATCTGTACAGGAAAATCTCCACCACAGGGCGATACTTCTCCAAGCGAACACACTGCAAAAAGGAAGCGAATAAACCCAGATGGACAGAAACAGTGTACATATAGTGACAAAAAGTTAAGGGCTACAATAAGATAAGAAGTCGTTGCAGAAGCACAAGACCTTCGATGGCTGGCGAAATCTAACAATAACGCAGATACAACAAGAGCCGCAGAAAATCTGTGGATATTAACAGATAAAATGGGCAAAATATTCGAGAAGGTACAAGAAAACTCTGAAAAGGAAACGACACCCACTAGAAATCAGAACAACACACACGAATGTAGCAAACACACAGAACCAACTAGCCCAGAACTGACTGAAAACAAAGAAAAGGAAGGGGAACTCTTGATGGAGCTATATAATGAAATATAAAGGGGAAATTCGCATCAAGAATTTCAGGAAGTTGCAGAAAAAATCTGGCCCCGGGCAGCTTTCAAAAGAGTAAAAATAGGAACGGGAAACATGCAGTTAGCATCACTCGACTGGGACCTGGTCTGGTGCGTGGCCGACAACATGAATCCAGAGGAGGGAGTGCGCCAAGCACTCTGCAATACGTACATGAGATCAATTGAGCTAGAGAGCCAGACAAATCAGCCTGGCAATTTAGTCTACTTAACACACTCCATAGGGAATCCCAACAGAAAATTGAGAGATCAAAACAACAAATCGTTATATATATATATATATATATATATATATATATATATATATATATATATATATATATATATATATATATACATATATATATATATATATATATATATATATATATATATATATATATATATATATATATATATATATCAGCAGATTGTTGAAAAAGCAGGTAAGGAAGAAGTAGACAAAACTATGATCCTGCGACAGACATTTGTCTGTCTACAAAAGCTAAAACAGCTAACTGATACGCACACCAGGAAGAAATTGGCATTCGCTAAATCTATGGTAGCAGAATGGCCAACTATACTAAAAATGATAGAGTATACATTTGCCGGGACAGATATTGATATAAGAGTGTTTTTGCCCCAAGGACCAGCAGAGCCAGAAATAAAAATACCCAATGCACAGAAATGAACGGAAACTGCTAGAAAAAGTCGAGACAGGAAAGAAAATCGAGGGAAAAATCCAAAAGAGGTGATACTTCTAAAATCAGAAGGGAAAGCATACGCTGATTTACTCAGAATGGTTAAAAAAGAAATTAACCCTGAAGTATCAGGAACACGAGTTGCAGGACTAAGGTAAACAAAAAATGGAAAGCTCCTGCTTGAAGTAAAACAGGGGAGTGCAAAGAAACTGAAAGAACTTATCTCAAACAAATTTCCAGACATTGATATTCGATCAAAAAATGCTGACGCCTTGGTGAACATAAAGGACATAGATGCCGTTACCACACTAGAAGAAGTAGAAGAAGCCATAAAATCTGCACTCGATAATATTGCAGGAGGTATCACAATAAAAAACATCCGACCCAGGCATGGAAATAGTCAGATTGCAACCGTCGCGCTTCCCAAAAAATCAGCGAAGGCCCTCATCGAGAAAGGAAAGTTAAAGATTGGCTGGCTATACTGCCAAGAGAGGTCAGGGAGGGGATAGATCTGGTAATGTGCTATAATTGCTGGGAGACTGGCCATGTTGCAAGCTTATGTAAAGGACCAGACAGACAGAAGATGTGCCTACGATGTGGCCAAGAGAGACACCAAGCGAAGAACTGCAAAGAGGAAAAGTACTGCCCAATTTGCAAGACGACGGGGCATCAGGCGTACTCCGGAACATGTCCAGAATACAAAAAACTCTGTCGGAAGAACTTAGATTGAGACGGTAAGGAAACAACAATAATGGTTAGTATCATCCAAGTCAATATAAGGAGATGTCGTGCAGCGCACGATCTGCTAACCGCAACAGCTGCAGAGCTGAAAGCGGACATCATAATAGTGAGCGAACCTAACAAAAACTTGCAGCTAGGGCAAATTGGTTCATGGATGTAAAAAAGGATGCAGCATTATGGATAAAAAACCGAAAACTACCAGTTATAAGAACAGATTGAGGACCAGGATTTGTCTGGGTCGAGTTGCCCCAATTTATAATCTACAGCTGCTACTTTTCTCCCAATGCAAAACCCGAACAGTTGTCCCAATTCATAGAAGCTCTAAGTCAAAACATCAGGAACCAAGGAAAAAGAGAACACGTTATTGCGGGGGATCTCAACGCAAGTCCCCCTATTGGGGTTCTTCAGGCATAGACAAAAGGAAAACCCTGGTATCGGATTGGGCTGCGGAACTAGATCTATTGGTACAAAACTAGTGAAATGATTACACGTTTGGGCGAGGAAACTTTCAGTCCATTATAGATATCACGTTCTGCAATAACTTAATCGCAGGCAAGCTCCAGGGCTGGAGAGTGCTGGACAAGGAATCCTATAGTGACCATCGCTACATCATCTACAGCATACAAGAAAATAAAAGGTCAAAAGAAATAGCACCCCTATTAAGAACTAGGTGGACATAAAGCACCTGAATGAGGAAAAAATTAAAGAATGCCTAACTCAAGAACTAAGCAAGAGCGACACAAAAAGTTCAGATGTACTGGCTCAGGCGATGCACAAAGCATGTAAAAATCCAATAACTAGGGAAGGACGAACAAAAATAAAAATTACAACATACTGGTGGACCGAGGAAATTTATAGCATAAGAGCTGCTTGCACTGCTGCCAGGAGGAAGTACCAATGCCTAAGGACAAAACATGCTGATAGCGAAGTTACCAAAGTGGCAAGTCAGATATATAAGAGCCGAAGGAAGGAGCTGCGGCAGGTAATAAACAAAACTAAGCAGGTGCCTTCCAAATCATAAGAATAAATATGAAAATTTGCTCAAAAAATCCTGCATTAACAATAGAAGCTGTACGTAGAGTAGAGCACATCAGCTCTTTCCACATCACACTCCTTTCGATTGGCAACAGCCCGAAGTCACCGATATAAACACTCTCTTCTGCCGAAGAATTATCGCTCGCAAGCAGGCGAATTAAGAACAACAGAGCACCGGGGCCAGATGGAATACCACCTGAAGTTGTAAAAATAGCTGCCCAGCACCAATCAAGCTTCGTATTGGACAAGATGAACACGCTGCTCACAACGCCAAACTTTCCGGCCAGATGCAAAAGAGCAAACCTCTTTCTCATCAAGAAAGGAAATAAAGAAATAGGGAACCACACAACCTATAGACCTATTTGCCTTCTGGCTGTGTCGAGAAAACTCTTAGAGCAACTTTTTCTAAGCAGAATAAAAGGAGAACATGCGATTGGGCATGGTTTCTCAGAAAAACTATTTGGCTTCAGGAAAGGAAAATCCACAATTGACGCGCTAAGATCTGTCATAGAGATTGCCGAAAATGCGAAGTCTGGCACGCGAGAACAAGGAAACTGTGTGCGCTGCTAACCTTCAATGGTAGAAACGCATTTAACAGCGCTAGCTGCAAGCAGATCATGGAAAGCGTAACATCAAGAGGTATATCACCATATCTACTACGCATGGTGAGGAACTACCTTAGCGATAGAAAGTTAATAGTAAAAGGGGCTCGAAATACGGAAGAGAGAAGTATGAGCAGCGGTGTTCCACAAGAATCGACATTGGGCCTACCTTGTGGAGCGTCTTATATGACGATGTGCTGGGATTAGGACTGCCATTGGGGGCGACAGTGATTGGCTTTGCAGACGACTTGGCTCTAGTGGTAAGAACAGAAGAAGGATTAATGATCCAGATAGCAAACTACGCTATAGAGCAAATCATTAACTGGATGAAATCCAAAAGCCTCAATCTAGAGCCAGAGAAAACTGAGGCGGTCATTCTCATAGGACAAAAAAGGTCCAACCAATAATCCCAAAGTGTCAAATAAAATACCTGGGCATAGTAATAGACAAGGCATTATCCTTCACACCGCACATAGTAGAAGCTGCAGCAATGGGGATGAGGACAATGGCAGCGATACAGCAACTAATGCCTAACATTAGAGGACCCATGAGAAGTAAACGCCGACTGCTCAGCTTCGCAGTACAGGCCACTATGATGTACGGAGCACCAATATGGACCAGAGCACTAGAAAAACAGAGCAATATCTAAAAGCTCCTTGCAGTGCAAAGAAAAATGGCTCTAAGAATTTGTAGCGCTTACCGCACAATATCAAATGAGGCAGTCTTTGCCATCGCGGGTATCCCACCAATCGACTTGCTTGTGGAAGAGCAAAGAAAACTGCAGGAGACAAGTCGCAGCAACCTTAAAAAATGGCTTGAACAATTAATTGAAGAATGGCAGCAAAGGTGGCAGCAAGGCATTAACGGAGGGTGGATCAGACTTGTTATCCCTGACCTTCAACCCTGGATAGACAGAGAGCATGGTGAAAATAGCTACTAGCTCACCCAAGTATTATCCGGCCACGGCTGTTTCAAGGACTATCTGCATCAAATTGGCAGAGCCTCAGACGACCAGTGCATATCTATATTGCCGAGAAATCGATACTGTGAGCCATACAATCTTTGACTGTTCTCGATGGGAAATGGAAAGGCATAAAATTACAACCAATTTAGAAGTACCAATCAACCCGTGAACGATAATTGGACATATGCTCAAAGCAAAAGAAAACTGGATTAAGACACAACAATATATTCATTATATTATACAATCCAAAACAACAGATGAAACGAAAGAACAAAAGAGAAATTAAATTTAAATAAGTTACCCGACAGTGTTTCTAACTACTGACTACTCAGTGACAGTGAGTCTAACTACTCTAAGTTATTAGTTATATACAGTTAAATTTAGATCTATATTTTGAACTAGTTTGGATTAAAACTAAACGAATTAGACAAGACAATTAAATACAATTAACAGGGATCGAATCTAGAAACACTAGAGAAGGGAATGATCTAGACTGCATTTACATAGTTAGACTAGTTTAGGATACACAAGGACTTAAACTTAAAGTTTATATTTTGAGATCGGATTTTAAGTAGTTGCAATAAATTCCCGATATTAGCCAAACTAGAAGGAGTTAGACAGCAGTGCACAGTTTTGGATTCTTAAAGGATTTTAAAAGAAAAACTTTAGTAATCTAGATTAGTCTAACTAGTAACAGTTCGGAGTTATAGACTGTCGAAATGAGATTTATCCCAGCTCTGAGAAGACTAGTTAGTCCGATTCTGTTTCTCTAGTTACGGCAAAGTAAAATATACGGGACCAATTTAGTCTATATAGACAACAAACCGAGACTAAAATCAAACATCTGCAATAAGAAATTTGTTTGTGTCTAATTTGGTTTGGTAGATATAGCATTACATTTGGATCAGTCGAATTTTGCGCTAGTCTACACTAAATCTCGATTACTAGACGACAGAGAAGTCTAATCGAGTTTAACTAAACTCGATTAGACTTATGCACATAGTCGCATAAAACTAACTAGTCGCAGTTGAAACTTGAAGGATGTTAGAAGGAAACTAAGAAGACTAGATTAACCTACTTATACTACTTTCGAACATACTAAGAGTTAAAATTGAGGTTTAGATTTTGAGCGTGCGTTTAAAGTAGTTGCAATAAATCTCGACTACTAGACGACACAGACAAGTCTAATCAAGTTAGTTAATCTCAGTTGAAACTTGAAGGATTATGTAAGGAAACTAAGAAGACTAGATTAAAATAGTTAACTACTTTAGAACATACTGAGAGTTAAACTTGAGGTTTAGATTTTGAGCTTGCATTTGAAGTAGTTGCAATAAATCTCGACTACTTGGCGACACAGACAAGTCTAATCAAATTAGTTAGTCTCTATTGAAACTTGAAGGATCAGGGAAAGGAACTATATATTCTAGTTGAGTCATCTATTCTAACAGATTCACTACTGCTCGATATATACAGAGATAAATTGACAATTTATGTTTCAATTCGAATCCTTCGATTACTGCTAAACTAATTGGAATAGTCTAGATTACTTTCAAGTGGATTATAGCTAGATAATACAGGAAGATATCATGACTAGTTTAGTCTTCAAGTTAAGACTAATTACATGTAAATATTCGGTTTAAGTGGAAATTAAATTGGATAATGTAGACGGACTAGTAGACTTAGTCTAGATTAGTTTTTATTTAATTAAAGATCTATAATACCGGAATTAGTTGGATTAAGTTAACTAATCTAGTTCTCAAGCTATCACTAATCAAACGCAAGGTATCGATTAAACCGCATTGAGAATCAAGTGTTAATAATAGTTGCACTAATTAGGCGTTTATAGACAAATTAGTACAGCTAATCGAGATTAGTTAAGTGTGGGTTGTAGCTAGATAATACTGGAACAAGTTGTGAGTTGTTAGACTAAGATAATTAGTCCAGTTCTCAAGTTGTGACTAATTTAGTCCGTCTACTTTCGAAAACATGTTAACTGTGCAAAACTTGAAACCATTAAAACATGAAACGTTGAAAAGCTGTAACCTTGAAAATCTGAAACATTTGAAACCTTGATGACTTGAGAGACCTGAAAAGCTGTTCCCGTTTCCTTGCAAACGCTCCAAGAAACTCAAATTGTTATTGGTCAAGCTGCTATTAGATGAGAGCTTTCGAATGTGTAGTGCCAGTCGTTAGTGCACGTAGTTGTTGTTCCAGACGAGGACGGCACGTGCTAAACCTAACGCAGTTCGCGAACTCTTACGTTCGATGGCCACTCGCAAAATTAAATTTGCGCGAAAGGAAAACTTTACAAGAAATTCGCGTCTCGATAACTCGGCTAGCAAACTAGATAACAACTTCAAGGTTCCAGTAATTGATAGGTAACTTAGTTTAGTACAACTTCACCTAATTTTATTGATTTATCTAGTCTAAACAAGGAGTTATAGGTTATATTGTGATTGTCTAAATCCGTTTTTATTTTATGAAGATTTTGCTTAACACTTTAAGATCTAGATAACTCAGTTTGTAGAGTAGATAACAACATCTAGTTTCCAGTAGGTGATAGATAATTTAGTTTACTTCAAAAGCAACAAATTTTGTTGATCTATCTAATCTAGAAGTTGGGTTATAGAGTTAATTGTGATTGTCTAAATCTAAAATTGATATCTTTTTTTTTAACACGTTTGGGTCTAGATAACTCAGCTTGTAGACTAGATAACAAGTTCTAGTTTCCTGTAGTTGATAGATAATTTAGTTTACTACAATAAGAACACATTTTGTTGATCTATCTAGTCTAGAAGGTGAGTTATAGAGTTAATTGCGATTGTCTAAATCTAAAATATATATATTTTTTGTAAACACGTTTGGCTCTAGATAACTCAGCTTGTAGACTAGATAACATGTTCTAGTTTCCAGAAATTCATAGATAATTTAGTTTGCTACAATAAGAACCAATTTTGTTGATCCATCTTGTCTAGAAGTTGAGTTATAAACTTAATTGTGATTGTCTAAATCTAAAATTGATATTTTTTTTTAACATGTTTGGGTCTAGATAACTCAGATTTTAGACTAGCTAACAAGTTCTAGTTCCCCGTAATTGATAGATAATTTAGTTTACTACAATAAAATCAAATTTTGTTGATCTATCTAGTCTAGAAGTTGAGATATAGACTTAATTGTGATTGTCTACATCTACAATTGTAAGATTTTTTTAACACGTTTGGGTCTAGATAACTCAGCTTGTAGACTAGATATCAAGTTCTAGTTTCCAGAAATTCATAGATAATTCAGTTTACTACAACAACAAATTTTGTTGATCTATCTGGTCTAAAAGTTGAGTTATAGACTTACTTGTGATTGTCTAAATCTAAAATTGATATATTTTTTTTAACACGTTTGGGTCTAGATAACGCAGCTTCTAGACTAGATAACAAGTTCTATTTTCCAGAAATACATAGATAATGTAGTTTGCTACAATAGCAACAAGTTTTGTTGATCTATCTAGTCTAGAAGTTAAGTTATAGACTAAATTGTGATTGTCTAAATCTAAAATTGATAATTTTTTTAACAAGTTTTGGTCTAGATACCTCAGCTTGTTGACTAGATAACAAGTTCTAGTTTCCCGTTATAAATAGATAATTTAGTTTACTAGAATAGAAACAAAATTTGTACATATATCTAGTGTAGAAGTTGAGTTATAGAGTTGATTGTCTAAATCTAAAGTTAATATAAATTCTTCATACGTTTGGGCCTAGATAACTCAGCTAGTAGACTAGTAGATTAGATTAGAACAAGTTCTAATTTTCACCATTTGCTAGATAATTTAGTTGTCTAGAAACTAACTTAAATCTCGTAGCTTAGCCTAATCTAAAAGTGGAGTTAAAGCCTAAAACCTAAACAAACTAAACATAATCTTTCTTCTCGAGTTCATTTAGTCTAAATCTTTCCACAACCACTAATTCACCTGGCCAAGGCCGCCTCGATTCAATAGTTATTATCACCGGCGAGGCAGCATTCCTTTGTCCGTCTGATACGGGTGGACAAAGGACGAAGCTCGGTATTTATCTTCGCGCAAAAAATCCTTGCAGATCCTTGCGAATCCTCGCCGATTCCCCGCCAACACAACGGACGAAACCAATAACATCGTCCGCAATGAATCTCTCCGACCCCTCCGCCCCCCAACCCGAACGGAAATACAACAACTATTTATTAATATCGAAACTTGGCTCGGTGGCGGATCGATGGCTAGTTGGACTTTGCAGCCGACTTCTTAGCTTCAGCTAGCTACTTGCCGAACGAGTTGCAATATATAGTTAGACTGGGTTTGTAGTGATTGACTAGCTATCATAGATGAAGGTGTGGATTGTATAACCTTTTTTTTTGGAAGGGAGAAAATACGTTTACTTGTCTGTTTAATCTCGTCTGTTTATTCTTACCTATCTAGTCCTATCTGTCTAGTCTTGTCTGACTAATCTTCTCGGTCTTTTCTAGTATGTCTAGTCCATCTGGCCAGTCTAGTCCGTCAAGTTAGTCTAGTCCGTCTAGTCCTTCTAGCCCGTCTAGTCCGTCTGACCCGTCTAGACATCCTAGTACGTCCAGTCCGCCTACGTCGTCAAGTCCGTCTAGACCATTTTGTCCGCCTAGACCGTCTAACCTGTCTAGTCCGTCTAGTCCTTCTAGACCGTCTAGTCCGTCTAATCCGCCTACTTCGTCTGAAGCTTCTAGAACGTCTAGTCAGTCTAGTCCCTCTAGACCGTTTAGTCTATCTAGTCCGTTTATTCCGTCTAATTCATCTAGTCCGTGTAGTCCGTATAATCTGTCTAGTCTTGTCTGTCTAGTCTTGTCTGTCTAGTCTTGTCTGTCTAGTCTTGTCTGTCTAGTCTTGTCTGTCTAGTCTTGTCTGTCTAGTCTTGTCTGTCTAGTCTTGTCTGTCTAGTCTTGTCTGTCTACTCTTGTCTGTCTAGTCTTGTCTCTCTAGTCTTGTCTGTCTAGTCTTGTCTGTCTAGTCTTGTCTGTCTAGTCTTGTCTGTCTAGTCATGTCTGTCTAGTCTTGCCGGTCTAGTCTTGTCTGTCTAGTCTTGTCTGTCTAGTCTTTTCTGTCTAGTCTTGTCTGTCTAGTCTTGTCTGTCTAGTCTTGTCTGTCTAGTCTTGTCTGTCTAGTTTTGTCTGTCTAGTCTTGTCTGTCTAGTCTTGTCTGTCTAGTCTTGTCTGTCTAGTCTTGTCTGTCTAGTCTTGTCTGTCTAGTGTTGTCTGTCTAGTCTTGTCTGCCTAGTCTTGTCTGTCTAGTCTTGTCTGTCTAGTCTTGTCTGTCCAGTCTTGTCTGTCTAGTCTTGTCTGTCTAGTCTTGTCTGTCTAGTCTTGTCTGTCTAGTCTTGTCTGTCTAGTCTTGTCTGTCTAGTCTTGTCTGTCTAGTCTTGTCTGTCTAGTCTTGTCTGTCTAGTCTTGTCTGTCTAGTCTTCTCTGTCTAGTCTTGTCTGTCTAGTCTTGTCTGTCTAGTCTTGTCTGTCTAGTCTTGTCTGTCTAGTCTTGTCTGTCTAGTCTTGTCTGTCTAGTCTTGTCTGTCTAGTCTTGTCTGTCTAGTCTTGTCTGTCTAGTCTTGTCTGTCTAGTCTTGTCTGTCTAGTCTTGTCTGTCTAGTCTTGTCTGTCTAGTCTTGTCTGTCTAGTCTTGTCTGTCTAGTCTTGTCTGTCTAGTCTTGTCTGTCTAGTCTTGTCTGTCTAGTCTTGTCTGTCTAGTCTTGTCTGTCTAGTCTTGTCTGTCTAGTCTTGTCTGTCTAGTCTTGTCTGTCTAGTCTTGTCTGTCTAGTCTTGTCTGTCTAGTCTTGTCTGTCTAGTCTTGTCTGTCTAGTCTTGTCTGTCTAGTCTTGTCTGTCTAGTCTTGTCTGTCTAGTCTTGTCTGTCTAGTCTTGTCTGTCTAGTCTTGTCTGTCTAGTCTTGTCTGTCTAGTCTTGTCTGTCTAGTCTTGTCTGTCTAGTCTTGTCTGTCTAGTCTTGTCTGTCTAGTCTTGTCTGTCTAGTCTTGTCTGTCTAGTCTTGTCTGTCTAGTCTTGTCTGTCTAGTCTTGTCTGTCTAGTCTTGTCTGTCTAGTCTTGTCTGTCTAGTCTTGTCTGTCTAGTCTTGTCTGTCTAGTCTTGTCTGTCTAGTCTTGTCTGTCTAGTCTTGTCTGTCTAGTCTTGTCTGTCTAGTCTTGTCTGTCTAGTCTTGTCTGTCTAGTCTTGTCTGTCTAGTCTTGTCTGTCTAGTCTTGTCTGTCTAGTCTTGTCTGTCTAGTCTTGTCTGTCTAGTCTTGTCTGTCTAGTCTTGTCTGTCTAGTCTTGTCTGTCTAGTCTTGTCTGTCTAGTCTTGTCTGTCTAGTCTTGTCTGTCTAGTCTTGTCTGTCTAGTCTTGTCTGTCTAGTCTTGTCTGTCTAGTCTTGTCTGTCTAGTCTTGTCTGTCTAGTCTTGTCTGTCTAGTCTTGTCTGTCTAGTCTTGTCTGTCTAGTCTTGTCTGTCTAGTCTTGTCTGTCTAGTCTTGTCTGTCTAGTCTTGTCTGTCTAGTCTTGTCTGTCTAGTCTTGTCTGTCTAGTCTTGTCTGTCTAGTCTTGTCTGTCTAGTCTTGTCTGTCTAGTCTTGTCTGTCTAGTCTTGTCTGTCTAGTCTTGTCTGTCTAGTCTTGTCTGTCTAGTCTTGTCTGTCTAGTCTTGTCTGTCTAGTCTTGTCTGTCTAGTCTTGTCTGTCTAGTCTTGTCTGTCTAGTCTTGTCTGTCTAGTCTTGTCTGTCTAGTCTTGTCTGTCTAGTCTTGTCTGTCTAGTCTTGTCTGTCTAGTCTTGTCTGTCTAGTCTTGTCTGTCTAGTCTTGTCTGTCTAGTCTTGTCTGTCTAGTCTTGTCTGTCTAGTCTTGTCTGTCTAGTCTTGTCTGTCTAGTCTTGTCTGTCTAGTCTTGTCTGTCTAGTCTTGTCTGTCTAGTCTTGTCTGTCTAGTCTTGTCTGTCTAGTCTTGTCTGTCTAGTCTTGTCTGTCTAGTCTTGTCTGTCTAGTCTTGTCTGTCTAGTCTTGTCTGTCTAGTCTTGTCTGTCTAGTCTTGTCTGTCTAGTCTTGTCTGTCTAGTCTTGTCTGTCTAGTCTTGTCTGTCTAGTCTTGTCTGTCTAGTCTTGTCTGTCTAGTCTTGTCTGTCTAGTCTTGTCTGTCTAGTCTTGTCTGTCTAGTCTTGTCTGTCTAGTCTTGTCTGTCTAGTCTTGTCTGTCTAGTCTTGTCTGTCTAGTCTTGTCTGTCTAGTCTTGTCTGTCTAGTCTTGTCTGTCTAGTCTTGTCTGTCTAGTCTTGTCTGTCTAGTCTTGTCTGTCTAGTCTTGTCTCTCTAGTCTTGTCTGTCTAGTCTTGTCTGTCTAGTCTTGTCTGTCTAGTCTTGTCTCTCTAGTCTTGTCTGTCTAGTCTTGTCTCTCTAGTCTTGTCTGTCTAGTCTTGTCTGTCTAGTCTTGTCTGTCTAGTCTTGTCTGTCTAGTCTTGTCTGTCTAGTCTTGTCTGTCTAGTCTTGTCTGTCTAGTCTTGTCTGTCTAGTCTTGTCTGTCTAGTCTTGTCTGTCTAGTCTTGTCTGTCTAGTCTTGTCTGTCTAGTCTTGTCTGTCTAGTCTTGTCTGTCTAGTCTTGTCTGTCTAGTCTTGTCTGTCTAGTCTTGTCTGTCTAGTCTTGTCTGTCTAGTCTTGTCTGTCTAGTCTTGTCTGTCTAGTCTTGTCTGTCTAGTCTTGTCTGTCTAGTCTTGTCTGTCTAGTCTTCTCTGTCTAGTCTTGTCCGTCTAGTCTTGTCTGTCTAGTCTTGTCTGTCTAGTCTTGTCTGTCTAGTCTTGTCTGTCTAGTCAAACCTATCCCTAGCTAGCAAAGGTTAAGCTAACCTAAGCTAACCTGACCCAGCCTGAACTAAGTTAATCTAAGTATTTGTCAGCTAACCTAACCGAAGTTAACATAACTTAAGCTAACCTTACCTGTCAAATGCTAGCCAAAATTTGCCAATTATCTGCTACAAAACAATCGCACTTGAAACGCGTCGGCAATTATTTAAATGTAAAGCATCAGCTGGTGCAATATCTCGCATGTTAATTCGCACACGCGAATATATTCGCAACACACACGCGCGCATAACAAGTGCAAAATCTATTTAATATATCCGGAACGGGTTGTAACAATAATTTTCGCGAGGGGAGCCCGGGGGCGGCATATTCAAACGGCAATTTGCATTAATATATTATGTTTTTGATGGGCGATCATCGTGTGTGCAGTTTGATTTATTTTTCCAAAACGAGATGGTAGGAATTGGCCAGAGCGGTGTAATTAGCATCTGCAATATATTTCCATCCCTGTTTTATATAAGCCCGGACATGTTTTTGCGGTGCAATTTCTACAAATATATTTATTTTTATTAACGTTTGCGAACTGCAAAATGCCACGGCGTTGTTTCGCAAATTGACGTTGTTTTTCTTTATTATGCGCGCTCGGACCTTCAGCGGCTGCGAATACGCGACATTTGCGTCGCGACGCCTCAGGTGGCGCAATTTCGCAAATTCACCTTTCTCGCGAAATGAATGCGAAATAAAACTAAATGTGACAGAAACAAGTGAACATCTAATAAAACGCGACGGCGAAAAGCGTAAAGAAAATTTCGCGAGAGAATTAAATTAGCGAATAAAATTCGCACACATGTATATGTCAAGTTGTATGTCTCTTTTCTTCTTGCAACATGAAGTTGTTTCAACCAGAAATTGCAACAGCTTAATGCTGTATCAAGATGAAGTTGTATCAACTTGAAGTTGCATCAAGAAGATGATGTTACAATATGAAACTGGATCAACACGAAGTTCCATCAAGAAGATGAAGTTACAATATGAAGCAAGATCAACATGAAGTTGGAGCAAGAAGATGATGTAACAATATGAAGCTAGATAAACATGAAGTTGCATCAAGAAGATGACGCTACAGTATGGGGTTGCATCAACATGAAGTTGGAGCAAGTAGATGATGTTACAATATGAAGCCGGATCAATATCAAGTTGCATCAAGAAGACGATGTTACAATATGAATCTGGATCAACATGAAGTTGCATCAAGAAAATGAAGTTACAATATGAAGCTAGATCAACATGAAGTTGGAGCAAGAAGATGATGTTACAATATGAAGTTGGATCAATATGAAGTTGCATCAAGAAGATAATGTTACAATATTAATCTGGATCAACATGAAGTTGCATCAAGAAAATGAGCTTACAATATGAAGCTGGATCAACATGAAGTTGGACCAAGGAGACGATGTTAGAATATGAAGCTGGAGCAATATGAAGTTCCATCAACAACATGATGTTACAATATGAAGTTGTATCAACATGAAGTTGGAGCAAGAAGATGATGTTACAATATTAAGCTGCATCAACATGAAGTTGCATCAAGAAGATGAGCTTACAATATGATTCTGGATCAACATGAAGTTGGAGCAAGAAGATGATGTTACAATATGAAGCTGGATCAACACGAAGTTCCATCAAGAAGATGAAGTTACAATATGAAGCAGGATCAACATGAAGTTGGAGCAAGAAGATGATGTAACAATATGAAGCTAGATAAACATGAAGTTGCATCAAGAAGATGACGCTACAGTATGGGGTTGCATCAACATGAAGTTGGAGCAAGTAGATGATGTTACAATATGAAGCTGGATCAATATCAAGTTGCATCAAGAAGACGATGTTACAATATGAAGCTGGATCAACATGAAGGTAAAGCAATAAGATTATATTACAATATGAAGCTGGACCAAAACAAAGTTGCACCAAGAAGATGAGGTTACAACATGAAGTTGGATCAACATGAAGTTGGAGCAAGTAGATGATGTGACAATATGAAACTGGATCAATATGAAGTTGCATCAAGAAGATGATGTTACAATATGAAGTTGTATCAACATGAAGTTGGATCAAGAAGATGAGATTACAAAATGTAGCTGGATCAACATGAAGTTGGAGCAAGTAGATGATGTTACAATATGAAGTTCGATCAATATAAAATTGGATCAAGAAGATGATGTTACAATATGAAGTTGTATCAACATAAGTTGGATCAAAAAGATGATGTTGAAATATGAAGTTGTATCAAAATAAAGTTGCATCAAGAAGATGATGTTATAATATGAAATTGTATCAACATGAAGTTGAATCAAGAAGATGATGTTACAATATGAAGCTGAATCAACGTGCAGTTACACCAAGAACATGACGTAACAATTTGAAGCTGGATCAACATGAAGTTGGAGCAAGAAGATGATGTTACAATATGAAGCTGGATCAACATGAAGTTGCATCAAGAAGATGAGGTTACAATATGAAGCTGGATCAACATGAAGTTAAAGCAATAAGATTATATTACAATATGAAGCTGGACCAACACAAAGTTGCATCAAGAAGATGAGGTTACAACATGAAGTTGGATCAACATGAAGTTGGAGCTAGTAGATGATTTGACAATATGAAGCTGGATCAACACAAAGTTGCATCAAGAAGATGAGATTACAACAAGAAGTTGCATCAACATGAAGTTGGATCAAGAAGATGAGGTTACAATATGAAGCTGGATCAACTTGAAGTTACATCAAGAAGATGATGTTATAATATGAAGCTGGATCAACATGAAGTTGGAGCAAGTAGATTATGTCACAATATGAAGTTGGATCAATATGAAGTTGCATCTAGAAGATGATGTTACAATATAAAATTGTATCAACATGAAGTTAAATCAAGAAGATGATGTTACATATGAAGCAGGATGAGCATGAAGTTGCATCAAGAAGATGACGTTACAATATGAAGCTGGATCAACATGAAGTTGTAGCAAGAAGATAATGTTATAATATGAAGCTGGATCAACATGAAGTTGCATCAAAAAGATGACGTTACAATATGAAGTTGTATCAACATGAAGTTGCATCAAGAAGATGATGTTACGATATGAAGCTGTATCAACATGAAGTTGGAGCAAGTATATTATGTTACAATATGAAGTTGGATCAATATGAAGTTTTATCAAGAAGATGATGTTACAATATGACGTTGTATCAACATGAAGTTGGATCAAGAAGATGTTGTTACAATATAAAGCTGGATCAACATGAAGTTGCATCAAGAAGATGATGTTACAATATGAAGTTGTATCAACATGAAGTTGAATCAAGACGATGATGTTACAATATGAAGCTGGTTCCACATGAAGTTCGAGCAAGAAGATGATGTTACAATATGAATCTGGATAAACATGAAGTTGCATCAAGAAGATGAGGTTACAATATGAAGTTGCATCAACATAAAGTTGGAGCAAGTAAATGATGTTAAAATATGCAGCTGGATCAATATCAAATTGCATCAAGAAGACGATGCTACAATATGAAGTTGTATCAACATGAAGTTGAATCAAGATGAAGTTGTTGAACATTCTACAAAGTATTGTCTGAAGACTAATTAGTAAAGTTAGCTGTTTGGTGGTAAATCTTGATGAGCGCTAATAAAATATGCAGTGGAGATTACGGATCGCGAAAAAAGTTTGCGAAAGTGTGCGCGAAAAGAAATTCGCTATTAAAATATTTGCATATTTTAAAGAGTTCGGCGGCAGCCATTAATTACATGTTTCGCGTTCGCGATTAATTGGCGGCCCTCGCTGCAGAAAAAGAGACTTTGCAAACTTTCCCCGGAAATCGCAAATATTTGACGATAAAATTCGCAAAAAGAAAAACGTTCGCTGATTTTATGGATTCGATTTTCTTAACTCGCGAAACCGAACAAACAAGACTTCATCGAAGCCTTTACCCCAACAATTTCTCGCAAATCTACTTATACTCGTCCAAACCGTTTAAACTTGTCCTTTGAAAGCTCCACAACAATTCACAACAAAGTTTGAATCCATAGACTAAGCAGACTTAATCAAAGTAGACTAGACCAAATGAATAAGTTTTAAATCTTGAAGCAAATACCGTCCAAACACTTGTCCATTCAGTTGCTTCTAATCCGCAACTGACATTGCAAAGATTGTTTTCACCGATATCTAGATAATCTGAATCGAGGGATAAACCAAACAAACACGTTTAAACGGTAAAGCTCGCTTTTGAAAACGGTTTAAACAAGTCCTTTGTGCTCATCCCGCAATTCGTTTTCGCGTGCGATTATTTTTTTGCGGTCGAGTTACGCACGACGAGAGATTGTTGAAAATCGAGGGGGCTTTGTAATTGATTTTTAAGGGCGGGGGCGGGTTTTTTGTGCGAAAATTTTCCGGGAATTCCTCTCCACGACGAAATTGCGAAGTTATTAGAGAGAGAGAGAGGCGGAAAAGCTTCGCGATAGAAGTTGTTGAGATTTAGAACGTGAGTGGTCGACTAAATTGTCTAGCCGTTGGTGAAAACTAGTGTTTGGTATCTAGTTTACTAATTGAGTTATTTAGGTTTAAATGTACGAGATTTTTCAAAGTTACATGGAATTTCAACTTAGATTTAGTGCAACAAGCTTTAGTCTGTAACTTAGCTTGTTGAAAAGACTAGGCAACTAAACTAAGTGCTGTTATAGACAACTAAATTATCTAGCAACTAGTAAAAACTAGGAGTTGTTATCTAATTTGTTAGTTGAGTTATCTAGGTATAAATGTAGGAGATTTTTCAAAGTTACATGGAATTTCAACTTGGATTTTGTGCAACAAGCGTTAGTCTGTAACTTAGATTGTAGAGAAGACTAGGCAGCTAAACTTTGTGTTTTTATATAAAGCTAAATTATCTAGCAACTAGTGAAAACTAGGAGTTGTTATCTAATTTACTAGTTGAGTTATCTAGGTCTAAATGTAAGAGATTTTTAAATGTTGCAAGAAATTTAAGCTTGGATTTAAACCAACAAGATTTACTCTGTAACTTAGCTTCTAGGTAAATAAACTTAGTGCAGTTATAGAGAACTAAATTATCTAGCAACTAGTGGAAACTAGAAGTTGTTATCTATTTTACTAGTTGAGTTTTCTAGGTCTAAATGTAGGAGATTTTCCAAAGTTGCAGAGAATTTCAACTTAGATTCAGTCCAACAAGTTTTAGTCTATAACTTAGCTCGTAGATAAGACTAGGCAACTAAACTTAGTGCTTTTATAGGCAACTAAATTACCTAGCAGCTAGTGAAAACTACAAGTCGATATCTAGTTTACTAGCTGAGTTATCTAGTTGCAAATAAGACATACTTTTCCAAAAAAGCTGTTTTTCAACTAGCATAAAGCTTGAATCTATAACACAGCTTATAGACAAGCTAAATTGATAAATGTTGGGTGAAAACGTAGCTGATTAAATTATCTATGAACTGGTTGAAACTAGAAGTTGTTACCTACTCGGCTAGCTGAGTTGTGCGGTGTGCAAGTTTAGTTTTAGCGAAATTTCTTATTTGCGTAATTAGTTAGCGTGCGGGTGAAGAGATAGTGCGGACTGATAGTTAGGCTGTGTAGGGTAGTTAGGTGGTGTTTGTGTGCAGTGTAAAACTACGCAGTGAACTGTTTGTTCTGGCGAAAATTGCAGGAAAATTACACGTGCTCTAATTACGGTTTGCACAGCCATTATAAATTATTGAATTTTCATCGTGTGTATACAACACGACGTCCTCCCGCGCAGCCAATTACACACAAAACCCACAACACAGAAACACGCGCGCCAGTTATTCCATTAATACTAGATGTCTCGATTTCGCATCTTAATAACTTGGCTACACGACTAGCTGATGACTTCTAGTTTTCATCACTCGCTAGATAATTCAATTGACTATATTGACCAAATTTTATACAGTTATCTAGTTTAGAAGCCGAGTTATAGACAAAAGTTCGAAGCTCTAACTCTTAGTTGGAAATGATATCAATTTCAGGAAAGAGCATAAGATTAGGATTTAGATAACTCAGCTAGCAAACTAGATAAAAACTTCTAGTTTCAACTAGTGGCTAGATAATTTAGTTCACTAGATTTTCACCAGAGCTAGTTGATATAGCTAGTCGCGAAGCGGATTTGCATGCTAAGTTTTGCTGGCATGAATTTTAGTTACAATTAAAAAAAAAGTCCGATTTAGCTTAAGATAACTAAGCTATTGAGCTAACTAGCGACTTCTAGTTTCCACTTGTCGATGGGAAATTCAATTAGCTATGTTTTCACCAAATTTTGTTTAGTGGTCAAGAAGACAAGCTGAGTTTTAGACGAAAGCTTGATGGCCTAAGTCTTAATTGAAATTGATTTCGACTTTGAAAAATAGACTAAGATTAGAATTCAGATAACCCAGCTAAGAAACTAGATAACAACTTCTAGTATTAATCAATGGCTAGATAATCTAGTTTACTCAATTTCCACTAGAGATAGTTGATAGATCGTGTCTAGAAGCGAATTTACAGACTAAATCTTGCGGGCACAAATTCTAGTTGAAATTTGAAAAAATCATCGACTTAGCTCCTGATAACTCAGCTACTAATCTAAATAGCGACTTCTCGTTTCCATTAGTCGATAGGCAATTTAATTTAATATATTTTCGCCAAATTTTGTTTAGCTGTCAAGATTTTAAGTTGAGTTATAGACGAAAGCTTGATGGTCTAAATCTTAATAAAAACTTAAAAAAAGAATAGCGGCATCTATAATATTCGAATCTCAACCGCTCCAGTAAAAAACTGAGAACGATGAGAAACTGAGAACGATGAGCAGCGGAAAAGCAGCAGGCGGTTTCCCATTCGCCAAGTGGAACTACAATCACCAGGAACTTCTCATGGCAGTCTTAGCGGCTAGCAACTCAGTCTCAGTCATCTCACTTAACGCCTTATCCTATCCGAAATGGCGCGGATATTTGATCCATCAGGCTTTGTCTCGCCAGTCACAGTTCGAGCGAAGATATTACTGCAAGAACTCTGGCTGCTCAAACTCAACTGGGACGTTCCATTGCCGTCTTATGTTTCATCCAGGTGACTCACGCTCAGAGAAGGTCTCTCATGCCTGGCCAGACTCTCAGTACCACGTTGGATTCACACTTGGAGCAACTCAACGGTTGATCTACATGGCTTCTCTGATGCATCTAAATTCGCGATCGCCGTTTACAATACCGCAAGCTCACCGTCCACTCGAACAACTCGAGATACACACACCGCAAAATGTGGGATTTAACAGGAGCTCTTCCACCCAAAATCCAATAACATTGGCGAAGGTATGCCAAGCTGAGTTCCTCCATGAAGGGTACTGCGATGAGCGCTCGGGAAGGGAAGGGAACTCGATCAACACTCTTATGCTCCAAAACTAAGGTTGCATCGCTTAAACGACTAACAACCCCGAGGTTGGAACTCACAGCAGCGCTGCTTCTCTCCAAACTCATGAAGTATGTCCAAGCCATGTTAAAGAGGGACATCACAGCAACTCACTTATGGACGGATTCTCAAGTTACTATCATGTGGATCATGTCTCACCTCTCGCGCTGGAAAGAGTATTAGTAATCCAGCGGACTGCGCCTCTAGAGGCGTAACAACGGCACAACTCAAGGATCATACACTATGGTGGACGGATAACTCAATCGATGGACTCATGGCCAGCCCAACCTCCGATGTCAGAGGAAAATAGTGCGAACGAGGTCTAAATGCCTGATCGGACAGGGCATCTCACTAACCGTAGCTGCACCACACGCTGATTCTCACTGGAACCTCATACACCAGGTATCCTCACTCCATAAACTGATTCGCTTAACTGCACTTTGTTTTAGATTCGCTCAGAAATTGCGTAAGAAGCTCAACTCACCAGTCTGTGTCATACCATTTGAACTTGAAACCGTACTTTCCCATGGAGTTCAAGCAGCTCAACTCTGGCTCAACGTTACCTCGCAGTCATCCCTTCACACGGCTGACTGCGTTCATTGACGAAAATGGCATCATACGTGTTGTGAAGAAGAGAAACATCCACCCACCCTTCCACGTCAGGCAAGATTGTCGCTACTACTCATTGACCACGCTCATCGCAGTACCCTTCATGAAGGAACTCAGCTTGGCCTACCTTCGCCAATGCTATTGGATTTTGGGTGGAAGAACTCCTGCTAAATCCCACATCTTGCGGTGTGTGTACCTCTTTCTCGAGTTACACACTCACGCCCGTTTCTATACACTGGTGTAGACTACGCCAGATCGATCACACGAAAAACATGGAAAGGTAGGGACTCAAAGACGTACAAGGAATGGATCTGCGTCTTCGTATATTTCTCAACCTTAGCAATAGAGAGCGACTACTCAACTGATGGGTTCATCACCGCCTACAGGCGCTTCTCAACTCGAAGAGGAATAGCTCATACACTCTACTCAGATTGTAGCACCAACCTTATCGGTGCCTACTCTGCTCTCCGCTGGATGTTCACCCAGTATTCCAAAGAACATCGGATTATGGCCTTTGTCCCGTCACGAGACAACAGCCAATGGAAATTCAACCCTCCAGAGGCTCCACACATGGGCGGAAAATGGAAAGCAGTAGTCAAGTCCACGAAATTCTATCTCAACAGAACTGTTGGTAACTCTTTGTTCACTTTCGAGGAACTTAATACTTTTCTTTCTCAGATTGAAGCTATTCTCAACTCACGACCCATCGCAGCGCTCTCTGATGACCCTCAAGATGTCTCTGCTCTTACACCAGGTTGCTTTGTCATTGGAAGCGCACTCACGACATTGCCCGAACCCTCATCGTTGGACCTATCATCTTTTCAGCTCTCACACTGTCAACACCATGTACAAAACTTTTGGTTTCAATGGTCAGACTACTCGTCAAGCTCGCACCTTTGCCTTCCCCTCAACCAGCCCAGGAAGATTCTACTCATCAGCAACCTTTGCTGATGGCGGGCGAAATGTTGGAAAAAGATTAGCGGCATCTATAATTACGAATCCCAACCGCTCCAGCAAAAAACTGCCCATAGCGCGCATGTACAACTCAACCCCGGTCTGCGTAAGATCCTCAATCGAGACTCTCAGTTCAACCGTCAGTGAGTTAACTCCTACTCAAGTTCAGGCTCTCAAGTTCGGCTCATTAATTATTAATTCAATCATGTAAGTCTTTGCTAATTAGGTCTCAGGGCGACGGCCTTACAACCCGCCGCAAACCTGAATATATTATAATTCATTCGGCCCTTCTCTTTGGATCACGAGATCTTATATGACTCGTGACCGGAGATCGTAATTCTCACTCCTCGTGGTGGCAAGAAGAATGGCGTCGGCCTTACCACCCGACGCAATGGCGGCGACCTTACAACCCGTCACCAGGCTTCTTCACGCGTCCATGTGTCAGAAAGACCGGTGCGATTAATAGGATCCACCGGTCACGCATTTGGGCAAAGACTTAATATCATTATTCTCAAATTATACTGTTCAATTATTCTTTATTCTCAATTTACAACTCATTATTCTCAACTTTTGTACTAGCATGATCCTTATTTTATATTCAATTAAACGCTTTGTTTTGTTTTGTTATGAAATATCGCTATAGACTAGTTTTATTAATAACATCTTTGTTCTGAATCCCTGAAACCTACAGTCTATTATTTTTAATTGTTAATTCTCAAACAACTAAGATTAGAATTTTGATAACTTAGCTGGCAAATTAGATAGTAACTTCAAGTTTTTAAGGATGTCTAGATAATTTAGTTTACTCAATTTCCACCAGCGTTAGTTGATAGATCTATTCTAGAAGCGGACTTACAGACTAAATCTTGCTGGCATATATTCTAGTTAAAAGTTGAAAAAATTACCGATTTGGCTTTTGATAACTCAGCTACTAATCTAAGTAGCTACTTTTAGTTTCCACTAGTAGATAGGCAATTTGATTTACTATGTTTTCACAAAATTATGTTTACTTGTCAAGATTAGAAGCTGAGTTATAGACGAAAGCTTGATGATCTAAATCCTAACTGAAATTGATTTCGACTTTGTAAAATGGACCAAGGTTAGAATTTGGATAACTCAGCTAGGAAATTAGATAACAACTTCTAGCTTTCATCATTGGCTAGATAATTTAGTTTGCTAAATTTCTTCAATAGTTAGTTGATAGATCTAGTATAGAAGCGGATTTACAGACTAAAACTTGCTGGCATAAATTCTTGTTGAAATTTAGAAAAATCACCGATTTAGCTACTGATAACTCAGCTGCTAATACAAACAGCGACTTACACTTGCCACTAGTCGATAGACAATTCAATTTACTATATTTTCACCAAATTTTGTTTAGTTGTCCAGTTTACAAGCTGAGTTATAGACGAAAGCTTGATGGTCTCATTCTTAATTGAAACTGATAACGACTTTGGAAAATAGACTAAAATTAGAATTCAGTTAACCTAACCTAACCGAACGGTCCATTCTATAACATTGACATCTTTAACTTCTTGAAGTTGCATAACCGCAGCTGATGAAGTTGCATAACCGCAATAGATGAAGTTGCATATCCGCAGCAGAATAAGTTGCATAACCGCGGCAGATGAAATTGCATAACCGCGGCAGATGAAGTTGCATAACCGTTGCAGATGAAGTTGCATAACCGCAGCACCAAAAAGAGGTAATTTCTTTTAGCGATGACTGCTTTTCGCCCGGATTTGAGTCTTCTGCTTATCAAGCCAGTCTCATAGTGCTGGTACACATTTAGTACAGCTGAAATGCTCTTACCAACAATTCCGACAGTTTCGCGTTTGTGTCCTCGACCATCTTCTATTAACGCTACAATTCGTGTCGCAATAGGGTCCCGTCTCGGTCCTCGTAACAATTTCCAAATTTTATTTACGGTCCATCATAGTATCAGTTTTGATATTCATCATCATCATCGTCATATAGCAGCTTGTCTCGTCCACTGCTGGTCGTTAAGCCTCTCTTAACCTAGACCATCTTGCTCGGTCTTGGGCATCTTGGATCCAGTTCGGGGAAATTCTTCTCAAATCGTCCGTTCATCGGGTCGGCGATCGTCATCTGTTTCTATGTGCTACGTCTCTGGAGCGCCATGCTAGTATTCTCTTCATACTTTAGATGACCTAACCTTAGCTAGCCTAACCTAACCTAACGGTCCATTCTCTAGCATTGACATCTCTAACTTCCTGAAGTTGCATAATCACAGCAGATGAAGTTGCACAACCGCAGCAGATGAAGTTGCATAACCGCAGCAGATGAAGTTGCATAACCACAGCAGACAAAGTTGCATAACCGCAGCACCAAAAAGAGGTAATTTCTTTGGGCGTTTACTGGTTTTCGCCCAGATCCGGGTCTTCTGCTTATCAAGCCAGTCTCATAGTGTTGGTACACGTTTTATACAGCAGAAATGCTCTTACTAACAATTCCGGCAGCTTCGCGTTTGTGTCCTCGACCATCTTGTATTAACGCTACAATTCGTGCCGCAATAGGGTCTCGTCTCGATCCTCGTAACCAATTTCAAATCTTATTTACGGTCTATCATACTATTTAGCATCTGATAACTCAGCTGCTAATACAAATAGCGACTTCTAGTTCCCACTAGCCGATAGGCAATTTAATTTGCTATATTTTCACCAAATTTTGTTCAATTGTAAAGATTAAGGCTGAGTTATAAATCAAAGCTTGATGCTCCAAGTTTAAGTTGAAATTTTTTTCGACTTTGTAAAATAGACTAAGATTAGGAATAAGATGGCTCAACTAGTGAACTAGATAACAACTTCTAGTTTTCATCAGTGCCTAGATAATTTAGTTTACTAGATTTTCACCACAGTTAGTTTATATATCTAGTCTAGAAGCTGAGTTATGGATTGAAACTTGTTTGTCTAAAATTTACTTGAAAGCCATTTTAGATCTAGATAACTCATTTATTAAACTAGGTAGGAACTTCTAGTTTTCACCATTGACTAGATAGTTTAGTTAGCTAAAATCTATATTTAGTTTTGTTTAGACATCTAGCCGAGTTATAGACTAAATCTTGCTAGTTTCAACATTTGTGTGTGGGGGGTAGTTTGAGTGCGATTGAGTAGATAGGGAAGCGAGCGAGCGGCAGAAATAGATTTGTAAATGTAATGATGAACGTGTAACATGTGTAGAGGTCTCATCCTGCGGGATTTCCGTAAGCCACAGCTCGCTGCAGACAATGGAATTGTTTTCCAATTGATGGAAAGCGCAGAGGACGGGGAGCGGCGGAGGGACGGCGGGGGATTGAATATGCGAATTGCGAGTGGAATACTTGTCCGGGATTTACCTGGGACGGTTCGCGAAAATATCGGCGCGCTGAATTTGTTTCGGCTTTTCGGGCGAACGTCGTGCCGCGAAATTGCATTTGACAAACCGAGAGCGCTTTTCCGTTGTTTTCTTTTTGCTCGGGGGTAAATAATCGCGATTTCCGCAAAAAGTCACGGAAATGCGAAACGAATGAGTTTTTGCAAGAGACAATTTGTAGTTTCAGATTAACTCGGTAATTTAGTTTCTAGTCAAGATAAGTTAACTATATTTGGTAAAACTCTAGCTTAATAAACCATCTAGTAACTAGTGAAGACTACAAGCTCTCATCTATTTTACTAACTGAGTTATCTAGTTCTAAATTATTCACAATTTCTGATAATTTAAATGAACTTCAACATGGATTTAGTTCATCAGTATTTAGTGTATAACTCAGCTTTTAGACTAGCTAATCTAACCAAATTTAGTAGCAATATAGATGATAAAATAAACTAGCTACTGTCAGAAACTAGAAGTTGCGACCTATTTCACTAGCTGAGTTATCTAGAGTCAAATTATTCACAATTTTTCAAACCCCAAATCAAATTCAACATCGATTTAGTTCATCAGTATTTAGTCTATAACTCAGCTCGTAGACTAGATAAGTTAACAAAATTTTGTAAAATTGTAGTTAAGTAAATTGTCTAGCTAATGGTGGAAACTATAAAATGGTACCTAGTTCACTAGCTGAGATATCTAGTTCCAAAACTTTCAAAAAGTTTCAAAACCTAAATCAACTTCAACATGGATTTAGTTCATCAGTATATAGTCTATAACACAGCTTCTAGAATAGCTAAGCTAACCAAATTCAGTGAAATTATAGCTTACTAAATTATCTAGCTATTGGTGAAAACTATAAGTTGTTACCTAGTTTACTAGCTGAGTTATTTCCATCCAACTCTTAGGTAACTTTACAAAATCTAACATTAAGGATATAGTTCCTTAAGATTCAGACAGTAACACAGTGCATAGACTTAATAAATCAACAATTTTTTGCACACATTTAGCAAACTAAATTATCTAGCAAGTGCTGATAATCGGAAGTTGCTGTCTAGTCCAACAGTTGAGTTATCTAGATCCAAACTTCCTACACGATTTATAAGATTCTGGAATTTCAGGAAAATACAGACAAGCACAAACTGTCAAGACAAGTTTACCTTTGCCGTAGAGCCTCCGCCATAAATCACCTATTCAATGTCGCGAGATACGCGGGGAATCAAGACCGAGTTTTAGTAAAACTAGACAGTTTGCGTCGGGTTATACACACCGCATACTACCTACATTCACTCGCTAACTTTGCTTTAAAGACATGATTCAGGAAGACAGGCTACACATTAGATTCTACCTTGATACACCTCAAACCAAAAAAACTTGTTTGTTTAGTTTTATCTAGACTATCTAGTCTAGTCTGTATGTTGTGGTCTGTCCAGTCCTGTCTGTCTAGTCCGTCCAGGCCGTTTAGACCGTGTATGCCGTCTAGGCCGAGTAGGCTGTCTAGGCCATATAGACCGTGTAGGCCGTCTAGACCATTTAGGCCGTTTAGGCCACGTTAGGCCGTCGGCCGTGCAGGCAGTGTCTAGACAATGCCGTCTAGACAATGTAGGCCGTCGAGGTCGTCTAGGGTGTGTAGGCCGTCAAGCCTGTATAGACCGTCTAGCCCGCGTAAGCCGTTTAGGCCGTGTAGGCCGTGTAGACCCTCTATACCGTGTAGGCCGTGTAGGTCGTATAGGCCATCTAGGCCGTGTATGCTATCTAGGCCGTGTATGCTATCTAGGCCGTCTAGGCCCTGTTTTCAATGTAGACCGTCTAGGCCGTCTAGGGCGTGTAGACCGACAAGGCCATCTAGGCCGTGTAGGCCATCTAGGCCGTGAAGGCCGTGTAGGCCGTGCATACCGTCTAGGCCGTGTACGCCGTCTAGGGCGTGTAGGCCACCTAGACCACCTAGGCCGTAAAGGCCTAAAGCTATAGCTATAGCTGTAGGCCGCCTAGGCCGTGTTGGCAGTATAGGCAAGCCGTGTGGGCCATCCAGTCCATCCGGTCCGTCGATCCGTCCAGTTCGTCTAGTCCATCTACTCCGCCTAGTCTGTCTAGTCTTGTCTGACTATTCTTGTCTGTCTAGTCTTGTCTGTCTAGTCTTGTCTGTCTAGTCTTGTCTGTCTAGTCTTGTCTGTCTAGTCTTGTCTGTCTAGTCTTGTCTATCTAGTCTTGTCTGTCTAGTCTTGTCTGTCTAGTCTTGTCTGTCTAGTCTTGTCTGTCTAGTCTTGTCTGTCTAGTCTTGTCTGTCTAGTCTTGTCTGTCTAGTCTTGTCTGTCTAGTCTTGTCTGTCTAGTCTTGTCTGTCTAGTCTTGTCTGTCTAGTCTTGTCTGTCTAGTCTTGTCTGTCTAGTCTTGTCTGTCTAGTCTTGTCTGTCTAGTCTTGTCTGTCTAGTCTTGTCTGTCTAGTCTTGTCTGTCTAGTCTTGTCTGTCTAGTCTTGTCTGTCTAGTCTTGTCTGTCTAGTCTTGTCTGTCTAGTCTTGTCTGTCTAGTCTTGTCTGTCTAGTCTTGTCTGTCTAGTCTTGTCTGTCTAGTCTTGTCTGTCTAGTCTTGTCTGTCTAGTCTTGTCTGTCTAGTCTTGTCTGTCTAGTCTTGTCTGTCTAGTCTTGTCTGTCTAGTCTTGTCTGTCTAGTCTTGTCTGTCTAGTCTTGTCTGTCTAGTCTTGTCTGTCTAGTCTTGTCTGTCTAGTCTTGTCTGTCTAGTCTTGTCTGTCTAGTCTTGTCTGTCTAGTCTTGTCTGTCTAGTCTTGTCTGTCTAGTCTTGTCTGTCTAGTCTTGTCTGTCTAGTCTTGTCTGTCTAGTCTTGTCTGTCTAGTCTTGTCTGTCTAGTCTTGTCTGTCTAGTCTTGTCTGTCTAGTCTTGTCTGTCTAGTCTTGTCTGTCTAGTCTTGTCTGTCTAGTCTTGTCTGTCTAGTCTTGTCTGTCTAGTCTTGTCTGTCTAGTCTTGTCTGTCTAGTCTTGTCTGTCTAGTCTTGTCTGTCTAGTCTTGTCTGTCTAGTCTTGTCTGTCTAGTCTTGTCTGTCTAGTCTTGTCTGTCTAGTCTTGTCTGTCTAGTCTTGTCTGTCTAGTCTTGTCTGTCTAGTCTTGTCTGTCTAGTCTTGTCTGTCTAGTCTTGTCTGTCTAGTCTTGTCTGTCTAGTCTTGTCTGTCTAGTCTTGTCTGTCTAGTCTTGTCTGTCTAGTCTTGTCTGTCTAGTCTTGTCTGTCTAGTCTTGTCTGTCTAGTCTTGTCTGTCTAGTCTTGTCTGTCTAGTCTTGTCTGTCTAGTCTTGTCTGTCTAGTCTTGTCTGTCTAGTCTTGTCTGTCTAGTCTTGTCTGTCTAGTCTTGTCTGTCTAGTCTTGTCTGTCTAGTCTTGTCTGTCTAGTCTTGTCTGTCTAGTCTTGTCTGTCTAGTCTTGTCTGTCTAGTCTTGTCTGTCTAGTCTTGTCTGTCTAGTCTTGTCTGTCTAGTCTTGTCTGTCTAGTCTTGTCTGTCTAGTCTTGTCTGTCTAGTCTTGTCTGTCTAGTCTTGTCTGTCTAGTCTTGTCTGTCTAGTCTTGTCTGTCTAGTCTTGTCTGTCTAGTCTTGTCTGTCTAGTCTTGTCTGTCTAGTCTTGTCTGTCTAGTCTTGTCTGTCTAGTCTTGTCTGTCTAGTCTTGTCTGTCTAGTCTTGTCTGTCTAGTCTTGTCTGTCTAGTCTTGTCTGTCTAGTCTTGTCTGTCTAGTCTTGTCTGTCTAGTCTTGTCTGTCTAGTCTTGTCTGTCTAGTCTTGTCTGTCTAGTCTTGTCTGTCTAGTCTTGTCTGTCTAGTCTTGTCTGTCTAGTCTTGTCTGTCTAGTCTTGTCTGTCTAGTCTTGTCTGTCTAGTCTTGTCTGTCTAGTCTTGTCTGTCTAGTCTTGTCTGTCTAGTCTTGTCTGTCTAGTCTTGTCTGTCTAGTCTTGTCTGTCTAGTCTTGTCTGTCTAGTCTTGTCTGTCTAGTCTTGTCTGTCTAGTCTTGTCTGTCTAGTCTTGTCTGTCTAGTCTTGTCTGTCTAGTCTTGTCTGTCTAGTCTTGTCTGTCTAGTCTTGTCTGTCTAGTCTTGTCTGTCTAGTCTTGTCTGTCTAGTCTTGTCTGTCTAGTCTTGTCTGTCTAGTCTTGTCTGTCTAGTCTTGTCTGTCTAGTCTTGTCTGTCTAGTCTTGTCTGTCTAGTCTTGTCTGTCTAGTCTTGTCTGTCTAGTCTTGTCTGTCTAGTCTTGTCTGTCTAGTCTTGTCTGTCTAGTCTTGTCTGTCTAGTCTTGTCTGTCTAGTCTTGTCTGTCTAGTCTTGTCTGTCTAGTCTTGTCTGTCTAGTCTTGTCTGTCTAGTCTTGTCTGTCTAGTCTTGTCTGTCTAGTCTTGTCTGTCTAGTCTTGTCTGTCTAGTCTTGTCTGTCTAGTCTTGTCTGTCTAGTCTTGTCTGTCTAGTCTTGTCTGTCTAGTCTTGTCTGTCTAGTCTTGTCTGTCTAGTCTTGTCTGTCTAGTCTTGTCTGTCTAGTCTTGTCTGTCTAGTCTTGTCTGTCTAGTCTTGTCTGTCTAGTCTTGTCTGTCTAGTCTTGTCTGTCTAGTCTTGTCTGTCTAGTCTTGTCTGTCTAGTCTTGTCTGTCTAGTCTTGTCTGTCTAGTCTTGTCTGTCTAGTCTTGTCTGTCTAGTCTTGTCTGTCTAGTCTTGTCTGTCTAGTCTTGTCTGTCTAGTCTTGTCTGTCTAGTCTTGTCTGTCTAGTCTTGTCTGTCTAGTCTTGTCTGTCTAGTCTTGTCTGTCTAGTCTTGTCTGTCTAGTCTTGTCTGTCTAGTCTTGTCTGTCTAGTCTTGTCTGTCTAGTCTTGTCTGTCTAGTCTTGTCTGTCTAGTCTTGTCTGTCTAGTCTTGTCTGTCTAGTCTTGTCTGTCTAGTCTTGTCTGTCTAGTCTTGTCTGTCTAGTCTTGTCTGTCTAGTCTTGTCTGTCTAGTCTTGTCTGTCTAGTCTTGTCTGTCTAGTCTTGTCTGTCTAGTCTTGTCTGTCTAGTCTTGTCTGTCTAGTCTTGTCTGTCTAGTCTTGTCTGTCTAGTCTTGTCTGTCTAGTCTTGTCTGTCTAGTCTTGTCTGTCTAGTCTTGTCTGTCTAGTCTTGTCTGTCTAGTCTTGTCTGTCTAGTCTTGTCTGTCTAGTCTTGTCTGTCTAGTCTTGTCTGTCTAGTCTTGTCTGTCTAGTCTTGTCTGTCTAGTCTTGTCTGTCTAGTCTTGTCTGTCTAGTCTTGTCTGTCTAGTCTTGTCTGTCTAGTCTTGTCTGTCTAGTCTTGTCTGTCTAGTCTTGTCTGTCTAGTCTTGTCTGTCTAGTCTTGTCTGTCTAGTCTTGTCTGTCTAGTCTTGTCTGTCTAGTCTTGTCTGTCTAGTCTTGTCTGTCTAGTCTTGTCTGTCTAGTCTTGTCTGTCTAGTCTTGTCTGTCTAGTCTTGTCTGTCTAGTCTTGTCTGTCTAGTCTTGTCTGTCTAGTCTTGTCTGTCTAGTCTTGTCTGTCTAGTCTTGTCTGTCTAGTCTTGTCTGTCTAGTCTTGTCTGTCTAGTCTTGTCTGTCTAGTCTTGTCTGTCTAGTCTTGTCTGTCTAGTCTTGTCTGTCTAGTCTTGTCTGTCTAGTCTTGTCTGTCTAGTCTTGTCTGTCTAGTCTTGTCTGTCTAGTCTTGTCTGTCTAGTCTTGTCTGTCTAGTCTTGTCTGTCTAGTCTTGTCTGTCTAGTCTTGTCTGTCTAGTCTTGTCTGTCTAGTCTTGTCTGTCTAGTCTTGTCTGTCTAGTCTTGTCTGTCTAGTCTTGTCTGTCTAGTCTTGTCTGTCTAGTCTTGTCTGTCTAGTCTTGTCTGTCTAGTCTTGTCTGTCTAGTCTTGTCTGTCTAGTCTTGTCTGTCTAGTCTTGTCTGTCTAGTCTTGTCTGTCTAGTCTTGTCTGTCTAGTCTTGTCTGTCTAGTCTTGTCTGTCTAGTCGTGTCTGTCTAGTCTTGTCTGTCTAGTCTTGTCTGTCTAGTCTTGTCTGTCTAGTCTTGTCTGTCTAGTGTTGTCTGTCTAGTCTTGCCTCTCTAGTCTTGTCTGTCTAGTCTTGTCTGTCTAGTCGTGTCTGTCTAGTCTTGTCTGTCTAGTCTTGTCTGTCTAGTCTTGTCTGTCTAGTCTTGTCTGTCTAGTCTTGTCTCTCTAGTCTTGTCTGTCTAGTCTTGTCTGTCTAGTCTTGTCTGTCTAGTCTTGTCTGTCTAGTCTTGTCTGTCTAGTCTTGTCTGTCTAGTCTTGTCTGTCTAGTCTTGTCTGTCTAGTCTTGTCTGTCTAGTCTTGTCTGTCTAGTCTTGTCTGTCTAGTCTTGTCTGTCTAGTCTTGTCTGTCTAGTTTTGTCTGTCTAGTCTTGTCTGTCTAGTCTTGTCTGTCTAGTCTTGTCTGTCTAGTCTTGTCTGTCTAGTCGTGTCTGTCTAGTCTTGTCTGTCTAGTCTTGTCTGTCTAGTCTTGTCTGTCTAGTCTTGTCTGTCTAGTCTTGTCTGTCTAGTCTTGTCTGTCTAGTCTTGTCTGTCTAGTCTTGTCTGTCTAGTCTTGTCTGTCTAGTCTTGTCTGTCTAGTCTTGTCTGTCTAGTCTTGTCTGTCTAGTCTTGTCTGTCTAGTCTTGTCTGTCTAGTCTTGTCTGTCTAGTCTTGTCTGTCTAGTCTTGTCTGTCTAGTCTTGTCTGTCTAGTCTTGTCTGTCTAGTCTTGTCTGTCTAGTCTTGTCTGTCTAGTCTTGTCTGTCTAGTCTTGTCTGTCTAGTCTTGTCTGTCTAGTCTTGTCTGTCTAGTCTTGTCTGTCTAGTCTTGTCTGTCTAGTCTTGTCTGTCTAGTCTTGTCTGTCTAGTCTTGTCTGTCTAGTCTTGTCTGTCTAGTCTTGTCTGTCTAGTCTTGTCTGTCTAGTCTTGTCTGTCTAGTCTTGTCTGTCTAGTCTTGTCTGTCTAGTCTTGTCTGTCTAGTCGTGTCTGTCTAGTCTTGTCTGTCTAGTCTTGTCTGTCTAGTCTTGTCTGTCTAGTCTTGTCTGTCTAGTGTTGTCTGTCTAGTCTTGCCTCTCTAGTCTTGTCTGTCTAGTCTTGTCTGTCTAGTCGTGTCTGTCTAGTCTTGTCTGTCTAGTCTTGTCTGTCTAGTCTTGTCTGTCTAGTCTTGTCTGTCTAGTCTTGTCTGTCTAGTCTTGTCTGTCTAGTCTTGTCTGTCTAGTCTTGTCTGTCTAGTCTTGTCTGTCTAGTCTTGTCTGTCTAGTCTTGTCTGTCTAGTCTTGTCTGTCTAGTCTTGTCTGTCTAGTCTTGTCTGTCTAGTCTTGTCTGTCTAGTCTTGTCTGTCTAGTCTTGTCTGTCTAGTCTTGTCTGTCTAGTCTTGTCTGTCTAGTCTTGTCTGTCTAGTCTTGTCTGTCTAGTCTTGTCTGTCTAGTCTTGTCTGTCTAGTCTTGTCTGTCTAGTCTTGTCTGTCTAGTCTTGTCTGTCTAGTCTTGTCTGTCTAGTCTTGTCTGTCTAGTCTTGTCTGTCTAGTCTTGTCTGTCTAGTCTTGTCTGTCTAGTCTTGTCTGTCTAGTCTTGTCTGTCTAGTCTTGTCTGTCTAGTCTTGTCTGTCTAGTCTTGTCTGTCTAGTCTTGTCTGTCTAGTCTTGTCTGTCTAGTCTTGTCTGTCTAGTCTTGTCTGTCTAGTCTTGTCTGTCTAGTCTTGTCTGTCTAGTCTTGTCTGTCTAGTCTTGTCTGTCTAGTCTTGTCTGTCTAGTCTTGTCTGTCTAGTCTTGTCTGTCTAGTCTTGTCTGTCTAGTCTTGTCTGTCTAGTCTTGTCTGTCTAGTCTTGTCTGTCTAGTCTTGTCTGTCTAGTATTGTCTGTCTAGTCTTGTCTGTCTAGTCTTGTCTGTCTAGTCTTGTCTGTCTAGTCTTGTCTGTCTAGTCTTGTCTGTCTGGTCTTGTCTATCTTGTCTTGTCTATCTAGTATTGACTAAATTGATTTAGCTTTTGAAAATGTTTGCAAGATTTGTAAGTAGATAACTCAGCTAGTGAACTAAGTAAGAACTTCTAGTTTTCAAAAGTAGCTAGATAATTTAGTTAGCTGTAATTTTGACATATTTTGTTAACTTATCTAGTCGACAAGCTAAATTATGGAATAAATACTGATAGATTAAATCTAAGTTGAAAATGATTTGGATTTTAAGAATTGTGCAAGATTTGGAACTAAATAACTCAGCTAGTAAACTAGGTAACAACTTCTAGTTTCGACCAATATCTAGCTCATTTAGTTAGATATCGTTTTGTTGATTTTTGTTAGCTTAGCTAGTCTAAAAGCTGAGTTATAGACAAAATACTGATGAACTAAATCCATGTTAGTTGATATAGGTTTTGAAAAATTGTGAAAGATTTTGAACTAGATAACTCAGCCAGTGGACTAGGTAGCAGCTTCTAGTTTTCACTACTCGCTAGCTAATTTAGTGACTTATAGTTTTTAAAAAAAAATTTAACTTATCAAGTCTACAAGCTGAGTTATGGAATAAATACTAATGAACTAAATCCATGTTGAAGTTGATATAGGTTTTGAAAAATTGTGCAAGATCTGGAACTAAATAAATGCAAAATCTGGAACTCAGCTAGTGAAATAGGTAGCAACTTCTAGTTTTGACCAGTCTTTAGATAATTAAGTTAGCTATAACTTTGCTATATGTCTTGTTAGCGTAAATAGTCTAGAAGCTAAGTTATAGACTAAGTACTGATGAACTAAATCCATGTTAAAGTTGATTTAGGTTTTGCAAAATTGTGAAAGATAAGGAACTAGATAACTCAGCTAGTAAACTAGGTAACAACTTCTAGATTTCACCAGCAGCTACATAAGCTAGTTAGCTATAATTTAACTTAATTTAACATAACTTAATTTCTTAGCTTAGGTTTTTAGTGTACAAGCTGATTTATTGAATAAATACTTGTCTATCTCGTTTTTTTTTGTCTGTGTCTCTTCAGTTTAGTCTTGCCTGTATAGTTTTGCCTTTTCAGTCTTGTCTGTCTAGTCTTGTCTGTCCAGTCTTGTCTCTCTGGTCATGTCTGTCTAGTTTGTCTAATCTGTATAGTATGTCTAGTCTGCATAGTCTGTCGGGTCCGTCTAGGCCATCTAGGCTGTCTAAGCCGTCTAGGCGGTCTAGGCCATCTAGACCGTCTAGGCCGTATCGGCCGTTTAGGTCTACCTATACCTGATTTACTTCTAGCCCGTCTAGACCGTCAAGGCCGTCTAGCCCGTCTAAGCCGTCTAGGCCGTTAAAGCCGTCTAGGCCGTCCAGGCCGTCAAGAACGTCTAGGCCGTCAGGGCCATTAGGGCCGTCTAGGCTGTCTAGGCCGTCTAGTCTGTCTGGTTTGTCTAGTCAGACTTGTTTGTCTAGTCTGTTTTGTGCGTCTAGTCTTGTTTATGTAGCCTTGTGTATCTGGTCCGTCTAGTTTTCTCTGTCAAGTTTTATCTGCCCAGTTTTAACAAGTTAGACTTGTTCAACCTGTTTCATTTGTAAGCAAATTGATCAAATCCGGAGGTTGGAAGTAAGTTGGGGTTGTGGCACGAGGGGTCGCCAGCTGTTGCGGTTGCGAATTTTTTTCCCGATATTGAAACTGTCGCGGCCGAGATTGCATAAAAAATCGCAATCTTGTCGGGATAAAAACGCGCTAAAAGAACTTCGTAAATCTTCCGCTATGGAAAACTTCGCACAAAAGCATTCGCGATTTTTTTTGCAAGGATTTTAATTGGTTTAGATCGATTAACGTCTGTCTAGAGAGGATTTGCGTCGATTCACTCGTAAAACTAGTTTGCAGGATTTTCGCCAAAATTGCAAAGGAAAAATAATTGGATCTATGCTAAATAGACTCAGTTTTTAGAATTGGTAAAACCATACTACTTTATAAATAATCATATAAGCTTGACAAAGTCGGAACACAGACTGAATAAATAAATATATTCAACTTTTCCGGAGCTCTATAACACTACTAACCCCTTGACATACGAATAAAATGCGCGTTGATGTGTCCATATACATGTGATCTTATTATATATACATGACGTCTTAGAGACGTCATTGTATGTTAAGGGGTTAACTCAATTATGTTATAGAGCTCTGAAAAGGTTGATTATATTTATGTATTCAGGCTTTGTTCCTACTGAGCTAAACGACTGAGAAAAACCGAGTTAAACTTAATAAAGCCGGAACACAGCCTGAATATATAAATATATTCAACCTTTCCGGAGCTCAATAACAATATTAACTCAATAATGTTATAGAGCTCCGGATAGGTTGAATATATTTATATATTAAGGCTCTGTTCCGACTTCATTGAGTTTAACTCAGGTTTTGATGGTGATATCTAGTTATATTAGCTAATCAGGAAGCTTAGATTAAACTTATTCTTTAGGCTTTTGTTGTCATAATTTAGCAACAAATTTCGCGATTTTAGCGAAAATTTGTGCAAGTATTCCCAAACTTATGCGAGTAGATAATGTATAAGTGTGCGAAAATTCAAGTGTGTTTAAAGTGTATTAGCCAATGTTTTTCCGTATAATTTTGTAATAAATTGTGCGATTTTCGTGCAAATTTCTGCAAGTGTTCCGAAAAGTATGCGAAATCGATTGATGCATAAATCATTGGGAGAACCCATCTGTGCTAATCGCTATGTAGTGCGTTTGTATGTAGCAAGTAACAAATTTGCATGGAATCGAGCGAAATAAATATTCGCAAACCTGTGCAAATTCTAGTATTACGAAGACGGTGTAGATTTAGTACGCAGTGCATAAAATAAGCATGCAAAAATTTGATTGCCGCACTAAATCTAGCAGAAACATCAAGTTTAATAAGAATCCGCGACATTTTGCAATAAATTTCCGCACGATAAACCTCCGCAGAAAAAATTGCGAAAAAATAAAGCGGTAATATTGCGAAATACGTTTTTGAGCGGAGAAAAAAAGAGCAGCGAATATGAGTTTCGGTTGATCCCGGCGAGCTTTTAGACAATATTGCAAATTCGGACCTCTCGCTCGCGCGCCGCCGCGCCGCGTAACGCCCTCTCCCTCTGAAAACGCCGACTTGATATTTTCCTTATTACATTCGTCGTCCGATGCGACAATATGTCGCAAATTGTTTTATTTCTCGGACGACCAAGAAACTTCGACCGGAAAATTGGATTCAACTTTTTCCCTGCAATTCCTTCTTTTTTTTTGCACAGACGTTACTTTTATTCGCCAAGAACTTTGCCAAAAGCTCGCTAAAACTTCCCTTATCCAACGCATAACAGGTCGTCAAGGTTACGGTCTACATCCCACCTCACATATTCGCAATAACGTTGGCACAAAGCTAATTCCAATTGTTTCCAGAAATAATCGCGAAAAGCGTCTGTAATATATAGTACGGTTAGATATCAACAACTTAAAACCAATTAGTCTATTTGCTTCCGGTATATTTTCTGAAATTTGCGAAAAATTGTTCATAAAACTTGTCTAAACAAAGTTCTTTAATCTAATACTGAACTAGTTGTCAAGGGTTTCAAACTACATAGTGAGTAGTTGCTATCCTGTCTAGTTGCTATCTGTCTGTGACGGGATCTATCTAGCATTCACTAACTATCTCTAGTGGATAGGACGTCGTCTAGTTTTTAAATTAAGGGGGAGTCGATCGAGTCGGACTTGAAGGAGCAGCCTGCACCTGATTTGTGCGAAACGAGTGGAAAATTAAATTCGCGTAATTAAGAAAATTTCGCGTGCGAATGTCAGTCGCGAAAGTGCGCCATTATGTGCGCTCGAGTGTAAATAAGGTCTCAGTGTGCACACGGTACGCTACGGCTAGGTCTGATTCTACTTCGCGAACTTTCCGCCGGCATAAATATTTGCAACTAGTTCCAGCAGTCTACACACTTACGCTAATTGCTATACACATTTTATTGATAACCAATACTAACTAGACTTGTATGATTTGTCACGGCTAAATCACCTAAACTGCCTAAATAGTCTAAAACTAAATAAACGTATGCTACACCAAATATTAGTAAACTAGTCTTGTTTAGTATTGTCAGTTTTTGTTTGTCCTTGTTTGTTCTAGCATAGTCTAAGCTAGTATAGTTCAGTCTTGTCCAGTCTAGTCCAGTCTAAGAGAGTCTAGTCACGTCTAGTCTAGTCTAGTCCAGTCTAGGGTAGTCGGGTCGAGTCCAGTCGAGGCGAGACGAGTCGAGTCGAGTCGAGTGGAGTCCAGTCGAGACGAGTCGATTCGAGTCCAGCCGACACGAGTCGAATCGAGTCGAGTCCGGCCGAGTCCAGTCGAGTCCGGATAGTCGGGTCCTGTCCATTACAGTCGAGTCAAGTCGAGTCCAGTCGAGTCCAGTCCGATTGGGTTTGGGATGGGACAGGGATTGATTCTTCGGGTAACAACATCGATTCTGCGCCATGTCCCGTCTATTTTGTGCCGCTGAACGCACCTCGTGAACGGAGCGCCGCAGGAGGTCGCAGGAGGTATCAAAATATGTGTAGCGGCGAGTAGGCCGGTCCGGTCTGATCCAGTCCAGTACAGTACAGTGCAGGGCAGTGCAGTGAAGTGCAGTGCAGTGCAGTGGAGTGCAGTTCAGTGCAGTGCAGTGCAGTGCAGTGTAGTGTAGTGTAGTGTAGTGCAGTGCAGTGCAGTACCATGCAGTACGGTACGGTACGGTACGGTACGCTACGGTACGGTACGCTACGGTACAGTACAGTATAGTACAGTTTAGTCCAGTCCAGGCCGTGCGGCGTCGGATTCACGGGTTTTCGCCGCAGTTCACTAGACTGAACCTTTGGCTTTGCAGCAGTGTATACGGCGCGGCCCCCTAGCATCGCGGCGTCGAGTTACAGGGGACCAAAGACGTCGAGATTTTACGAGACGAGAGTCACCATGAGAAAACTAGAGTAGAATGGAGTGGACTGGACTAAACTAAACTAAACTGGACTGTTAGTTTAGTTCAGTCCAGTCCACTCCATTCTACTCTAGTCTTCTCATAGTGACTCTCGTCTCGTAAAATCTCGACGTCTTTGGTCCCATGTAACTCGACGCCGCGATGTTCGGGGGCCGCGCCGTATACACTGCTGCAAAGCCAAAGGTTCAGTCTAGTGAACTGCGGCGAAAACCCGTGAATCCAGCGCCGCACGGACCACCTAGGCAACGGTAGACTCGGATATGCACTTTAAAAAAAAATGGGCGTCGCGACGCCCAGATCTGACGCCAAAACCGGCCTCAAGCGGCAAGTTTCAGGGTACGGTGGACGATTCGGCTTGCACTTTTCTCGAATTCGATCCGGGGAGGGACGCCGCCGCCCCCGTTGAAGCTGGCCGCTTCCGGTTTCCGGTATCGCAATTGGGCGGAAACATTTGCAAAAAAAACACCAGTCGATGACGGTTTTCCGGTACGTCCAAAAATAACGATTAAAGTGGGCGTCGCGATGCCGGTTATGAAGAATGTTTGAAACTGTTATAGCCTATTCCTCAATCTACGGTACGACCGTGAGACGGGAAAAAATTAATCTGCACGTTTAGCCGCAATCATTGCCATAAAATTATTTTCAGGTTCTTTTTAGAAGAAATCGAAAATTTTCGTCGCGACGACAATAATTGAGAATCGGCGGGCCGCACGGAAGTGAGGATCGATTTTGCGGCTAGCAGCATCAATTCTGCGCCATGTTCGGTCTATTTTGTGCCGCTAGCCCTCGAACTCGCGAAACGGCGGCCAAAGAGGCAGTTGCGGATTTTGCATCGGCGTTTTGGAGGCACCCCGTGAACGGAGCGCCGCAGGAGGTCGCGGGAGGTATCAAAATTTGGAGCGAACAAAAGTTGGATTCGGTTGCGAGGTGACTCATGCAAACTCGAAAAACCCCACTGAATGAGTTGTAGGTATGCGAAAGCAAGCGGCTCGACTGGGGAGGCTAGGAGCGCGAACCCTTAAATGCAATGGAAGGCGGGCATCCCTTCCGAATTGAACGCGAGTAATTTCAAGTCTGTGGGATCGGAAACGGCGAAACAAGAGCTCAAAGAGTGACCTTACCTACCGGGAACACCAACGGACACGTTTTAGGCACTGGAGAGTGACTCGGTTGTCACAGCGAGGCAGCGCCGGTGCCAAAATACTCGCGTTTTGGTGACAGGCGAAATTCAGCCGCTCTGGGGCCAGAAATTTTTCCGTCAAAATTCCGTTGAAAATTGTGCAAAATTGGGTATTACGAAGAAAATTGGCTATTAAGTTCAGGGCGGGGTTTTTAGTGGGTAGGGCGCCGGTCCTACCCACTAAAAAGCCGGGTGACATCAAGCCGGGTGAGCCCCACACTCTGTTACTCTGGGCTATGTGTCCTGAGAGTCGTACGTAAAAGTATCCCCCCCCCCCTCTAAAAAGAAGGATGCGGGCAGCTGAGCTGCTCATGGTGGCGCGACCCGCGCCGAAATCGGTCGCAGGATGCCCACTCCTGAGCCCCATAAGTCGAAAAACCGTTTTTTTTTCCGACGGCGCCGCCCCGAGGTGTGTTTGAAAATCCGTGCGCGTGGGTCGATGGGGAATTCACTGCACGTTCGTGTCGTTGTAGAACAGCGGCGCTGAGACACTTTCTCGGACCGCTATCGCAAAAAAACTGTTTTTAAGGTCTTAACAGTCCAGTTCAACTCTGTCCGGTCCATAAAACTAGATATCCTCCACCAAGACTGCACTTCGAAAAATTCGAAGAAGTAGTCGACATACTCTTAGTAGTAGTCCCCACACAGCAAGATTCAATAAGGGAGCAGCCAACGGTCAATAATATAATCGAGTTTACACCGGACTAGCTAGAAACAGCTACAAGCCGAATAAAAAACGGGAGGGAGCCAGGGCCCAATGGGATTCCGCCAGAAATCTTGAAACTCGTAGCAAAAAAACTTGCGGTGGTCGGTTCTGAAGAGCGATCACTCCTTCGTTTAAATTAAAATACCTGCCATAAACAAAAAGTCAAAAGCGAAGTGGAGGTACGTCATCACAAACACGGTAAGGCCATATATATCATTCATTGAAGAATCTAAAAATACGAAAATCAATACGGATTTCCTGTCCGGTGGTTTCCGGTGGTGGAAGGATTGCCCACTGTCTATTGGGACAGTGTTACTAGGGGGCGCCGGTATGTTCTGCGTATAGAGGAGAAAATGCACGCGTGGAAATCAAAACGGGGAGCTATGAAGAGGCACTGTGTAATGCATACAGGGAAAGCACACCACTCCTAAGAAGACTACAAGTTACCCTATTGGTGGTCAGACGAAATACAATACCAAATATCATAAACTAAGCGGAAAATGAGGTGGTTCCAAAGGAGTTGAGAAGATGAGGATAGAGGATAAAGACAGCTTGAATTTAGACAAGCTAACTCAATAGATTACTATCAGAGGCAAACAAAAAAGCCTGGTTCAAATTATGCAAAATCCTATAAACCCCGCATCTTTGGTAGGCGATCATTGTTTAGGCGGAACAAAGATACCTAATCCGAAAATTATATTACCGCTTCAGGAACGGGGAAGAAGTTTTCGACCATCTTTCTATCACTGGGGTTTATCAGTGGGCCTGAGGACCATAGATTAGATAGACCCTCATCGCATCCACAAACGACAGCGTCTTGAACAAAGCCAAAGGCAAATCTTCTCGTCCAGATGAAATACCCCCGGAAGTAATAGGCAACAAAGCTGAATAGTTTCTAAGCCTCTTCAACTCCCTGGTGGAGTTAAACCGGTTTCCCGATGAATGGAAACTCACAAAACTGATCCTGGTTGAAAAACCTAGGAAAACGGTGGGAGAAGCAGTTAAAGACCAATATGCCTGATCAACGTGATCGCTAAGGTGTATGAAAATATAACAAAGCAAAGAATTCTGACAATGCAATAGCCCAAAGATAGATAGCCTGGCTGAAGTGGAATTCTAAAAAGACCAAGGAAAATTGGCATACATTTTTGGAACAAAGAAAGGTTACAGCCAAGATAATTCGAGGAACCAAACGAACCTACACACAAAACCAACTAACCCAAATCGAAGAGAGCTTTGCTAAGAATAATTCCAGAGATTTCTTTGGAACCTTTAAGCAGATACTGAGAAAATACGCTCCGCCAAGCCTCCACTTCAGAGACTCACAAGGCAAACTGGCTTATAACGACAAGGACAACTGCCACCTTTTAGCTCAGTACTTTAAAAATCTACTCAAATGTGACCCACCCAGCGAAGACTTCGGCTATAAACAAACCACACCAAACCCGGACTCGCTTCCCCCTTCATTCGAAGAAGTTGGCCAGATCATTCAACTTCTTAAGAATAATAAGGCAGCTGGAGAGGATTCTCTCGTTGCTGAACTGTGGAAAGGTGCTGGAAACAATGCCGTGATCAAGCTAACCGAGATCATCCAGGACATCTGGGAAACAGAGAAAATACCACCCGATTGGAAATTGGCTCTAATCCATCCGCTTCATAAAAACGGAGATTTTACAGATCTAAATAACTACCGTGGAATTTATCTCGTCCCGGTAACATACAAGATTCTTTCGAAGGCGTTACAAACAAGGGCAGAAAATCAGTTGGATAGTCAACTGGGAGAATACCAAGGGGGCTTCAGGAAGACACGATCCTGTGTTGAACAGATCCTCAACTTTAAAACTGTACTTGCATACTCCAAGATGAGAAACCGCAAGGTGGTCGTCACCTTTGTTGATTTTAGGAAGGCTACGATTCCATCGATAGAGAAACGCTTAACAAAGTACTCCAGGAACTAGTACTAGACAACAAAACCCGCAGACTAATCCTAGAAACTTTGACCAACACTCATTCCAAAGTTAAATTTAGAGGCGAGATTTCAGAAAGCTTCGAAATAAAAACTGGAGTGAGACAAGGAGATGGACTTTCCCCACTTCGCTTCAACTGTGTCCTTGAAAAGGTTATGAGAGAATGGCGCAAGGAACTGAACATGTTGGGTGCTCAGAGTGGTATCTAACTGGGACGTAAGAACGATGGACTGGTTGTAGATTGCCTGGCCTCTTTGCAGATGACATGGCACTGTTTGCTGATTCTCTTGAGATGGCAACAATGCAGGTAAACTGCCTCAGAAAACAGGCTGCCAAAGTGGGTCTTCAAGTGTCGCTGGAGAAAACAGAATTCTTCACCAACATTAGAGAAGCAAACAGAGAGATGTTACTAGAACAGGAAAACATCAAGAGGACTGAGAAATTTAAGTATCTCGGCGAATGGATTGAACCCAACTTATCAGAAAGAGCATCATTATTCAAGAGAGTCAGCAAGTTAGAACTAGCCTATCGGCTGACTAAGAACACTTGCAATAAGAAATTCCTGTCACGCAACCTGAAACTTAATCACTACACAACAGTCTTACGACCAGAAGCCCTATATGCCATGGAGTGTCTTTCCTTAAACCGAAGGGGTCTAATAGAGAAATTGGAAATCAGAGAGAGGAGAATCCTCAGGAAGATCCTAGACCCGGTAAAGGAAGAAGGGGAATTCCGAAGACGTTATAACTCTGAGCTCTACGAACATATTGAGATGTTCTCTGACTTTGCAAGGAAAAGAAGGGTAGCTTTCTATGGCCACGTTGCAAGATTGCCTCCAAAGCGACTAACCAACTGTCTGTTCACCTTCTGGCAAAACAAGAAGCTTCGTACCACTTGGTTGACACAGTCCGAGAAGGATATTAAAGAACTGGGAATAACAGATCTCAAAAACAGACAGTCTGTAAGGCGCACTATAAAGGAAGTCCGTGGATTTCAGGAAAAACCTCGAAGGAAAGGTACCCCCTGGACAGAAGAGAGAAAGGAGTTCCACCGGCAGAAGATGCGACAATACTGGGCAAAGGTCAAAGCCCAAAAGTTGAACAAGCGTGGTCCAAAGTAGGCCTATTCGAAAGAAGAAGAAGAAGAAAGCAAATAATTCAGGAGAGGAAAGTATTGTGTAGAATACTCGGCCTAATCCAAGAAAAAATGTGTACTGAATACGATACAATAATGAGCTGTTCCAGGCCTTGCAGGACCCACCAGTATCCGCATGTGCAAAGTAACAGAAGTTACGATGGGCAGGCCATGTCACAAGAATGGATGAGGAAGGACTGCCAAAACGGGTCCTTCAAGGCAAAATGGTAGCAAAGAGACTGAGGGGCAGACCACGGAAACGATGGGACGACGCGGTAGAAGAAGACGGAAGAAGGATGCTAAGGATTAGAGGCTGGAAGACAGTAGCAATGGACAGAAACGTCTAGAGGAATAAATTGAGGGAGGCCAAGACCCAATCTTGAGCTGTAGAGCCATAGGAGAGAGAAAGAATTCAGGAGGAGATTAAGACAAACCATAGACATGGGGATCTCCATAGGAATCAGTACGGATGTCGTAGTGGAAAAACGACAATCTGCGCAGTAGAGCATGTTATCCGGAACGCAGAGAACGCAATGCGACGCATCCGGAGCGCTCTTGTGCTTAGAGATGTACAAAACACAGATCCTGTCTAATCCTGCCCAAACTGGAAAAGTTCGGTGGGCTAACCCTCTGGAACGTGTTATACGACGATGTCTTGTCTGTGAATACGGAGGAGGGAGTGGAACTGATATGCGACGCGGACGATCTGGCCGTTTCAGCGTCCGCCAAAAATCAAAAGACGGTAAATGAGACGCTACGCACCATAGACCATTGGATGAACCGGAATGTACTTAAAGTAGCTGCGAATAAAACTGTGGCCTTAGTCCTAAATAGGAAAAATATATCTGACATAAAGTTTACTATGGCAGTAGCAGATAAACCCAATGCGACAAATGAAATACCTGATCATGGTAATAGGCAGCGGACCATCGCTCGGGGAGCACATAGACTATGCGTGCCAAAAGGCGAAGCGCACGGTGAAGGCAGCATTCTACGTAATATATTCGAGGTCCAGGACAACAGGAAAGGAAGGTGCTAGCGATGACAATGAAGTCGATCGTGATATGCGGAGCCCTGCTATGGGCCGGGTCAGCAAGATTCCAAACTTATAGGAAGAAAATCACGCCCACCCAAAGATCTATGACTTTCAAGGCATAGCGTGCATACCGCACGATATCGTCAGATGCTGCGCTCGAAGTGGCATGCCTAGTACCGCTGCACCTCCTTGCTGAAGAGAGAAAGCGCCTATATGACTTGCATGAGGAAAAAACAATAAGAGAGAGAGGGAAATGACATACGTGAAGTGGCTGAGGGAATTGGACATCGCTAAAGCTGGAAGATGGATCCGCAGACTAACACCGGATATCAAAAAATGGGTAGAGAGGAAACCATGGCTCGGTAAATCTTCTTACAGGACAGCGTCTTACAAGACAGGAGTCTGTTGCTCCTACACAGAGGGGATCGAAAAGAGGGAGAGTCCACAATGCCGATACTGCTACGAAAATGTAGAGGATGCCCCAGAACACACAATGTTCCACTGTGGAAAATGGTATGACATAAGAGATAATATATAATAGGGGAAGGGATAACCTACCCACGGCTGCCATGACCCCGGAGAGAATCGTAGAGGAAATTATCGCAGACAAGGACAGCTGGGAAATTGTCAAGAGAATTGTAGAAGAAGTGATTCGGGAAAAGGTAAAAGATGAACTGGAAGAACAGAATAGAGAGCCAGGGGAAAGTTGAGAAAAGGATATAAAGAGACAAAACATGCTGTAAGGTACAGTAAGGTGTAAGTCGCGACTGATTTTGCCCATAGTGTATTGAGTGTTTCTTGAGCGGTTTCGTGGTTATAGCAGTTACCGCTCGCGGGAAAAAACCGTAGTGCGGCCTCGGCCAAAAAGTGCAAATAAAACTAGACCTCATTAGAAAGAACTAGATTAAGAAGCATAAGGGGCAAGACATAAAATGGGGTAAATTAGGCGATTATAGGCAACTAGACAAGGTAGATGGTAGATGGATAGACAAGATAAGAACGAAGAGGAGTAAGCAAAAGTATACAGATACAGACCGGACCAGACAAGTCAATTATATAAAATTCAATAGAGATTAGTGAAATCTATACCGAATTAAATACAACAAGAAAGTCCGTGGAAGTCCGTGGATTTCAGGAAAAACCTCGAAGGAAAGGTACCCCCTAGACAGAAGAGAGAAAGGAGTTACACCGACAGAAGATGCGACAATACTGGGCAAAGGTCAAAGCCCAACAGTTGAACAAGCGTGGTCCAAGATAGGCCTATTCGAAAGAAGAAGAAAGCAAAGAATTGAGGAGAGGAAAGTATTGTGTAGAATACTCAGCCTAATCCAAGAAAAAATGTGTACTGAATACGATACAATAATGAGCTGTTCCAGGCCTTGCAGGACCCGCCAGTATCCGCATATGCAAAGTTACAGAGGTTACGATGGGCTCCCCATGTCACAAGAATGGATAAGGAAGGACTGATAAAACGGGTCCTCCAAGGCCAAATGGTAGCGAAGAGACCGAGGGGCAGACCACGGAAACGATGGAACGACGCGGTAGAAGAAGACGGAAGAAGGATGCTAAGGATTAGAGGCTGGAAGACAGTAGCAATGGACAGAAACGTCTGGAGGAATAAATTGAGGGAGGCCAAGACTCAATCTTGAGCTGTAGAGCCATAGGAGAGAGAAAGAATTCAGGAGGAGATTAAGACAAACCATAGACATGGGGATCTCCATAGGAATCAGTACGGATGTCGTAGTGGAAAAACGACAATCTGCGCAGTGGAGCATGTTATCCGGAACGCAGAGAACGCAATGCGACGCATCCGGGGCGCTCTTGTGCTTAGAGATGTACAAAACACAGGTCCTGTCTAATCCTGTCCAAACTGGAAAAGTTCGGTGGGACAACCCTCTGGAACGTGTCATACGTCTGTGAATACGGAGGAGGGAGTGGAACTGATATGCTACGCGGACGATCTGGCCGTATCAGCGTCCACAAAAAATCCAAAGAAGGTAAATGAGACGCTACGCACCATAGACCAGTGGATGAACCGGAATGAACCAAAAGTGGCTGCGAATAATTCTGTGACCTTAGTCCTAAATAGGAAAAAAATACCTGAAATAAAATTTACTATGGCACGAGTAGATAAACACAATGCGACAAATAAAATACCTGGGCATGGGAATACGAAGGGGACCATCGTTCGGGCAGCACATATACTATGCTTGCGAAAAGGCGAAGCGCACAGTGAAGGCCCTAGGTAGCATTCTACCCAATATTCGAGGCCCAGGAAAACAGAAAAGGAAGGTGCTAGCGATGGCAATGGAGACGATCATGATGTACGGAGCCCCGCTATGGACCGGGTCAGCAAGATGCCAAACTTATAGGAAGAAAATCACGCCCACCCAAATATTAATGACTTTGAAGGCATAACGTGCATACCGCACGATATCGGCAGATGCTGCGCTCGAAGTAGCCGGCCTAGTACCGCTGCATCTCCTGCATGGGAAAAAAACAATCAGAGACAGCGGGGAAATGACATACGTGAAGTGGCAGAGAGAATAGGACATCGTTATAGCCGGTAGATGGATCCACAGACTAATAGTGGATATTGAAAAATGGGTAGAGAGGAACCATGGCTCGGTAAATTTCTACGTAACACAGCGTCTTACAGGACAGGAGTCTGTTGCTCCTACACAGAGAGGATCGGAAAGATGGAGAGTCTACAATGCCGATACTGTTCCTAAAATGTAGAGGATGCCCCAAAGCACACAATGTTCCACTGAGGGAAACGGGATAACATAAGGGATAGTATATAATAGCGGGAAGGGATAACCTACCCGCGGTTGTGATGACCCCGGAGAACATCGTAGAGGAAATTATCGCACACAAGGACAGCTGGGAAATTGTTAAGACATTTGTAGGAGAAGTGACGCAGGAAGAGGCAAAAGATGAACTGGAAGAACAGAATAGAGAGCGGGGTGGCAGTTGAGAAAAGGATATAAAGACCAAACCTTTAGCACGTAAGGCTGAAAGGCGGAAACACTACAGGAGAGAAAAGAACAGGAGATGGTTTTAAGAGGATAGGTGGTTCCCACACTCTCCAAAGGATACATATATAATATGGGGGTGCGTAAAAGTATTTCCTCCAGTCCAGTCCACTTCACACTAGTCCAGTTTAGTCCAGTCTTCCTTTTTTTTCTATGTGGTTTGGGGGAAGCTCTACCAGCCTGTGTGTGAAGCTCTCACTCACTAAACCCCTTCCTCCACTTTGCTTAAAAGTACACCACCCCGGTATCGCTTGCGCATTCTTTCAGGGTGGGCAGCCCAGACGGATTTTGTTCCGCCCTAGTTTTTCTGTTTTCTCCTTGAATTTTGGTCTTGGTGAAATGAAATATTTGCTCATGCTTGTAGCTGCGCCTCTCGGAGTTGTTTCCACTCTGTAGTATGTCTCTCGTCTTTTTCTTTTTGTGTCAAAATATCCGAAAACATTTTGCTTAGAGTGTCCCAGTTATTTTCGTATTCTAGCATGAAATCTACTAGTTTTCGGGGTTCCATAGTAGCGTCTCTCAGAGCTGTAGTTCTTTCCTTTTCCCATCTTTCACATTCTAGTATAGTGTGCACAACACTGTCGTCCTGCCCACAGTAGTCGCACTGTCCGTCTGGTGCTCTTCTAATATTATGTAAATAGTCTTTGAAGCATCCGTGTCCTGTCAAAACTTGCGTCAAGTGGTAGTTTAATTCCACATGTTTTCTGTTTATCCATTTAGGTATATCCGGAATTAGCAGTCTCGTCCATTGTGCTTTTTCCGTATTCTGCCAATTTCTTTGCCAGTTATCTATAGTTGTTTGTCTTGCAATTTGTCGGTGTTCTCTTGAAGGCGCATTATAGCATATTTTCCTTTGACTAGCTGTGTATTCTATTGGAGGGATTCCAGCAATTACTAAGACCGCTTCTCTTGATACAGTCCTATATGCACTGCATATTCTTATAGCCGCTCTCCTTCGGACGCTTGCAAGAACTTGTATGTTTTTTCATGTCTGGAGCAGTGCGTTTGCCCACACAGGAGCTCCGGATAGCATGGCCGAGTGGGCTACCGAGCTGAGCAGTTTTCTTTTGCTGCTCTTTGGTCCTCCGACGTTAGGCATCATTTTTTCCAGTGCGGCTACTGTTTATAGTCCTTTTTCCGCAGCTCTCGCAATATTTGTCTCAAAGTTTAATTACTACATTTTGTATTTTGAAGCACATTGGTAGCACTTTTCTTCTTCCAGTCAAGAGAACGGCTTCTGATTTTTCCGGTGCCAGTTGCAGGTCCTTGCTGGCCATCCAGTTGATTATGCGGTTTATGGCTGCGTTTGCTTATTCAATTAAAGCCTGTTCAGATTTCGCTGTAACGACAAGCGCCAGATTGTCCGCAAAACCTATAGTTGTTACACCTTCCGCTTGAGCCAGTCTAAGCACCTCGTCGTATACGATGTTCCAGAGTGTGGGTCCTAGTACAGATCCTTGTGGGACACCACTGTTAACACTATGCTCTCTAGGCTCCCCAATTGTAACATAGATGATTTTGCGGTCACTGAGATTACTCCTTATAATCCGCCGGAGATAGGGCGGCATGTCTTTTTTTGTCATTTCATCCATAATGTGTTGCCAAGATGCAGTATTGAATGCGTTTCGAACGTCCAGCGTTAAAAGAACACACATTCGCCAAATTCGCCCTGTGCCGTTTCTTGCCTGCGCTGCTATATCCATAACTGCCTGTACGGCGTCACAAGTTGATCTACCTTCTCTGAACCCGAATTGCCGTTCAGAGAGTTCCTTGCCGGCTGTATTTAAATGCTTCTTTATTCGACCCAGTATCATATGCTCTAATATCTAATATCTCAAAGGCATATTGGCCTGTAAGATCCTGGCTCTTATGTTTGCATGTCTCCTTTTTTTAGCAGCACTAACGTTGCTTTCTTCCACAATTTGGGGAAGGTTCCAGTCACGGGGCATCTGTTAATAATTTTTAGAATGTATTGCGGATGTAGTTGGATTGTCCTTTTTATTATCTCAGCGGGTAATCCGTCAGGTCCTGGTGCTTCATCGATGCGGAGATGGTTGCAAGCATTTCTCATTTCCGATTCTATGAATTGTTTTACATCTGTTACAGTCGGTTGTTTCCACCTCGCTTGGTCATGGATCGGGAAGAGCGCGTTTATAATCTCCTGTGCTTTGTCTGCCTGGAGTTAGAGGTTTGGCTAGTGGATTTTTAGTTTTCTGATGGAAATCCTGTACGCATCTCCCCACACATCCTCTTTAATCTCTTTGCATTATTCCCAATGTTCCTTTTTGAATTGAAGATTTTCTTTTTGAGTTCTCTTTTGGCGGTTGTGTACTTGAGCTTCGCTTATTTTGAGAATTTTTCTTCGCCTGGTCTCTTCTTTGCCGTTGATAATTTCTCCTAGCTGCAATACACTTTGCTCTACTATTTGCGATATCATTATTCCACCAATACATTTGTTTGCGATTTTTGTGCGTTTTTTTCCTTAGCATTGAAACGTTGCAAGTCCTCTTCAAATTTTCAACGAGCGCTTCTGCTGTGTCAGTTCTTCTGTTGTTGATGTTCTGTTGTTGTTGATGTTGTCCGTCAGTTGTTTATTGAATTTTTCCTCATCTATTTTCTTGATGTTCCATCTCTTAGCCTGATTTGTTTTATTGGACGCCTTGCTCTCCAGGGACTACGTAATATATTTGTGATTACTAAGGGTTTCGCGGTCGAGAACTTTCCAGTTGGTGATTTCACTCGATATGTTATGGGTAGAGAAGGTGAGATCTATTATAGAGCCCGTTTTTTCTCTTTCAAAGGTGTTTTTTGTCCTATGTTTTCAACGTACATGTCAGTCTCAGCAGTCCAATCGGTTACTATATTTCCTCTATGATCTGTTTTGTGGGATCCCCAGTATAGGGATTTGACATTGAAGTCACCCGCAACGATTTTTTCTTTGGGAGAGTTTCTTATATCGCTACTGAGGGCGGCAAGGCACGATGTTAGTTGCTCGGGTGTGTTATTTGGTGAAAAGTAGCAACTGTAAAGCTTAAAAGTCTTCCTGAGGACAGGGTACCGCCAGGGTGCCTTAGAGAAAGTGGACCTCCCCATCTAGATAATTGTGAGAGGACCAACAAAAAACCCTCCTCAGTTACATGGAAATCAGGGGAACTGTCTGCTTCTCTTGCATCCCACTTGTCCTGGCTTTCTAACATTAACCTTATTATGTTGTTTCTTGTGAGCTGTTCCTCTATTAAGTCTACTGATCTAATAGTGTGTCACATATAACACCACAGGATGGCTATTAAAATAGCTCTGTCTGTTAAGGAACTGAGTGAGGTGGTATCCCACTTTTTCGTTATAGTTCCGAAATTTGCACTTAGCAGTAATGCTATCCTGCGACCACTCTTTTTCCCATTTGTTTAGGGTAGCCTCCTTAGCCCTTACCCTTCCTTCTTCTTTGTTGTCTGCTTTATCGTAGGTGCGTTCTAGTACCAGCAGATGGATTGGTGTTGTGTCTGCCATCACCTGTATGACATTCATGGATACAGTCCTATAGGCACACGCGATCTTGAGGACTACCTTTCTTTGTATATTTTCCAGAGTTCTACTCTATTTTATTTTAATGGCCCAATCACTTCACGCCGATGTTCCGTAGAGAAGTATTTAGTTAACCACGCTGTATATCACTTTTCTAGCTCCCTGTCTTCCACCTCTTGTGTTCGGCACTATTCGTCCTATTGCGGCTATCTGCCTTCTCCGTATATTCATATTATGTCCAAAGGTGACACCTAGATATTGTAGCTTGGGTACCAACAAACCCAAGCTACAATATCCAGGTGTAGGTATCATCGTTCTCGCCTATTTTGATGGAGATAGTTTCCAGTTTTTTCTTGTCGGCTAGTATGACGCCTTCTGTCTTCTGCGGTGCCAGTTGCAATTTCCTGCCTTCCATCCACCTTTGGATCTTTTCTATAGCCAGCTCTGTCTCTTTTTCGATAGTTTCCTTGTTGTCTCCACTCACTGCAAGTGCCATGTCGTCTGCGTAACCTATCAGTTTGGCTTCGCATGGCATTAGTTCTCTAAGTATGTTATCGTAGAACAGGTTCCAGAGTGTGGGACATATTACTGAGCGCTGGAATCTCGCATATCATTTCCAGGCGATGCTATTCATCATCATCATCATCATGGCCTTTTGGTGATCCAATCTTGGATGCAGGCCTGTTCCTTCTCCTTCCACTCTTGGCGATCTTGTGCCCGTCTTATCCAGTCTCGATTCATTCTCGATTTAATCTTGGATGTAGGCCTCTTCCCTCTTCTTCCACTGTTGGCACAATCTTGTGCCCGTCTCATCCAGTCTCGGCCTCCGTGCCGTCGAATGTCGTCCATCCTGCGCTGCGGTGGTCTGCCGCGCCCTCGAGAATCCGCTCTGGGTCTCCATTCAAGGACTCGTCTCGTCCAGCGACTCTCGTACATTCTCGCAATGTGTCCTGCCCATGTCCACTTTTTTCTATGTTACAAGTATTTTCCGGTTTCCGAAGTAGCTACAGATCACAATCACCAGGTAGATGACTGTGACCAGGTGATATCTGCCTTTCTTGTAGCGTTCTGCTGATGTCCGGCTAGAGGGCCAAGTAGAATGCATTCTTGTCTTGTCTGGTCTTGTAAGGTCTTGTCTGGTCTTGCCTGGTGACACCCTTACAATTTCGTATACTAAAGCTAAACTATTTACAATTTATTTGATGACAACTAAACTAGTTAGACTAACTCTTCCAAATGTAGTCAGTAAATCTAAATTTGAATTATCTACAAACTGATGTCTTAAATCTGATGAATTTAAAGTAAAGATATCTTCAATAAAACTCGGTTGAATTTGCAAACTGAAAGTAACGCTACAATTTTGTCGTCTACAACTAAACTATTTAAACTAGTTGTACCAAATTTAGTCCAGATATAGATTATTAAATTCGCTATAAGATGAGGTATAATAATTGTTGCTAGTCCTACTAGTGCTTGAGATATCTTCACTTTAAATTGAGCAGGATTGTAAAATCAAAACTAATGCTACAACTAAACTAGTAGGACTAGCCACATATAGACCTTTTCATAGTTGAAAGTATTTATGTGCCAATTTCCGCCATGTTATACATCAAAAAGTGCCCGAACTTTTTGAATATAACTAAATATGTGTCCGAAACTTTCATATTCCCGCCTTTCAAACTTGACGGATGCACATGCGCTTAACTAACCGTAAAACGGTCTATTACAGCTAATTAAATTATCTATAAACTCACGTAAACTATTTTGCGATAGTCATGTAATTTCCTTTCAAATTAACATTCTCGTCCGATCGAGTCTTGTCCATTTGCTCTGACCCCGTCTTATCGACGTAGTCCAACTGCGTCCGGCGTAATCGTCTTAATCTGGGTAAACAATCGAGTAAATACAGCGCGCAATAAAGTCTCCATTAAATTAGTCTGTTTATTTGTCGGTGTGGAGTAAAAATGTTTAGTTGGCTGTAAACAAAGGAAGAGCGGCGGGCGGGGGGGGTGGGCCGTTCGATGGGGGATAATGCGAGACAAAGCGTTCATGCGTCCACCTGAGTTATCTTCGGAATGTATCGGAGTTATCTGGATCCGGTTATCTTTGTTTGTTGGTCGCGACCGTCCCCCGCCGCCTCCACGCTCTAGTCCATTAGCGAGGGGAATTTATGAAAATGGAAAAGAATAAATTCCACGATAAAATCGTTCTATTTATATGAAACAAATGCGAAACGACGAGTAAATTGATTCTAAACGTCGCGTTCAATCGATTCACTTCACTAAATCTATTTAGATTTACACGTTGTATTTAGACATCAATAGTTACTTGGCCAACTAGATTTAGACGATATTGTCTAGTCAAGCCTCTTGTCTAGTCCAGACTACTCCAGTGTAGTCCAGTCTGGTCGGGTCTAACTCAATCTAGTTCAGTCTAGAGTAGTCTAGCCCTGTCTAGTCCAGTCTAGCCCAGCCTAGTCCAGTCTACTCCAGTATAGTCACGTCTAATCCAGTCTATACGAGTCTAGTCCATTCTATTCCAGTCTAGTACACTGCAGTCCAGTCTAGTCCAGTCTACTCCACTCTAATCCAGTCTAGTTTAAAATAGTTCAATCTAGTCCAGTCTAGCACAGCCTAGTCCAGTCTACTCCAATCTAGTCCAGTCTAGCCTAGTCTAGAACACTTCAGTCCAGTATAGTCTAGTCTAGTGTAGTCTAGTCCAGGATAGTCTAGTTTAGTTCAGTCTACTCCAGCCTAATCCAGTCTAGTACAGTCTAGTCCAGACCAGTCCTGTCTAGTTTAGTCTGGTCCAGCCTAGTCCAGTTTAATCCAGTCTAGTCCAGCCTAGTCCACTTTAGTCCAGTCTGTAAGACTCCAACCTAGTCTAGTCTATTCCATTCTAATCCAGCCTAGTTCACTCTAGTCCAGTCTAGCTCCGACTAATCCAGGCTAGTTCAGACTAGTCTACCCTATTTCAGCCTAGTGCAGCCTAGTCCCGTCTTGTTTGGCCTTGTCTGGTCTTGTCTGGTCCGATCTGCTCTCATTTGGTCTGGTCTTGTCTGGTTTTGTCTGGTCTTGTCTGGTCTTGTCAGGTCTTTTCCGGTCTGGTCTGGTCTTGTCTGGTCGTGTTTGGTTATATCTGATCTTGTCTGGTCTTCCTTGATTTTGTCTGACCTTATCGAGTCATATCTGGTCTTGTCCTCTGGGCCTTGTTTGGTCTCGTCTGGTCTTGTACGGTCTGGTCTGATGTTGTCTGCTCTTTTCTGGTGTTGTCTGGTATTGTCTGCTCTTAGCTGATCTTGTCTGCTCTTCTTTGAATTTGTCTGTCCGTATCTGGTCTGGTCTGCTCTTGTCTCATCTTGTCTGGTCTTGCCTGGTCTTGTCTAGTCATATCTGGTCTTGTCTGTTCTTATCTGACTTTGTCTGGTCTTGCCTGGTCTTGTCTGATTTTGTCTAGTCTTATCTGCTCTTGTCTGGTCATATCTGGTCTTGTCTGCTCTTATCTGGTCTTGTCTGATCTTCTCTGGTCTTGTCTGATCTTGTCTGGTCTTGTCAGGTCTTCTACGGTCTGGTCTGGTCTTGTCGTGTTTGGTCTTGTCTGGTCTTGTTTGGATTTGTCTGGTCTTGTTTGGTCTTGTCTGGACTTATCTGGTGTGTTCTGGTGTTGTCTGCTCTTATCTGGTGTTGTTTGGTGTTGTCTGCTCTTGTCTGGTCATATCTGGTATTGTCTGCTCTTATCTGGTCTTGTCTGTTTTTTTTTCTGGTCTTGTCTGTTCTTGTCTGATATTGTCAGGTCTTAGACGGTCTTGTCTGGTTTTGTTGTGTCTGGTCTTGTTTGGTCTTGTTTGGTCTTGTCTGGACTTGTCAGGTACGGTCTGGTCTTGTCTGCTCTTCTCTTGTGTTGTCTGGTCTTGTCTGCTCTTATTTGATCTTGTCTGGTCTTTTTTGAACTTGTCTGACTTTATCGGGTCTTATCTGGTCTTGTCGGGTCCTATCGGGTCTTGTCTGGTCTTCTCTGGTCCTGTCTGGTCTTGCCGGAAGCTCAAGGTTCTCTATCTTCTGCGAGTTTATGTGCATGTGGTGTCTCGATGCTACTCTAGATGGGCGTGATCCTCTGCGTGGCCGGATTCTCCGTTGCTTATATAAATGACAACAGCACTCCCTTGGATCAGCTATACTTCCTCCTGCGTAGGACTTCTTCGCGGTCTTTTCAATTCCAACTCCGTTTTCTTCGCAGCTATCGCCATCTTGTAGGTGATCATTCTGACGGGGAGCATCCCGTCACAATGATCGAAGGTAGGTAGAGGTAGATACCGGGTAGAACTCGAAGCATGTCTGGACATGCTTTGTGATCTCTTTGTGATCAATCATCTCTTTCTGACAACACCCTATATTCGTTTATCACCTCGGTATCGACGAGCAACTCTATCATGGAGAGCTTCCGGAAGATTATTCCGGAGACGACGGCGGTAATCAGCAGCGAGCTTGTACTTGGGAGCATGCATCCTCGCCGATATGAGGAAGGTGGTGACGCTAGGGATGAAGGTGAACAACAGTAGAATTACCGGAGAGTCGAAGCCGCAGATGAGGACCGTCGTCACAAGGGAACACAACCCACTGGTAGCAGCGAATCTTTTCTTCTACGACACCAACGCCGTCGAGGGTCTAGGCAAAGGAATCGTGATTTCTACGTGTGACAACACCTTGATGGCACACAACACTTTGATCGAGCCCCCGATCAAGAAGGAGCTGCGGCAGTTTATCAAGATTCTCACTATCTTCTCCATCGTGTCCGTATCGCTCTTCTGAATATTGGCCATGAGCCTCGGATACAATTCCTTCGATCGTCGTGTCGAACGTGCCCGAAGGTCTGCTTGTCACCGTGATCGCCTGCCTCACGTTCAGCGCCAAGAAGAACTGCCTCTGCAAGAATCTGCACGCCATCGAGACCCTCGGTTAAACCACCGTCATCTGCTCGGTCATTACGGGCACCGTCACCTAGAACCTGATGACCGTCCCCCACATGTTCTACTATATATATATATATATATATATATATATATATATATATATATATATATATATATAAACCTTTATTGGCATTTTAAAAAACAAACACTTAACCAACATTAGACCTTACAAGCTAGACAATCAACATTTTTTCACATTACATTTCTCAAACGACACTTAGACTACCCTGATACGCCTTTGCTGTCTTTCCACTTAACAATTTTAGCCATTAGCGGCCAACCCTGACCGCTTCCATCCATCAATGACTTCGAACCTTTTCTAAGCTCTATCTTCTCAGTCGCACTCCACACACACCCACTACAGCTTGTACCCCAATGCTCCCAACTTTCTTTGCCCGTCCCACATATACGGCAGGTTCTCTCGTTTGGCGTCATCCAGTACCTCCTGCCCCTTTCTTCACTGCCGCATCTAAATCTGCCGATCATTATTTGGGGAACGTCAGATTTTCGGAGGTAATCTGGTAACTTTACCAAAACGAGTATATTTTGGTACTCGGGGTTGCACGATCCCTCTTCAATGCTCTTCAACCTTTCCTGCATCTCTATCTCAAACATTCTTTCTCCTACCATACTTTCTACATTGCTACCTCTTAATCATTCTCTCCACTTCCACACCCGACCAGCCACCCCTTTCATACATCTTCCTTCTCTCACTCCCCCATATAGTTATCCTAGCATTACCCGTCCCTTCTTTCCTAGCAGCTTTGAACACTTCCTTTACGACCCTATCATCTCCCATTCTTTCTACCTTACATTCATACCTCGCAAACCGCGGTGCAGCCAGACTCGCAATTTTGACTGCACCTGTTTCTTGCATTACTATATACCACGGAGTTGATTTTTCCAGCTGCAGCATCCTTTTTAACACTTGTAACTGCATTCTCTCTATCTCTTTCACACCCCATACTTCAGAACCATACATTAAAATACTACGCACACACACCTTCCAAATCATCATTTTTGCTCTGAAGCTTTCCTTGCATTCACTCTTCCATACACTCCAGAACCTGTTAGCAGCCACCCAAGATTTCTTTACAATGTAATTTATATGCTCCTTAAAAGAACCCTCCTGACTAAACATAAATCCAAGGTATTTGAAGCTGCTAACCTGTTCTATTACATTCACACCCCATTCAAACTTTTCACTCCTCCTTCTTCCTCTCTTTTGGAACACCACCATTTTTGTCTTCTTCACATTCACGACCAGCTTTCGTTTCATAAAGAAGCCTTTCACCCGTCAAATCACCTCTCTCATTTCTGCGTACGCACTTGCCAAGACAACTATCTCGTCGGCGTAGGCCAGACTCCACACTTTTTTTTTCCCGATTACTATACCACCTGCTTGACCCTTGCGTAATACCTCCTCTAAGTCTGCTATGTAGATGTTGAACAGCAGAGGACTTATAGGACACCCCTGTCTTAGCCCTTTCGTTACCTTAAAACATTCCGACACATTCTCCTCCACTTTCACTCTACAATACGTGCTCCTATACAAGCTCTTAATACTTTCCCGAACTGAACTCGATATGTTTTTCTCCTTCAGACACTGCCACATTTTCACCCTAATGATCGAGTCGTAAGCTGCCTTCAGGTACACGAAGAGGGCGTATATCTTCCCTTTCGGCTTTGTCAGTTCGTTCTGGACAACGTAATTGAGAGTAAATAAATGCTCAGTAGTTGCTCGACCATGACGGAACCCAGCTTGAACTTCCGGCAGAATCCTTTTTTCTTCAACTTCACCTTGCAGTTTTTGCTCTAAAACCTTGGCGTATACTTTGTACGACGAGTCCATCAGTGTTATACCTCTGTAGTTATTTGTGTTCTCCCTATCCCCATTCTTAAACACTGGTATTATTAATCCCTCTTTCCAACCGTCCGGCATTTCTTTTTGACCGTTATAAAACCCGTTCAATTCTTTCAGTAGAATTTGTCGAATTCCGGTCGGAGCTACACTCGATGCCTCACTAGGAACCGCATCCTGTCCCGGCGCTCTTTTGTTCTTTACTGCACGGAGGACAAACTCTAGTTCTTCATAAGATATTTCATCTTGCCCTGATCCCTGTACCGTCCTTTCAACTTTTTCATCGAACCTTTCCCATCTCGTTGCCTAGAATACCTTCAAAATAATCTTTCCATCGGACTATGGGAATATCTCTGATGAATTAGTTATATTTCTGCCTCCTCGATGCTAGGTATTTCCATATCTCTGGCTCACTGCTCAGCTGCTCAACCCTCGCCATTTGCTGCTCTTGCCATAGCTTCTCCTTTTCCTTTCCTAGATCTTTAGCTTCCTTTATAAGTTCCTTAAACTGCACATATGTATAATTCCCTTCTTTCCACTTTTTATACGCCTCTCTGGCTTTCTTATTCACGAGGCTGAACTCCTGGTCGTACCAGCTCTTGGAATAACACTCTCTTACTACTACTTGTTTATATGTAAGCGCCGCTTTCACTAGTTCCGTCAGATGACGTAGATCCTCAACTGCTACCTCTTGCAGACTGTCCAGATTTTCTTGGTATAGCCTCTTTGTGTCTTCGTTCCATACACACATTCTTTTTATCCCTTTAATCCTATCCGCTACTTCCATTCGCTCCTTCCAGCCAATTTCCAGAGGCAGATGATCCGACTCTGTCCTTTTTCCTATCCTGAAGCTCCCAATACTTCCTCGGGCTGCTTCACTCACTACTGCATAGTCTATTACCGAGGCACCTCTTACTCCAATATATGTCAGTTCTCCCTCCCGATCATTCCTAGTACACCCATTTAGCACACTCCAGCCTCTCTCCTTTATCCATTTCAACCACATTCTACCTTCAGAGTTTATTAACTTATCCCTTGATTTTCTGTTTATCTCTTTCCCCTCCTCATCAAGACTGTCAATTTGTAGTTCCCCTATCCGCACATTCCAGTCCCCGGTTATATTTATCCTCTCGACACTATCTACATTTATTTTCTCATTTAGCTCTTTTATCAAAGTGCGCAGACGATCTTTATTGTATATGAAGAATATTTTCCAAATCTGGTTGTTGATATTTATAGCTCGTTCCTGTATGCCTTCCATCTCTTTTCCTTCTCCAATCTCTACTTCGATCATACTCTTATGAACACCGGTAACAATACCTCCTTTTGCTCGCCCCATCTTTGTTAATCTATGCGCGCTCTGAAATTACCATCTATATTCACCAGACAGATTGTTTTTAATGTCGTCCGATTCCTTTATCCCTACCCAAGATTCAAGCATACCGATTATGTGGAACGTTTTTAAGAAAGTGCATAAATCCTTTCGACTGTTGTTATTTTTCAGTTTAAGTCCGGCTATGTTCCAGGTCACCAATTTTAGTTGTTCTTTTCCCCTTTTCCCTTTTACTTCTGATTTTTTTACTGAAAATCCTTTTTTTCAAGCGTGCCCGAAGCTACTTTGTACTCATGCCAAATGTTGTCAATTTGTATCTTCTGAAATGACACCCGTACCTGTTTCCCATTAGCTCTCAATTCTCTAGACTTATTTCTTAGTAGCTGCTGCACTTCCCGTTCTTTATAGGTTAGATCATCGTCTATATATATGCTCGTACCACGCAATTTGCTCTTTTGTTTCATGACAGAGATCTTATCCTCCATCTTCTGGAATATTATTAATATAGCTCTATCGCTCCCTTCTCGCCGTTTCCCCACCCTGTACATTTCGTCTATTACCGTGGCTGTTTGCAGCTTATCTAGGACTTCCATTACCGCAGTAGGCAATTGAGCCTCCTCTTTTATGCCTTTTACCACGATATCATTTCTCCTCTCCCTTTTCTCCCTCTCCTCTCCTACATTTTGCAATTTTACTACACTTTTCTCCAAATCTTCCATCTTTTTTTCCCAAGCGGTTGGCTCCTCTTTCGGTAAACTTCTTAGTTCTTTTACATGGGCAATGTTCTACTAGGGCAACATCATCGACATCTTTAGCGCCGCATACAAGATCCGAAGACCTGCGTGCAGCTCTACTACACTGGGATGCTTTGCAGCAGGGCGGAGTTTTTTTTTCAACGAAGGGGACATCGATACGGAGAAACGGCGACGCCAGCGCGAGCGCCGTCTTGAAATGCATGGAACGTCTGAATGGCGACGTCGAATTACAATACATCAACAAGAACACCATATACGTAATGCGATAAAATCTGACAATCGTATATCAACTTTGGTTGGGTTTTGAATTATTTTTTTCGAGATAATGCTTCCGGTAACTGAGATTCTTAATTTTGTCTAAACATCAAGATATCTGTGACATTAATCGCTGGATTTTGATGGTGCTTGCCGAGAATTTGAATTTGGAAGCCGGAAGTTGCTATTTAGCGCCGTTTTGAAATTATGGCGCATTGAAATGGTGGGGATTTTTAAAAACGCGTTTCAGGTGTGATTTTCAGCAAGTGAGCAAAAATTTTACTCGTTTTTCTGCGGGAATCGCTTAGACAATTTAATTGGGAATCTTAGGTTGTTTTAAAATTCTTAGTGACATTTATAGTTTTTCCGAAATTTGTTTCTAATGCAAATCTAAATTTCAGCGTAATCGGTGCGCAATTTTCGAAAATTGAAAAGTGATAATAACATCCACTTTGGGACAGCTTTACTAATTAAATCAAGGGAGGGACACGGAAATCTTCTGTTACTATTTAGCACACAGCGCTCAAGATGCATTGTGTGAGCCTTTCGCTACGTCAAAGCAAGTAACGAGAAAGGTCAAGACCTAATATGTCAGGGGCTGAAGGCCATAGGTTTATGTACTAGTAAAGAAACATAATATAGTGATAATTTGTATAATCATGAGCGCTGTGTGCTAAAGAGTAAGAGAAGATTTCCGTGTCCCTCCCTTAATTTAATTAGTAAAGCTGTCCCAAAGTGGATGTTATTATAACTTTTCAATTTTGAGTAGGCATTGTCTATCGGGTCTTGTCTGGTCTTCTCTGATCCTGTCTGGTCTTGCCGGAAGCTCATGGTTCTCTATCTTCATGAGCGCTGTGTGCTAAAGAGTAAGAGAAGATTTCCGTGTCCCTCCCTTAATTTAATTAGTAAAGCTGAATTTTTTTCAACTGGAATTTTGTAGTTTTTAAAGCTGCATTAATAAGGTATGGTGAAAGAACATGACCTGGGGCAGCAGCCAAGCCATCACTGAATTGAGGCGTATGAGAATTGATCTCGGCCCGGGTCAACTTCAGATAGTTAGAGGCACGGCCGAAACGGCATCAATTGGCTCTGACACAGCGGTGCGGAAAGCAACGGAAAACTATCGCACTACAACTTCCTAAGACAATCATCATTTTAACAAATATATACACAAAAACGACTGCCAGTCAGGGGCACCTCTCAAATGGAGAGGCGGTGCTAAGAATCCCCTCATGGAATCAAGCAAATACGCTAAAAATACATAGAAGAAACCTGAAAATCGCGACATGGAATGTGCGCAGCATTTTCCAGGCAGGAAAACTGGAAAATGTTACATCAGAGATGCAAAGAATGCAAATAGATATATTAGGCATAAGTGAAGTAAGATGGCTAGAATCAGGAAAATGTGACACCGAAAACGGCACACTGCATTACGCAGGTAGAAATGACAACCAACGTCAGCACGGAGTAGGAATACTGTTAAGCAAGGAACTAAACAAACACGTAATAAATGCCTTACACTTCTCAGAACGGCTAATACTACTCCAACTACAGACCGTCATGGGGAAATGAACATAATACAAGCATATGCACCGACTGCAGATAAAGACGATACTGACATTGAAGCATTCTATAATCAGCTCGACGAGATCCTAGCACTTCTAAATCCAAGACCTCACAATAATCATGGGCGATTTCAACGCCAAGATAGGCCAAGGCGAAGCGGGTGAATGGGTTGGTAAATATGGATTAGGCATAAGAAATGAGCGTGGCGATAGACTTCTGCAATTCTGCATCTAGAAAGATTTAATAGTGACAAACACACACTTTAAACTTCACCCTCGAAGATTATACACTTGGAGATCTCCTAGTGACGGCGCAGATAACATAGTCCGTAACCAGATAGATTACATATTGATACGCAAACAATTTAAAAACGGGGTAACATCGGTCAAAACTTACCCGGGCGCAGACGTAGCTTCCGACCATAATCCAGTAGTAATGAAACTAAGAGTAAGACTTAAGCCAGAAACTCAACAACACCCACTAACAAAAAGATAGACATCTGCAAGCTACGAGACCCGAAAGTATTACAGAGAGCCACAACTAAAATAAACGAAGGACTTAGTAGGCTAACAATCAATATAGAAGTAAACAGCAGCACAGAGAAAGTAAATAACATCTGGAATAACGTCAAAGACGTCTTCCATGCAACCCAGAACGAAGTTGTTGGAACCAGAGATCATGTAAAAAAGAAGAAATGGATGACAACCGAGATCCTTACATTAATAGAAAAACGACGGTTATATAAAACCACAAAAGAAAGGGATTATCGTGATTATCGTGAAAAAGTTATAAAAAGAAAATACGTCAAGCTAAAGAAGAACAGCTGAGAGAACAGTGTATCGAAATCGTTGGATCTACAGAAAAGGTACGACAGCTTTAATGTTCACAAGAAAATTCGAGAGATGGTGGGTACTAATAACAAACGAAGAGCGACTACACTGAAAGACACAAGCGGGAAAATAATATTAGACCTGAAAGAAAAACTACAACGTTGGAAAGAATACGTAATAGAACTATTCGAAGGTAGTAGGCCCAATAGCTATAATCTAAGCCATCTTGCACAGAATGGCCCTGATATACAAAACAGCGAAGTGAAACATGCCATAAAAAAACACAAAAACAGGCAAAGCTGCAGGTCCAGACGGTATATACAGTGAAATGCTCAAGCTGGACGAAGACGATCAAATCAACATCCTCACATATCTTATGAACACAATATACAAAACTGGCATCATACCACAGGAATGGCTTGCATCTACGTTCATCACCCTACCAAAGAAACCGCATGCGACAGACTGCAATGATTACCGCATGATAAGTTTAATGGGACACACACTAAAGGTATTCCTAAAGATTATACATACCAGAATATATAGAAAATGTGAGGCGGAAATAACAGACACGCAATTTGGATTTCGCAATGGGAAACGAGGGAAGCACTTCATTCATTATGGGTACTGGTTCAACGCTGTCAGGATATAAACAAGGATGTATATATCTACTATATTGACTATAGCAAAGCTTTCGACAATGTAAAACACGAAAAACTCATAAACATTTTAGAAGGCATGGATATCGACTACCGCGACATAAGAATAGTATCAAACCTTTATTGGGGCCAGACAGCAAATATAAAGATCGAAAACGAACTGTCAGATGACATTAATATACGAAAGGGTGTCAGACAGGGATGTGTCCTCTCCCCAATGCTATTTAATATATATTCTGTAGCAATATTTAAGGAAACACTCACAGACGACCCCGCAGGAATCGTTGTAAATGGTAGAACAATAAATAACATCCGTTATGCAGACGACACGGTCGTGTTAGCGGACAATATGGTAGATCTCACTCGCATGATGAACAACATAGTGGCGAAAAGCAAAGAATACGGTCTCCAAATTAATTTAACGAAAACAAAATTCATGTTAATTTCAAAAACCAAACAACAAATTCATTTAGTAGTAAACGGGGAGCGCATTAAACAAGTCTCGAAATATAAATATCTTGGAACCTGGATGAATGGACACATCAACAAGAAATTCTAGCGCGCATAGAACAGGTTAGAGCAGCATTCGTCAAAATGAAGAAAATGCTAACTTCTCCAGACCTAAGCTTAGACCTAAGGCTGAGAATGGTCCGTTGTTACATTTTTCCAGTACTACTTTATGGAATGGAAAGCTGGACCTTAAAACAGCAAACAACGAAAAGTATAGAGGCTTTCGAGATGTGGGTTTATCGCCGCATGCTGCGCATACCATGGACCGACAAAATCACAAACGTTGAAGTGCTGCGGAGGATGAGCAAAGTACCAGAAATTGTCGTTACTTTAAAGAAGCGAAAACTGGAGTATCTAGGCCACATCTCTAGAAACGAAAAATATGGATTACTACAACTTATAATCCAAGGTAAAATTGAGGGGAAACGAAGTGCAGGGAGACGGCGTATATCCTGGCTGCGTAACCTGCGAGAATGGTTTGGAGTATCGTCGACGGACCTGTTTCGTTCGGCTATCTCCAAAGCTAAAATTGCCACGATGATCAGCAACCTCCGGCGGAGAAGCTGAACCAAGAAGAAGAATTGTCTATGTGACTTTATAAATGGTTGTCAATTTTCGAAAATGTTTTGCACGGATAATTAAAATTGCAAAATCTATTTGCTAAAAGCATTGTATTTGCTTATTCCAACATGTTCTCATATCAAGATATTTTTGTTTAATTAAACATTGCCCAACAGTTAACTTAAACCAATTGCAGAGCAACTTCAAAAGCTTAAACTAACTTGACACGTTGACCTGGTCGCTCGGTTTTGTTTTCGGTGGTACACGCCGGCCTTAACGTGTTAGACTTGGAGGTTCGAACATAAATATAAAAATACCATCATATCGGTAAATAAAAATAATACACGCAGACATAAGTTGAAGTGATAATTACTTGAAGAAATTAGAAGGTTAATGAAAAAGGTTTTTAATTTCAAGTATCTAAGCTTCAAACAGATGTCACACTTTGAGCTGATAGAGTTATAGATCGAGCACATGTTAAAAAGGGGTAGCACCAACATGAGGGATCCACAAGATGATAATCCACAAGTTTGTCTAAACGCAGCTATAGGATCGTGGAAATTCAATAGACCGACAATCTGGGGAGAGTTGACGACGAAAAGACTAGACCGGCCAGAGAGCGTGCAGAGCTCAGCGATAGGTACCCCAACTCATTCAGTAACGATGAGTGGTCGCTGTGAAGAGGAGGAGGACCTCCAAAATTCTTAAACCAGAGGAATTTTAAAAATCTACTCTGTACAACCTCCAAAGCCAAGATGTGCTTTTTATAGTGCGTGTTCCAAATAATGGAGCCATACTCGAGGATGGACTCCTAGTGCCAAGTTGTTATAAAAACCGCGAGCATTACTGATTTTGAAACCACGTGCTCTCTCTGCTTAGGAGACTAAAGACTTTCATTTGCCGAAGGCATTTTTCAAGCTTGGCGTTTTATTCAACAGTAATCTCACGTTTCCTCAACACATAGAGCAAACGTGAGATAACTGTTGAATAAAACGCCAAGGTCTTTGATTGTGGTACAGAGCTCCAAATGATAGTATTCCAAGGTAACAAAAACTAATTTTTTTTTTCATAAAATTTTATCAATTTTTCAGAAAATTTTAGCAATTTTTCATAAAATTTTTACAATGGTTCATCAAAATTCCCCAATTTTCATCAAATTCTTTCCATTTATATCAAATTTCTTCAAGTTGTCTGTGAATTTTAAGAATTTTTCATCAAATTTTACCAATTTTTCTGCAAATTTGAAGAATTTTTCATCTTTTAGCAATTTTTGATCAAATCAAAGATTTTCAAAATAATGAAATGATGTTCAATTGATGATCAAATTTTAACAATTTTCATCAAAATGAATCAATGATCAATCAAAAATCAAATTTTTGCGCTTTTTGATTAACTTGCGATTTCCTACAAAAATTTAGAAATTTCCAACAAAACTTTTCCACAATTATTCATAGATCACATCTCTTTTAAAACCCACATCTCTTTTAAAACTCCGAACCCCAACCCAAATCTATATTTAATCTATAATTCGTCTCGACTTTACTTTTCGCGCCCCGAAACTTCAAACTTCAATTCCATTTAAACAATCTCCTAAATATTATATCCATTGGAAAAGCAACAACAAAGGCCAAGAGAAACTCCTAGCCCGCAAAGAAGAACAAATCCGCCTGGCCCAAGTCAAAGTCGTAGTCGACAAAGCCAACACTCTCAAAGACCCTCTCGAATCCCTCACCGTCCTCCGAAAATACAACAACAACGGCATCCAGTGTGACCTCTAGATCAAACGAGTCACCGACTTGGATCACACCATCAAGGACTGGGCCTTCAAACTTACCAAGAAAAACATGCAACAAATTAAATAATCAATCTTACCATACCTTCTCCCTTCCCAGCTAGGTATATTCCTTTGCTGCAGCTCTAAACTATTCAACGGATGTCCATTTGAACCACGCAGACAAGAACAAAAGTGTTGAGTGTGTTTTGTCTTGTCTATCAAGTCTAGTCTTGTCTATACTCGGGCCGGCGAGAGAATGCATCTTGTCTCAACGAGTTTAGCATTGTTCTGCGTATACCCCCGTGTTTAGTTGTCCGTGGTTCAAAAACTAAGGAGTATTTCTTAACTCAAACTAACCTGCGCGTACCTCGGCGCGTCCCTCTCCCCTCATACCTCTGCGCATCGCAGCTGCATTCTCTCATATATTACAGTCTTATCTTTTCATCAATTATTATTGTAGGTATAAGAACTGTTCGTGGGGCTGGAGCGACTTGAAGAAGAAGGAGGAGCTGAAAATTGAGGAATTTTGATTGAAAATTGAAATTTAATGAAAAAAAAAATGGATTAAGTTCTTGTATACCTTGAAACACTTTCATTTGGAGCTCTGTACCACGGTCAAAGACCTTGGCGTTTTATTCAACAGTAATCTCACGTTTGCTCATATCATAGAGCAAACGTGAGATTACTGTTGAATAAAACGCCAAGGTCTTTGACTGTTGTACAGAGCACCAAATTAAAGTGTTTCAAGGTACACAAGAACTCAATCCATTTTTTTCATTAAATTTTAATTTTCAATCAAAATTCCCCATTTTCATCAAATTCTTTCAATTTATATCAAATTTCATCAATTTTTCTGTGAATTTTAAGAATTTTTCATCAAATTTTACCAATTTTTCTGCAAATTTAAAGAATTTTTCATTTTTTAGCATTTGTTTATCAAATTTAAGATTTTTTCATCAAATTTTAACAATTTTCATCAAAATGCATCAATTTTACATCAAATTTTATCAATTTTTCATGAAATTCTTACAATTTTTCATCAAATTTTTGCGCCTTTTCATTAACTTTACAACGAAAAATGGAGAGTTCAATGCTAGGTTTAGGTTTAGGAGATCATTTTTTTTGGAATGGAGACCACGCGCTGATAAGCGCAACAGTTGAAGACCAAGCTGGACCGACGCTGGACCGAGGACCTAACAAGAATTGAAACCAACTGGATTCAGTCGGGTCAAGACAGACAACAATGGAAAGCCACGAGGGAGACCTATGTCCAGCAATTGACGTCGTAGGCTGGTTGATTATGATGAGGATGATGGTATAGAATTGTCTTAAACAACAAAAATTTAGAAATTTCCCAAAAAACTTTCCCACTATTACTCATAAATCAACCCACATCTCCTTTAAAACTCCGAACTCCAACCCAAATCTATAACATTTCTCCTCGACTTTACTTTTCGCAGCCCGAAACTTCAAACTTCAATTCCATTCAAACAATCTCCTAATCTCCCAATTCAACAACAAAGGCCAAGAGAAACACCTAGCCCGCAAAGAAGAACAAATCCGCCTGGCCCAAGTCAAAGTCGTAGTCGACAAGGCCAACACTCTCGAATCCCTCACCGTCTACCGCAAATACAACAACAACGGCATCTAGTGTGACCTCTAGATCAAACGAGTCACCGACTTGGATCACACCATCAAGGACTGGGCCTTCACACTTACCAAGAAAAACATGCAACATAATTAAATTATAATCAATCTTACCATGCCATCTCCTTACTGAGCTAGGTATCTTCCTGTGCTGCAGCTCAAAACTATTCAACGGATGTCCATTTGAACCACTCAGACAAGAACAAAAGTGTTGAGTGTGTTGAGTCTTGTCTATCAAGTCTTTTCTTGTCTATACTCGGGCCGGCGAAAGAATGCATCTTGTCTCAACGAGTTTAGCATTGTTCTGCGTATACCCCCGTGTTTAGTTGTCCGTGGTTCAAAAACTAAGGAGTATTTCTTAACTCAAACTAACCTGCGCGTACCTCGGCGCGTCCCTCTCCCCTCATACCTCTGCGCATCGCAGCTGCATTCTCTCATATATTACAGTCTTATCTTTTCATCAATTATAATTGTAGGTATAAGAACTGTTCGTGGGGCTGGAGCGACTTGAAGAAGAACGAGGAGCTGAAAATTGGGGAATTTTGATTGAAAATTGAAATTTAATGAAAAAAAAATGGATTAAGTTCTTGTATACCTTGAAACACTTTCATTTGGAGCTCTGTACCACAGTCGAAGACCTTGGCGTTTTATTCAACAGTTATCTCACGTTTGCTCATATCATAGAGCAAACGTGAGATTACTGTTAAATAAAACGCCAAGGTCTTTGACTGTTGTACAGAGCACCAAATTAAAGTGTTTCAAGGTATACAAGAACTCAATCCATTTTTTTTCATTAAATTTCATTTTTCAATCAAAATTCCGAAATTTTCATCAAATTCTTTCAATTTATATCAAATTTCATCAATTTTTCTGTGAATTTTAAGAATTTTGCATCAAATTTTACTAATTTTTCTGCAAATTTGAAGAATTTTTCATTTTTTAGCAATTTTGTATCAAATTTAAGAATTTTTCATCAAATTTCATCAATTTTTCTGTGAATTTTAAGAATTTTTCATCAAATTTTATCAATTTTTCTGCAAATTTGAAGAATTTTTCACTTTTTAGCATTTGTCTATCAAATTTAAGATTTTTTCATCAAATTTTAACAATTTTCATCAAAATGCATCAATTTTACATCAAATTTTACTAATTTTTCATGAAATTCTTACAATTTTTCATCAAATTTTTGCGCCTTTTCATTAACTTTACAACGAAAAATGGAGAGTTCAATGCTAGATTTAGGTTTAGGAGATAATTTTTTTGGAATGGAGACCACGCGCTGATAAGCACAACAGTTGAAGACCAAGCTGGACCGACGCTGGACCGAGGACCTAACAAGAATTGAAACCAACTGGATTCAGTCGGGTCAAGACAGACAACAATGGAAAGCCACGAGGGAGACCTATGTCCAGCAATTGACGTCGTAGGCTGGTTGATTATGATGAGGATGATGGTATAGAATTGTCTTAAACAACAAAAATTTAGAAATTTCCCACAAAACTTTCCCACTATTATTCATAAATCAACCCACATCTCCTTTAAAACTCCGAACTCCAACCCAAATCTATAACATTTCTCCTCGACTTTACTTTTCGCGGCCCGAAACTTGAAACTTCAATTCCATTCAAACAATCTCCTAAATATTATTTCCAACGGAAAAGCAACAACAAAGGCAAAAAGAAACGCCTAGCCCGCAAAGAAGAACTAATCCGCCTGGCCGAAGCCAAAGTCGTAGTCGACAACACTCTCAACGACCCTCTTGAATCCCTCACCGTCCTCCGCAAATACAACAACAACGGCATCCAGTGTGACCTCTAGATCAAACGAGTCACCGACTTGGATCACACCATCAAGGACTGGGCCTTCACACTTACCAAGAAAAAACATGAAACATAATTAAATAATAATCAATCTTACCATACCTTCTCCTTACCGAGCTAGGTATCTTCCTGTGCTGCAGCTCTAAACTATTCAACGGATATCCATTTGAACCACTCAGACAAGAACAAAAGTGTTGAGTGTGTTGAGTCTTGTCTATCAAGTCTTGTCTTGTCTATACTCGGGCCGGCGAAAGAATGCATCTTGTCTCAACGAGTTTAGCATTGTTCTGCGTATACCCCCGTGTTTAGTTGTCCGTGGTTCAAAAACTAAGGAGTATTTCTTAACTCAAACTAACCTGCGCGTACCTCGGCGCGTCCCTCTCTCCTCATACCACGGCGCATCGCAGCTGCATTCTCTCATATAGTACAGTCTTATCTTTTCATCAATTAATATTGTAGGTATAAGGACTGTTCGTGGGGCTGGAGCGACTTGAAGAAGAAGGAGGAGCTGAAAATTGGGGAATTTTGATTGAAAATTGAAATTTAATGAAAAAAAAAATGGATTAAGTTCTTGTATACCTTGAAACACCTTCATTTGGAGCTCTGTACCACAGTCGAAGACATTGGCGATTTATTGAACAGTAATCTCACGTTTGCTCATATCATAGAGCAAACGTGAGATTACTGTTGAATAAAACGCCAAGGTCTTGGACTGTTGTACAGAGCACCAAATTAAAGTGTTTCAAGGTATACAAGAACTTAGTCCATTTTTTTTTTCATTAAATTTCAATTTTAAATCAAAATTCCCCAATTTTCATCAAATTCTTTCAATTTATATCAAGTTTCATCAATTTTTCTGTGAATTTTAAGCATTTTTTATCAAATTTTACCAATTTTTCTGCAAACTTGAAAAATTTTTCATTTTTTAGCGTTTGTTTCAAATTTAAGAATTTTTCATCAAATTTTAACAGTTTTCATCAAAATGCATCAATTTTACATTAAATTTTACTATTTTTTCATCAAATTCTTACAATTTTTCATCAAATTTTTGCGCCTTTTCATTAACTTTACAACGAAAAATGGAGAGTTCAATGCTAGGTTTAGGTTTAACAGACCATTTTTTTGGAATGGAGACCACGCGCTGATAAGCGCAACAGTTGAAGACCAAGCTGGACCGACGCTGGACCGAGGACCTAACAAGAATTGAAACCAACTGGATTCAGATGGGTCAAGACAGACAATAATGGAAAACCATGAGGGAGGCCTATGTTCAGCAGTTGACGTCGAAGGCAGGTTGATTATGATGAGGATGATGGTATAGAATTGTCTTAAACAACAAAAATTTAGAAATTCCCCACAAAACTTTCCCACTATTACTCATAAATCAACCCACATCTCCTTTAAAACTCCGATTTCCAACCCAAATCTATAACATTTCTCCTCGACTTTACTTTTCGCAGCCCGAAACTTCAAACTTCAATTCCATTCAAACAGTCTCCTAAATATTATATCCATTGGAAAAGCAACAACAAAGGCCAAGAGAAACACCTAGCCCGCAAAGAAGAACAAATCCGCCTGGCCCAAGTCAAAGTCGTAGTCGACAAGGCCAACACTCTCGAATCCCTCACCGTCCTCCGCAAATACAAAAACAACGGTATCTAGTGTGACCTCTAGATCAAACGAGTCACCGACTTGGATCACACCATCAAAGACTGGGCCTTCAAACTTACCAAGAAAAACATGCAACATAATTAAATAATAATCAATCTTACCATACCTTCTCCCTTCCCATCTAGGTATCTTCCTTTGCTGCAGCTCTAAACTATTCAACGGATGTCCATTTGAACCACGCAGATAAGAACAAAAGTGTTGAGTGTGTTTAGTCTTGTCTATCAAGTCTAGTCTTGTCTATACTCGGGCCGGCGAGAGAATGCATCTCGTCTCAACGAGTTTAGCATTGTTCTGCGTATAGCCCCGTGTTTAGTTGTCCGTGGTTCAAAAACTAAGGAGTATTTCTTAACTCAAACTAACCTGCGCGTACCTCGGCGCGTCCCTCTCCCCTCATACCTTGGCGCATCGCAGCTGCATTCTCTCGTATAGTACAGCCTTATCTTTTCATCAATTATTATTGTAGGTATGAGAACTGTCCGTGGGGCTGGAGCGACTTGAAGAAGAAGGAGGAGCTGACAGACGAGGCGGCTTGGTACTTGGTGGCTGCGCGCAACGAGTCTCCGCTGGGCTTCTCCCACTTTAGGTTCGACACCGACGAAGGCATAAAAGTGCTTTACTGGTAAGTTGCGAGTAAACTAAGTCGGTTTATAATGTAGATCTCTCGTGCTAGGCAACCGCCGAACAAGTTATACGTGCAAAAATTTGCTCGTGGAAATTGTGTATTTTGAGTGGTGTAAAGTTCATAGGGAGAGAACTTTATAGTGAAAAACAATTAGTTAACATTGGATTGGTGTTAGTGTAAAAAATTGTGTAAAAACAAAGTGAATTAGTGATTTCTATTTTGAAATGAATTTCTAAATTTGACGTTTAATTAATTTGACATTTGATAATAGAAACCTAGAAATTATGAATAAACAAACAAATCTAAAACAGATCTGGACCTAGTAATATAATAATACGTACCCCTTGAACATCTTTGATAAACAATGGCACGGAGCCTAGCACCTGAGAAGAGTGAGGCGGACAGGACTGCTTAGCCGTAGTGAAGGCTACCTGTCAAGGTGTGACAACCCCGAATAATAAGCCTCCCAAGCTAACAACTTGGGTAGTATCTTGTACAATGGCTCGCCACTGTCCCATGAATAATATTCTTCAACTGAGCATGAAGGAAAATCTCGCTAAATGCACTACCCCAGGCCGAGATCATCCAGGACATCTGGGAAACAGAGAAATTACCACCCGATTGGAAATCTGCTCTGATCCATCCGCTTCACAAAAAGTGAGATTTTACAGATCTAAACAACTACCGTGGAATTTCTCTCGTCCCGGTAACATACAAGATTCTTTCAAAGGCATTACAAACAAGGGCAGAAAATCAGTTGGATAGTCAACTGGGAGAATACCAGGGGGGGGCTTCAAGAAGACTGTGTTGAACAGATCCTCAACTTTAAAACTGTACTTGCATACTCCCAGATGAGAAACCGCAAGGTGGTCGTCACCTTTGTTGATTTTAGGAAGGCCTACGATTCCATCGATAGAGAAACGCTTAACAAAGTACTCCAGGAACTAGCACTAGACAACAAAACCCGCAGACTAATTCTAGAAACTTTGACCAACACCCATTGCAAGGTTAAATTTAGAGGCGAGATTTCAGAAAGCTTCGAAATAAAAACTGGAGTGAGACAAGGAGATGGACTTTCCCCACTTCTCTTCAATTGTGTCCCTGAAAAGGTTATGAGAGAATGGCGCAAGGAACTGAGCAATTTGGGTGCTCAGAGTGGTATCTACCTGGGACGTAAGAACGATGAACTGGTTGTAGATTGCCTGGCCTTTGCAGATGACATGGCACTGTTTGCTGATTCTCTTGAGAGGGCTACAATGCAGGTAAACTGCCTCAGAAAACAGGCTGCCAAAGTGGGTCTTCAAGTGTCGATGGAGAAAACAGAATTCTTCACCAACATCAGAGAAGCAAACGATGTTACTAGAACAGGGAAACATCAAGAGGACTGAGAATTTCAAGTATCTCTGCGAATGGATTGAACCCAACTTATCAGAAAGATCATCATTATCCAAGAGAGTCAGTAAGTTAGAACTAGCCTATCGGTTGACTAAGAACACTTACAATAAGAAATGCCTGTCACGCAACCTGAAACTTAAGCACTACACATCAGTCACCACCAGAAGCCCTATATGCCATGGAGTGTCTTTCCTTGAACCGAAGGGGTCTAATAGAGAAATTGTAAATCAGAGACAAGACTCCTCAGGGAGATCCTAGGCCCGGTAAAGAAAGATGGGGAATTCCGAAGACGGCATAACTCTGAGCTCTACGAACATATTGAGATGCTCTCTGACTGTGCAAGGAAAAGAAGGGTAGCTTTCTATGGCCACGTTGCAAGATTGCCTCCAAACCGACTAACCAACCGTCTGTTCACCTTCTGGCAAAACAAGAAGCTTCGTACCACTTGGTTGACAGAGACCGAGAAGGATACTAAAGAACTGGGAATAACAGATCTCGAAAACAGACAGTCTGTGTGACGCACCCTAAAGAAAGTCCGTGGATTTCAGGAAATACCTCGAAGGAAAGGTACCCCAGGACAGAAGAGAGAAAGGAGTTACACCGGCAGAAGATGCGACAATACTGGGCAAAGGTCAAAGCCCAACAGTTGAACAAGCGTGGTCCAAAGTAGGCCTATTCGAAAGAAGAAGAAGTAGATCTCTCGTTCGGTTGTAGTTAGGATTTGCAGCTGGAGAGCGTCTTTTACTTACAGACGCGGCTTGGGCAAATTCATGATGCAGATCCTCGAACTGATTGCGTTCACTAACAACATGAAGAAGGTCGTGTTGACCGTCATCAAGAACAACTCAGACTCGACTTTCTTCAAGGCAATTAAGGAAGAGATGGAGAAGGCTATTGTGAAAAATTGAAGTGTTGAATTTCTAGTTATCAGTTGGATGAGTCATCACCGATAGATGATGAAGATTATTTCTCGTACGAGATCTTGACCAAAGTGAATAAGAAGCTGGTGCGGTGTTGCAGCTAACTAATCGGTTAGTGCAGCATCACGCGTACAATCACAACTACCACCAGAACCATAGCTGTCCGGACCGTCAGCACCAGCACTAGCTGGGTGGTGGGGCTTTCGAGGTTCCCTGTTTGAGCCCGAGGAAATGCATTCAAGCAAAGCGGAGGATGGAATAATGCTGACGATCAAAAACAATTTTTTTTTAAGTTTAGTTTAGTTGGAACTTGCCATTGGTTTACTTAAAACTTAGATTTCAGCTTCAATCATAAGCTGCGGATACTTAAGTTTATATTTGACATAAACTCAGAGCTAACCTAACCCAAGCCTGAAGATTTGTTTCGAAACTTAAATGCCGGAATCTTGAGATTTTTGGCTTCGACTCACAATTAATTCTCAATTGCTCGAAGTTTTAAGATCTGACTGAAGTCTGCAGCATATTTTCAGTTTATCCAAAAATTATTTAATTTTTTCTCGGCTTCGACCAAACGATGAAAACTTAAATCTTAAAGTTATCTTAAATCTGATTTGACTTAACCTCATAACTAACCTAACAAAACACAAACCTTAAAACTTAAACCCGGAATCTTTCTTAAGATTTTTGGCTTAGTTTTATCTATGACAGAGTTACTTATCTTAAGTCTTAAACTTCAACATGTTAAGCTTGAGACTTAAATCTTGGATATAAAGTTTGTCATCTGACTCAAACTTAGAGTTTAAGCTCAATTTAATAGTAAATTTGATAGTTAAGTTTTAAATGCAAGCTTAGCATTTAGGCTTGTATATTGTGTATTGTAGATATGGTGGGGACGAATTGTACTGCGACCTTTATAGATCTATTGTACCCCACCTTCCTCCGCCAAGCGTTGGTGTACTTACCCATTTAGAGCGCCTCCTCAAATCCTGATTCCTGGAAGAAATTTCAGGATCTGGATGGAATTCAAGGCCTGCAGCTAATCTGTGTTCAAGCAGTGAGCCCCGAGGTACATATGTCTCTTGCGGAGTAATGCTCCGCAGTCTTTGAACAGATGTATGGGGGTTTCCTCTGCTGAACCACAGAATCTGCATCCGTCATCCTCCTCTAGGTTTAGGGCCTTGAGATGTTCCCTAAGTCTGCAGTGTCCCGTCAGGACTCCTGTCAGAATTCTAAGCTTGTTCCTGCTTAGTTTCAGGCAAGCTTTTGTTCTCTTCTGGTTAAAAGATCCCAGCATCACTTTGGATTGCCTTAGCCCTGGAAGTTCTTTCAAGGTTTTCATCCATTTTCCTCTTATTTCTTCATCTAAACTTTTGCGGATGGTGTTCACGCTCATACCGCAAAAGGGTTCCGGAACTATAAAGGGACTACTGGATCCCCTGTTTGCTAGGTGATCGGCTTCTTCGTTACCGTCTATACCAGTGTATCCTGGTGCCCAGTATAGCGTTAGTTTATTGTTTTTGCCAAGCTTGTTTAGCTTTCCTACACAGTCCCATACCAGTTTGAATCTGATGGTGCATGAGCTAATGGCCTTGATGGTTGTCTGACAGGATAGCAATTCGTCTTTTGTGATAATTCCTGTCGAGGTTAAACTGCGCACATCTTTCGATTGCTTGTACCTCTGCTTGGAAGATATTCGGGAATGTCCCCATTGATTCGAAGTAGTTGGTACGAGGTCCAAACACTCCTGCACCAGTACCTTCCTTTGTCTTCGAACCATCTGTATACCACTTGATAGCATTTTGCACTATGTGTTATGCAAAAGATTCATCACTCCAATCAGCTTTACTACTTCCAGCCAGGGGATCTTGGCAGCGAGGCTGTTTCGGTCTCTGCTCCCGATTATTTTGCCTCTGCCTATTCCTTCCTAGCTGAACCTTACAATCGCCGAAATGTCGGCCCTTTCCAACGTGCAGCGGAGTCAGATACAGCAGCAGCTTCATTGCTGCTGTCGGCCACGACCCCATCGCCCCTGTGATGCAGACACACGCCAGTCTTTGAATCTTCTCAAGCTGTTTCCTTATAGAGGCCAGCTGGATTCTACTTCACCACGCAACTGCCATATAAGTAACCGCACGTCTCACTATCATGGTGTACAACCATCGCAGGATTGCTGGGTTACAACCCCACGTTTTTCCTGCCAGATTTCTGCACATCATTAGAGCGCGTTTGGCTTTACCATCCGCTGCCTCAGCGTGTCTATTCCATAGGTTTATTATAATGTAAGCTTAAATTGTTGTAAGACTCAAACTTATAGCCTCAAGTCTTCGTCGCAGGCAATCCATATAATTTATAATTTCTTATTTTATCCACGTTTTCAAAATTTTCTTTTGTAACTGCCTGGTTAAGTTTCTTTAAAAAGTAATATAGATAACATAAACATCGTTTAATACCCAATTTATTAATTAGTCTCGACCAACAAAGCTTCCAGGATCCTTCTTAGGGTAAACTACTATCAGAACTTCCTAGTTGATCTTCCTTCTTCCTAGAACTTCCTCGGCTCTGTTGGCCTCCCGAAGTCCAAACATTCTTCAATATCCTAACTCCCTTGTTATAGCTGGAAGAGACCAAAGCTTGGAAGAAGATATCGACAATACTGTAATGTACCAAAAGGGTGGAATTTGAAGAGCACTAACACCCCTCCTGTAGAGTCGAAACGATTCATAACGCAGAGGACCGAGTGATCAGACACAGAGACAAATAAGGGTATTAAAACATGTGGAGAGCTTGACATGCGTGCCAAACATTTTCCATTTCTAAACAAAGTTACTAGCTTCATGGTGTGAATTTTCATTACAATTTACGAGCGCATCTGATGCACCTAAGAAAGTAAAACGTCAAAATTGTGACAATATTGCATTCTTTAGATAGAGAGGAATGGAAGGAAGTAATTTAGCAGGCCAAGGTTCTACATCGACCGTACTGCAGACAGAAAAAGAAGAAGACAATATTGCATTTGTTAGATTGGTAGAGTCTGCTGACATCGAACCATATCGATTAAGACTTGACCTAAAAGTTTTAATCGATATGGTTCGATGTCAGCAGACTCTACCAATCTAACAAATGCAATATTGTCTGCAAAAAATAAATGTGGCGACGCAGTCAGGTCGTCAAAGAAAATGTTAACAAACAAGGGCCTAAGGTTGGGTCCCTGAGGAACCCCTAAAAATTCAGCTGATGCATAACCGCAGTGAGAAACGTACAGCATTCTATCAGCTAATAAGGCTATTATGTTATCAGCCAATCTGAAGGAATGCAGCTTTTTAATTATTTTAATGCAAGTTTTATAGTAATGAATGCATGATCAAAGCTGTCAAAAGCTTTCAGTCAAAACGCAGTCAACCTGGCCCCTGTTTCCCACTACTGATGAAGCAAGGGATACTAAGTTAGTGACCGTGGAGCTTCCCTTCTGGAATGCATGTTGATTCGGGGAGAACAGACGCCTAATGCGCAAGAAGATGGAGTTGTAAACGATGGCCTCAAAGATTTTCGAAAAGTTGGAGAAAATCGATATCGGGCGATAGTTCCTAATGTAGGATTGAGAGCCAGACTTGTGGATGGGACAGACCTTCGTTGGAAACTTGCCTGGAGGATAAAGTGGTACAGTTTCGTAAGATTTGGAGCAAACGTAAAGTAAAAACGCCCGGATTTGCTTTGCACTGGTCAAGTTACATTTTGAAATGTTCGCAAGCCCAATCAAAGGGAGATTCAGGCTAGCTATATTCGCCTAACATGATTTTATAGACGGACTTCTTTTAAGTAGCTTGCAAAGCCATACACAATGGATTGAGGAGCGTCATAAGAGACTTGGTCACAAAACCTTGGCTTTGGCGCTTCTTTGATTGAACAAAAGACCATAAACACTTCAGCAGATATGTTATTGGCAGCCGCCTTGCTAAAGTTCGAATAGCAGAGCTTATCTGCAACTGTACTTTGGATCTGATAGATTTAAGTCTCGAATAGTCGAGCGCGGATTTAGGTCTCTTATAAATAAGATGAAGAAAGCGTTTCTTACGAAGTCCTGCGATAATCGAAGGGGAAAACCACAAGATAGCTTGAGCGACAGGAGGAATAATGCGGCACAAGCTTATCAAAAGTGGAATACAGAACAGCGTAAAATGAGTCTAAGGGATTACTAGATGAGTAATCCCTTAAGGTGGGTTTGTCTAGAAAAGTAAAGTCCGAAGTATTAAGAGGAACTGGAACTGGCACAAGAAACTGGAACTGGCACCAGAGAAAACTGAGGCAGTGCTCCTTACAACTAAAAGGAAGATATCTCCGATTACCTTTCACATATAGGGTTTTACAGTTACACCCTGCAGAGCTGTAAAGTACCTTGGGGTGTGGTTGGATCCAAAACTAACATTCATCGAGCACATTAGCAGAACCGTTCAAAAGTTAGAAAAGACGATGACTGCCCTAGCCAGCCTTATGCCGAACATCGGAGGACCCAAGGTACCCAGAGGAGACTATTATCGTGTGTGATACACTCTCAACTATTATATGCTGCACCAGTTTGGCATTCGATATCAAACAGAACACCGAACACAGCTACAGAGACTCGGAAGAATTACACGGATGATAGGCATTAGAGTTTGCTCTGCATATCGAACTATATCAGCCGAAGGGATAGGAGGGATATAGTGCAGGAAGATCGGCACGATGGAAGTTGAAAGATTTGGAATTAGGAAGCGTCTGATGAAGAAAGCCCCCACTGGCATGGATTGCAAACAATGCCGAAAGTGCGGGGTGATAGGCATCTTCTAGAGGACAAATAGATATGCTGGCGTTTAAGCCGCTAAGCACTGGATCAAACATATTGTTGGTCGTTTTGGATATGGTGTTGCATTGCTGGCCACTTAGAGAGATAAAGTTGTCGATCGCAGATGATTTTCAAGGGTTATTAACAATTAGTTATCCTAATGTTAATACTTCACCACAAAGGCAGAAGCGCTACCAGAAACATTCATATTCTTTAAAATATAAAAATGGTATTGTGATATATTCCCATCGACTTTTCGTGCGGCTCGGGGGTTGTAGATGGCGGCGGCGGAGGCTGAAGAACTCAAAATAAATTGTTACTCAATGTCTGCCATAAAGGCATCCAGTGGATCATCTTTTTCATCGCCCACACATTCCTGCGGCTTCTTTTCCTCCAATTTTGTTGGAATACATGCCTGGGGCTGGAATATATGCTAAACCCGGTGCGTTATCTTCCCAATTATCATCAAAATATTCATCTTCGGTAACTGCCCGTTTTCTGCTTCCACCCCAGGCTGCTGACAATGCATTTTGGCCGAAGGCGCTCATGGTTGAATATCATTGTTTGCTAACACACGGATGGAACAGCATTGTGACTGGTCCGAAACATGCCGGTGTGATAGAATGAGTAGTTGTGGTTGCTCATCTCAATGCTAAAACAACAATAACAGAATTGGAAGGTTATGTTGCATCCCTATAGTTTGTACGGCAACAAACTTTGAGGAGCTTTGAAGGTATGAGTTTAAGGGCGAAATGCTCAAAGCTACCTGTCATAATAAAGCATCATAAGAACGTGACAAGAGGAAGATCGAGAAGGATCGAAAAACCGAAGTCGTGGTGTTGGGTGGATTGTAAAGACAGAGAAGAAGGCAGTTGGATAAACCAAATATAAAAGAACAAGCAATAGCATATTAAAATCAATAAAACGTTAGAATTGACATGAAACTTTATTTTGTGCGCATATGTCAATTTCCATCATGTTTTCTGGCACTTTTTGACGTATAAACGGTGAAAATAACAAAATGTACACAAAAAAAAGAACCATTAAACATGGCGGACGCGCATGCGCTTAACTACATTAATAATTCAATTTTGACAACTGTCAGTAGTAAAGTATAACAATGCATGTTTGACATATCTATCAACATCGTTTTAGTTTTAAATCTATTAGGGTTAGTTTCCGCATCTACAAGATGAGGTTTTGCCGGATGAAACGGTGTTTGTTGCCGGTGTGTTTGTGTGTGTGTATGTGTGTGTGTGTGGGATGGAATTGTTGTGTGTTTGTGTATCGCATCAGAAAACATACTGTGGGACCGTGACAATTCCCCAAGTCTCCGACATTTGCCGTCGCCCCGGCTGGCGCGTACGCGGATAAATTAGAACGGGGAATAGAATAGATGGAATAGGTGGTCTCACACCCCGTGCGCACCTTTATATTTATTTATATAATCTATATGGACTCGGCCGCACGGCGACATTGCCCAAAGATATAAATCGCACACAGCTTTACCTTTTTTTTTTTCAATTTAAACTTGATTTACAACGTCCCGTCAAAGCTTGAAGCTATATTCGTGACATCTGTCAAATTTGCTTTGTCAAAGTAGACACATTGCTGTCACGTTTTGATTGATTAATCCTACTAAGATTTGATAAATTTATCTAGAAATTTTGTGAAAGTTTGACAAAAATTAACAAATCATGTTAAATTTAGCATTTTTTGAATTAAGTTGTCAAAATTTAATAAATTATTTTTTTACTTTTAATCTTCAAAATATTGAAATATTATAAACTCAGGGGCTCGCAACTTATAAGTACGGCCATGACACGCCCGAGGTACCCCAGCTAGAATTACTCTATGCTTCTACTAGTCTTGGGTGGGGTCTCTTACTACAATCCTTCCTATTAGTCTCCCTTTATGAAGACTAGACAAGACCAGACAAAATCAGACAAGACCAGACAAAACCAGACAAGACAAGTCCAGACAAGACTAGATAATACCAGATAAGAATAGTCAAGTCCAGGCAAGAATAAATAAGACCAGACCTGACACGACCAGACAAGACGAGACAAGACCAGACAAGACCAGACAAGATTAGACAAGGCCAGGCAAGACCAGACAAGACTAGACAAGGCCAGAACATGGCCAGATTTTTGTTGACTATTACATTGCGAATTTAGGCACGTAGCCTTACCAGTCTTGTCTATGTAGATTTAAGAGAACTTCGATATATTGGCTAGTGGTGCGATGTCAACAAGCTGGCTCTCAACCTTAACAAATGCAAGATTGTCACGTATACCTACTCGGCTTCAATTCCCGACCGAGTTCAGTTATACCTTAAAAAACTTTCATTTGGAGCTCTGGCACAGTAAAAGACCTGGGCATTATATTCGAATAAGTTTGCTCAACGCATATTTCAACGCTCAACGTAGATTTATCTAGTCAACTTCTAGCAGATGTGAAGATTGGTTTGTCAGAGTTCTATTATAATAACTTGTGGTTATGGATGCTGTCACGGTTTGACAGATGTCAAGTTTTGTTTGCCAAAGTATATTATATATATTAGACAAACCAATGACAAATCAACGTTTGTCATCTGTGAAACGTTTGACAGATGTCAAGATTGGTTTTTCAAAGTAATATAATAAATGTTGGCCCACAAAACTTGACATCTGTCGAATGGTGACAGCTTTTGATTTGTCAGTGAGATTTGTCCTCTCGGCCCGAAGATGCCTATCACCCCGCACTATCTATATTTACAATCTATTCCAGTGGGGAGTATAGATCAGACGCTTAAAAATTCCAAATCTTTCAACTTCCGTCCTGCCGACCTACTTCGGACTTTACTTTTTTAGACGATCCCACCAAGTCATCTAGCGATCTCTTACACTCATTTTACGTTGTTCTTTATTTCACCTTTGATATCTCTGCTGATACCTCTCGCTGCACGTATCCCTCGTCCCTTTTCCCATTCAATTATTGCAGGACTTCGTTAGAAACGCTCTCTTCAACTTACCTATAAGAGATCTAAATGCGCCCTGGACTCTTCGAGATTTAAATCCAACAGTTCTAAAGTGAAGTTGTATATAAGGTCTGCCTGTTCTCTTTTAAGGCCGCAGCCAATAATATATCTGCTGACCCAAAGAGTTTCTGGTATTTTGTCCAATCGCCTGGAACCTTTTTTTTTATGGTGGTTTGGGGGAAGCTCTGCCAGCCTGTGTGTGGGGCTCACACCCACTAAACCCCTACTTCCACTTGGCTTTTTGTTTGCTACACTCCGGTATCGCTTGCGCATTCCTTCAGGGTGAGCAGCCCGGACGGTTGGTGCCACCCTAGTTGGGAAAGAAAGTGTCTCTCACCTTCTTCTGCGGTTTATTTCTTCTGCCTTCTGTCTGCTTCTTTCGTCCTTCTCTTTGCCACTCATTATATCAAATATGGCTTTCTGGATGCAGTTCCAGTTGGTTTCAGATTCCAGCATAAACTCGATCGTGTTGCATGGCTCTAAGTGTTTTGGAAACTTGGTTCTTTCTGTCTCCCATTTTCTGCAGACATAGATGGTGTGCGTCACGCTGTCCTCCTCTCCACAATACTCACAGTACCTGTCGGAAGCTCTTCCGATCTTGTAGAGATAGTCCCGAAAACAACCGTGTCCGCTGAGGACTTGGGTTAGCTGGTAATTTAGCTCGCCATGTTTCCTCTCTACCCATTTAGCGACGTCTTTTATCAGCAGCCTTGTCCATTGGCCCTTTTCCGATGCTTCCCAGTCGTTTTGCCACGCCCGGAGTAATTCCGCCCTCAGTGTTTTTCTTATTTCCGTCTTACTAGTCGTGGTGGTCTGGCGTGTGGCTGTATACATCCTTGTTCTCTACTGGACTAGCAGCTCTATTGGAGCTATCCCTGCTATCACTAGGACCGCCTCTTTAGAGATAGTTCTATATGCGCTGCTGGTTCTTATTGCAAGCATTCTTTGGATTGCTCCAAGCTTGTGTTTGTTAGATTTTTGTCCCATGGCTCTGGCCCACACGGGGGCTGCGTAGAGCATTGCGGCTTGGGCCACTGTGCATAGCAGTTTCCTCTTGTTGCTTCTCGGTCCTCCTACGTTGGGCATGAGCCTTTGCAACGCAGACAGAGATTTATGTGCTTTGTCCGCTGCTTTAGTGACTTGATCTCTAAATGAAATATTCTTGTCTATTAGTACCCCTAGGTAGTTTATAGGACTCTTCGGCGTTATGATAGTGTCCTTGTGTTTGAATGTTATGTCCCCAGTTTTGATCTTGCCGGTTAGTAAGACTGCCTCCGTCTTCTCTGGGGCCAGCTTGAGCTGCTTTACCCCCATCCATTTGTCTATCGCTTGCATTGCTTCGTTGGCCCTTCGTGTCAGACCCGGTTCAGTTCTTCCACATACTACCAGGGCGAGATCATCTGCGAAGCCGATGATCTCTACCCCTTCTGGCATTTCGAGTTTGAGTACCCCATCGTAAACAATGTTCCACAGCGTTGGGCCCATTACTGAGCCCTGTGGCACACCGCTGTGGACTTTCTTGTTGGTACAGCGGCCTTCTGCTACGAAGACGATTTCCCGCTGGGATAGGTAGCTGTCAATCATAAGCAGGAGGTACGGTGGGAAGTTGCGCCGCGAGACTTCATCCATGATGTCCTGCCAGCAAGCCGAGTTAAACGCGTTACGCACATCGAGGGTAATTAGTGCGCATAGTTTTCTGGTTCTCCAGGTACCCTTCCTGGCGTCGTGTGCTATGGCCACTACTTTATTGAGGGCATCTATTGTGGATCGACCTTTCCTAAACCCGTACTGGTTGTCTGAGAGGTTTTCACCGTTTTCGAGTTCCTTCTTTATCCTAGATTAGAGCAGCTGCTCCAGTAGTTTGCCTGCATTGTCCAGCAGGCAGTGAGGCCTATAGGACGTTGATTCGTTGAGCGGCTTGTCGCCCTTTCTGAGAAGAACCAGTTTGGCCTTTCTCCAGTTCTGGGGAAAGACACCCTCTCTTAACGTTTTGTTCAGCGTATTAAGGACGTACTGGGGTACAGTGCTGCATGCAGTTTTGATGATCTCCGCTGGGATCATGTCCGGGCCTGGAGCTCTGCCTTTCTTGAGCCGATTGCTGGCTGCTTCTATTTCCTCGGTGGTGAATTCTGGCACATTTTCGCAGATCGGTTTGTCCAAGTTCGTGCTGGGTGAGTTGGAAAGAGGTCATTGAAGATTTTTTCAATCGTGTCCTGATTAGGGCATAGGCTGGGCTTGCGGATCCTTAGCTCCCTAGTTGCTACTTGGTACGCGTCTCCCCAGGGATTTTCTTCAATCGTCGCGCAGAGGTTTAGCCAGCATATCCTCTTTTCCATGTTTATGGTTTTCCGCAGAGTTTTTTCTGAGTCCAGGTAGACAGTCCTTAGGGACTCTATTCTTTCCACCGACTGTTTTTTTTGTTTTGCACCTCTGGTGCGCACGCCTAGCCTTGACGCATGTCTTTCTCAGCTTGTAGATCTCATCAGTCCACCAATACACTCTCTTTCTCTTAGGGGAGCTCTTTCTGCTTGGCAGGCATTCTTTGCAGATGTCAGTGAGGGTGTCGATCATCTCTCCTGGCGTATCAACTGTCCGGTTTCTGGTGTACCGTTCCAGGGCTTTTGCCACTTTTTTCGTATTTACGTTTTTGGTGGACCATCCGGCTTGCATCGTTTTGAGGGCCGATCTTGTATCGTTCCTGTTGTCGATCATTTGGTATGCCACGTATTTGTGGTCACTGTACGTTTCGTAGTTGTCTAGGACATTCCAATTTACGATCTTGCTAGTTAAGCAGTTGGTAACTAGCGTGATGTCGAGGATCGATGCCGCGCCTCTTCTCTCAAATGTTGGGTTTTTCCCTTCATTCATGACTACCAGGTCAAGCTCCGAGATGAAATCAAGGAACTTGTCCCCCCTGGCATCCGTCGTCGGGCACCCCCAAGACTGGGACTTGGCATTGAAGTCGCCAGCAATCATAGCGGGTTTGTCATGCACCCTAATGCTTCGTTTAAGTTCATCGAGTGAGAGTTCAAAGCTCTGGAGGGAGTTATTTGGTGAGAAATAGCAGCTGTAGACTACTACTTCTCTCAGCTCTACCCAAACAAAACCAGTTCCACTTCCGGTATCCCTGACTTGTATATCGGCATTGTTTATCCTGATGGCCGAATCGCTTTCATCGTCTTTATAGAACTCGTGCCCTCTAATTTTGCGCTTGTTAGGCTCGCTTAATATGGTGATATCGACGTCCATTTCAGATACTGTGACGTCCAGTAGATCGTGCGCAGCTACGCACCTCTTTAGATTTATTTGTATTATCCTAATGTTTGTGTTGAAGACAAGGCTTTTTGGGCGTCGCTTGCTGGCCTGTCTCGTAGTTTCCTCCTGTTTAGTTTCCTTGCCTTTGCCAGCGAGTGGCGGAAGACTTCGCATTTACCGCTGTTGGCACTATGTCCTTCTTTGTTACAGACTGGGCAGGCTTGTGCGTTTGCACAGTGTTTGGCTGCGTGCCCTTCTTTCCCGCACGCAAAGCACAGCTTCGACCTGTCGGGTCCATCACAGTTTTTCGCCAGGTGGTCGAGGGACCAGCATTTGTGGCAGCTTTCAATTTTAATTCTTCTTTCCAGTGAGCATAGCACTAGTCCCACTTTAAGGTAGGACTCTGCTAGCAATTTGTCTGCGTCCTCCTTGCTTATCACAAGCGTAGCTGCTTGGGTGCGGTTAGCGTTTGGTCGTAGGTCGCTTAGCTTCAGCACTTTGTCTTGAGGGTTTCCGATTTTATTTACGATCTCGGTTAGCACCTCTTTTTTTGTAGCCGTTTCGTCCATGCCTCTGATGTGTAGTGTTTCTGTTACGGTTCTATCCGCACCAACCCTTTTTACTTTGGTGCCATCGCGGAACATATCGGTGAGGGCTTTCCCCAGCTCCTCTGTTGCCTCTCGGTTTGGGTCAACGGTGATTAGGACACTTCCTTCTCTAGTGCTCCTTATCGATCGTATAGCCTCTTTTGCTTTGCATTTAGCGAGGATATGATTTACGTCGCTGAGTACACTTAGGTAGTCTGAGTTCTTTGTTTCGATGATGAGGGCCTCAGTGTTTCTGGGTTTCGATTTTTTGTCTGCTATGTCCGCTTTTTCCTTTGTTTCCTTGGTTTGAAAGCCCGTTGTGTATATGTCTACCTTAGTGTTTGTTTGGTGGAAGACGCCTTCCACCATTTTGCGCAAGCGTGATACTGTCATGGCCTTTATATGGTGCATTATTACTTTTTCTTCACCGTTTGTCTCGTCTCTCAGTTTTATGAGTTTTTCCCAGATGTCCGGGTCCGTACCATTATGCCTGATTTGTATAACCCTTTTTGGTTTTAGGTCCTCCGCGCCTTTATCGTACCTTATTTTGGTGTTTTGCTCGATCACTGCAAAGTCCTCCTTTGTGCGGTGCAGCTCTGGATATTTTTGCGAGTACAGTTTTTGGATACTCCTTTCCATTTTCGTGTCCTCCGGTTCCACCAGTACTACTTGGGCTTCGGTCTCTTTGGCATCCAGTGGATTTCCAGTTATAATTTGGGTTCGGGAGTAGATACCCTCGTCCCATTTCCTCTTCTCTACGTCTAACCAGTTTTCTAGGTTTACTATTTCCGGCAGTGTCTGCAGCTCATTGGTGCTTGCTCCTGCCCACTTTCCTTCTGTGGTCTGGGTTCCGACATCATTGCCTTTGCGTGTGTCGGTCTGTGTGTCCATGTCGAAAGTCATTTTTTCCACCTTCTCGTATCTGTTTTCCTGTATCCAGTTGTGGATGGTAGTGGAATTTAGGACTCCTACCTGTCGATTAAGCTTCTTTGCAGTTTCCTTTATTTCACGCTTGGTATTCTGTTCGATGTTATCCTGGAGATCCCGGCATAGCTTCGTAATCATTGTGATTGCCTCCTCTAGCACAAAAGCGCTCGAGCTTTCTATCCTGTTGTATGTTGGGGTTTCCTGGCTCTCTATCGACGTGTCTGCAACCTTTCTCTTCTTCCAGGCTTGGGGTATGGTACTGATAGAATTGCTTCTAGGTTTTACCGTACCGAAAGATAATCTAGTCGTTTGTTTGCTCCCCCCAGAATCCTTGGAGCGGCCCGACATTGAGTCGGAGTGGGATTCCGGACCATCGGTCCTACCCACCTGGGGTACTATGTTTTTTGCAAGCGACATTTCCATGTATGTTCGGCTGAATCGCCTGGAACCTGGTCAAATGTTAACTAATTAATCCATTGTTAACGGCTTTGCAAACTACTTCAAAGGAGTCTACATTCCTGCGTCGATAAGAACCTGTTAGTCAGATATTGCTGGTCTATATCTCATTTGGTTGGACCTGCGAGAATTTCCGAAAATAAAGTGCTATTTACGCTCAAAAATTCAAAATGTAACTTGTATGTAAATGACCACCGGTGTTGACCAAATCGCGGCGTTCTTACTTCTTAAGAAACTGTACAACCTTATCCTCCAGGAAGGCAAGTTTCCAGCGATTTGGAAATCTACTATGATCTGCCCCATCCCCAACTCTGGCTCTCAATCGGAACTATCGTCAGATATCAATTCTCTCCAACTTTTCGAGAACCTTTGAGTTCATCGTTTACAACTCCATCTTCTCTCGCATTAAGCATCCGCTCTCCTTGAATCAACATGGATTCATGAAGGATGCTCCACGGTCACTTAGTAGCCTTTACACAATTTGCTTCATCAGTAATGGGAAACTGGGGCCAGGTTGACTGCATTTATAATGACTTCTCTAATGTATAAATTATCAAAAAGTTCATTCTTTTGGCTTGACTGATTTAATAGCCTTGTTGCGCTCATACCTGGCTGATATAACGTTTTTCCATACGCTATATACGCCATACGCCAAATAATAAATACGGTGCTAAGCTGGAGAGGCTAGTCATTATTACTTGTGTTTGGTTGATTGTGTTTCCTTTAACAATCATTTCAAGAAAATTGTAAATGAAATATGAATTCCTCACTCTTTTGTAGTATGTAGCTTACTACTAACTCTTTAGGAATACAATATTTTTCGTTTCCCAGCAGTACAATAACATTTTTCCGTTGATTTTTTTTCAGGTACCCAAGCCCTGGATTACCAACCAACAAGTTGGACTGTAAACACTCCACTATGAAAAATGTCTACACCTGTTGCAACGTCAGTTCTCGTGACATCGTGAAATATCACAATATGTTTTACTCCAATAAAACGAAAATTGATTAAGACAATTTCATATTGAGATTCACCCTCGCCGAGCCAACGAAACGAACTGGTTTTGTGACGAAAAAACGCGAGTCAAATGAATTCTGTTACTGCTATTTTATGATAAAAGAAAGAAAGAGAAACAAAAGAGAAAAAAATGCCACTACTTTCCAAAAATCGAGTTGAAGGTGTTTTGAAACGGAGCCTCGCAACTGGCAAAAGTCCAAAGGAAGTAAGGGGCGGGAATCGCAAAAAGCTATTCTTTGCACATCGCCAGCAAGCTGTGACGCAGTTTAAATGTCTTGAAAGTCACCACTGTATAGGGAAATCAAAACGAGTTTATATGCAGTCAGATTTATATATAAACAAATTGTATAAGCTGTACTGTGACGAAAACGAAGCTGACGACACCAAAGTAAGCAGTTTTTTTTTTTTTTTTTTAAAGTTTGGTTCGATGTGAATACCGGGTTTGCCGACCCTTCGAACACGTCGGCCTATTGGTAGCCTATTGTATTCTATCACATTCACTTTAGGCCCAGAAACCTGTTGTTATTGTAAATTGCGCTAATAGCCATTTTACACATTTGTCTTCTGGAACAAATGCGGCCGGCGCTGGGGATAGAACTCGGACCTCTATACCTGTCAGTTAGCGCTCTAACATGAGGCCACGAGCGTCACCACTACACCACTCGCGCCGGCAAAGTAAGCAGTTCGTTCTTCCGAAAAATTTTCCGAACGAGATTTAATATTGGTTTTGGTAGCCCCAAGACTGACGAAATCTCTACTTGTTTGTCGCTAACCGAACGGATTAAGCGAACTCACGACTTAACTAAAAGACGTGGTTTAATATGTGAGAAAGTTGTTCATAGAAAGAAAGCCAGCGCTTTTTACACTCTTTTGAAAGAAAACAGACCTGACGTTTTTACTTTCTCGTTTGACTGCCAGAAAAATCAAACTTTGCTCGAGACTCGAGATGTATAATATGACTCTTGTTGCAGGTCACTCGAAAAATACACAAGCCCCTTGCAACGTGTTTGTGTATCATTGGTGTTAGAACGAACATAAAAAAGTTCAAATGAAATATCATTGTCAATTTATGATTTTTTGCTTAACCATGCCAGAATCCCTCCTGAGGTTGAAATAATGAGATGCTTTTGTGACGGATATGGAGGGCAAAACAAAAATTCTTTGGAGGAGTTTTTGGCTCCTTAAATTCGCTATAGCAAACGTCAAGAAGGTAGAAGTGATTTTCCCAATAGTAGGGCATTCTTTCTTACCATCTGATCGCGTATTTGACCAAATAGAAAAGGAGATAAAGATGAAACATACGGTGATAGAACCCGAAGAATATACAGCAATTTTCGCTCTTCAGGGAACCACAATTTCCCTTGCTGGAAAAGTGTATGATCCTCACGTGGAAGTCACCTTGTCGCGGTGTGAGGGCTTAGTTTCGCAACATACCGTTGGACGTCACGACGGGAACAACTCCGGTCGGGGCGTTCGGCGGAGGGCGAACAACCAAGAACTTCCAAACCCTTAATCCCAAGGTGTCATGCGACCCGTGCCAAAGGGACTGGTTGATGGCCAAGGGCAACCGGCCATCGCTTACGGAGCCCCTCTGATACCTGGCGACCTCAGAGGGTATCCAGCCTTACCACTATCAAGCGGGGCTCTGATGTGGTGGACCTTTAGTTCCCTTGCGACTCGTGGGATTTATATGAATTCCAAAAGTAAAAATAATCCATGTGTACGGGACCTAACCGACACAGAGAACAAGGAAGTCAGCCCGGATTCCCGGGAAGACGACCTTGACCTCACACTCGTAGACATGAGCAGTCCAGCCATGTCTACAGAGGCAGAGGTAGATGTTCTTGTAGGGACAGAGGAGGACTTGCCGCCTCCTGTCACAAAACAAGAATGATCAGCAGGCGCACCAAAATAGCCCAAGTGAACATCCATCATGCCAAAGCAGCTTCAGCTGTGATGGCTAGGATGTTCACCAAGCAGCACTTAGGGCTAGCGTTGCTTCAAGAACTCTGGACCTACGGAGGTAAGATCAGAGGCCTTAGCAGCAGGGAATGTAAGTTGGTATGGGACAGCCGTGAGGTCTTCCCTAGAACTTGCATTATGGTAAGAAATGGCATAAATTACTTATGTGTTTCAGAATTTTTAACGCGGGATTTAGTACCGATTCAGGCCCTCATCAAGATCGAGGGTCTCCACCGCGAAGTAGTAATCGCATCAGCATACTTCCCTGGCGATGGTAACAGCATACCACCCGTTGAAGTACAAAAGCTGGTGGAACACTGTATTAGGAGAAGGCTGCCACTCATCCTGGGATGTGACGCGAACGCACACAATGAGATGTGGGGCAGCACGGACACTAATAAGAGGGGTGAGTACCTTTTAGAATACCTCATTAAAGAGAACTTAATTCGGAACACACCAACGTTGGGAACACACCAACATTTGTCACTAAAGTCAGAAATGAGGTACTGGATATTACGGTAGGTAGCGCTAACGTAAGTAAACTAATTAAAAAGTGGAGGGTTTCAAGTGAGCCCTCAATGTCAGATCATAGGATCATAGAGTTTGAGCTGGAAGGAGCGAGTGAGGAAAACACCCCCATTCGAAACCCCAGACAAACTGTGTGGCCTATGTTTAGTTCCCAACTAAAAGAAAACCTAGAGCAGGTGACAGTGCGGGGTAGTATCAAACACTACACCGTGCTGGAGCAGGCTGTAGGAGAAATAAATGTAGCAATCACCACGGCATTTGAATCCAGCTGCCCGGTAAAAACCGTGAAGGAGCATAAGGACCAAAAATGGTGGAACAAAAATTTGTCTACATTAAGAGCAAAAGTACGTAGGCTTTTCAACAAAGCCAAGCAATACGGAAATTGGCTAGAATACTCTGAGGTGCTCACCACCTACAACAAAGAGATCAGAAGGACAAAAAGGGAAAACTTTAGGACCTTCTGTGAAAACATAGAATCCACGCCGGTGGCAGCTAGACTGCACAAAGCACTAGCGAAGGATAGAGTGGAAATGACAACCACTCTCAAGAAACCGGATGGGACCTTCACGGAGGATGAAGAGCAAAGAGCTCTCCTCCTACTAGAAACCCATTTTCCGGGATGTAGAGGATACAGGGAGATCGAGGGCTTGATGCAACCACGGAAACCAAGTCGGGCCGACTGGAAGAGGGCAGCGTCCATCTGAACGGAAAACCGAATCAGATGGGCTATCGGCACTTTCCAGCCTTTTAAGGCCCCAGGTGTGCACGGACTAGTTCCTGCCTTCCTACAAAAGGGAGAGAGAGAACTAATGCCGTATCTTCTAAATATCTTTAGAAGTAGCTTAGCGCTCGGATATATACCGGAGCTATGGAGAAGGGCTAAGGTGGTATTTATACCGAAGGTGGGGAAGAAAGACACCACTCAACCGAAGTCATTTAGACCCATTAGTCTAACATCTTTTATGTTAAAGACAATGGAGAAGGTGATCGATAATTACCTTAGGACTATAGTGCTGGTAGGTACACCACTACACAGGAGTCAGCATGCTTACAGAGCAGGGAAATCCACAGAAACCGCCCTGTATCAGCTGACAAACGAAATAGAAGCAGCACTAGAGATAAAGGAAGTAGCGATATGTGCCTTCTTGGATATAGAGGGAGCTTTTGACAACACCTCACACGAGGCTGTCAGGGCGGCCCTCGAAAGAAGGAATATCGACAGCACTATCTCAAGCACGTGGATGGGAGAAATGCTGAGAACTAGAACGGCGGAGACATAAGTGGGAAAAGACACCATTAAGTTCTCCACAACTTGAGGGTGTGCACAGGGAGGTGTACTATCACCGCTAATGTGGAGCCTGGTAGTTGATGAACTACTGGTTAGGCTAAACGACCTAGACATCAAATGTCAAGGTTACGCCGGTGACATAGTCATAATGGCCAGAGGAAAATTTGAGGGAACGCTCTGTGAAATTGTTCAGAGAGGCCTCAAAGTAACTAGTAGATGGTGTCAAACAGTGGGATTAGAACTCAACTCGAGCAAAACCACGGTGATACCATTTACTAAAAGGAGAAAACTAAACTGCCTACATCCCATACTCATAGATGGGAAGGCAGTAGAATACCAACAGGAGATAAGGTATCTGGGTATCACACTAGATAGCAAACTCCTATGGAATAGACACGCTGAGGCAGTGGTAGGTAAAGCCAAACGCGCCCTAATGGTGTGCAGAAGTCTGGCAGGAAAAACGTGGGGTTGTAACCCCACTATCCTGCGATGGATGTACACCATGATAGTGAGACCTGCAATCACTTATGGGGCGGTTGCGTGGGGAAGTAGAATCAAGCTGGCCTCTATGAGGAAACAGCTTGAGAAGATTCAAAGACTGGCGTGTGTCTGCATCACGGGGGCGATGGGGTCGTGTCCGACAGCAGCATTGGAGCTGCTGCTGGATCTGACTCCGCTGCACCTTGTGGTGGAGAGCGCCGCCAGATCGGCGATCGTAAGGTTCAGCAAGGAAGGAATGGGCAGAGGCAAAATAATCGGGAGCAGAGACCGAAACAGCCTCGCTGCCAAGATCCCCTGGCTGGAAGTACCAAAAGACGAAATGGTATGCAAATACCACTTCAAGAAAAACTACACAGCAATGTGTAGTAGTAAAGCCGATTGGAGTGACGAATCCTCAGCATACTACATAAAGCAAAATGCCATCAAGTGGTATACAGATGGTCCGAAGACAAAGGAAGGCACTGGTGCAGGAGTGTTTGGACCTCGTACCAGATACTCCGAATCCATGGGAACATCCCCAAGTATCTTCCAAGCAGAGGTACACGCAATCGAAAGATGTGCACAGTTTAACCTCGACAGGAAGTACCGCAAAAAACGAATTGCTATCCTGTCAGATAGCCAAGCAGCCATCAAGGCCATTAGCTCATACACCATCAGATCCAAACTGGTATGGGACTGTGTGGGGAAGCTGAACAAGCTTGGCAGGGATAATAAAGTAACGCTATACTGGGTGCCAGGACACACTGGTATAGACGGAAACGAAGAAGCCGATCACCTAGCAAACAAGGGATCCAGTAGCCCCTTTATAGGTCCGGAACCCTTTTGCGGTATGAGCGTGAACACCATCCGCAAAAGTTTAGATGAAGAAATAAGAGGAAAATGGATGAAAACCTGGGAAGAACTTCCAGGGCTAAGGCAATCCAAAGTGATGCTGGGATCTTTTAACCAGAAGAGAACAAACGCTTGCCTAAAGCTAAGCAAGAACAAGCTCAGAATTCTGACAGGAGCCCTGACGGGACACTGCAGACTTAGGAAACATCTCAAGGCCCCAGGTCTAGAGGAGGATGATGGATGCAGATTCTGTGGCTCAGCAGAGGGAACCCCCATACATCTGTTCAAAGACTGCGGAGCATTACTCCGCAAGAGACAGATATACCTTGGGGCTCACTGCTTGAACACAGAGGAGCTGCAGGCCTTGAATCCCACCCAGATCCTGAGATTCCTAAAGGAATCAGGATTAGAGGAGGCGCTCTAAATGGGTAAGTACACCAACACTTGGAGGAGGAGGGTGGGGTACAATAGATCTATAAGGGTCGCAGTACAAGTCGTCACCACCATATCTAAAATCTACAATCTACAAAGTGTATGATTTTAAAGCTGCTATTTCGTCGATTTTGCGCATCACGGGTGGTCAGTGGCATTTTAAATTTTCAGCTTCTCGATTTCTGCTCATCAGGAATATCATGAAAAATTACATCAAAGTAAGAGGTGAACTTTTTTATAATTCGGACATTGGAGCTTTCAAGAGTGTGTCGAAGAAACACAAAACTATTTTGGACCTTCTTCCATCCCTGTGGCTGTTGGCGTTCCTATTGCTCCAGCAAAGATAAATGACGCCAACAATTTTCTCACTAAGCATTTTGGGGATCAGTGGATGGAAATCGAATCCCTCAAATATTACAGAGACTGAAGGACTACATTTAACAAGAAAATAATGAAAACGGCAATGAATGTGTTGCCAATGTCAACTCTGACGAGAACGCTTTTATCTAATCACAATTTTTTATTACCTTCCTTTTTGTCTACTTTAAGTTTATAATAAATATTTCTGATTTGAAGAAGTTTTTATTTTTTTCATTGCCTATCAGTAGTTTACACCATTTTCTATATCACTGAATATTCAGAATTACAATTTATCGACACTATAATATACATAATATGATTTTACAGGTTAATACGCGAATATAATTAATATAAGACATAGATTTAAATGAAATATGAAAGGAAGGATGAAAAAAAAATCAAATTTTTGCAAACCCAGCTGAATCCGAATTATTTTTATTTATAAATAATTATACAATACTACTGCTTAAAAGCAAAAAAAGGATTTCGAATCGTATACCGTAGGTTATTCGAATGACCATATTTAAAAAAAAAAGTAAATAGGCAAGATTTAAGATTTATAAAAATGGATTGAGCTGGTTTTGATACTAAACGCCTCACCTCCAAGTACCAATCCAAGAAAATAAAGCTGAAGCACTACAACTCGGTAGTAAGACCCTCTGCACACTATGCCTCTGAGTGCCACTTGATGAATGGGCCCCTCTGGAAACTGGAACTTAAAAAGAGAAGGATCCTGAGGAGAATACTAGGACCCATAAAAGAGGAAGCCGGTACCTAAAAATTCAGTCACAATAAAAAGCTCTACTAACATCAGGAAGACATAGTTACATGTATGAGGAAAAGACGACTGACTTTCTATGGGCACATGACCCGCCTGAATCACTCCAGGCTCACCAAGAGGATCCCTCATCAAATGGCGTCCAAAGCCAAGTGGTTCACCTCTGTTAAATCAGAATTAGAGGAACTGCAGATCCCATTACAGACAACCGAGAACGGAACTCAATACCAACAGGCCATCCTGCAGGGAGTCTTCCCAATGTCTCTCACAAGCAAGAAGTGTACAGGCACTACCAGACGTAAATGGACGGATGAGAGGAAGCAGGCCCGAAGATGAAGTTATACTGGGCGAAGAAAACGCAATAGACGCTAGCTGATATTTAAGACGAGCCCCGTGGTCCCTAGTAGGCCAAAACTAACTGAAAAATAAAACTTAGTGAAACTAGTCTAGATGGTTCAGTTGTAGTCGACGAAATGGTAGGGTTTCGTTAACTTAGTTAATTCCACTAAGTTTGTGTGTCTCAAGAACTAGTTGGACTAGGAGGAATTAGAATACATCAATTGGTTCAGAATTCAAATTTTTATATTAGGGCCAAATTTGGCACACCTAGTCCAACTAGTTTAGTTGTAGTTGACAAAATTGCACACCATGATTTTTTTTAATATTTTAAACTTTACAAATTAGGCAATTAAGTTTAAGTGAAGATATCTTAAAAACTAGTTGCAGTAGTAACAATTAGTATACGTCATTTTGCAGAGAAATTAATGAGCTATATATATGAATCTATATATATGAATAATGAATCGTTAACTTTGTAATTTCGTCTAAGTTTGAGTGAAGATACCTCAAGAACTAGTTAGACTAGGAGGAACTAGTATACATCAATTTGTTCAGAATTCAAATTTCTATATAAGAGCCAAATTTGGTACAACTAATCCAAATAGATTAGATGTAGTTGATGAAATTACACACACACACACAATTTTCTAAACTTTAGAAACTTAGTCCATTAAATTTAAGTGAAGATATCTTAAAAAGTAGTTGGACTAGCAACAATTATTATACGTCAATTTGTAAATAAATTAATTTTCTATTTATCTACTAATTTTGGTGTCAGTTCAAATAGTTTAGTTGCAGTTGACAAAATTCTAACTGCAGTTTAACTTTAAAAATATTCTAAACTAATTTTGAAGGGCGATATTTTAAGAACTAGTTAAATTAGCGCAAATTAGAATATATCAGCTTATAGAGATTTTATTTAGCTACAACTGGACTAAATTTGGTACCGTTAGTTTCTTTAGTTTACTCGTAGTTGCCGAAATTGTAACAGTATGGGTTTTTAATTTTTTAAATTTAGTACGCTAAGCTTGAATGAATATATCTAAAAATTTATAGATTTTGACAGAAGAATCTAAAAAATGGGATAATTCAATTTGTTCTAATATTCGAATTAAACTGTCAATACACCTTTCATAATTGAAATTTTTTTGTGCGCATGCGTCAATTGCCGCCATATTTTTCGGTCACTTTTTGACGTATAGCCTGTGAAAATAACAAAGTGTGGCCAAAACTTTCATATCCCCGCCTTTTAAAACGTGTCGAACGCGCATGCGCTTAACTAACCGTAAAAGGTGTATTGGTTTACCAATAAACGTTATCGAACTAATATTGACATATGTCAAACGTTGACAGCTTCTGTCAAGATTGGTTTGTAACTGTACTAATATTTTATAACTTGTCAAATAGAAGCTGTCAACGTATGAAATATACAATTATTAGTTTGCCAACGTCTATAATATAATTTTGACTAACCTGTCTTAACATCTGATAGTTTCTTTCACATGTGAAGATTGGTTTGTCACAGTTAATTAATATTATAACTTATCAAACACAAGCTGTCAAAGTTAGACAGTTGTCTTGATTACTTTGCTAAAGTCTGTCATATATCTTTGACAAACCAATTTTGATATATGTCAAACGTTGACAGCTTATGTCACATATCAAGATTGGTTGGTCATAGTTATATTATATTATAACGTGTCAAACAGAAGCTGCCAACATATGAGGTTAAGACTGAAGCGCGCTTCATTCCTAATCTCCCGTAATCTAACCCAACTAACTTAATGCTAACCTAACCTAATGCTAACCCAAATATTCTAACCCAATGAGTTTAAATCTGATTAACCGCTGATTACCTGATTAAAATCTGATTAAAGCTGATATTAGACCTAACATAGGGCAACATAGACCTAACACCCTGTTTAGCGTGTGGTTACAAATACCTCACACCCTGTATAGCGTGCTACAACATAGACCTTATACCCTGTTTAGCATGTGGTTACATAGACCTCACAAACCTCACCCTAGACCTCACCCTGTTTAGCGTGGGGTAATATAGACCTCACACCCTGTTTAGCGTGGGGCAACATAGACCTCACACCCTGTTTAGCGTGTGGTTACATAGACCTCGCACCCTGTTTAGCGTGGGGCCACATAGACCTCACACCCTGTTTAGCGTGTGGTTACATAGACCTCGCACCTCGTATAGCGTGGGGCCACATAGACCTCACACTCTGTTTAGCATTTGGTTACATAGACCTCACACCATGTTTAGCGTGGGACTACATAGACCTCACACCTTGCTTAGCGTATGGCTACATAGACCTCACACCCTGTTTAGCGTGGGGCTACATAGACCTCACACTATTTTAGTGTATTAAAGCTTAGAAGCTGATTAAACTATTACATTGCGAATTTGCACACTTAGCCTTGTCAGTCTTATAAGTCTTGTCTATCTAGTCTTGTCTATCCAGTCTTGTCTATCTATTCAGCTTCTGTCAGATGTTAAGATTGGTTTGTCTTAGATCTATTATAGTATAACTTGTCAGAAGCTCTCACCGTTTGATAGCTGTGAAGTTTTGTTTGCCAAGGTTTGTTATATAACTTTGACAAACCAATATTGACATCTGTCAAACGCTTGACAGATGCCAAGATCAATTCGCAACTTGTGTGTTTGACAAGTTGCGGATTTTAAGGCGAGCATTAATTATTCCATTTCCTAATTAAAGATCGCGCGCGAGTGTAATCGCAATGAATTAATAACGCTTATACATCCTTTTTGCGAATTAATTCTTTTGTTTGCTTTTTTTAGTTGGCAATTAGCATTACAAAGCGTCCGCGCGAAAAACGCTGAATTATCGCCCGACCGTTAAAGTTATTCGCGAATTTTTTCCGCCGTTTGTCGAAAAACTCCGCCAAAAATTTCTCTCGCAACGCAAGCCTCCGCAATAATTAAATTCGCAATAATTTATTACATTGCGAATTTTCAGACTTGGCCACTAGTCTTGTCTATCTAGTCTTGTTCATGCAGAAAACGTTGCAAAATAATAAATTAAGTTTGAGTGGAGATATCTCAAGAACTAGTCCTAATAGCACAAGTAAGTACACATCATCTTAAAGAGAATTTAATTGGCTATATTATAACCAAGTTTAGTCTAGCTAGTCGAACTAGTTTAGTTGCAATTGACTAAATTGCAAACAGACATTATTTTGAACAAAGCAAAACTTTGAGATTTATTAAACTAAGTTTGAATTATGATATCTCAAGAACAAGTCCTAATAGCACAAATAATTATACATCATCTTAAAGAGAATTTAATTGACGATATTATGACTAACTTTACTATAGCTAGTCGAACTAGTTTAGTTGCAGTTGACTAAATTCTAAACAGAAATAATTTTGAACTAGGCAAAACTTACAGATTTAATAAACTAAGTTTGAGCGATGATATCTCAAGAACTAGACCGAATAGCACACATAAGTATACATCATCTTTAAGGGAATTTAATTAGCTATTTTATGACCAGGATTAGTCTAGCTAGTCCAACTAGTTTAGTTGTAGTTGACTAAATTGGAAACAGAAAAAAATCTGAACTAGGCAAAACTTAGAGATTTAATAAACTAAGTTTGAGCGATGATATCTCAAGAACTAGTCCGTATAACACACATAAGTATACATAATCTTCAAGAGAATTTAATTAGCTATATAATAACCAAGATTAGTCTAGCTAGTCCAACTAGTTTAGTTGTAGTTGACTAAATTGCAAACAGAAAAAAAAATGAACTAGGCAAAACTTTAAGATTTAATAAACTAAGTTTGAGTGACGATAACTCAAGAGCTGGTTCGAATAAAGCAAATGAGTCAACATCATCCTAAAGAGAATTTCATAAGCTATATTATAACCTAGTTTAGTCTATCTAGTCCAACTGGTTTAGATGTAGTTGCCTAAATTACAAACAGAAATAATTTTGAACCACGCATCATTTCGAGAAGTTTGCGTGTAAATATCTCGATAAATATTCAGACTAGCACAAACTAGTGTACATCAGCATGCAGAGAAATTAATTTGCTATATTTTTACCAAATCTCGTTTAGCTATTCTAACTAGTTTAGGTGTAGTTGACTAAATTGTAACCAAAACGAATTTGTATTTTAAAAATCTTAGAAATTTAGTAGTCTAAGTTTGAGCGGAGATATCTTTTGACGTATTTTGAATAGCACTGACTATTATACATCAACATGTAGATAAATTAATTTGCTATATCTTGACCATATCTCGTTTAACTAGTCCAACTAGTGTAGGTATAGTTGACCAAATTGTAACCAAAACGAATTTGTATTTTAAAAACCTTACAAATTTAGTACTGCAAGTTTGCGAACAGATATCTCATGAAGTATTTTGAATAGCACTGACTAATATACATCAGCATATAGAGAAATGTATTTGCTATATCTTGACCACGTCTCGTTTAACTAGTCCAACAAGTTTAGGTGTTATTGGCTAAATTGTAACCATTTAGATTTTCAAAACCTTACAAATTTAGTAGTCCAAGTTTGCGCGCAGGTATCTCATGAAGTATTTCGAATAGCACTGACTAATTTACATCAGCGTATAGAGAAATTAATTTGCTATATCTTGACCAAATCTCGTTAAGCTTGTCCAGCTAGTATAGGTGTAGTTGACTAAATTGTTACCTAAAAGTTTTTTGGTTTTTAAAAACATTGCAAAATAGTAGAGCAAGTTTGAGCGTAGATATCTTAAGAACTATTTGGAGTAGCAGCGACTAGCAAGCATCAGTTTGTAGATAATTTATTTAGTTATGACAAGACCAAATATGATATGGCTAGACTAACTAGCTTAATTGCAGTTGAATAAATTGTGACAATACAGCTTTTAACTTTCAAAATGTTTTAGATTAAGTTTTAGTGAAAATATCTGAAGAAGTATTAGGACTAGAGCAGAATACTTTGCACGACCTTGAAGAAAATTAAATCAACTATATTTAGACAAACTTTGGTTTATCTAGTTCAACTAGTTTAGATGTAATTAGTTAATTAACGAATTTTAACTTTTAAAACTTCGTTAATTTAGAACACTAACTTTGACCTAAGATATCTTAATAACTAATTAGACTAGGGCAAATGTATACACGTCAGCTTCTAGACAATTTAACTAGCTATATTTAGAGCAAATTTGGTTTAGCTAATCCAACTAATTTAGATGGAATTAACTAATTAACGAATTTCAACTTTTAAAAGTTTGTTAATTTAGAATATTAAATTTGAGCTACGATATCTTAATAACTAATTAAACTAGCGCAAATGTATGCACGTCAACTACTAGAGAATTTAAATAGCTATATATAAATAGCTATATTTGAAACAAATTTGTTTTGACTAGTCCGATTAGTTTAGTTGTAGTTAAGTGTATTGTAAGAGTAATAAACTTTCAAAACTTTGTAAAATTAGAAGACTAAGTTTGAGCGAAGATATCTTATGATATAATTAAACTAGCACAAACTAGTACACTACAGCTTATAGGGAATTTAATTAGCTGTGTTTAGACAAAATTTGCTTTAGCTAGTCCTACTCGTTTAGTTGTAGTTAACTAAATTGCAACAGGAAAGAATTACTTAGAACACTAAGTTTGAACAAAGATATCTTAGGAAGCAGTCGGTCTACCTGAACGCAGTACACATCAGCAACAGCAAAGAATTACTTGTAAGGCTGAGTTTGAACGAAAATATCTCAAGAAGTAGTTGGTCTATCTCGACGCAGCATACATCATTTTGTTGGGAATTCGTCGGTTAAATTCGCTTGTAATTTTTGTGCAAATTTGCGGGAAAAAACCGGGTGTAAATTGATGATGTTTGAGGGACATTCCACAGGTGACGCGATCCGTGCGGAGAGACGGCGGCGAACACGAGCAGTCCCGAAAAAACGGAGAGGGCGAGCGAGGAAAAAGAACGGATTACGTGACGAGTTTGAAGTTTCTAAGCCTGCCGGCTCCGGTATTCAATGTGCAGAGTTTTTCTTTACGCACACAATTTTTGCACAAATCGCGAAAATAATTAGTAGTAAACTAATTAATGTTAATCATTTCATCGCCATGTGACTCGAGGCCCTGAATGTATACATCGCGTCCCGGGCGATGCAGCCAAGGGTTTAATTTTTGACTAGCGCCATCTAGTTTTGTGGTGGATTAAATTTGAGTAACGAGCTGTCATTGAACTTAAAGATGGAGAGAAATCGCGTTTTTTTGTGAATTTTTTAAAAAAATATTTAAATATTACGCAACGATTGGTAATCTCCCACAACCGATTTGCAAAAAAATCTGGTAGTTTTTGAAAATAATTTCACCGACCTGCCGTCTCCGGGCGCGGCTGGGCGAATTATTGCAGGTGTTTTACTTTTTCACTCACAACTTGGACAGTTTTCGTCGCACGGAAGTGGTTCCGGCAACGGTGTGTATGGAACGTCGCCGTCCATCCGACTGTCACCTCACTTTTCGACATGTTTGGTTAAAATTTTTGGGACGTGCGAAAAACTCACATTTTCTTGCAAAAAAACGTAATTTTTAGACGCTTAAATAACGCGATACGGAAGCGTTATCGAAAATCTCCGTGCGTGGGATCGTTCCTCTATTCTTTGGCTACAAGAATCTACAAGGTAAAAAATTCGTGATTTTTGGTTTCGGTCTGGTTCGTCCGAATCTGGGTGAGTTGCGTCGCGAAAATTGCACAGCTCGACGGGGCTCTCGGATCTACACCAGAAAGAATCGGGTGGTTTTTGAAAATAATTTGACCGACCTGCCGTCTCCGGGCGCGGCTGGTCGAATTATTGCAGGTTTTTGCAGGAGGGAAAAGGGAAACTGGATAACCTGACCGTTGCTGGCTGTTGCATCAAATGGCTTCTGCACAGTTATATGTCGCTGGGCTTCCAAATCTCCTCAACGTACTTCTGCTTCGAAATTCCACTCGCTTCCTGGCGTTTTCAATCCGGATAGTCACGTGGCTGATATGTTCTATGTGGCTCGAAGTTCCAATGTTGAATTATTCCTAAAATCGCCCAGTCTGGTAGGTAGTGTGCGCTGGTGTCGTTTTTTTTTACAATTTCGGATATGCGCAAAGGTAGGGTGAGACAGAGGAGACACAGGGGCGTAGTGAAAATAAGTTGAATATATTTTATGACGAGTAATAAAATATATTTTATATATTAAAATGGGTAAGGTAAACACGTAATTCGCGGCAGCGCGAATTCTCGATCCAATATAGAACAATGTGGCAAGGATCGTTGGTTTAACCCCGTTTAGATTAGGTTGCTCGCCGCGAAGCGGACAGATAAATTAAGCGAACATACGCGCGGCAGCGCGAATTCTCAATCCAATATGGAACAATGTGGCAAGGTCCGTAACCCTGGTTAAATTAGGTTGCCCGCCGCGAAGCGGACAGAAAAAGCAAGACAACATACGCGCGGCAGCGCGAATTTTCGAACCAATATAGAACAATGTGGCAATGTGGATCGTTGGTCTAATGATAAATTACTACATTCAAAACAACCACCCATCCTTACGCTTCATGTAACCCTTTTGTGCATACCCACTTTCGCCTTGCTTTTATGGCACCGCCATGCCCACCCATCCTTTAGACTTTTTGCTTTCACCAATTTCATATCATATCCATACTCAATACAAACATACCTTTTCGCTAACAATCCCAGATCCATCAACCATTCAGCCACTCATTTTGAGATTCATGCTTAATAAGTCCCTGTAAAAATTTGCAAAATAAAGGCTATCGTCCCAAGATTATTATTCAAAATTGTCGCAAGCTCATTTTTTTATAAAATTAAAATTTGCTTTCGGAAGTTCTATCTTCACATTGAGATATATTGAGAACCAATAAGGCTATCGTCCAAAAATGTTACAGATTTAAATTCAGCAACTCAGGAAGTATTCATTTTGGCTAAAATTATACTTGTTTTAGCAAAACTTCGAAAGTTTTACCAAGGAATTTGAAATTATTGATTTTGTAAGTCCATCAAGTTTGACTTCTAACAACTTGAGAACCGATAAGGCTATCGACCGAAAAAATACAGATTTACATTCTGCAAATTTATCTTAATATATATTTCTGATGGCCTGTCAAATCAAGGTTATAGTCCAAGAGTTATCGGTCAAAATCTGTACTAACCTATTGTTGACATAAACTAACATTAACTGTTTCAAGTCCTATCTTCACATTGAGATAGATTGATAACCAATAAGGCTATCGTCCAAATTCTTACAAATTTAGATTCAACAATGCGAAAGCTATCGATTTTAACTCAAACGATTCTTGTTTTTACAAAATTTCGAAAGCTCTATATAGGAATTTGAATTTTTTTATTTTTAAAATCAGCAACTTTAACTTCTAATAACTCGAGAACAGAAAAGGCTATAGACCTTAAATTTACAAAGTAACAATACCCGAATTAAGCTCAATATATATTTGTCAAAGTTTGCAAACGCAAGACTATCGTCCAAGAGTTATCAGCCAAAATCTGAACAAACTCATGCTTTGCATAAGCTGACATTTGCTTTTTCATGTCGTACCTTCACATTGAGATATCTTGAGAAGGAATAAAGCAATTGTACAAATTCTCGCAAATTTAGATTCAGCAACTCAAGAAGTTATAACTGTCGCTAAAATTAGACTTGTTTCAACAAAAAATTGAAAGTTCTACACAGGAATTTGTATTTTTTGATTTGACAAGTCCATAAAGTTGGACTTCTAATAACTTGACAACAAATAAAGCTATCGGCCTGGAATTTACGAATTTGGATTCAGTGATTTAGGCCGAACAAATATTTATCAAAGTTTGTAAACTCAAGCCTAATGATCATGAGTTATCAGCCAAAATCTAAACCAACTCATTGTTTCGCTGACTCATTGTGAATTCCTATCTTCAAAAAGCGATATCTCGAGAACCACAAGGGCTATCCTCATAATGTTTGCAAATTTGGATTTAGCGACTAAAAGCATTGGTTCATAATTAGTAAGAATCAATAAAAATATTTTCACTCAATTTGCAAACTTGTATATCTCACAAACCAATAAGGCTATCGACCTGAAATTACTAAATCTACATTCTATCGTTTATTGTGCATTAAAGAGGGTGTAATTTGTTGAAATCTAGGCTATCGTCCTTTAGTTGTCCATCAAAATCTAAACAAGCTTTTTATTATGTGGACTGTTACGGTTTTTTTAGAAATTCCATCTTCACACTGAGATATTTCGGGAACTAATAATGCTATCGTCCAAGTTTTGCAAAATTAAAGTCGGATTTTTAAAAGCTAGTGATTTTAAATCAATTTGTACGTGGGTTTGCAATATTTTAGGAGATCTACATAGAAATTTGAAATTTTCAATTTTTTAAATCACTCAAGTTTGACGGACAATAACTTCCGAACAAAGAAGGCTATCGGCCTAAGGTTTTCAAAGTCACATTTTGTGATTCATGCTTAATAAACCTCTGTAAAAATTTGCAAAATAAAGGCTATGGTCCCAAGATTATAAATCAAAATTGTCGCAAGCTCATTTTTTTATAAAATTGAAATTTGCTTTCGGAAGTTCTATCTTCACATTGAGATGTATTGAGAACCAATAAGGCTATCGTCCAAAAATGTTAAAGATTTAAATTCAGCAACTCAGGAAGTATTCATTTTGGCTAAATTTATACTTGTTTTAGCAAAAGTTCGAAAGTTTTACCAAGGAATTTGAAATTATTGATTTTGTAAGTCCATCAAGTTTGACTTCTAACAACTTGAGAACCGATAAGGCTATCGACCGAAAAAATACAGATTTACATTCTGCAAATTTAACTTAATATATATTTCTGATAGCCTGTAAAATCAAGGTTATAGTCCAAGAGTTATCGGTCAAAATCTGTACTAACCTATTGTTGACATAAACTACCATTAACTGTTTCAAGTCCTATCTTCACATTGAGATAGATTGATAACCAATAAGGCTATCGTGCAAAATTCTTACTAATTTAGATCCAACTATGCGAAAGCTATCAATTTTAACTAAAATGATTCTTGTTTTTACAAAATTTCGAAAGCTCTATATAGGAATTTGAATTTTTTGATTTTTAAATTCGGCAAGTTTAACTTCTAATAACTCGAGAACAGATAAGCCTATCGACCTAAAATTTACAAAGTTACAATAAGCGAATTAGGCTCAAAAAATATTAGTCAAAGTTTGCAAACGCAAGGCTATCGTCCAAGGGTTATAAGGTAAAATCTGAACAAAATTATTTTTTACATAAGTTGATATTTGCTTTTTCAAGTCGTATCTTCACATTGAGATATCTTGAGAAGGAATAAGGCTATCGTCCAAATTCTCGAAAATTTAGATTCAGCAACTCAAGAAGAAATAACTGTCGCTAAAATTAGACTTGTTTCGATAAAATATTTAAAGTTCTACACAGGGATTTAAATTTTTTGATTTGACAAGTCCGTAAAGTTTGACTTCTAACAACTTGACAACAAATAAAGCTGTCGGCCTGGAATTTACAAATTTGGATTCAGTGATTTAAGCCGAAATATTTGTCAAAGTTCGTAAACTCAAGACCATCGATCATGAGTTATCAGCCAAAATCTAAACCAACTCATTGATTCGCTGATTCTTTGTGAATGCCTATCTTCACAAAGCGATATCTCGAGAATCACAAAGGCTATCGTCAAAACGTTTGCAAATTTGGATTTAGCGAATAAAAGTTTTGGTTCATTACTAGTAAGAATGAATAAAAATATTTTCACTCAATTTGCAAACTTGTATATCTCACAAACCAACAAGGCTATCGACCTGCAATTCCTAAATTTACATTCTGTCGTTTATTGTGCATTCAATAGAGTGTAACTTGTTGAAATCGAGGCTATCGTCCTTTAGTTGTCCATCAAAATCTAAACAAGCTTTTTATTTATGGATTGTTAAGGTTTTTTTAGAAATTCTATTTTCACACTGAGATATTTTGGGAACTAATAATGCTATCGTCCAAGTTTTGCCAAAATTAAATTAGGCTTTTTAAAAGCTAATAATTTTAAATCAATTTGTACGTGGGTTTGCAATATTTTTGGAGATCTACATAGAAATTTGAAATTTACCATTTTTTAAATCACTCAAGTTTGACGGACAATAACTTCCGAACAAATAAGACTATCGACCTAAGGTTTAAAAGTCACATTTTGTGATACATGCCTAATCAATCTCTGTAAAAATTTGCAAAATAAAGGCTATCTTCCAAGATTAGCAATCAAAATTTTCTCTAGCTCATTTTTTTCTATAATTGAAATTTGCTTTTGGAAGTTCTATCTTCACATTGAGATGTATTGAGAACAAATAAGGCTATCGTCCAAAATCTTACAGATTTAGATTCAGCAACTACTCGGGAAGTATTAATTTTGGCTAAAATTATACTAGTTTTAACAAAATTTCGAAAGTTTTACCAAGGAATTTGAAATTATTGATTTTGTAATCCATCAAGTTTGACTTCTAACAACTTGAGAACCGATAAGGCTATCGACCGAAGAAATACAAATTTACATTCTGCGAATTTAGCTTAATAAATATTTGTAATAGCCTGTAAATTCAAGGTTATAGTCCAAGAGTTATCAGTCAAAATTTGTACTAACTAATTGTTAACATAAACTATCATTTACTGTTTCAAGTACTATCTTCACATTGAGATAGATTGATAACCAATAAGGCTATCGTCCAAATTCTTACTAACTTAGATTCAACAGTGCGAAAACTATCAATTTTAACTAAAAGGATTCTTCCTTTAACAAAATTTCGAAAGCTCTATATAGGAATTTGAATTTTTTTACTTTTAAATTTAGCAAGTTTAGCTTCTAATAACTCGAGAACAGATAAGGCTATTGACCTAAAATTTACAAAGTTACAATAAGCGAATCCAGCTCAATAAATATTAGTCAAAGTTGGAAAACGCAAGCCTAGCGTCCAAGAGTTATCAGCCAAAATCTGAACAAACAAATTTTTTGCATAGGCTGACATTTGCTTTTTCATGTTGTACATTCACATTGAGATATCTTGAGAAAAAATAAGGCTATCGTTCAAATTCTCCCAAATTTAGATTCAGCAACTCAAGATAACTGTCGCTAAAATTAGACTTGTTTCAACAAAAAATTGAAAGTTCTACACAGGAATTTTATTTTTTAGATTTGACAAGTCCATAAAGTTTGACTTCAAATAACTTGACAACAAATAAAGCTATCGACCTGGAATTTACAAATTTGGATTCATTGGTTTAAGCCGAAAAAATATTTGTCAAAGTTTGTAAACTTAAGCCTAATGATCATGAGTTATCAGCCAAAATCTAAAAGGCTATGGTCAAAATGATTGCAAATTTGGGTTTAGCGACCAGAAGTATTGGTTCATTACAAGTAAAAATCAATAAAAATATTTTCACTCAATTTGCAAATTTGTATATCTCACAAACCAATAAGCCTATCGACCTGCAATTACTAAATTTACATTCTGTCGTTTATTGTGCATTAAATAGAGTGAAACTTGTTGAAATCTAGGCTATCGTCCTTTAGTTGTCCATCAAAATCTAAACAAGCTTTTTATATATGGATTGTTAAGGTTTTTTTTAGAAATGCTATCTTCACACTGAGATATTTTCGGAAGTAATAATGCTATCGTCCAAGTTTTGCTAAAATTAAATTAGGCTTTTTAAAAGCTAATAATTTTAAATCAATTTGTACGTGGGTTTGCAATATTTTTGGAGATCTACATAGAAATTTGAAATTTTCCATTTTTTAAATCACTCTCGTTTGACGGACAATAACTTCCGAACAAATAAGGCTATCGGCCTAAGGTTCTTAAAGTCACATTTTGTGTATAATGCTTAATAAACCTGAGAAATTGAGAACCGATAAGACTATCGACCCTGCGCATTTAGCTTAATAAATGTCTCTAATAGCCTGTAAATTCAAGGTTATAGTCCAAGAGTTATAAGTCAAAATATGTACAAACTTATTGTGGACATAAACTAACATTTACTGTTTCAAGTCCTATCTTCACATTGAGATAGATTGATAACCAATAAGACTATCGTCCAAATTCTTACTAATTTAGATTCAACAATGCGAAAGCTAACAATTTTAACTAAAATGATTCTTGTTTTTACAAAATTTCGAAAGCTTTCTATAGGAATTTGAATTTTTTGATTTTTAAATTCAGCAAGTTTAACTTCTAATAACTCGTGAACATATAAGGCTATAGACCTAAAATTTACAAAGTAACAATAAGCGAATTAAGCTAAATTAATATTTTTCAAAGTTTGCCCACGAAGGCTATCGTCCAAGAGTTATAAGGTAAAATCTGAACAAACTTATTTGTTACATAAGCTGATATTTTCTTTTTCAAGTCGTATCTTCACATTGAGATATCTTGAGAAGGAATAAGGCTATCGTCCAAATTCTCGCAAATTTAGATTCAGCAACTCAAGAAGAAATAACTGTCGCTAAAATTAGACTTGTTTCGATAAAATATTTAAAGTTCTACACAGGGATTTGAATTTTTTGATTTGACAAGTCCATAAAGTTTGACTTCTAAAAACTTCACAACAAATAAAGCTGTCGGCCTGGAATTTACAAATTTGGATTCAGTGATTTAAGCCGAATAAATATTTGTCAAAGTTCGTAAACTCAAGCCCATCGATCATGAGTTATCAGCCAAAATCTAAACCAACTCATTGTTTCGCTGATTCTTTGTGAATTCCTATCTTCACAAAGCGATATCTCGAGAATCACAAAGGCTATCGTCAAAACGTTTGCAAATATGGATTTAGTGACTAAACGTATTGGTTCATTTTTAGTAAGAATCAAAAATATTTTCACTAAATTTGCAAATTTGTATATATCACAAATATATAAGGCTATCGACCTGCATTTACTATATTTACATTCTGTCGTTTATTCTGCATTAAATAGAGTGTAAGTTGTTGAAATCTAGGCTATCATCCTTTAGTTGTGAATCAAAATCTAAACAAGCTTTTTATAATGCAATTTGAAATTATCGATTTTGTAAATCCATCAAGTTTGACTTCTAACAACTTTAGAACCGATAAAGCTATCGACCGAAAAAATACAGATTAACATTCTGCGAATTTAGCCTAATAATTATTTGTAATAGCCTTTAAATTCAAGGTTATAGTCCAAGAGTTATCAGTCACAATCTGTACTAACTTATGGTTGACATAAACTAACATTTACTGCTTCAAGACTTATCTTCACATTGAGATAGATTGATAACCAATAAGGCTATCGTCCAAATTTTTACTAATTTAGATTCAACAATGAGAAAGCTCTCAAGTTTAACTAAAACGATTCTTGTTTTTACAAAATTTTGAAAGCTCGATATACGAATTTGAATTTTTTGATTTTTAAATTCGGCATATTTAACTTCTAATAACTCGAGAACAGATAAGGCTATCGACCTAAAATTTACAAAGTTAAAATAAGCGAATTAATGTCAATAAATATTTGTCAAAGTTTGCAACCGCAAGACTATCGTCCAAGAGTTATCAGCGAAAATCTGAACAAACTAATTTTTGCATAAGCTGACATTTGCTTTTTCATGTCGTACCTTCACATTAAGATATCTTGAGAAGAAATAAGGCTATCGTCCAAATTCTCGCAAATTTAGATTCAGCAACTCAAGAAGTAATAATATAGAAATTAGACTTGTTTGGACAAAATATTGAAAGTTCTACACAGGAATTTGAATTGTTTGATTTGAAAAGTCCATAAAGTTTGACTTCTAATAACTTGACAACAAATAAAGCTATCGGCCTGGAATTTACAAATTTGGATTCAGTGATTTAAGCCCAATGAATATTTGTCAAAGTTTGTACACTCAAGCCTATCGATCATGAGTTATCAGCCAAAATCTAAACGAGCTCATTGTTTCCTGATTTTTTGTGAATTCCTATCTTCACAAAGCGACCACAAAGGCTATCGTCAAAATGTTGGCAAATTTGGATTTAACTACTAAAAGTATTAGTTCATTATTAGTAGGAAAAAATTAAAATATTTTCACTCAATTTGCAAACTTGTACATCTCACAAACCAATAAGGCTATCGACCTGCAATTTCTAAATTTTCATTTTGTTCTTTATTGAGGATTGACGACTAAAAGTATTGGTTAATTATTAGTAAGAATCAATAAAAATATTTTCACTCAATTTGCAAACTTGTATATCTCACAAACCAATAAGGCTATCGACCTGCAATTACTAAATATACATTCTGTCGTTTATTGTGCATTAAATAGGGTGTACCTTGTTGAAATCTAGGCTATCGTCCTTTAGTTGTCCATCAAAATCTAAAGAAGCTTTTTATAATGTGGACTGTTAAGGTTTTTTTAGAAATTCTATCTTCACACTGAGATATTTTGGTATAACTAATAATGCTATCGTCCAAGTTTTGCCAAAATTAAATTCGGATTTTTAAAAGCTAGTAATTTTAAATTAATTTGTACGTGGTTTTGCAATATTTTTGTAGATCTACATAGAAATTTGAAATTTTCCATTTTTTAAATCACTCAAGTTTGACGGACAATAACTTCCGAACAAATAAGGCTATCGGCCTAAGGTTTTCAAGGTCACATTTTGTGATTCGTGCTTAATAAATCTCTGTAAAAATTTGAAAAATAAAGGCTATCGTCCAAGATTGTCAATCTAAATTGTCGCAAGCTCATTTTTTTCTATAATTGAAATTTGCTTTTGGAAGTTCTATCTTCATATTGAGATGTATTGAGAACCAATAAGGCTATAGTCCAAACTCTTTAAGATTTAAATTCAGCAACTCAGGAGGTATTAATGTTCGCTAAAACTACGCTAGTTTTTACAAAATTTCGAAAGTTTTACCAAGAAATTTGAAATTATTGATTTTGAAAATCCATCAAGTTTGACTTCTAACAACTTGAGAACCAAAAAGGCTATCGACCGAAGAAATACAGATTTACATTCTGCGAATTTAGCTTAATAAATATTTATGATAGCCTGTAAATTCAAGGTTATAGTCCAAGAGTTATCAGTCAAAATCTGTACAAACCTATTGTTGACATAAACTAACATTTACTGTTTCAAGTCCTATTTTCACATAGAGATAGATTGATAACCAATGAACCTATCGTCCAAATTCTTACAAATTTAAATTCAACAAAGCGAAAGCTATCAATTTTAACTAAAATGATTCTTGTTTTTACAAAATTTCGAAAGCTCTATATAGGAATTTGAATTTTTTGATTTTTAAATTCGGCAAGTTTAACTTCTAATAACTCGAGAACAGATAAGGCTATCGACCTAAAATTTACAAAGTTACAATAAGCGAATTAAGCTCAATAAATATTTGGCAAAGTTTGCCAACGCAAGGCTATCGTCCAGGAGTTATAAGGTAAAATCTGAATAAACTTATTTTTTACATAAGCTGATATTTGCTTTTTCAAGTGGTATCTTCACATTGAGATATCTTGAGAAGGAATAAGGCTATCGTACAAATTCTCGCAAATTTAGATTCAGCAACTCAAGAAGTAATAACTGTCACTAAAATTAGACTTGTTTCAATAAAATATTAAAAGTTCTTCACAGGAATTTGAATTTTTTGATTTGACAAGTCCATAAAGTTTGACTTCTAATAATTTGACAACAAATAAAGCCGTCGGCCTGGAATTTACAAATTTGGATTCAGTGATTTAACACGAATAAGTATTTGTCAGAGCTTGTACACTCAAGCCTATCGATCATGAGTTATCAGCCAAAATCGAAACCAACTCATTGTTTCGCTGATTCTTTGTGAAATCCTATTTTCACGAAGCAATATCTCGAGAACCACAAAGGCTATCGTCAAAATGTTTGCAAATTTGGATTTAGCGACTAAAAGCAATGGTTCATTATTAGTAAGAATCAATAAAAATATTTTCACTCAATTTGCAAATTTGTATAACTCACAAACCAATAAGGCTATCGACCTGTAATTACTAAATTTACATTCTGTCGTTTGTTGTGCATTAAATAGAGTGTAACTTGTTGAAATCTAGGCTATCGTCCTTTAGTTGTCCATCAAAATCTAAACAAGCTTTTTATATGTGGATTGTTAAGGTTTTTTTAGAAATTCTATCTTCACACTGAGATATTTTGGGAACTAATAATGTTATCGTCTAAGTTTTGCCAAAATTAAATTCGGATTTTTAAAAGATAATAATTTTAAATCAATTTGTACGTGGCTTTGCAACATTTTTGGAGATCTACATAAAAATTTGAAATTTTCCATTTTTTAAGTATGTCAAGTTTGACGAACAATAACTTCCGAACAAATAAGGCAATCGGCCTAAGGTTTTGAAAGTCACATTTTGTAATTCATGCTTAATAAATCTATGCAAAAATTTGCAAAATAAAGGCTATAGTCCCAAGATTATCAATCAAAATTATCGCAAGCTCATTTTTTTCTAAAATTGAAATTTGCTTTCGGAAGTTCTATCTTCATATTGAGATATATTGAGAACCAATAAGACTATCGTCCAAAATGTTACAAATTTCAATTCAGCAACTCAGAAAGTATTAATTTTGGCTAAAATTCTACTTGTTTTAACAAAATTTCGAAGGTTTTACCAAGGAATTTGAGATTATTGATTTTGTGAGTCCTTTAAGTTTGACTTCTAACAACTTGAGAACCGATAAGGCCATCGACCAAAAAAATACAGATTTATATTCTGCGAATTTAGCTTAATAAATATTTGTAATAGCCTGTAAATTCAAGGTTATAGTCCAAGAGTTATCAGTCAAAATCTGAACTAACTTATTGTTAACATAAACTAACATTTACTGTTTCAAGTCCTATCTTCACATTGAGATAGATTGATAACCAATAAGGCTATCGTCCAAAATTCTTACAAATTTAGATTCAACTATGCGAAAGCTATCAATTTTAACTAAAATGATTCTTGTTTTTACAAAATTTCGAAAGCTTTCTATAGGAATTTGAATTTTTTGATTTTTAAATTCAGCAAGTTTAACTTCTAATAACTCGTGAACACATAAGGCTATAGACCTAAAATTTACAAAGTAACAATAAGCGAATTAAGCTAAATACATTTTTTTCAAAGTTTGCCAACGAAGGTTATCGTCCAAGAGTTATAAGGTAAAATCTGAACAAACTTATTTGTTACATAAGCTGACATTTGCTTTTTCATGTCGTACCTTCACATTAAGATATCTTGAGAAGGAATAAGGCTATCGTCCAAATTCTCGCAAATTTAGATTCAGCAACTCAAGAAGTAATAATATAGAAATTAGACTTGTTTGGACAAAATATTGAAAGTTCTACACAGGAATTTGAATTGTTTGATTTGAAAAGTCCATAAAGTTTGACTTCTAATAACTTGACAACAAATAAAGCTATCGGCCTGGAATTTACAAATTTGGATTCAGTGATTTAAGCCCAATGAATATTTGTCAAAGTTTGTAAACTCAAGCCTATCGATCATGAGTTATCAGCCAAAATCTAAACGAGCTCATTGTTTCCTGATTTTTTGTGAATTCCTATCTTCACAAAGCGACCACAAAGGCTATCGTCAAAATGTTGGCAAATTTGGATTTAACTACTAAAAGTATTAGTTCATTATTAGTAGGAAAAAATTAAAATATTTTCACTCAATTTGCAAACTTGTATATCTCACAAACCAATAAGGCTATCGACCTGCAATTACTAAATCTACATTCTGTCGTTTATTGTGCATTAAATAGGGTGTACCTTGTTGAAATCTAGGCTATCGTCCTTTAGTTGTCCATCAAAATCTAAAGAAGCTTTTTATAATGTGGACTGTTAAGGTTTTTTTAGAAATTCTATCTTCACACTGAGATATTTTGGTATAACTAATAATGCTATCGTCCAAGTTTTGCCAAAATTAAATTCGGATTTTTAAAAGCTAGTAATTTTAAATTAATTTGTACGTCGTTTTGCAATATTTTTGTAGATCTACATAGAAATTTGAAATTTTCCATTTTTTAAATCACTCAAGTTTGACGGACAATAACTTCCGAACAAATAAGGCTATCGGCCTAAGGTTTTCAAGGTCACATTTTGTGATTCGTGCTTAATAAATCTCTGTAAAAATTTGAAAAATAAAGGCTATCGTCCAAGATTGTCAATCTAAATTGTCGCAAGCTCATTTTTTTCTATAATTGAAATTTGCTTTTGGAAGTTCTATCTTCATATTGAGATGTATTGAGAACCAATAAGGCTATCGTCCAAAATCTTTAAGATTTAAATTCAGCAACTCAGGAGGTATTTTTGTTGGCTAAAACTACGCTAGTTTTTACAAAATTTCGAAAGTTTTACCAAGAAATTTGAAATTATTGATTTTGTAAATCCATCAAGTTTGACTTCTAACAACTTGAGAACCGAAAAGGCTATCGACCGAAGAAATACAGATTTACATTCTGCGAATTTAGCTTAATAAATATTTCTGATAGCCTGTAAATTCAAGGTTATAGTCCAAGAGTTATCAGTCAAAATCTGTACAAACCTATTGTTGACATAAACTAACATTTACTGTTTCAAGTCCTATTTTCACATAGAGATAGATTGATAACCAATGAACCTATCGTCCAAATTCTTACAAATTTAAATTCAACAAAGCGAAAGCTATCAATTTTAACTAAAATGATTCTTGCTTTTACAAAATTTCGAAAGCTCTATATAGGAATTAGAATTTTTTTATTTTTAAATTCGGCAAGTTTAACTTATAACTCGAGAACAGATAAGGCTATCGACCTAAAATTTACAAAGTTACAATAAGCGAATTAAGCTCAAAAAATATTTGGCAAAGTTTGCCAACGCAAGGCTATCGTCCAAGAGTTATAAGGTAAAATCTGAATAAACTTATTTTTTACATAAGCTGATATTTGCTTTTTCAAGTGGTATCTTCACATTGAGATATCTTGAGAAGGAATAAGGCTATCGTACAAATTCTCGCAAATTTAGATTCAGCAACTCAAGAAGTAATAACTGTCGCTAAAATTAGACTTGTTTCAATAAAATATTAAAAGTTCTACACAGGAATTTGAATTTTTTGATTTGACAAGTCCATAAAGTTTGACTTCTAATAATTTGACAACAAATAAAGCCATCGGCCTGGAATTTACAAATTTGGATTCAGTGATTTAAGCCGAATAAGTATTTGTCAGAGCTTGTACACTCAAGCCTATCGATCATGAGTTATCAGCCAAAATCGAAACCAACTCATTGTTTCGCTGATTCTTTGTGAATTCCTATTTTCACGAAGCGATATCTCGAGAACCACAAAGGCTATCGTCAAAATGTTTGCAAATTTGGATTTAGCGACTACAAGCAATGGTTCATTATTAGTAAGAATCAATAAAAATATTTTCATACAATTTGCAAATTTGTATAACTCACAAACCAATAAGGCTATCGACCTGTAATTACTAAATTTACATTCTGTCGTTTGTTGTGCATTAAATAGAGTGTAACTTGTTGAAATCTAGGCTATCGTCCTTTAGTTGTCCATCAAAATCTAAACAAGCTTTTTATTATGTGGATTGTTAAGGTTTTTTAGAAATGCTATCTTCACACTGAGATGTTCTCGGAACTAATATTGCTATCGTCCAAGTTTTGCCAAAATTAAATTAGGCTTTTTAAAAGCTAGTAATTTAAAATCAATTTGTGCGTGGTTTTGCAATATTTTTGGAGATCTACATAGAAATTTGAAATTTTCCATTTTTTAAGTCTGTCAAGTTTGACGAACAATAACTTCCGAACAACTAAGGCAATAGGGATAAGGTTTTCAAAGTCACATTTTGTGATTCATGTTTAATAAATCTCTATAAAAATTTGCAAAATAAAGGCTATCGTCCCAAGATTATTAATCAAAATTGTCGCAAGCTCATTTTCTTCTATAATTGAAATTTGCTTTTGGAAGTTCTATCTTCACATTGCAATGTATTGAGAAGCAATAAGGCTATCGTCCAAAATCTTACAGATTTGAATTCAGCAACTCAGGAAGTATTAATTTTTGCTAAAATTATACCTGTTTTAACAAAATTTCGAAAGTTTGACCAAGGAATTTCAAATTATTGATTTTGTAAATCCATCAACTTTGACTTCTAACAACTTAAGAACCGATAAGGCTATTGACCGAAGAAATACAGATTTACATTCTGCGAATTTAGCTTAATAAATATTTGTAATAGCCTGTAAATTCAAGGTTATAGTCCAAGAGTTATCAGTCAAAATCTGAACTAACTTATTGTTAACATAAACGAACATTTACTGTTTCAAGTCCTATCTTCACATTGAGATAGATTGATAACCCATAAGGCTATCGTCCAAATTCTTACAAATTTAGAATCAACAATGCGAAAGCTATCAATTTTAGCTAAAATGATTCTTGTTTTTACAAAATTTCGAAAGCTTTATCTAGGAATTTAATTTTTTTGATTTTTATATTCAGCAAGTTTAACTTCTAATAACTCGAGAAGAGATAAGGCTATCGACCTAAAATTTACAAAGTTACAATAAGCGAATTAAGCTCAATTAATATTTGTCAAAGTTTCTAAAATCAAGCCTATCGATCATGAGTTATCAGCCAAAATCTAAACCAACTCATTGTTTCGCTGATTCTTTGTGAATTCCTATCTTCACAAAGCGATATCTCGATAACCACAAAGGCTATCGTCAAAATATTTGCAAATTTGGATTTAGCTACTAAAAGTATATCGTTGACTGCATATATAAATCCCTTTTGTGTTTGTTTTGATTAAAAAAATAACATTTTTTTCTTGTGCAATTTAGATAAGAACTAATCACGAGTAAATAATGCATAAAAATATTGCAATAACAAGCTGATAAAACCTCTAAAACGTGTGTGGTATATAAAGTTTCGCGTATCGGAAAATGTAGCAAATTTGCACTGAACTATAAACATGAACGAGCCGTTTCTCTATTCGCAAATTAACGAACTTCAGAAGCTCGACGTTACACAATTCTTGCAAAACCATCTAAGTTTGCGAAATTTCAACGAGAATTCGCAAATTTTGGACGTTGGAAGTGGAGATGGAGCAGTTACGAGGATGCTGAGTAAGTTTCTAGGGGAAAATTTCGCGAATTTGATCGCGATCGACAGCTCGCAGAAAATGGTGGAATTCGCAAGGGCGTCAAACGGGGAGGAGAGGGTAGAATTTTACATGGGGGATGTAACCGTGGATGAAGATTTGACGCAGTTTTTTGGGCAGATTGATGGGGTTTTCTCGTTTTTCTGTTTGCACTGGGTGCAGGATCAGAGGTGAGTTTGCAAAAACCCCAAAAAAAATTCAGGATTTGTAAATTGAAGCTTCTTGAGTTTCTTCACGAAATTTCAAATTTGTAAGTTCGTCTGTTTATTAATTACACCCAAAAACAAATTAGTCAATTTCTGAAAATTATTGCGAAAGCTTGACTGATCTTTGAGTTATAGAAAGCTGAAACTCGGGAAATTTTCAAAATATTTTCGCAAAGTTTTGCCAAATAAACTGTTTTTAATGGTTTCGCGAATTTACAACTTTCTAAGTCTGTCTGTCTGTCAGCTATAACCAAATCTTTGCCAAATTTTCAGAGCGGCTTGGAAGAACATTTGGAAGTTGCTGAAACCGTCTGGACAAGTTTTTGCAATTTTCATAGCAGATAGTCTCCTCTACAAAGTGTACGAAATCCAGGCAAAAAACCCAAAATGGTCGAAATATATGAATAAAATTGGCGATTATGTGTCCCCCTACCGATGTTACGAAAATCCCGCAAAAAAATTGCAAAACCTGCTGGAGAATTGCGGATTTTCGGTGGAAATTTGCAGAGTTGTCGATCGCAAATACATCTTTGAAATTGAAGATAACGTAAACAGTGAGAAAATGCGAGATTTGTGCAATTTTTTGTTTTTGCAAAATTTGTTTTTTTCTTGCAGAATTCATTCAGGCCGTGTGTCCTTTTATGAAGGAGATTCCCGAACATTTGCACGGCGAATATCTACAGGATTTCAGGGGCATTTTGCGAAATTTGCGAATCGGCGGCGATACATATGACGGAATTGAGGAGCGTTATCAAAACTTGCAAGTGATTGCGACTAAATTATAAAAGAACAATTATTTTTGTACATAAGCTCACATTGGTTTTTACAAATCCAATTTTCACTTTGTGATATCTTCAGAACCAATAAGGCTATCGTCCAAACTCTTGCAAATTTAGATTCAGCAACTCAAAAGCTATAAACATTAACTGAAACAATATTTAAATTCACAAAATTTCGAAAGCTCTACACATGAAACTTAATATTAAGATTTTTTTAGTTCAGCAAGTTTGACCTCTTATAACTTCAGAACAAATAAGGCTATCAACCTGTGATTTACAAATTTGCATTCTGTGATGTAGGCTTAATAAATGTGTGTAAAAGTTTTAAATCTTAAGGCTATCGTTCAAGGGTTATCAGTCGAAATCTAAAACATCTTATTTTTTACTTACAATGAAATTTACTTTTACAAGTCCTTCCTTCACAATGAGATATCTTGAGAAGCAATAAGGCTATCGACAAAATTCTTACAAAGTCGAATTCACCAACTCAAATGCTATCGACCTTAACTAAAATTATACTTGTCATTACAAAATTTCAAAAGTTCTACATAGGAATCCGATTTTTTTGATTTTTCAAATCCAGCAAGTTTGACTTCTAATAACTTGAAAACAAATAAGTCTATCGATCTGCGATTTATAAATTTGCATTCTGTGATGTAGGCTTAATAAAAGTGCATCAAAGTTTGGAATCTCAAGGCTATCATACAAGAGTTATCAGTCAAAATCTGAACTATTTTATTTTTTACTTAAACTGACTTTTACTTTTACAAGTCCTTTCTTCACAATGAGATATCCTGAGAAGCAATGAGGCTATCGACAAAATTCTTGCACATTCGAATTCAGCAACTCAAAAGCTATCAATTGTAACTAAAATTATACTTGTCTACACAAAATGTCGAAAGCTCTACTTAAGAATCCGATTTTTTTGATTTTTTAAGTCCAGCAAGTTTGACTTCTAATAACTTGAAAACAGATAAGTCTACCGACCTGTGATTTACAAATTTGCATTCTCTGATGTAAGCTTAATATACTTGTATCAAAGCTTTAAATTTCAAGGCTATCGTACAAGAGTTATCAGTCAAAATGTGAACTATTTCATTTTTTACTTAAACCGACTTTTACTTTTAGAAGTCCTTCCTTCACAATGAGATATCATGAGAAGCAATAAGGCTATTGACAAAATTCTTGCAAATTCAAATTCAGCAACTCAAATGCTATCAACCTTAACTAAAATTATCCTTGTCTTTACAAAATTTCGAAAGTTCTACATAGGAATCCGATATGTTTGATTATTTAAATCCAGCAAGTTTGACTTCTAATAACTTGAAAACAAATAAGTCTATCTACCTGAGATTTACAAATTTGCATTCTGTGATGTAGGCTTAATAAAAAAACATCAAAGTTTAAAATCTCAAGGCTATCATACAAGAAATATCAGTCAAAATCTGAACTATTTAATTTTTTACTTAAACTGACTTTTGCTTTCAAAAGTCCTTTCTTCACACTGAGATATCATAAGAAGCAATAAGGCTATCGACAAAATTCTTGCAAAGTCGAATTCAGCAACTCAAGTGCTATCAATCTTAACTAAAATAATACTTGTCTTTACAAAATTTCGAAAGTTCTACATAGGAATCCAATTTTTTTGATTTTTTAAATCCAGCAAGTTTGACTTCTAATAACTTGAAAACAAATAAGTCTATCGACCTGCGATTTACAAATTTGCATTCTGTCGTGTAGGCGTAATAAAAGCGCATCAAAGTTTGAAATCTCAAGGCTATCATATAAGAGTTATCAGTCAAAATCTGAACTATTTCATTTTTTACTTAAACCGACTTTTACTTTTACAAGTCCTTTCTTCACACTGAGATAGCACGAGAAGCAATAAGGCTATCGACAAAATTCTTGCAAATTCGAATTCAGCAACTCGAGTGCTATCAATCTTAACTAAAATGATACTTGTCGGTACAAAATTTCGAAAGTTCTAAATATGAATCCGATTTTTTTGATTTGTTAAATCCAGCAAGTTTGACTTTTAATGACTTTAAAACAAATATGTCTATCGACCTGTGTATTGCAAATTTGCATTCTGTAATGTAGGCTTAATAAAAGTGCATCAAAGTTTGAAACCTCAAGGCTATCATGCATGAGTTATTAGTCAAAATCTGAACTATTTAATTTTTTTCTTATACTGACTTTTACTTTTACAAGTCCATTCTTCACAATGAGATATCATAAGAAGCAATAAGGCTATCGGAAAAACTCTTGCACATTCGAATTCAGCAACTCAAATTCTATCAATTTTAACTAAAATTATACTTGTCCTTACAAAATTTCGAAAGTTCTATATAGGAAACCGATTTTTTGGATTTTTTAAATCCAGCACGTTTGACTTCTAATAACTTGAAAACAAATAAGTCTATCGACCTGCGATTTACAAATTAGCATTCTGTGATGTAGGCTTAATAAAAGTGCATCAAAGTTTGAAATATCAAGGCTATCATACAAGAGTTATCAGCCAAAATCTAAACTATTTAATTTTTTACTTAAACTGACTTTGCCTTTACAAGTCCTTTCTTCACACTGAAATATCATGAGAAGCAATAAGGCTATCGACAAATTTCTTACAAATTCGAATTCACCAACTCCAATGCTATAAATCTTAACTAAACCTACACTTGTCTTTACAAAATTTCGAAAGTTCTACATAGGAATCAGATTTTTTTGATTTTTTAAATCCAGCAAGTTTGACTTCTAATAACTTGAAAACAAATAAGTCTATCGACCTGCGATTTACAAATTTGCATTCTATGATGTAGGCTTAATAAAAGTGCATCAAAGTTTGAAACCTCAAGGCTATGATACAAGAGTTATCAGTCAAAATCTGAACTATTTCATTTTTTACTTAAACTGACTCTTACTTTTAAAAGTTCTTTCTTTACATTGAGATATCATGAGAAGCAAAAAGTCTATCGACAAAATTCTTGCAAATTCGAATTCACCAACTCAAATGCTATCAATCTTAACTAAAATAATACTTGTCTTTACAAAATTTCGAAAGTTCTTCATAGGAATCCGATTTTTTTGATTTTTTAAATCCAGCAAGTTTGACTTCTAATAACTTGAAAACAAATAAGTCTATCGACCTGCGATTTACAAATTTGCATTCTATGATGTAGGCTTAATAAAAGTGCATCAAAGTTTGAATTTGCAAGGCTATCATACAGGAGTTATCAGTCAAAATCTAAAATATTTTATTTTTTACTTAAACTGACTTTTGCTTTTACAAGTCCTTTCTTCACACTGAGATATCACGAGAAGCAATAAGGCTATCGACAAAATTCTTGCAAATTCAAATTCAGCAACTCAAATGCTATCAAACTTATTTAAAAATATACTTGTCTTTGCAAAATTTCGAAAGTTCTACATAGGAATCCGACTTTTTGGATTTTTTAAATCCAGCAAGTTCGACTTCTAATAACTTGAAAACAAATAAGTCTATCGACCTGTGATTTACAATTTTGCATTCTCTGATGTAGGTTCAATAAACGTGTTTCAAAGTTTGAAATTTTAAGGCTACCGTACAAGAGTTATCAGTCAAAATCTGAACTATTTCATTTTTTACTTAAACCGACTTTTACTTTTAGAAATCCGTCCTGCACAATGAGATATCATGAGAAGCAATAAGGCTATCGACAAAATTCTTGCAAAGTCGAATTCAGCAACTGAAATGCTATCAATCTCAACTAAACTTACACTTGTCTTTACAAAATTTCAAAAGTTCGACATAGGAATCCGATTTTTTTGATCTTTTAAATCCAGCAAGTTTGACTTCTAATAACTTGAAAACAAATAAGTCTATCGACTTGTGATTTACAAATTTGTATTCTATGATGTAGACTTAATATACGTTTATCAAAGTTTGAAATCTCAAGGTTATCGTTCAAGAGTTATCAGTCAAAATCTGACCCTTCTCAATTTTTATTTAAACTGACCATTACTATTTGAAGTCCCATCTTCACATCAAGATATTTTGAGACGTAATAAGGCTATCGAATAAATTCTTACAAATTTGAATTCAGCAACTCAAAAGCAATCAATTTTAACTAAAATTATGCTTGTGTTCGCAAATTTCGATAGGAATTTGAATATTTTTATATTTTTCCTCCAAAAAGTTTGACTTTTAATAACTCGTGAACAAATAAGGCTATCAGTCTGTAATTTATGAACTTGCATTCTCTGAAGTAGGCTTAATAAAATTGTATCAAAGTTTGCAATCTCAAATCTATCGTTCAAGAATTCCCAGTCAAAATCTGAACCATCTCAATTTTAACTTAAACTGACCATATTTTTACCTTTTCTTCACAAAGTCCTTTCTTCACAAAGAGATATATTAAAAATAAATAAGGCTATCGTCCTTGCAAATTTGGATTCAGCGACTTAAAAGCTATGGATTTTAACTGAAATTATGCTTGTCTTCGCGAAATGTCGAAAGTTCTACATAGGAATCTGAATTTTTTGATTTTTTAAGTTCAACAAGTTTAACTTCTAATAACTGGAGAACAAATAAAGCTGTCGACATGCGATATACAAATTTGCATTCTGTGATATAGGCTTAATAAACGTATATCAAAGTTTACTGTCTCAAGGCTATCGTACAAGAGTTACAAATCAAAATCTGAATCATCTCATTTTTTACTTAAATTGACATTTACTTTTAAGTCCTTTCTTCATAAAACGATATCTTGAGAAGCAAAAAGGCTATCGTTAATATTCTTGCAAATTTGAATTCATCGACTCAAAAGCTATCAATTTTAGCTAAAATTATGCTTGTTTTAACAATATTTCGAAAACTCTACATAAGAATTTGAAATTATAGATTTTTTAATTCGCGCAAGTTAGACTTCTAATAACTTAAGCATCAATAAGGCTATCGATTTTTAGCACACAAATTTTTATTCAGTGATTTAAGCTTAATGTAGTTTATTGAAAGTTTGAAACTCAAGCCTATCGACCATGAGTTATCAGCCAAAATCTAAACCAACTCATTGTTTTGCTGATTCTGTGAATTCTTATCTTCACAAAGCGATATCTCGGGAACCAAAAGCGCCATCGTCAATATTGTTGCAAATTTTAATTAAGCCACTAAAAAGATGTCCAAATCTCGTCTGGTTTTGTTTATTGTTTGTAGAAAAAAAAACATGTTTTTTAAGTAATTTACAATTTAGATAAGAACTAATGTCGAGTAAATATCGTAAAAAAACGCGCAAGAATTTCGCAATTACAAGCAGATAAAACCCCGAGGAAATGAAATAAGTTGGCTGTATATCAGGTTTGGCGTATTAGAGAATTGGTAAATTTGCAAGAAATTTTGCCGAACAACAAGCATGGACGTTTCTGTATTCGAAATTCTAAATTTCTTGCAAAACCATCTAAATTTGCGAAATTTCAAGGAGGATTCGCAAATCTTGGATATTGGATGTGGAGATGGATCGGCTACGAGGATGCTGAGTAAGTTTTTGGGGACGAATTTCGCGAGTTTGACCGCGATCGATAGATCGCAGAAAATGGTGGAATTCGCAAAGGGGTCCAACGGCGAGGACCGGGTGGAATTTCGCACGGGAGATGTAACCGTGGAAGAAGATTTGGCGCCGTTTTTTGGGCAAATTGATGGGGTTTTCTCGTTTTATTGCTTGAACTGGGTGCAGGATCAGAGGTGAGTTTCCAAAAATATTAATTGGCTGAAAGTCGCGAAATTTCGGAATATTTTCGCAAAAGTTTTCAGGATTTGCGAATTGAAGCTTCCTGGGCAATTTTGCGAAATTGCAAAGTTATAACTTCGCGCGTTTATTAATTATGTCCAGTGAGTTTGCAAAAATCTTAATTGACCTTGACACGGATGAAACTCGAAATTTTCAGAATATTATCGCGAAAGTTTTCAGGATTTGCGAATTGAAGCTTCTTGGGTAATTTCGCGTAATTTCAAAGAGATAAGTTCGCGCGTTTGTTAATTAAGCCCAGTGAGTTTGCAAAAATCTTAATTGACTTTGACACGGCTGAAACTCGTGAAATTTTCGGAATATTTTCGCAAAAGTTTTCAGGATTTGCGAATTGAAGCTTCCTGAGCAATTTCGCGAAATTGCAAAGTTATAAGTTCTCGCGTTTATTAATTATGCCCAGTGAGTTTGCAAACATCTTAATTGACTTTGACTCGGCTGAAACTCGCGAAATTTTCGGAATATTTTCACGAAAGTTTTCAGGGTTTGCGAATTGAAGCTTCTTGGGTAATTTCGCAAAATTGCAAAGTTATAAGTTCGCGCGTTTGTTAATTAAGCCCAGTGAGTTTGCAAAAATCTTAATTGACTTTGACACGGCTGAAACTCGCGAAATTTACGAAATATTTTCGCGAAAGTTTTCAGGATTTGTGAATTGAAGCTTCTTGGGTAATTTCGCGAAATTGCAAAGTTATAAGTTCGCGCGTTTGTTAATTATGCCCAGTGAGTTTGCAAACATCTTAATTGACTTTGACACGGCTGAAACTCGCGAAATTTTCGGAATATTTTCGCAAAAGTTTTCAGGATTTCCGAATTGACGCTTCCTAAGCAATTTCGCGAAATTGCAAAGTTATAACTTCGCGCGTTTATTAATTATGTCCAGTGAGTTTGCAAAAATCTTAATTGACTTTGACACGCCTGAAACTCGCGAAATTTTTGGAATATTTTCGCGAAAGTTTTCATGATTTGTAAACTGTAGCTTCTTGGGTAATTTCGCGAAATTGCAAAGTTTTAAGTTCGCGCGTTTATTAAATAAGCACATTGAGTTTGCACAAATTTTAATTGACTTTGACACGGCTGAAACTCGCGAAATTTTCGGAATATTTTTGCGAAAGTTGTTAGGATTTGTGAATTTAAGCTTCTTGGGTAATTTCGCGAAATTGCAAAGTTATAAGTTCGCGCGTTTATTAATTACGCCCAGTGAGTTTGCAAAAATCTTATTTGACTTTGACACGGTTGAAACTCGCGAAATTTTCGGAATATTTTGGCGAAATTTTTCAGGATTTGCGAATTGAAGCTTCTTGGGTAATCTCGCGAAATTGCAAAGTTATAAATTCGCGCCTTTATTAGTTATGCCCAGTGAGTTTGCAAAAATCTTAATTGACCTTGACACGGCTGAAACTCGCGAAATTTTCGGAATATTTTCTCGAAAGTTTTCAGGATTTGTGAATTGAAGCTTCTTGGGTAATTTCGCAAAATTGCAAAGTTTTTACTTCGCGCGTTTATAAAGTATGCCCAGTGAGTTTGCAAAAATCTTAATTGACCTTGACACGGCTGAATATCGAGAAATTTTCGGAATATTTTGCGAAAGTTTTCAGGATTTGTGAATTGAAGCTTCTTGGGTAATTTCGCGAATTTGCAAATTTATAAGTTCGCGCGTTTATTAATTATGCACAAAAACGAATTTAGTTTCTAAAAATTGTTCGAAAAGCTTAGATTGATTTTTGAGTATCATTCGCGAAATTTTCAAAATATTTTCGCAAAGTTTTGGCAATTAAACTTTTTTGAAGGATTTCGCGAATTTTATACTTTCTAAGTCAGTCTGTCAGGTTTGATCTGTCTGATCAAAACTTTACAAAATTTTCAGGTTGGCTCGGAAGAACATTTAGAACTTGCTGAAACCATCTGGACAAGTTTTTGCACTTTTCCTAGCAGACAGTCACTTCTACGAAGTGTACGAAGTCCAGGCAAAAAGCCCAAAATGGTCGAAATATATGAATAAAATTGGCGATTATATCTCCCCATATCGATATTTCGAGAATCCGGCGAAAAATTTGCGAAACCTACTGGAAGATTGCGGATTTTCGGTGGAAATTTGCTCGCAAATACGATCGCGTTGTCGATCGCAAATACATCTTTGAAACCGGAGATGCTCTAAACCGTAAGAAAATGCGAGGTTTTTGTTTGCAAAATTTTATTTGTTGTTGTTTCAGAATTCATTCGGGCTGTGAGTCAGTTCACGAAGGAGATTCTTGAAAATTTGCACGGCGGAGATTTTCGCAAATTTGCAAAACGGCGGCGATCAATTTGATGGGATTGAGAAGCCTTATCAAAATTTGAAAGTGGTTGGGACTAAGTTATAAAAAAAGAAACCCCTGGCTTCATTGCCTGTATAAACCAAGCCCCCGGGTCACATCTTCCGGAATGGCGGTCAAAGTGTTAACCCCTCAAGCTTTGCTAGAATGCTTTAGGCAGTTGTAATTGGCAAGTTTACTATGTTTTATATATTTATAATATGTTTATATGTTTACTATGACTAGATAAGTTGTGATGGATTTGTCTTGAGAACCTTTAAATTAACCTCTCAAAGTGTGATAGAATACTTTAGACAGTTGTACGGCAAGTTTTCCATGCTAGAATAGATTGGGTCAAGACCTGTAAAATGTCAAGCTTTGCCCATACGTTAATTTTTAAAGACAATATATACTACTGCATTGTCAAAAATATACTGTCATATTTTGACAGAAGCTTCTTGTAAAAATTAATTGTTTGGTTTTAACTTGTCTTATACGTTTTAATCTTGTCAACTAAATTTCTCTCTGGTTTTTGTGTGTGTGGTAAATGTAAATGAGGAATAAAAATCATAATAAAAATTCAAATTAGTGTTTTAAAACAGGAGGGTTTGTGTGTGAGAGTGAGTGGAAGGGGATGGGATGTGTGCGTTGGTGTGAGACGGTGTTAGGGGGTGGGGCGTCGTATTGTTTTGTGGGAGCAGGCGACACCACTAATTGCCTAAAGCCGGCGCCCCTGCCAGATGGCGCTGCTGTTGTGCGTCCTTTACGACACTTTCGTGTTTGTTACGACGACGACTAATGTCATCGAGTTATTTTATTTGACGTTGCTTTTTTAGACGTAAACTCGTTACGTTCGTGCGAAAAACGAATAAAATTATGTTCCGCGGGAAATTATTTACTTTGGCGAAAATGCAAAAGGTCTGCGTGGCGTTCATTAAAGGGGGGCAAGCGGATATCGGGTATCAAAGGGAACGGCGACAAAGGCCTTTTGCGCGCTCGTTTTCCGCGAAAACGTTTCGCGATTTCGGTCCGTAATTGCCGCAAAAAAAAATATCACAATGTATCTGCAGAGGATACCAGTTGCCTTAGTTTCCACAAAGAAACAAAATTGTCAGATTCGATTAAATATAAAGCAAAAATTTGACAGTTGTTGAAACTATTACGACAAACCTTGTCTAAGTAGGTTTGACAAGTGTCAAGAATATTTTACCAATGCTTGACAAAGTAATTTTGACTTTTCTCAAGATTACTCCATCAAAGTTATCTTATAGCAACTTATCCTAGTAATCTTGAAATGTTACTGTTGAATCAATACTTGACAAGTTAGTTTTGATAGTTGTGAAGACCAATGCAAAAATCTTGACAGCAAATCTTAACTTGTTACAGAAATGTTGAAAAGTTAGTTTTGACAACTGACAAAACTATTTTGCCAATGCTTGACAATTTAATTTTGACAGTTGTTAAGCAAAGAAGTTGTAAAGCTTGATATATTAATTTAAAGGTTGTCAAGACTAATCCTTCACAACTTGACACAAATGTAATCGAGGATTACTTGTTATAATAAACTACGGCAAGTTTACTATGACAACTGGTCCTCAATTACATTTGTTTCAAGTTGTGATGGATTAGTCTTGACAACCCTTAAATTAATCTGTCAAGCTTTTCAACTTCTTTACTGCGAATTACAACTGTCTAAAGTATTCTAACAAAGCTTAATACGTGGATTTATAGGTTGCCAAGACTAATCCATCACAACTTGTCACAAATGTAATCTAGCACAACTTGTCATAGTAAACTTGACGTGTCAATTACAACTGTCTAAAGTATTCTAACAAAGCTTGAGAGATTAACTTAAAGGTTGTCAAGACTAATCCATTGCATATTGAAGACTAACTTGTCGTACTTATCGTGAAAGATTAGGTTTGACAACTGTCAATACTTTTTTATCAATGCTTTTTGACAGTTGGCAAGACTATTTCATCATATATAGAAGAATAACTGTCGTACTTATCATGAAAGGTTATGTTTGACAACTGTCAATACTGTTTTATCAATGCTTTTTGACAGTTGGCAAGACTGTTTCATCATATATAGAAGAATAACTGTCGTACTTATCATGAAAGGTTAGGTTTGACAACTGTCAATACTATTTTATCAATGCTTTTTGACAGTTGGCAAGACTATTTCATCATATATAGAAGAATAACTGTCGTACTTATCATGAAAGGTTAGGTTTGACAACTGTCAATACTGTTTTATCAATGCTTTTTGACAGTTGGCAAGACTATTTCATCATATATAGAAGAATAACTGTCGTACTTATCATGAAAGGTTAGGTTTGACAACTGTCAATACTGTTTTATCAATGCTTTTTGACAGTTGGCAAGACTATTTCATCATATATAGTAGAATAACTGTCGTACTTATCATGAAAGGTTAGGTTTGACAACTGTCAATACTGTTTTATCAATGCTTTTTGACAGTTGGCAAGACTATTTCATCATATATAGAAGAATAACTGTCGTACTTATCATGAAAGGTTAGGTTTGACAACTGTCAATACTGTTTTATCAATGCTTTTTGACAGTTGGCAAGACTATTTAATCATATATAGAAGAATAACTGTCGTACTTATCATGAAAGGTTAGGTTTGACAACTGTCAATACTGTTTTATCAATGCTTTTTGACAGTTGGCAAGACTATTTCATCATATATAGTAGAATAACTGTCGTACTTATCATGAAAGGTTAGGTTTGACAACTGTCAATACTGTTTTATCAATGCTTTTTGACAGTTGGCAAGACTATTTCATCATATATAGAAGAATAACTGTCATACTTATCATGAAAGGTTAGGTTTGACAACTGTCAATAATGTTTTATCAATGCTTTTTGACAGTTGGCAAGACTATTTCATCATATATAGAAGAATAACTGTCGTACTTATCATGAAAGGTTAGGTTTGACAACTGTCAATACTGTTTTATCAATGCTTTTTGACAGTTGGCAAGACTATTTCATCATATATAGAAGAATAACTGTCGTACTTATCATGAAAGGTTAGGTTTGACAACTGTCAATACTGTTTTATCAATGCTTTTTGACAGTTGGCAAGACTATTTCATCATATATAGTAGAATAACTGTCGTACTTATCATGAAAGGTTAGGTTTGACAACTGTCAATACTGTTTTATCAATGCTTTTTGACAGTTGGCAAGACTATTTCATCATATATAGAAGAATAACTGTCGTACTTATCATGAAAGGTTAGGTTTGACAACTGTCAATACTGTTTTATCAATGCTTTTTGACAGTTGGCAAGACTATTTAATCATATATAGAAGAATAACTGTCGTACTTATCATGAAAGGTTAGGTTTGACAACTGTCAATACTGTTTTATCAATGCTTTTTGACAGTTGGCAAGACTATTTCATCATATATAGTAGAATAACTGTCGTACTTATCATGAAAGGTTAGGTTTGACAACTGTCAATACTGTTTTATCAATGCTTTTTGACAGTTGGCAAGACTATTTCATCATATATAGAAGAATAACTGTCGTACTTATCATGAAAGGTTAGGTTTGACAACTGTCAATACTGTTTTATCAATGCTTTTTGACAGTTGGCAAGACTATTTCATCATATATAGAAGAATAACTGTCGTACTTATCATGAAAGGTTAGGTTTGACAACTGTCAATACTGTTTTATCAATGCTTTTTGACAGTTGGCAAGACTATTTAATCATATATAGAAGAATAACTGTCGTACTTATCATGAAAGGTTAGGTTTGACAACTGTCAATACTGTTTTATCAATGCTTTTTGACAGTTGGCAAGACTATTTCATCATATATAGTAGAATAACTGTCGTACTTATCATGAAAGGTTAGGTTTGACAACTGTCAATACTGTTTTATCAATGCTTTTTGACAGTTGGCAAGACTATTTCATCATATATAGAAGAATAACTGTCATACTTATCATGAAAGGTTAGGTTTGACAACTGTCAATAATGTTTTATCAATGCTTTTTGACAGTTGGCAAGACTATTTCATCATATATAGAAGAATAACTGTCGTACTTATCATGAAAGGTTAGGTTTGACAACTGTCAATACTGTTTTATCAATGCTTTTTGACAGTTGGCAAGACTATTTCATCATATATAGAAGAATAACTGTCGTACTTATCATGAAAGGTTAGGTTTGACAACTGTCAATACTGTTTTATCAATGCTTTTTGACAGTTGGCAAGACTATTTCATCATATATAGTAGAATAACTGTCGTACTTATCATGAAAGGTTAGGTTTGACAACTGTCAATACTGTTTTATCAATGCTTTTTGACAGTTGGCAAGACTATTTCATCATATATAGTAGAATAACTGTCGTACTTATCATGAAAGGTTAGGTTTGACAACTGTCAATACTGTTTTATCAATGCTTTTTGACAGTTGGCAAGACTATTTAATCATATATAGAAGAATAACTGTCGTACTTATCATGAAAGGTTAGGTTTGACAACTGTCAATACTGTTTTATCAATGCTTTTTGACAGTTGGCAAGACTATTTCATCATATATAGTAGAATAACTGTCGTACTTATCATGAAAGGTTAGGTTTGACAACTGTCAATACTGTTTTATCAATGCTTTTTGACAGTTGGCAAGACTATTTCATCATATATAGAAGAATAACTGTCGTACTTATCATGAAAGGTTAGGTTTGACAACTGTCAATACTGTTTTATCAATGCTTTTTGACAGTTGGCAAGACTATTTCATCATATATAGAAGAATAACTGTCGTACTTATCATGAAAGGTTAGGTTTGACAACTGTCAATACTGTTTTATCAATGCTTTTTGACAGTTGGCAAGACTATTTCATCATATATAGAAGAATAACTGTCGTACTTATCATGAAAGGTTAGGTTTGACAACTGTCAATACTGTTTTATCAATGCTTTTTGACAGTTGGCAAGACTATTTCATCATATATAGAAGAATAACTGTCGTACTTATCATGAAAGGTTAGGTTTGACAACTGTCAATACTGTTTTATCAATGCTTTTTGACAGTTGGCAAGACTATTTCATCATATATAGAAGAATAACTGTCGTACTTATCATGAAAGGTTAGGTTTGATAACTGTCAATACTGTTTTATCAATGCTTTTTGACAGTTGGCAAGACTATTTCATCATATATAGAAGAATAACTGTCGTACTTATCATGAAAGGTTAGGTTTGACAACTGTCAATACTGTTTTATCAATGCTTTTTGACAGTTGGCAAGACTATTTCATCTTTATAGAAGAATAACTGTCGTACTTATCATGACAGGTTAGGTTTGACAACTGTCAATACTGTTTTATCAATGCTTTTTGACAGTTGGCAAGACTATTTCATCATATATAGAAGAATAACTGTCGTACTTATCATGAAAGGTTAGGTTTGACAACTGTCAATACTGTTTTATCAATGCTTTTTGACAGTTGGCAAGACTATTTCATCATATATAGAAGAATAACTAACGTACTTATCATGAAAGGTTAGGTTTGACAACTTTCAATACTGTTTTATCAATGCTTTTTGACAGTTGGCAAGACTATTTCATCATATATAGAAGAATAACTGTCGTACTTATCATGAAAGGTTAGGTTTGACAACTGTCAATACTGTTTTATCAATGCTTTTTGACAGTTGGCAAGACTATTTCATCATATATAGAAGAATAACTGTCGTACTTATCATGAAAGGTTAGGTTTAACAACTGTCAATACTGTTTTATCAATGCTTTTTGACAGTTGACAAGACTATTTCATCATATATAGAAGAATAACTGTCGTACTTATCATGAAAGGTTAGGTTTAACAACTGTCAATACTGTTTTATCAATGCTTTTTGACAGTTGACAAGACTATTTCATCATATATAGAAGAATAACTGTCGTACTTATCATGACAGGTTAGGTTTGACAACTGTCAATACTGTTTTATCAATGCTTTTTGACAGTTGGCAAGAATATATCATGATATTGTTGTGATCTCGCGATTTTGGTTTCAAAGAATTTCAGTTTCTCACGAGTCGGCAAAGAAAACTAAGTGGACACCCGATTAGTTTTTGTTTATTTAGGACCATTAGTCTGCTTTATCTAAATCATGCGGGCAGACGCTCGAACTTAGGGATCGTGCCGAGACGCCGAGAGGATTTTGTTTTATGAGTTTTGGAAATTTTCCATAAAGATTAGGGGAGGACTCACACCAAGACCGAGGTGATGAGGTAGAGGGGAAGTTAAAAAGGGGCAGTCAGAATTGAGCTATCAAGAGAGTAATTTGAGTTTTGAAGACGAACCTCCGTATTTTCATTGAAGTAAATTCCGGGTTTCGACCATAAGTTTCGTAGAATTAAGTGTATTGTTTATTATTTATTATTTTTAAGTTAGTTAGTAATTATTGAAATAAGTTAGCGATTAGTTGTACATATTGTAAGATATTAGCAGATAAGTAGTATTTAATTACATATAAAGGACATATTTGCGTGTAATTAATTCATCCATTGTCCTGATCCTGGAGCAGCACCATACCAAATTACCAGTTTGCAACAATATATAGAAGAATAACTGTCGTACTTATCATGAAAGGTTAGGTTTGACAACTGTCAATACTGTTTTATCAATGCTTTTTGACAGTTGGCAAGACTATTTCATCATATATAGAAGAATAACTGTCGTACTTATCATGAAAGGTTAGGTTTGACAACTGTCAATACTGTTTTATCAATGCTTTTTGACAGTTGGCAAGACTATTTCATCATATATAGAAGAATAACTGTCGTACTTATCATGAAAGGTTAGGTTTGACAACTGTCAATACTGTTTTATCAATGCTTTTTGACAGTTGGCAAGACTATTTCATCATATATAGAAGAATAACTGTCGTACTTATCATGAAAAAGTAGGTTTGAAATCTGTCAATACTGTTTTATCAATGCTTTTTGACAGTTGGCAAGACTATTTCATCATATATATAAGAATAACTGTCGTACTTATCATGAAAGGTTAGGTTTGACAACTGTCAATACTGTTTTATCAATGCTTTTTGACAGTTGGCAAGACTATTTCATCATATATAGAAGAATAACTGTCGTACTTGAAAAGTTAGGTTAGGTTTGACAACTGTCAATACTGTTTTATCAATGCTTTTTGACAGTTGGCAAGACTATTTCATCATATATAGAAGAATAACTGTCGTACTTATCATGAAAGGTTAGGTTTGACAACTGTCAATACTGTTTTATCAATGCTTTTTGACAGTTGGCAAGACTATTTCATCATATATAGAAGAATAACTGTCGTACTTATCATAAAAGGTTAGGTTTGACAACTGTCAATACTGTTTTATCAATGCTTTTTGACAGTTGGCAAGACTATTTCATCATATATAGAAGAATAACTGTCGTACTTATCATGAAAGGTTAGGTTTGACAACTGTCAATACTGTTTTATCAATGCTTTTTGACAGTTGGCAAGACTATTTCATCATATATAGAAGAATAACTGTCGTACTTATCGTGAAAGGTTAGGTTTGACAACTGTCAATACTGTTTTATCAATGCTTTTTGACAGTTGGCAAGACTATTTCATCATATATAGAAGAATAACTGTCGTACTTATCGTGAAAGGTTAGGTTTGACAACTGTCAATACTGTTTTATCAATGCTTTTTGACAGTTGGCAAGACTATTTCATCATATATAGAAGAATAACTGTCGTACTTATCATGAAAGGTTAGGTTTGAAATCTGTCAATACTGTTTTATCAATGCTTTTTGACAGTTGGCAAGACTATTTCATCATATATATAAGAATAACTGTCGTACTTATCATGAAAGGTTAGGTTTGACAACTGTCAATACTGTTTTATCAATGCTTTTTGACAGTTGGCAAGACTATTTCATCATATATAGAAGAATAACTGTCGTACTTGAAAAGTTAGGTTAGGTTTGACAACTGTCAATACTGTTTTATCAATGCTTTTTGACAGTTGGCAAGACTATTTCATCATATATAGAAGAATAACTGTCGTACTTATCATGAAAGGTTAGGTTTGACAACTGTCAATACTGTTTTATCAATGCTTTTTGACAGTTGGCAAGACTATTTCATCATATATAGAAGAATAACTGTCGTACTTATCATGAAAGGTTAGGTTTGACAACTGTCAATACTGTTTTATCAATGCTTTTTGACAGTTGGCAAGACTATTTCATCATATATAGAAGAATAACTGTCGTACTTATCATGAAAGGTTAGGTTTGACAACTGTCAATACTGTTTTATCAATGCTTTTTGACAGTTGGCAAGACTATTTCATCATATATAGAAGAATAACTGTCGTACTTATCATGAAAGGTTAGGTTTGACAACTGTCAATACTGTTTTATCAATGCTTTTTGACAGTTGGCAAGACTATTTCATCATATATAGAAGAATAACTGTCGTACTTATCATGAAAGGTTAGGTTTGACAACTGTCAATACTGTTTTATCAATGCTTTTTGACAGTTGGCAAGACTATTTCATCATATATAGAAGAATAACTGTCGTACTTATCATGAAAGGTTAGGTTTGACAACTGTCAATACTGTTTTATCAATGCTTTTTGACAGTTGGCAAGACTATTTCATCATATATAGAAGAATAACTGTCGTACTTATCATGAAAGGTTAGGTTTGAAATCTGTCAATACTGTTTTATCAATGCTTTTTGACAGTTGGCAAGACTATTTCATCATATATAGAAGAATAACTGTCGTACTTATCATGAAAGGTTAGGTTTGACAACTGTCAATACTGTTTTGTCAATGCTTTTTGACAGTTGGCAAGACTATTTCATCATATATAGAAGAATAACTGTCGTACTTATCATGAAAGGTTAGGTTTGAAATCTGTCAATACTGTTTTATCAATGCTTTTTGACAGTTGGCAAGACTATTTCATCATATATAGAAGAATAACTGTCGTACTTATCATGAAAGGTTAGGTTTGACAACTGTCAATACTGTTTTATCAATGCTTTTTGACAGTTGGCAAGACTATTTCATCATATATAGAAGAATAACTGTCGTACTTATCATGAAAGGTTAGGTTTGAAATCTGTCAATACTGTTTTATCAATGCTTTTTGACAGTTGGCAAGACTATTTCATCATATATAGAAGAATAACTGTCGTACTTATCATGAAAGGTTAGGTTTGACAACTGTCAATACTGTTTTATCAATGCTTTTTGACAGTTGGCAAGACTATTTCATCATATATAGAAGAATAACTATCGTACTTATCATGAAAGGTTAGGTTTGACAACTGTCAATACTGTTTTATCAATGCTTTTTTGACAGTTGGCAAGACTATTTCATCATATATAGAAGAATAACTGTCGTACTTATCATGAAAGGTTAGGTTTGACAACTGTCAATACTGTTTTATCAATGCTTTTTGACAGTTGGCAAGACTATTTCATCATATATAGAAGAATAACTGTCGTACTTATCATGAAAGGTTAGGTTTGACAACTGTCAATACTGTTTTATCAATGCTTTTTGACAGTTGGCAAGACTATTTCATCATATATAGAAGAATAACTGTCGTACTTATCATGAAAGGTTAGGTTTGACAACTGTCAATACTGTTTTATCAATGCTTTTTGACAGTTGGCAAGACTATTTCATCATATATAGAAGAATAACTGTCGTACTTATCATGAAAGGTTAGGTTTGAAATCTGTCAATACTGTTTTATCAATGCTTTTTGACAGTTGGCAAGACTATTTCATCATATATAGAAGAATAACTGTCGTACTTATCATGAAAGGTTAGGTTTGACAACTGTCAATACTGTTTTATCAATGCTTTTTGACAGTTGGCAAGACTATTTCATCATATATAGAAGAATAACTATCGTACTTATCATGAAAGGTTAGGTTTGACAACTGTCAATACTGTTTTATCAATGCTTTTTGACAGTTGGCAAGACTATTTCATCATATATAGAAGAATAACTGTCGTACTTATCATGAAAGGTTAGGTTTGACAACTGTCAATACTGTTTTATCAATGCTTTTTGACAGTTGACAAGACTATTTCATCATATATAGAAGAATAACTGTCGTACTTATCATGACAGGTTAGGTTTGACAACTGTCAATACTGTTTTATCAATGCTTTTTGACAGTTGGCAAGACTATTTCATCATATATAGAAGAATAACTGTCGTACTTGAAAAGTTAGATTAGGTTTGACAACTGTCAATACTGTTTTATCAATGCTTTTTGACAGTTGGCAAGACTATTTCATCATGTATAGAAGAATAACTGTCGTACTTATCATGAAAGGTTAGGTTTGAAATCTGTCAATACTGTTTTATCAATGCTTTTTGACAGTTGGCAAGACTATTTCATCATATATAGAAGAATAACTATCGTACTTATCATGAAAGGTTAGGTTTGACAACTGTCAATACTGTTTTATCAATGCTTTTTGACAGTTGGCAAGACTATTTCATCATATATAGAAGAATAACTGTCGTACTTATCATGAAAGGTTAGGTTTGACAACTGTCAATACTGTTTTATCAATGCTTTTTGACAGTTGGCAAGACTATTTCATCATATATAGAAGAATAACTGTCGTACTTATCATGAAAGGTTAGGTTTGACAACTGTCAATACTGTTTTATCAATGCTTTTTGACAGTTGGCAAGACTATTTCATCATATATAGAAGAATAACTGTCGTACTTATCATGAAAGGTTAGGTTTGACAACTGTCAATACTGTTTTATCAATGCTTTTTGACAGTTGGCAAGACTATTTCATCATATATAGAAGAATAACTGTCGTACTTATCATGAAAGGTTAGGTTTGAAATCTGTCAATACTGTTTTATCAATGCTTTTTGACAGTTGGCAAGACTATTTCATCATATATAGAAGAATAACTGTCGTACTTATCATGAAAGGTTAGGTTTGACAACTGTCAATACTGTTTTATCAATGCTTTTTGACAGTTGGCAAGACTATTTCATCATATATAGAAGAATAACTGTCGTACTTGAAAAGTTAGATTAGGTTTGACAACTGTCAATACTGTTTTATCAATGCTTTTTGACAGTTGGCAAGACTATTTCATCATATATAGAAGAATAACTGTCGTACTTATCATGAAAGGTTAGGTTTGAAATCTGTCAATACTGTTTTATCAATGCTTTTTGACAGTTGGCAAGACTATTTCATCATATATAGAAGAATAACTATCGTACTTATCATGAAAGGTTAGGTTTGACAACTGTCAATACTGTTTTATCAATGCTTTTTGACAGTTGGCAAGACTATTTCATCATATATAGAAGAATAACTGTCGTACTTATCATGAAAGGTTAGGTTTGACAACTGTCAATACTGTTTTATCAATGCTTTTTGACAGTTGGCAAGACTATTTCATCATATATAGAAGAATAACTGTCGTACTTATCATGAAAGGTTAGGTTTGACAACTGTCAATACTGTTTTATCAATGCTTTTTGACAGTTGGCAAGACTATTTCATCATATATAGAAGAATAACTGTCGTACTTATCATGAAAGGTTAGGTTTGACAACTGTCAATACTGTTTTATCAATGCTTTTTGACAGTTGGCAAGACTATTTCATCATATATAGAAGAATAACTGTCGTACTTATCATGAAAGGTTAGGTTTGAAATCTGTCAATACTGTTTTATCAATGCTTTTTGACAGTTGGCAAGACTATTTCATCATATATAGAAGAATAACTGTCGTACTTATCATGAAAGGTTAGGTTTGACAACTGTCAATACTGTTTTATCAATGCTTTTTGACAGTTGGCAAGACTATTTCATCATATATAGAAGAATAACTATCGTACTTATCATGAAAGGTTAGGTTTGACAACTGTCAATACTGTTTTATCAATGCTTTTTGACAGTTGGCAAGACTATTTCATCATATATAGAAGAATAACTGTCGTACTTATCATGAAAGGTTAGGTTTGACAACTGTCAATACTGTTTTATCAATGCTTTTTGACAGTTGACAAGACTATTTCATCATATATAGAAGAATAACTGTCGTACTTATCATGACAGGTTAGGTTTGACAACTGTCAATACTGTTTTATCAATGCTTTTTGACAGTTGGCAAGACTATTTCATCATATATAGAAGAATAACTGTCGTACTTGAAAAGTTAGATTAGGTTTGACAACTGTCAATACTGTTTTATCAATGCTTTTTGACAGTTGGCAAGACTATTTCATCATGTATAGAAGAATAACTGTCGTACTTGAAAAGTTAGATTAGGTTTGACAACTGTCAATACTGTTTTATCAATGCTTTTTGACAGTTGGCAAGACTATTTCATCATATATAGAAGAATAACTGCCGTACTTATCATGAAAGGTTAGGTTTGACAACTGTCAATACTGTTTTATCAATGCTTTTTTGACAGTTGGCAAGACTATTTCATTATATATAGAAGAATAACTGTCGTACTTATCATGAAAGGTTAGGTTTGACAACTGTCAATACTGTTTTATCAATGCTTTTTGACAGTTGGCAAGACTATTTCATCATATATAGAAGAATAACTGTCGTACTTATCATGAAAGGTTAGGTTTGACAACTGTCAATACTGTTTTATCAATGCTTTTTGACAGTTGGCAAGACTATTTCATCATATATAGAAGAATAACTGTCGTACTTATCATGAAAGGTTAGGTTTGACAACTGTCAATACTGTTTTATCAATGCTTTTTGACAGTTGGCAAGACTATTTCATCATATATAGAAGAATAACTGTCGTACTTATCATGAAAGGTTAGGTTTGACAACTGTCAATACTGCTTTATCAATGCTTTTTGACAGTTGGCAAGACTATTTCATCATATATAGAAGAATAACTGTCATACTTATCATGAAAGGTTAGGTTTGACAACTGTCAGTACTGCTTTATCAATGCTTTTTGACAGTTGGCAAGACTATTTCATCATATATAGAAGAATAACTGTCGTACTTATCATGAAAGGTTAGGTTTGACAACTGTCAATACTGTTTTATCAATGCTTTTTGACAGATGGCAAGACTATTTCATCATATATAGAAGAATAACTGTCGTACTTATCATGAAAGGTTAGGTTTGACAACTGTCAATACTGTTTTATCAATGCTTTTTGACAGTTGGCAAGACTATTTCATCATATATAGAAGAATAACTGTCGTACTTATCATGAAAGGTTAGGTTTGACAACTGTCAATACTGTTTTATCAATGCTTTTTGACAGTTGGCAAGACTATTTCATCATATATAGAAGAATAACTGTCGTACTTATCATGAAAGGTTAGGTTTGACAACTGTCAATACTGTTTTATCAATGCTTTTTGACAGTTGGCAAGACTATTTCATCATATATAGAAGAATAACTGTCGTACTTATCATGAAAGGTTAGGTTTGACAACTGTCAATACTGTTTTATCAATGCTTTTTGACAGTTGGCAAGACTATTTCATCATATATAGAAGAATAACTGTCGTACTTATCATGAAAGGTTAGGTTTGACAACTGTCAATACTGTTTTATCAATGCTTTTTGACAGTTGGCAAGACTATTTCATCATATATAGAAGAATAACTGTCGTACTTATCATGAAAGGTTAGGTTTGACAACTGTCAATACTGTTTTATCAATGCTTTTTGACAGTTGGCAAGACTATTTCATCATATATAGAAGAATAACTGTCGTACTTATCTTGAAAGGTTAGGTTTGACAACTGTCAATACTGTTTTATCAATGCTTTTTGACAGTTGGCAAGACTATTTCATCGTATATAGTAGAATAACTGTCGTATTAATCATGAAAGGTTAGGTTTGACAACTGTCAATACTGTTTTATCAATGCTTTTTGACAGTTGGCAAGACTATTTCATCATATATAGAAGAATAACTGTCGTACTTATCATGAAAGGTTAGGTTTGACAACTGTCAATACTGTTTTATCAATGCTTTTTGACAGTTGGCAAGACTATTTCATCATATATAGAAGAATAACTGTCGTACTTATCATGAAAGGTTAGGTTTGACAACTGTCAATACTGTTTTATCAATGCTTTTTGACAGTTGGCAAGACTATTTCATCATATATAGAAGAATAACTGTCGTACTTATCATGAAAGGTTAGGTTTGACAACTGTCAATACTGTTTTAGCAATGCTTTTCGACAGTTGTCAAGACTATTCCATTAAAGCTTGATAAGATATTATAATAATCTTGTCGTGGTGATCTCGACATGTTAGTTTTGACAAATAACGTGTTTCTACAATTTGCAAATATTCAATAAAGTTGCAAATAATCTTTTTGGCAAATCCATATTTGACTGTTAAATGAAAACAATTTGCAAGCAATAAAAATTACGTGAAATCAAGATTGGCCGTGTTTAAAAAGCGTCAAGGGTTTGGAAGGGTTGATGTCGCGTGAAAAAGTAGTACCGCGAATTTATCAAAAAATGCGCGAAAAATGCACAAATTTCTCTGCAAAAATACATAAAAACGTGCAGAAAATTTTCACCTACCTTGCACGGCCGTTTTCTGCAAACAAATCCGCGAATATCCACCAAAAATATTCCGCACAAACATACACCGCTTTGCTCCAAAACAATCAAAACACACACAATTAATCCGCACTCCTCACGACACCGTGCGACAAAGAGGGGGAACTTCGGCTACGCGAGCGAGCGAGATGCAACACACTTGACCAATCACAGCGTGGCAATTAAGACGTGTTTTGTTTACAAATTTCTCTGAATCTCTGAACTAAATGCAACCGACTAGATTCATTAAATCAATACGTATAGGTTTAATCTATCTAGATATTTGTGTAGACTAGACATATAGGCTAGATGGACAAGACTAGATAGACAAGACTAAACAGATAAGACTAGACAAACTTTTGCAAGAAACTAATTTCGTTGTGTGTTTACAATTTGCAACAGACAGTTATCAACGTGAGTTGGGCGAGTGTTGGAGGTGTAGTGAAGTGAGTGTTTGTTTACGAGAGACGTTGTTTGTTTGCTGTTTATTAATCGGGCGAACATTTGCAAACTAATTATTGTGATTGCTGAAACGGATATTATCTATCACCAGGTGAGTGCTCGTTCCACTTAATCTTGAATCAAACGATTATATTCAGCGAAAACAAACCTAGAGGTGGTTTCAATAATTTACAAATTCATTTTATAAACAAAAGCGAATTGTTTAACATAAGACGAATTGGAATCCGCGAAATTTATTACGTTTTGAACAATTTAATCCAAGACAAGACAGACAAGACTAGTCCGATAGGACTATACAGACAAGACTACACAGACTAGAGAGACAATAGTAGATAGACAAGACTAGACAGGCAAGACTAGACAGACTGGACAGACAAGACTAGATAGACAAGACTAGACAGACAAGACTAGACCGACTAGACAGACAAGACTAGACAGACAAGACTAGACAGATAAGACTAGACAAACAAGACTAGACAGACAAGACTAGACAGACAAGACTAGACAGACAAGACTAGACAGACAAGACAAGACAGACAAGACTAGACAGACAAGACTAGACAGACAAGACTAGACAGACAAGACTAGACAGACAAGACTAGACAGACAAGACTAGACAGACAAGACTAAACAGACAAGATTAGACAGACAAGTCTAGACAGACAAAACTAGACAGACAAGACTAGACAGACAAGACTAGACAGACAAGACTAGACAGACAAGACTAGACAGACAAGACTAGACAGACAAGACTAGACAGACAAGACTAGACAGACAAGACTAGACAGACAAGACTAGACAGACAAGACTAGACAGACAAGACTAGACAGACAAGACTAGACAGACAAGACTAGACAGACAAGACTAGACAGACAAGACTAGACAGGCAAGACTAGACAGACAAGACTAGACAGACAAGACTAGATAGAGAAGACTAAACAGACAAGACTAGACAGGCAAGACTAGACAGACAAGACTAGACAGACAAGACTAGACAGACAAGACTAGACAGACAAGATTAGACAGACAAGACTAGACAGACAAGACTAGACAGACAAGACTAGACAGACAAGACTAGACAGACAAGACTAGACAGACAAGACTAGACAGACAAGACTAGACAGACAAGACTAGACAGACAAGACTAGACAGACAAGACTAGACAGACAAGACTAGACAGACAAGACTAGACAGACAAGACTAGACAGACAAGACTAGACAGACAAGACTAGACAGACAAGACTAGACAGACAAGACTAGACAGACAAGACTAGACAGACAAGACTAGACAGACAAGACTAGACAGACAAGACTAGACAGACAAGACTAGACAGACAAGACTAGACAGACAAGACTAGACAGACAAGACAAGACAGACAAGACTAGACAGACAAGACTAGACAGACAAGACTAGACAGACAAGACTAGACAGACAAGACTAGACAGACAAGACTAGACAGACAAGACTAGACAGACAAGACTAGACAGACAAGACTAGACAGACAAGACTAGACAGACAAGACTAGACAGACAAGACTAGACAGACAAGACTAGACAGACAAGACTAGACAGACAAGACTAGACAGACAAGACTAGACAGACAAGACTAGACAGACAAGACTAGACAGACAAGACTAGACAGACAAGACTAGACAGACAAGACTAGACAGACAAGACTAGACAGACAAGACTAGACAAACAAGACTAGACAGACAAAACTAGACAGACAAGACTAGACAGACAAGACTAGACAGACAAGACTAGACAGAGAAGACTAAACCGACAAGACTAGACAGACAAGACTAGACAGGCAAGACTAGACAGACAAGACTAGACAGAGAAGACTAGACAGACAAGACTAGACAGACAAGACTAGACAGACAAGACTAGACAGACAAGACTAGACAGGCAAGACTAGACAGACAAGACTAGACAGACAAGACTAGATAGAGAAGACTAAACAGACAAGACTAGACAGGCAAGACTAGACAGACAAGACTAGACAGACAAGACTAGACAGACAAGACTAGACAGACAAGACTAGCGAGACAAGACTAGACAGACAAGACTAGACAGACAAGACTAGACAGACAAGACTAGACAGACAAGACTAGACAGACAAGACTAGACAGACAAGACTAGACAGACAAGACTAGACAGACAAGACTAGACAGACAAGACTAGACAGACAAGACTAGACAGACAAGACTAGACAGACAAGACTAGACAGACAAGACTAGACAGACAAGACTAGACAGACAAGACTAGACAGACAAGGCTAGACAGACAAGACTAGACAGACAAGACTAGACAGACAAGACTAGACAGACAAGACTAGACAGACAAGACTAGACAGACAAGACTAGACAGACAAGACTAGACAGACAATACTAGACAGACAAGACTAGACAGACAAGACTAGACAGACAAGACTAGACAGACATGGCTAGGCAGACAAGACTAGACAGACAAGTCTAGAGAGACAAGACTGGACAGACAAGACTAGACAGACAAGACTAGAGAGAAATGACTAGACAGACAAGACACACAAGACAAGGGAGACAAGACTTGACAGACAAGACTAGATATATAAGACTAGATAGACAAGACTAGACAGACAGGACTAGACAGCTAAAACTGAACACACAAGACTATATAGGCAACCCTAGACAGACAGGACAAGACGAGCAAGACTTGACTGCAAAGTCTAGCCAGACAAGATTGGACAGATAAGGCTAGACAGACGAGACTAGACAGACAGGACTAGACAGGCAAGACTAGACAGGCAAAACTAGACAGGCAACACTAGACAGAAGGGCTAGACTGACAGGACAACAGGACTGACAGGCAAGACGAGATAGACAAAACTAGACAGACAAGACTAGACGGACAAGACTAGACAGACAAGACTAGACAGACACGACTAGAAAGACAAGACTAGAGAGACAAGACTAGACAGACAAGACTTGTCAGACAAGACTAGACAGACAAGACTAGACAGACAAGACTAGACAGACAAGACTAGACAGACAAGACTAGTCAGATAGGACTATACAGACAAGACTACACAGACTAGAGAGACAATAGTAGATAGACAAGACTAGACAGGCAAGACTAGACAGACTGGACAGACAAGACTAGATAGACAAGACTAGACAGACAAGACTAGACCGACTAGACAGACAAGACTAGACAGACAAGACTAGACAGATAAGACTAGACAAACAAGACTAGACAGACGAAAATAAACAGACAAGAATAGACAGACAAGACTAGTCAGACAAAACTAGACAGACAAGACAGACAGACAAGACTAAACAGACAAGACTAGACAGACTAGACAGACAAGACTAGACAGACTAGACAGAAAAGACTAGACAGACAAGACTAGACCGACTAGACAGACAAGACTAGACAGACAAGACTAGACAGATAAGACTAGACAAACAAGACTAGACAGACGAAAATAAACAGACAAGAATAGACAGACAAGACTAGTCAGACAAAACTAGACAGACAAGACAGACAGACAAGACTAAACAGACAAGACTAGACAGACTAGACAGACAAGACTAGACAGACTAGACAGAAAAGACTAGACAGACAAGACTAGACAGACTAGACAGACAAGACTAGACAGACAAGACTAGACAGACAAGACTAGACAGACAAGACTAGACAGACAAGATTAGACAGACAAGTCTAGACAGACAAAACTAGACAGACAAGACTAGACAGACAAGACTAGACAGACAAGACTAGACAGACAAGACTAGACAGACAAGACTAGACAGACAAGACTAGACAGACAAGACTAGACAGACAAGACTAGACAGACAAGACTAGACAGACAAGACTAGACAGACAAGACTAGACAGACAAGACTAGACAGACAAGACTAGACAGACAAGACTAGACAGACAAGACTAGACAGACAAGACTAGACAGACAAGACTAGACAGACAAGACAAGACAGACAAGACTAGACAGACAAGACTAGACAGACAAGACTAGACAGACAAGACTAGACAGACAAGACTAGACAGACAAGACTAGACAGACAAGACTAGACAGACAAGACTAGACAGACAAGACTAGACAGACAAGACTAGACAGACAAGACTAGACAGACAAGACTAGACAGACAAGACTAGACAAACAAGACTAGACAGACAAGACTAGACAGACAAGACTAGACAGACAAGACTAGACAGACAAGACTAGACAGACAAGACTAGACAGACAAGACTAGACAAACAAGACTAGACAGACAAGACTAGACAGACAAGACTAGACAGACAAGACTAGACAGACAAGACTAGACAGACAAGACTAGACAGACAAGACTAGACAGACAAGACTAGACAGACAAGACTAGACAAACAAGACTAGACAGACAAGACTAGACAGACAAGACTAGACAGACAAGACTAGACAGACAAGACTAGACAGACAAGACTAGACAGACAAGACTAGACAGACAAGACTAGACAGACAAGACTAGACAGACAAGACTAGACAGACAAGACTAGACAGACAAGACTAGACAGACAAGACAAGACAGACAAGACTAGACAGACAAGACTAGACAGACAAGACTAGACAGACAAGACTAGACAGACAAGACTAGACAGACAAGACTAGACAGACAAGACTAGACAGACAAGACTAGACAGACAAGACTAGACAGACAAGACTAGACAGACAAGACTAGACAGACAAAACTAGACAGACAAGACTAGACAAACAAGACTAGACAGACAAGACTAGACAGACAAGACTAGACAGACAAGACTAGACAGAGAAGACTAAACCGACAAGACTAGACAGACAAGACTAGACAGGCAAGACTAGACAGACAAGACTAGACAGAGAAGACTAGACAGACAAGACTAGACAGACAAGACTAGACAGACAAGACTAGACAGACAAGACTAGACAGGCAAGACTAGACAGACAAGACTAGACAGATAAGACTAGATAGAGAAGACTAAACAGACAAGACTAGACAGGCAAGACTAGACAGACAAGACTAGACAGACAAGACTAGACAGACAAGACTAGACAGACAAGACTAGACAGACAAGACTAGCGAGACAAGACTAGACAGACAAGACTAGACAGACAAGACTAGACAGACAAGACTAGACAGACAAGACTAGACAGACAAGACTAGACAGACAAGACTAGACAGACAAGACTAGACAGACAAGACTAGACAGACAAGACTAGACAGACAAGACTAGACAGACAAGACTAGACAGACAAGACTAGACAGACAAGACTAGACAGACAAGACTAGACAGACAAGACTAGACAGACAAGACTAGACAGACAAGACTAGACAGACAAGACTAGACAGACAAGACTAGACAGACAAGACTAGACAGACAAGGCTAGACAGACAAGACTAGACAGACAAGACTAGACAGACAAGACTAGACAGACAAGACTAGACAGACAAGACTAGACAGACAAGACTAGACAGACAAGACTAGACAGACAAGACTAGACAGACAAGACTAGACAGACAAGACTAGACAGACAAGACTAGACAGACAAGACTAGACAGACAAGACTAGACAGACATGGCTAGGCAGACAAGACTAGACAGACAAGTCTAGAGAGACAAGACTGGACAGACAAGACTAGACAGACAAGACTAGAGAGAAATGACTAGACAGACAAGACACACAAGACAAGGGAGACAAGACTTGACAGACAAGACTAGATATATAAGACTAGATAGACAAGACTAGACAGACAGGACTAGACAGCTAAAACTGAACACACAAGACTATATAGGCAACCCTAGACAGACAGGACAAGACGAACAAGACTTGACTGCAAAGTCTAGCCAGACAAGATTGGACAGATAAGGCTAGACAGACGAGACTAGACAGACAGGACTAGACAGGCAAGACTAGACAGGCAAAACTAGACAGGCAACACTAGACAGAAGGGCTAGACTGACAGGACAACAGGACTGACAGGCAAGACGAGATAGACAAAACTAGACAGACAAGACTAGACGGACAAGACTAGACAGACAAGACTAGACAGACACGACTAGAAAGACAAGACTAGAGAGACAAGACTAGACAGACAAGACTTGTCAGACAAGACTAGACAGACAAGACTAGACAGACAATACTAGACAGACAAGACTAGACAGACAAGACTAGACAGACAAGACTAGACAGACAAGACTAGACAGACAAGACTAGACAGACAAGACTAGACAGACAAGACTAGACAGACAAGACTAGACAGACAAGACTAGACAGACAAGACTAGACAGACAAGACTAGACAGACAAGACTAGACAGACAAGACTAGACAAACAAGACTAGACAGACAAGACTAGACAGACAAGACTAGACAGACAAGACTAGACAGACAAGACTAGACAGACAAGACTAGACAGACAAGACTAGACAGACAAGACTAGACAGACAAGACTAGACAAACAAGACTAGACAGACAAGACTAGACAGACAAGACTAGACAGACAAGACTAGACAGACAAGACTAGACAGACAAGACTAGACAGACAAGACTAGACAGACAAGACTAGACAGACAAGACTAGACAGACAAGACTAGACAGACAAGACTAGACAGACAAGACTAGACAGACAAGACAAGACAGACAAGACTAGACAGACAAGACTAGACAGACAAGACTAGACAGACAAGACTAGACAGACAAGACTAGACAGACAAGACTAGACAGACAAGACTAGACAGACAAGACTAGACAGACAAGACTAGACAGACAAGACTAGACAGACAAGACTAGACAGACAAAACTAGACAGACAAGACTAGACAAACAAGACTAGACAGACAAGACTAGACAGACAAGACTAGACAGACAAGACTAGACAGAGAAGACTAAACCGACAAGACTAGACAGACAAGACTAGACAGGCAAGACTAGACAGACAAGACTAGACAGAGAAGACTAGACAGACAAGACTAGACAGACAAGACTAGACAGACAAGACTAGACAGACAAGACTAGACAGGCAAGACTAGACAGACAAGACTAGACAGATAAGACTAGATAGAGAAGACTAAACAGACAAGACTAGACAGGCAAGACTAGACAGACAAGACTAGACAGACAAGACTAGACAGACAAGACTAGACAGACAAGACTAGACAGACAAGACTAGCGAGACAAGACTAGACAGACAAGACTAGACAGACAAGACTAGACAGACAAGACTAGACAGACAAGACTAGACAGACAAGACTAGACAGACAAGACTAGACAGACAAGACTAGACAGACAAGACTAGACAGACAAGACTAGACAGACAAGACTAGACAGACAAGACTAGACAGACAAGACTAGACAGACAAGACTAGACAGACAAGACTAGACAGACAAGACTAGACAGACAAGACTAGACAGACAAGACTAGACAGACAAGACTAGACAGACAAGACTAGACAGACAAGGCTAGACAGACAAGACTAGACAGACAAGACTAGACAGACAAGACTAGACAGACAAGACTAGACAGACAAGACTAGACAGACAAGACTAGACAGACAAGACTAGACAGACAAGACTAGACAGACAAGACTAGACAGACAAGACTAGACAGACAAGACTAGACAGACAAGACTAGACAGACAAGACTAGACAGACATGGCTAGGCAGACAAGACTAGACAGACAAGTCTAGAGAGACAAGACTGGACAGACAAGACTAGACAGACAAGACTAGAGAGAAATGACTAGACAGACAAGACACACAAGACAAGGGAGACAAGACTTGACAGACAAGACTAGATATATAAGACTAGATAGACAAGACTAGACAGACAGGACTAGACAGCTAAAACTGAACACACAAGACTATATAGGCAACCCTAGACAGACAGGACAAGACGAACAAGACTTGACTGCAAAGTCTAGCCAGACAAGATTGGACAGATAAGGCTAGACAGACGAGACTAGACAGACAGGACTAGACAGGCAAGACTAGACAGGCAAAACTAGACAGGCAACACTAGACAGAAGGGCTAGACTGACAGGACAACAGGACTGACAGGCAAGACGAGATAGACAAAACTAGACAGACAAGACTAGACGGACAAGACTAGACAGACAAGACTAGACAGACACGACTAGAAAGACAAGACTAGAGAGACAAGACTAGACAGACAAGACTTGTCAGACAAGACTAGACAGACAAGACTAGACAGACAAGACTAGACAGACAAGACTAGACAGACAAGACTAGACAGACAAGACTAGACAGACAAGACTAGACAGACAAGACTAGACAGACAAGACTAGACAGACAAGACTAGACAGACAAGACTAGACAGACAAGACTAGACAGACAAGACTAGACAGACAAGACTAGACAGACAAGACAAGACAGACAAGACTAGACAGACAAGACTAGACAGACAAGACTAGACAGACAAGACTAGACAGACAAGACTAGACAGACAAGACTAGACAGACAAGACTAGACAGACAAGACTAGACAGACAAGACTAGACAGACAAGACTAGACAGACAAGACTAGACAGACAAGACTAGACAGACAAGACTAGACAGACAAGATTAGACAGACAAGACTAGACAGACAAGACTAGACAGACAAGACTAGACAGACAAGACTAGACAGACAAGACTAGACAGACAAGACTAGACAGACAAGACTAGACAGACAAGACTAGACCGACAAGACTAGACAGACAAGACTAGACAGACAAGACTAGACAGACAAGACTAGACAGACAAGACTAGACAGACAAGACTAGACAGACAAGACTAGACAGACAAGACTAGACAGACAAGACTAGACAGACAAGACTAGACAGACAAGACTAGACAGACAAGACTAGACAGACAAGACTAGACAGACAAGACTAGACAGACAAGACTAGACAGACAAGACTAGACAGACAAGACTAGACAGACAAGACTAGACAGACAAGACTAGACAGACAAGACTAGACAGACAAGACTAGACAGACAAGACTAGACAGACAAGACTAGACAGACAAGACTAGACAGACAAGACTAGATAGACAAGACTAGACAGACAAGACTAGACAGACAAGACTAGACAGACAAGACTAGACAGACAAGACTAGACAGACAAGACTAGACAGACAAGACTAGACAGACAAGTCTAGACAGACAAGACTAGACAGACAAGACTAGACAGACAAGACTAGACAGACAAGACTAGACAGACAAGACTAGACAGACAAGACTAGACAGACAAGACTAGACAGACAAGACTAGACAGACAGGACTAGACAGACAAGACTAGAGAGACAAGTCTAGAGAGACAAGACTGGACAGACAAGACTAGACAGACAAGACTAGAGAGAAATGACAAGACAGACAAGACACACAAGACAAGGGAGACAAGACTTGACAGACAAGACTAGATATATAAGACTAGATAGACAAGACTAGACAGACAAGACTAGACAGACAAGACTAGACAGACAAGACTAAACAGACAAGACTAGACAGACAAGACTAGACAGAGAAGACTAAACCGACAAGACTAGACAGACAAGACTAGACAGGCAAGACTAGACAGACAAGACTAGACAGAGAAGACTTGAAAGACAAGACTAGACAGACAAGACTAGACAGACAAGACTAGACAGGCAAGACTAGACAGACAAGACTAGACAGACAAGACTAGATAGAGAAGACTAAACAGACAAGACTAGACAGGCAAGACTAGACAGACAAGACTAGACAGACAAGACTAGACAGACAAGACTAGACAGACAAGACTAGACAGACAAGACTAGACAGACAAGACTAGCGAGACAAGACTAGACAGACAAGACTAGACAGACAAGACTAGACAGACAAGACTAGACAGACAAGACTAGACAGAGAAGACTAGACAGACAAGACTAGACAGACAAGATTAGACAGACAAGACTAGACAGACAAGACTAGACAGACAAGACTAGACAGACAAGACTAGACAGACAAGACTAGACAGACAAGACTAGACAGACAAGACTAGACAGACAAGACTAGACAGACAAGACTAGACAGACAAGACTAGACAGACAAGACTAGACAGACAAGACTAGACAGACAAGACTAGACAGACAAGACTAGACAGACAAGACTAGACAGACAAGACTAGACAGACAAGACTAGACAGACAAGACTAGACAGACAAGACTAGACAGACAAGACTAGACAGACAAGACTAGACAGACAAGACTAGACAGACAAGACTAGACAGACAAGACTAGACAGACAAGACTAGACAGACAAGACTAGACAGACAAGACTAGACAGACAAGGCTAGACAGACAAGACTAGACAGACAAGACTAGACAGACAAGACTAGACAGACAAGACTAGACAGACAAGACTAGACAGACATGGCTAGGCAGACAAGACTAGACAGACAAGTCTAGAGAGACAAGACTGGACAGACAAGACTAGACAGACAAGACTAGAGAGAAATGACTAGACAGACAAGACACACAAGACAAGGGAGACAAGACTTGACAGACAAGACTAGATATATAAGACTAGATAGACAAGACTAGACAGACAGGACTAGACAGCTAAAACTGAACACACAAGACTATATAGGCAACCCTAGACAGACAGGACAAGACGAGCAAGACTTGACTGCAAAGTCTAGCCAGACAAGATTGGACAGATAAGGCTAGACAGACGAGACTAGACAGACAGGACTAGACAGGCAAGACTAGACAGGCAAAACTAGACAGGCAACACTAGACAGAAGGGCTAGACTGACAGGACAACAGGACTGACAGGCAAGACGAGATAGACAAGACTAGACAGACAAGATTAGACGAACAAGACTATACAGACAAGACTAGACAGACAAGACTAGACGGACAAGACTAGACAGACAAGACTAGACAGACACGACTAGAAAGACAAGACTAGAGAGACAAGACTAGACAGACAAGACTAGACAGACAAGACTAGACAGACAAGACTAGACAGACAAGACTAGACAGACAAGACTAGGCAGACAAAACTAGACAGACAAGACTAGACAGACAAGACTAGACAGACAAGACTAGACAGACAAGACTAGACAGACAAGACTAGACAGACAAGACTAGACAGACAAGACTAGACAGACAAGACTAGACCGACAAGACTAGACAGACAAGACTAGACAGACAAGACTAGACATACAAGACTAGACAGACAAGACTAGACAGACAAGACTAGACAGACAAGACTAGACAGACAAGACTAGACAGACAAGACTAGACAGACAAGACTAGACAGACAAGACTAGACAGACAAGACTAGACAGACAAGACTAGACAGACAAGACTAGACCGACAAGACTAGACAGACAAGACTAGACAGACAAGACTAGACAGACAAGACTAGACAGACAAGACTAGACAGACAAGACTAGACAGACAAGACTAGACAGACAAGACTAGACAGACAAGACTAGACAGACAAGACTAGACAGACAAGACTAGACAGACAAGACTAGACAGACAAGACTAGACAGACAAGACTAGACAGACAAGACTAGACAGACAAGACTAGACAGACAAGACTAGACAGACAAGACTAGACAGACAAGACTAGACAGACAAGACTAGACAGACAAGACTAGGCAGACAAGACTAGACAGACAAGACTAGACAGACAAGACTAGACAGACAAGACTAGACAGACAAGACTAGACAGACAAGACTAGACAGACAAGACTAGACCGACAAGACTAGACAGACAAGACTAGACAGACAAGACTAGACAGACAAGACTAGACAGACAAGACTAGACAGACAAGACTAGACAGACAAGACTAGACAGACAAGACTAGACAGACAAGACTAGACAGACAAGACTAGACAGACAAGACTAGACAGACAAGACTAGACAGACAAGACTAGACAGACAAGACTAGACAGACAAGACTAGACAGACAAGACTAGACAGACAAGACTAGACAGACAAGACTAGACAGACAAGACTAGACAGACAAGACTAGACAGACAAGACTAGACAGACAAGACTAGACAGACAAGACTAGACAGACAAGACTAGACAGACAAGAATAGACAGACAAGACTAGACAGACAAGACTAGACCGACAAGACTAGACAGACAAGACTAGACAGACAAGACTAGAGAGACAAGACTAGACAGACAAGACTAGAGAGACAAGACTAGAGAGACAAGACTAGACAGACAAGACTAGACAGACAAGACTAGACAGACAAGACTAGACAGACAAGACTAGACAGACAAGACTAGACAGACAAGACTAGACATACAAGACTAGACAGACAAGACTAGACAGACAAGACTAGACAGACAAGACTAGACAGACAAGACTAGACAGACAAGACTAGACAGACAAGACTAGACAGACAAGACTAGACAGACAAGACTAGACAGACAAGACTAGACAGACAAGACTAGACAGACAAGACTAGACAGACAAGACTAGACAGACAAGACTAGACAGACAAGACTAGACAGACAAGACTAGACAGACAAGACTAGACAGACAAGACTAGACAGACAAGACTAGACAGACAAGACTAGACAGACAAGACTAGACAGACAAGACTAGACAGACAAGACTAGACAGACAAGACTAGACAGACAAGACTAGACAGACAAGACTAGACAGACAAGACTAGACAGACAAGACTAGACAGACAAGACTAGACAGACAAGACTAGACAGACAAGACTAGACAGACAAGACTAGACAGACAAGACTAGACAGACAAGACTAGACAGACAAGACTAGACCGACAAGACTAGACAGACAAGACGAGACAGACAAGACTAGAGAGACAAGACTAGACAGACAAGACTAGACAGACAAGACTAGACAGACAAGACTAGACAGACAAGACTAGACAGACAAGACTAGACAGACAAGACTAGACAGACAAGACTAGACAGACAAGACTAGACAGACAAGACTAGACAGACAAGACTAGACAGACAAGACTAGACAGACAAGACTAGACAGACAAGACTAGACAGACAAGACTAGACAGACAAGACTAGACAGACAAGACTAGACAGACAAGACTAGACAGACAAGACTAGACAGACAAGACTAGACAGACAAGACTAGACAGACAAGACTAGACAGACAAGACTAGACAGACAAGACTAGACAGACAAGACTAGACAGACAAGACTAGACAGACAAGACTAGACAGACAAGACTAGACAGACAAGACTAGACAGACAAGACTAGACAGACAAGACTAGACAGACAAGACTAGACAGACAAGACTAGACAGACAAGACTAGACAGACAAGACTAGACAGACAAGACTAGACAGACAAGACTAGACAGACAAGACTAGACAGACAAGACTAGACAGACAAGACTAGACAGACAAGACTAGACAGACAAGACTAGACAGACAAGACAGACAGACAGACTAGACAGACAAGACTAGACAGACAAGACTAGACAGACAAGACTAGACAGACAAGACTAGACAGACAAGACTAGACAGACAAGACTAGACAGACAAGACTAGACAGACAAGACTAGACAGACAAGACTAGACAGACAAGACTAGACAGACAAGACTAGACAGACAAGACTAGACAGACAAGACTAGACAGACAAGACTAGACAGACAAGACTAGACAGACAAGACTAGACAGACAAGACTAGACAGACAAGACTAGACAGACAAGACTAGACAGACAAGACTAGACAGACAAGACTAGACAGACAAGACTAGACAGACAAGACTAGACAGACAAGGCTAGACAGACAAGACTAGACAGACAAGACTAGACAGACAAGACTAGACAGACAAGACTAGACAGACAAGACTAGACAGACATGGCTAGGCAGACAAGACTAGACAGACAAGTCTAGAGAGACAAGACTGGACAGACAAGACTAGACAGACAAGACTAGAGAGAAATGACTAGACAGACAAGACACACAAGACAAGGGAGACAAGACTTGACAGACAAGACTAGATATATAAGACTAGATAGACAAGACTAGACAGACAGGACTAGACAGCTAAAACTGAACACACAAGACTATATAGGCAACCCTAGACAGACAGGACAAGACGAGCAAGACTTGACTGCAAAGTCTAGCCAGACAAGATTGGACAGATAAGGCTAGACAGACGAGACTAGACAGACAGGACTAGACAGGCAAGACTAGACAGGCAAAACTAGACAGGCAACACTAGACAGAAGGGCTAGACTGACAGGACAACAGGACTGACAGGCAAGACGAGATAGACAAGACTAGACAGACAAGATTAGACGAACAAGACTATACAGACAAAACTAGACAGACAAGACTAGACGGACAAGACTAGACAGACAAGACTAGACAGACACGACTAGAAAGACAAGACTAGAGAGACAAGACTAGACAGACAAGACTAGACAGACAAGACTAGACAGACAAGACTAGACAGACAAGACTAGACAGACAAGACTAGGCAGACAAAACTAGACAGACAAGACTAGACAGACAAGACTAGACAGACAAGACTAGACAGACAAGACTAGACAGACAAGACTAGACAGACAAGACTAGACAGACAAGACTAGACAGACAAGACTAGACAGACAAGACTAGACCGACAAGACTAGACAGACAAGACTAGACAGACAAGACTAGACAGACAAGACTAGACAGACAAGACTAGACAGACAAGACTAGACAGACAAGACTAGACAGACAAGACTAGACAGACAAGACTAGACAGACAAGACTAGACAGACAAGACTAGACAGACAAGACTAGACAGACAAGACTAGGCAGACAAGACTAGACAGACAAGACTAGACAGACAAGACTAGACAGACAAGACTAGACAGACAAGACTAGACAGACAAGACTAGACCGACAAGACTAGACAGACAAGACTAGACAGACAAGACTAGACAGACAAGACTAGACAGACAAGACTAGACAGACAAGACTAGACAGACAAGACTAGACAGACAAGACTAGACAGACAAGACTAGACAGACAAGACTAGACAGACAAGACTAGACAGACAAGACTAGACAGACAAGACTAGACAGACAAGACTAGACAGACAAGACTAGACAGACAAGACTAGACAGACAAGACTAGACAGACAAGACTAGACAGACAAGACTAGACAGACAAGACTAGACAGACAAGACTAGACAGACAAGACTAGACAGACAAGACTAGACAGACAAGACTAGACAGACAAGAATAGACAGACAAGACTAGACAGACAAGACTAGACCGACAAGACTAGACAGACAAGACTAGACAGACAAGACTAGAGAGACAAGACTAGACAGACAAGACTAGAGAGACAAGACTAGAGAGACAAGACTAGACAGACAAGACTAGACAGACAAGACTAGACAGACAAGACTAGACAGACAAGACTAGACAGACAAGACTAGACATACAAGACTAGACAGACAAGACTAGACAGACAAGACTAGACAGACAAGACTAGACAGACAAGACTAGACAGACAAGACTAGACAGACAAGACTAGACAGACAAGACTAGACAGACAAGACTAGACAGACAAGACTAGACAGACAAGACTAGACAGACAAGACTAGACAGACAAGACTAGACAGACAAGACTAGACAGACAAGACTAGACAGACAAGACTAGACAGACAAGACTAGACAGACAAGACTAGACAGACAAGACTAGACAGACAAGACTAGACTGACAAGACTAGACAGACAAGACTAGACAGACAAGACTAGACAGACAAGACTAGACAGACAAGACTAGACAGACAAGACTAGACAGACAAGACTAGACAGACAAGACTAGACAGACAAGACTAGACAGACAAGACTAGACAGACAAGACTAGACAGACAAGACTAGACAGACAAGACTAGACAGACAAGACTAGACAGACAAGACTAGACAGACAAGACTAGACCGACAAGACTAGACAGACAAGACGAGACAGACAAGACTAGAGAGACAAGACTAGACAGACAAGACTAGACAGACAAGACTAGACAGACAAGACTAGACAGACAAGACTAGACAGACAAGACTAGACAGACAAGACTAGACAGACAAGACTAGACAGACAAGACTAGACAGACAAGACTAGACAGACAAGACTAGACAGACAAGACTAGACAGACAAGACTAGACAGACAAGACTAGACAGACAAGACTAGACAGACAAGACTAGACAGACAAGACTAGACAGACAAGACTAGACAGACAAGACTAGACAGACAAGACTAGACAGACAAGACTAGACAGACAAGACTAGGCAGACAAGACTAGACAGACAAGACTAGACAGACAAGACTAGACAGACAAGACTAGACAGACAAGACTAGACAGACAAGACTAGACAGACAAGACTAGACAGACAAGACTAGACAGACAAGACTAGACAGACAAGACTAGACAGACAAGACTAGACAGACAAGACTAGACAGACAAGACTAGACAGACAAGACTAGACAGACAAGACTAGACAGACAAGACTAGACAGACAAGACTAGACAGACAAGACTAGACAAACAAGACTAGACAGACAAGACTAGACAGACAAGACTAGACAGACAAGACTAGACAGGCAAGACTAGACAGACAAGACTAGACAGACAAGACTAGACAGACAAGACTAGACAGACAAGACTAGACAGACAAGACTAGACAGACAAGACTAGACAGACAAGACTAGACAGACAAGACTAGACAGACAAGATGCCAATGACCAATGGCAAGATGACAGACAAGATGCCAAGAATGTGTACAACAATCAAGATGCCAATGGAAAAACGATGGAATTCTTAAAAACTCTGAGAAATCATTTTGAACTATGTTTCCCGTTGGTAAATCTAAATAATCAAAGAAAACCCTGGGTAAATTCGGAGTTAAGATGCTCTAGTAATATATTAAAAGATCTCTTTGTTCTACAAAAAAAGTTTCCATTTCTTAAGGATAAATATATGCAGGAAAAGAAAAAACACCAAACACTGATACGGGAAACAAAAAGGAAGTACTATTGTGGGCTTATTGTAAATTCACCAAATAAACAAAAAACTATTTGGCGAATAATAAATCAGTTATCCAACAAAGAAGAACGCACGAGTACCATTGAATTAAAAGAAAACAACAAGATATTAGACAAGCCTAGCAGGATAGCTGACACCTTCAACAATTTTTTCATAACTGCCCCAAAGATTGTTGCAACAACGATTAAAGGAACAACTTTAAGAGATGTGCACATGCAGCACAACGACAATAGCATGTACTTACAAGAATTTACATCGCAGCAAATGAGTACAATTTTACTAAAATTAAAAAACAAAAGAAGTAGCGGACCTGACGGCCTGCCATGCAATTTGATTAGACAATTTAGTATGGAATTAGTGAAACCAATAACCGACATAGTGAATTGCTCTTTTGATACCGAAACGTTTCCGGACATTTTAAAACTGTCCTCAATAATTCCGATTTATAAAAAAGGAGATAGAAACAATATCAACAATTACAGACCTGTAGCTCTTATCTCAGTCTTGGCGAAAATAATCGAATACTGCATGGAAGACAGACTTACACCATTTCTCGAGAAATATAAAGTGATTCCACCTCAACAACATGGGTTTCGTAAAAATAAATCCACTATCACAGCTTTTCAAGAACTGCATGAAAAAATAATATCGGAGGTGGATAATGGAAAATGCCCACTGGTTATCTTTTGCGACCTCACCAAGGCTTTTGACTGTGTGTCGCACTCCAAATTACTAGGAAAACTTTATACTTATGGAGTTCGAGGAAAAGCTGGGAGATGGTTTCAATCGTACCTTCATAGTAGAAATCAGTATGTGAGGGTTGGGAATAGCAGATCCAAAATACTGCCAACTTTCATTGGTGTGCCACAGGGGAGTGTCCTGGCCCCTATACTATTCTCACTGTATACATGTGATTTAATTAAATATATTGGAGAAGATCGGATCACACTATATGCCGACGATGCTAGTGTTTTCATATCCAAAGCATCCATGGAAGAACTACAATCTGAAGCAAGTGAAGTTATATTGAATTTACACAATTGGTTTTCGGGAAATAACCTACGCTTAAACTGTGATAAAACAAAGTACATTAGATTTCAAACTCACAGAAGAAAACCAACCGAGGATATTACTTTAGGAATCGAAGGAAACATCATTCAAAGAACAGGGTGTCTAAAATTCCTAGGTTTGTTCCTGGAAGAGCATCTCACCTGGAATATCATGGCAGACTACATTATTAAAAAAGTAAATATAAAAACATACCTCATAAGAAGGATTAGACAACTCCTACCCAAATCTGCAATATTAGACATATACCACGCGGAAATAAAATCAGTGATATCCTATGGGATTCTAATATGGGGAGCTTCCACACAGCTGAAGAGGGTATTTATAGCCCAGAAAAAAATAGTAAGAGCCATATCCGGGAAAACAAGAAGGCAATCTTGCAAACCTTCCTTTAAAGAGCTGGAATTGTTAACAATACCGGCATTATATATATGGGAGGTTGCGTGCTATATGCATAAGAACGCAAAGCACTTCAAGTTAAATATAGACCAGCATATGTACAATACCAGAAGCTGCCTAAATCTATATACACCGAAGAGCAACCTAACTCTATGCTCTAAAACAGTTAACAGACTAGGAATTAAAATATACAATCACATACCAGATGTCATAAAAAACGAAAAAATATACAAAGTTTTCAGAAGAAAATTAAAAATACATTTAATTGAAATGTGCTACTATGACATTAATGAGTTTTTAATATGTTAATAAATTATAAAAATTTATTATGAATTACTTAATAATCTATTAAGTAATTTATATATATTACTTAATAAATTATTAAGCTATATATACTTTATTTATTTTGTGTCTGTAGATATATTTTAATTGTAGATATTATATTGTCATGCTTTTTTTCTGTGTTAGTTTTTGTGTCTTGCACGAGCACGCTTTTTTCTTTGACGTATCAAATATGTATTGTACTGTACATCCAAAAGATAAATAAATATTTTGATTTGATTTGATTTGATTTGACTAGACAGACAAGACTAGACAGACAAGACTAGACAGACAAGACTAGACAGACAAGACTAGACAGACAAGACTAGACAGACAAGACTAGACAGACAAGACTAGACAGACAAGACTAGACAGACAAGACTAGACAGACAAGACTAGACAGACAAGACTAGACAGACAAGACTAGACAGACAAGACTAGACAGACAAGACTAGACAGACAAGACTAGACAGACAAGACTAGACAGACAAGACTAGACAGACAAGACTAGACAGATAAGACTAGACAGACAAGACTAGACAGACAAGACTAGACAGACAAGACTAGACAGACAAGACTAGACAGACAAGACTAGACAGACAAGACTAGACAGACAAGACTAGACAGACAAGACTAGACAGACAAGACTAGACAGACAAGACTAGACAGACAAGACTAGACAGACAAGACTAGACAGACAAGACTAGACAGACAAGACTAGACAGACAAGACTAGACAGACAAGACTAGACAGACAAGACTAGACAGACAAGACTAGACAGACAAGACTAGACAGACAAGACTAGACAGACAAGACTAGACAGACAAGACTAGACAGACAAGAATAGACAGACATGGCTAGGCAGACAAGACTAGACAGACAAGTCTAGAGAGACAAGACTGGACAGACAAGACTAGACAGACAAGACTAGAGAGAAATGACAAGACATACAAGACACACAAGACAAGGGAGACAAGACTTGACAGACAAGACTAGATATATAAGACTAGATAGACAAGACTAGACAGACAAGACTAGACAGACAAGACTAGACAGACAAGACTAAACAGACAAGACTAGACAGACAAGACTAGACAGAGAAGACTAAACCGACAAGACTAGACAGACAAGACTAGACAGGCAAGACTAGACAGACAAGACTAGACAGAGAAGACTAGAAAGACAAGACTAGACAGACAAGACTAGACAGACAAGACTAGACAGGCAAGACTAGACAGACAAGACTAGACAGACAAGACTAGATAGAGAAGACTAAACAGACAAGACTAGACAGGCAAGACTAGACAGACAAGACTAGACAGACAAGACTAGACAGACAAGACTAGACAGACAAGACTAGACAGACAAGACTAGACAGACAAGACTAGCGAGACAAGACTAGACAGACAAGACTAGACAGACAAGACTAGACAGACAAGACTAGACAGACAAGACTAGACAGACAAGACTAGACAGACAAGACTAGACAGACAAGACTAGACAGACAAGACTAGACAGACAAGACTAGACAGACAAGATTAGACAGACAAGACTAGACAGACAAGACTAGATAGACAAGACTAGACAGACAAGACTAGACAGACAAGACTAGACAGACAAGACTAGACAGACAAGACTAGACAGACAAGACCAGACAGACAAGACTAGACAGACAAGACTAGACAGACAAGACTAGACAGACAAGACTAGACAGACAAGACTAGACAGACAAGACTAGACAGACAAGACTAGACAGACAAGACTAGACAGACAAGACTAGACAGACAAGACTAGACAGACAAGACTAGACAGACAAGACTAGACAGACAAGACTAGACAGACAAGACTAGACAGACAAGACTAGACAGACAAGACTAGACAGACAAGACAAGACAGACAAGACTAGACAGACAAGACTAGACAGACAAGACTAGACAGACAAGACTAGACAGACAAGGCTAGACAGACAAGACTAGACAGACAAGACTAGACAGACAAGACTAGACAGACAAGACTAGACAGACAAGACTAGACAGACATGGCTAGGCAGACAATACTAGACAGACAAGTCTAGAGAGACAAGACTGGACAGACAAGACTAGACAGACAAGACTAGAGAGAAATGACTAGACAGACAAGACACACAAGACAAGGGAGACAAGACTTGACAGACAAGACTAGATATATAAGACTAGATAGACAAGACTAGACAGACAGGACTAGACAGCTAAAACTGAGCACACAAGACTATATAGGCAACCCTAGACAGACAGGACAAGACGAGCAAGACTTGACTGCAAAGTCTAGCCAGACAAGATTGGACAGATAAGGCTAGACAGACGAGACTAGACAGACAGGACTAGACAGGCAAGACTAGACAGGCAAAACTAGACAGGCAACACTAGACAGAAGGGCTAGACTGACAGGACAACAGGACTGACAGGCAAGACGAGATAGACAAGACTAGACAGACAAGATTAGACGAACAAGACTATACAGACAAAACTAGACAGACAAGACTAGACGGACAAGACTAGACAGACAAGACTAGACAGACACGACTAGAAAGACAAGACTAGAGAGACAAGACTAGACAGACAAGACTAGACAGACAAGACTAGACAGACAAGACTAGACAGACAAGACTAGACAGACAAGACTAGACAGACAAGACTAGACAGACAAGACTAGGCAGACAAAACTAGACAGACAAGACTAGACAGACAAGACTAGACAGACAAGACTAGACAGACAAGACTAGACAGACAAGACTAGACAGACAAGACTAGACAGACAAGACTAGACAGACAAGACTAGACCGACAAGACTAGACAGACAAGACTAGACAGACAAGACTAGACAGACAAGACTAGACAGACAAGACTAGACAGACAAGACTAGACAGACAAGACTAGACAGACAAGACTAGACAGACAAGACTAGACAGACAAGACTAGACAGACAAGACTAGACAGACAAGACTAGACAGACAAGACTAGACAGACAAGACTAGACAGACAAGACTAGACAGACAAGACTAGACAGACAAGACTAGACAGACAAGACTAGGCAGACAAGACTAGACAGACAAGACTAGACAGACAAGACTAGACAGACAAGACTAGACAGACAAGACTAGACAGACAAGACTAGACAGACAAGACTAGACAGACAAGACTAGACAGACAAGACTAGACAGACAAGACTAGACAGACAAGACTAGACCGACAAGACTAGACAGACAAGACTAGACAGACAAGACTAGACAGACAAGACTAGACAGACAAGACTAGACAGACAAGACTAGACAGACAAGACTAGACAGACAAGACTAGACAGACAAGACTAGACAGACAAGACTAGACAGACAAGACTAGACAGACAAGACTAGACAGACAAGACAAGACAGACAAGACTAGACAGACAAGACTAGACAGACAAGACTAGACAGACAAGACTAGACAGACAAGAATAGACAGACAAGACTAGACAGACAAGACTAGACCGACAAGACTAGACAGACAAGACTAGACAGACAAGACTAGAGAGACAAGACTAGACAGACAAGACTAGAGAGACAAGACTAGACAGACAAGACTAGACAGACAAGACTAGACAGACAAGACTAGACAGACAAGACTAGACAGACAAGACTAGACAGACAAGACTAGACAGACAAGACTAGACAGACAAGACTAGACAGACAAGACTAGACAGACAAGACTAGACAGACAAGACTAGACAGACAAGACTAGACAGACAAGACTAGACAGACAAGACTAGACAGACAAGACTAGACAGACAAGACTAGACAGACAAGACTAGACAGACAAGACTAGACAGACAAGACTAGACAGACAAGACTAGACAGACAAGACTAGACAGACAAGACTAGACAGACAAGACTAGACAGACAAGACTAGACAGACAAGACTAGACAGACAAGACTAGACAGACAAGACTAGACAGACAAGACTAGACAGACAAGAATAGACAGACATGGCTAGGCAGACAAGACTAGACAGACAAGTCTAGAGAGACAAGACTGGACAGACAAGACTAGACAGACAAGACTAGAGAGAAATGACAAGACATACAAGACACACAAGACAAGGGAGACAAGACTTGACAGACAAGACTAGATATATAAGACTAGATAGACAAGACTAGACAGACAAGACTAGACAGACAAGACTAGACAGACAAGACTAAACAGACAAGACTAGACAGACAAGACTAGACAGAGAAGACTAAACCGACAAGACTAGACAGACAAGACTAGACAGGCAAGACTAGACAGACAAGACTAGACAGAGAAGACTAGAAAGACAAGACTAGACAGACAAGACTAGACAGACAAGACTAGACAGGCAAGACTAGACAGACAAGACTAGACAGACAAGACTAGATAGAGAAGACTAAACAGACAAGACTAGACAGGCAAGACTAGACAGACAAGACTAGACAGACAAGACTAGACAGACAAGACTAGACAGACAAGACTAGACAGACAAGACTAGACAGACAAGACTAGCGAGACAAGACTAGACAGACAAGACTAGACAGACAAGACTAGACAGACAAGACTAGACAGACAAGACTAGACAGACAAGACTAGACAGACAAGACTAGACAGACAAGACTAGACAGACAAGACTAGACAGACAAGACTAGACAGACAAGATTAGACAGACAAGACTAGACAGACAAGACTAGATAGACAAGACTAGACAGACAAGACTAGACAGACAAGACTAGACAGACAAGACTAGACAGACAAGACTAGACAGACAAGACCAGACAGACAAGACTAGACAGACAAGACTAGACAGACAAGACTAGACAGACAAGACTAGACAGACAAGACTAGACAGACAAGACTAGACAGACAAGACTAGACAGACAAGGCTAGACAGACAAGACTAGACAGACAAGACTAGACAGACAAGACTAGACAGACAAGACTAGACAGACAAGACTAGACAGACAAGACTAGACAGACAAGACTAGACAGACAAGACTAGACAGACAAGACTAGACAGACAAGACTAGACAGACAAGACTAGACAGACAAGACTAGACAGACAAGACTAGACAGACAAGACTAGACAGACAAGACTAGACAGACAAGACTAGACAGACAAGACTAGACAGACAAGACTAGACAGACAAGACTAGACAGACAAGACTAGACAGACAAGACTAGACAGACAAGACTAGACAGACAAGACTAGACAGACAAGACTAGACAGACAAGAATAGACAGACATGGCTAGGCAGACAAGACTAGACAGACAAGTCTAGAGAGACAAGACTGGACAGACAAGACTAGACAGACAAGACTAGAGAGAAATGACAAGACATACAAGACACACAAGACAAGGGAGACAAGACTTGACAGACAAGACTAGATATATAAGACTAGATAGACAAGACTAGACAGACAAGACTAGACAGACAAGACTAGACAGACAAGACTAAACAGACAAGACTAGACAGACAAGACTAGACAGAGAAGACTAAACCGACAAGACTAGACAGACAAGACTAGACAGGCAAGACTAGACAGACAAGACTAGACAGAGAAGACTAGAAAGACAAGACTAGACAGACAAGACTAGACAGACAAGACTAGACAGACAAGACTAGACAGACAAGACTAGACAGACAAGACTAGATAGAGAAGACTAAACAGACAAGACTAGACAGGCAAGACTAGACAGACAAGACTAGACAGACAAGACTAGACAGACAAGACTAGACAGACAAGACTAGACAGACAAGACTAGACAGACAAGACTAGCGAGACAAGACTAGACAGACAAGACTAGACAGACAAGACTAGACAGACAAGACTAGACAGACAAGACTAGACAGACAAGACTAGACAGACAAGACTAGACAGACAAGACTAGACAGACAAGACTAGACAGACAAGACTAGACAGACAAGACTAGACAGACAAGACTAGACAGACAAGACTAGACAGACAAGACTAGACAGACAAGACTAGACAGACAAGACTAGACAGACAAGACTAGACAGACAAGACTAGACAGACAAGACTAGACAGACAAGACTAGACAGACAAGACTAGACAGACAAGACTAGACAGACAAGACTAGACAGACAAGACTAGACAGACAAGACTAGACAGACAAGACTAGACAGACAAGACTAGACAGACAAGACTAGACAGACAAGACTAGACAGACAAGACTAGACAGACAAGACTAGACAGACAAGACTAGACAGACAAGACTAGACAGACAAGACTAGACAGACAAGACTAGACAGACAAGACTAGACAGACAAGACTAGACAGACAAGACTAGACAGACAAGACTAGACAGACAAGACTAGACAGACAAGACTAGACAGACAAGACTAGACAGACAAGACTAGACAGACAAGACTAGACAGACAAGACTAGACAGACAAGACTAGACAGACAAGAATAGACAGACATGGCTAGGCAGACAAGACTAGACAGACAAGTCTAGAGAGACAAGACTGGACAGACAAGACTAGACAGACAAGACTAGAGAGAAATGACAAGACATACAAGACACACAAGACAAGGGAGACAAGACTTGACAGACAAGACTAGATATATAAGACTAGATAGACAAGACTAGACAGACAAGACTAGACAGACAAGACTAGACAGACAAGACTAGACAGACAAGACTAGACAGACAAGACTAGACAGACAAGACTAGACAGACAAGACTAGACAGACAAGACTAGACAGACAAGACTAGGCAGACAAGACTAGACAGACAAGACTAGACAGACAAGACTAGACAGACAAGACTAGACAGACAAGACTAGACAGACAAGACTAGACAGACAAGACTAGACAGACAAGACTAGACAGACAAGACTAGACAGACAAGACTAGACAGACAAGACTAGACAGACAAGACTAGACAGACAAGACTAGACAGACAAGACTAGACAGACAAGACTAGACAGACAAGACTAGACAGACAAGACTAGACAGACAAGACTAGACAGACAAGACTAGACAGACAAGACTAGACAGACAAGACTAGACAGACAAGACTAGACAGACAAGACTAGACAGACAAGACTAGACAGACAAGACTAGACAGACAAGACTAGACAGACAAGACTAGACAGACAAGACTAGACAGACAAGACTAGACAGACAAGACTAGACAGACAAGACTAGACAGACAAGACTAGACAGACAAGACTAGACAGACAAGACTAGACAGACAAGACTAGACAGACAAGACTAGACAGACAAGACTAGACAGACAAGACTAGACAGACAAGACTAGACAGACAAGACTAGACAGACAAGACTAGACAGACAAGACTAGACAGACAAGACTAGACAGGCAAGACTAGACAGACAAGACTAGACAGACAAGACTAGACAGACAAGACTAGACAGACAAGACTAGACAGACAAGACTAGACAGACAAGACTAGACAGACAAGACTAGACAGACAAGACTAGACAGACAAGACTAGACAGAGAAGACTAGACAGACAAGACTAGACAGACAAGACTAGACAGACAAGACTAGACAGACAAGACTAGACAGACAAGACTAGACAGACAAGACTAGACAGACAAGACTAGACAGACAAGACTAGACAGACAAGACTAGACAGACAAGACTAGACAGACAAGACTAGACAGACAAGACTAGACAGACAAGACTAGACAGACAAGACTAGACAGACAAGACTAGACAGACAAGACTAGACAGACAAGACTAGACAGACAAGACTAGACAGACAAGACTAGACAGACAAGACTGGACAGACAAGACTGGACAGACAAGACTAGACAGACAAGACTAGAGAGAAATGACAAGACATACAAGACACACAAGACAAGGGAGACAAGACTTGACAGACAAGACTAGATATATAAGACTAGATAGACAAGACTAGACAGACAAGACTAGACAGACAAGACTAGACAGACAAGACTAGACAGACAAGACTAGACAGACAAGACTAGACAGACAAGACTAGACAGACAAGACTAGACAGACAAGACTAGACAGACAAGACTAGACAGACAAGACTAGACAGACAAGACTAGACAGACAAGACTAGACAGACAAGACTAGACAGACAAGACTAGACAGACAAGACTAGACAGACAAGACTAGACAGACAAGACTAGACAGACAAGACTAGACAGACAAGACTAGACAGACAAGACTAGACAGACAAGACTAGACAGACAAGACTAGACAGACAAGACTAGACAGACAAGACTAGACAGACAAGACTAGACAGACAAGACTAGACAGACAAGACTAGACAGACAAGACTAGACAGACAAGACTAGACAGACAAGACTAGACAGACAAGACTAGACAGACAAGACTAGACAGACAAGACTAGACAGACAAGACTAGACAGACAAGACTAGACAGACAAGACTAGACAGACAAGACTAGACAGACAAGACTAGACAGACAAGACTAGACAGACAAGACTAGACAGAGAAGACTAAACCGACAAGACTAGACAGACAAGACTAGACAGGCAAGACTAGACAGACAAGACTAGACAGAGAAGACTAGAAAGACAAGACTAGACAGACAAGACTAGACAGACAAGACTAGACAGGCAAGACTAGACAGACAAGACTAGACAGACAAGACTAGATAGAGAAGACTAAACAGACAAGACTAGACAGGCAAGACTAGACAGACAAGACTAGACAGACAAGACTAGACAGACAAGACTAGACAGACAAGACTAGACAGACAAGACTAGACAGACAAGACTAGCGAGACAAGACTAGACAGACAAGACTAGACAGACAAGACTAGACAGACAAGACTAGACAGACAAGACTAGACAGACAAGACTAGACAGACAAGACTAGACAGACAAGACTAGACAGACAAGACTAGACAGACAAGACTAGACAGACAAGACTAGACAGACAAGATTAGACAGACAAGACTAGACAGACAAGACTAGATAGACAAGACTAGACAGACAAGACTAGACAGACAAGACTAGACAGACAAGACTAGACAGACAAGACTAGACAGACAAGACCAGACAGACAAGACTAGACAGACAAGACTAGACAGACAAGACTAGACAGACAAGACTAGACAGACAAGACTAGACAGACAAGACTAGACAGACAAGACTAGACAGACAAGACTAGACAGACAAGACTAGACAGACAAGACTAGACAGACAAGACTAGACAGACAAGACTAGACAGACAAGACTAGACAGACAAGACTAGACAGACAAGACTAGACAGACAAGACTAGACAGACAAGACAAGACAGACAAGACTAGACAGACAAGACTAGACAGACAAGACTAGACAGACAAGACTAGACAGACAAGGCTAGACAGACAAGACTAGACAGACAAGACTAGACAGACAAGACTAGACAGACAAGACTAGACAGACAAGACTAGACAGACATGGCTAGGCAGACAATACTAGACAGACAAGTCTAGAGAGACAAGACTGGACAGACAAGACTAGACAGACAAGACTAGAGAGAAATGACTAGACAGACAAGACACACAAGACAAGGGAGACAAGACTTGACAGACAAGACTAGATATATAAGACTAGATAGACAAGACTAGACAGACAGGACTAGACAGCTAAAACTGAGCACACAAGACTATATAGGCAACCCTAGACAGACAGGACAAGACGAGCAAGACTTGACTGCAAAGTCTAGCCAGACAAGATTGGACAGATAAGGCTAGACAGACGAGACTAGACAGACAGGACTAGACAGGCAAGACTAGACAGGCAAAACTAGACAGGCAACACTAGACAGAAGGGCTAGACTGACAGGACAACAGGACTGACAGGCAAGACGAGATAGACAAGACTAGACAGACAAGATTAGACGAACAAGACTATACAGACAAAACTAGACAGACAAGACTAGACGGACAAGACTAGACAGACAAGACTAGACAGACACGACTAGAAAGACAAGACTAGAGAGACAAGACTAGACAGACAAGACTAGACAGACAAGACTAGACAGACAAGACTAGACAGACAAGACTAGACAGACAAGACTAGACAGACAAGACTAGACAGACAAGACTAGGCAGACAAAACTAGACAGACAAGACTAGACAGACAAGACTAGACAGACAAGACTAGACAGACAAGACTAGACAGACAAGACTAGACAGACAAGACTAGACAGACAAGACTAGACAGACAAGACTAGACAGACAAGACTAGACAGACAAGACTAGACAGACAAGACTAGACAGACAAGACTAGACAGACAAGACTAGACAGACAAGACTAGACAGACAAGACTAGACAGACAAGACTAGACAGACAAGACTAGACAGACAAGACTAGACAGACAAGACTAGACAGACAAGACTAGACAGACAAGACTAGACAGACAAGACTAGACAGACAAGACTAGACAGACAAGACTAGACAGACAAGACTAGACAGACAAGACTAGACAGACAAGACTAGACAGACAAGACTAGACAGACAAGACTAGACAGACAAGACTAGACAGACAAGACTAGACAGACAAGACTAGACAGACAAGACTAGACAGACAAGACTAGACAGACAAGACTAGACAGACAAGACTAGACAGACAAGACTAGACAGACAAGACTAGACAGACAAGACTAGACAGACAAGACTAGACAGACAAGACTAGACAGACAAGACTAGACAGACAAGACTAGACAGACAAGACTAGACAGACAAGACTAGACAGACAAGACTAGACAGACAAGACTAGACAGACAAGACTAGACAGACAAGACTAGACAGACAAGACTAGACAGACAAGACTAGACAGACAAGACTAGACAGACAAGACTAGACAGACAAGACTAGACAGACAAGACTAGACAGACAAGACTAGACAGACAAGACTAGACAGACAAGACTAGACAGACAAGACTAGACAGACAAGACTAGACAGACAAGACTAGACAGACAAGACTAGACAGACAAGACTAGACAGACAAGACTAGACAGACAAGACTAGACAGACAAGACTAGACAGACAAGACTAGACAGACAAGACTAGACAGACAAGACTAGACAGACAAGACTAGACAGACAAGACTAGACAGACAAGACTAGACAGACAAGACTAGACAGACAAGACTAGACAGACAAGACTAGACAGACAAGACTAGACAGACAAGACTAGACAGACAAGACTAGACAGACAAGACTAGACAGACAAGACTAGACAGACAAGACTAGACAGACAAGACTAGACAGACAAGACTAGACAGACAAGACTAGACAGACAAGACTAGACAGACAAGACTAGACAGACAAGACTAGACAGACAAGACTAGACAGACAAGACTAGACAGACAAGACTAGACAGACAAGACTAGACAGACAAGACTAGACAGACAAGACTAGACAGACAAGACTAGACAGACAAGACTAGACAGACAAGACTAGACAGACAAGACTAGACAGACAAGACTAGACAGACAAGACTAGACAGACAAGACTAGACAGACAAGACTAGACAGACAAGACTAGACAGACAAGACTAGACAGACAAGACTAGACAGACAAGACTAGACAGACAAGACTAGACAGACAAGACTAGACAGACAAGACTAGACAGACAAGACTAGACAGACAAGACTAGACAGACAAGACTAGACAGACAAGACTAGACAGACAAGACTAGACAGACAAGACTAGACAGACAAGACTAGACAGACAAGACTAGACAGACAAGACTAGACAGACAAGACTAGACAGACAAGACTAGACAGACAAGACTAGACAGACAAGACTAGACAGACAAGACTAGACAGACAAGACTAGACAGACAAGACTAGACAGACAAGACTAGACAGACAAGACTAGACAGACAAGACTAGACAGACAAGACTAGACAGACAAGACTAGACAGACAAGACTAGACAGACAAGACTAGACAGACAAGACTAGACAGACAAGACTAGACAGACAAGACTAGACAGACAAGACTAGACAGACAAGACTAGACAGACAAGACTAGACAGACAAGACTAGACAGACAAGACTAGACAGACAAGACTAGACAGACAAGACTAGACAGACAAGACTAGACAGACAAGACTAGACAGACAAGACTAGACAGACAAGACTAGACAGACAAGACTAGACAGACAAGACTAGACAGACAAGACTAGACAGACAAGACTAGACAGACAAGACTAGACAGACAAGACTAGACAGACAAGACTAGACAGACAAGACTAGACAGACAAGACTAGACAGACAAGACTAGACAGACAAGACTAGACAGACAAGACTAGACAGACAAGACTAGACAGACAAGACTAGACAGACAAGACTAGACAGACAAGACTAGACAGACAAGACTAGACAGACAAGACTAGACAGACAAGACTAGACAGACAAGACTAGACAGACAAGACTAGACAGACAAGACTAGACAGACAAGACTAGACAGACAAGACTAGACAGACAAGACTAGACAGACAAGACTAGACAGACAAGACTAGACAGACAAGACTAGACAGACAAGACTAGACAGACAAGACTAGACAGACAAGACTAGACAGACAAGACTAGACAGACAAGACTAGACAGACAAGACTAGACAGACAAGACTAGACAGACAAGACTAGACAGACAAGACTAGACAGACAAGACTAGACAGACAAGACTAGACAGACAAGACTAGACAGACAAGACTAGACAGACAAGACTAGACAGACAAGACTAGACAGACAAGACTAGACAGACAAGACTAGACAGACAAGACTAGACAGACAAGACTAGACAGACAAGACTAGACAGACAAGACTAGACAGACAAGACTAGACAGACAAGACTAGACAGACAAGACTAGACAGACAAGACTAGACAGACAAGACTAGACAGACAAGACTAGACAGACAAGACTAGACAGACAAGACTAGACAGACAAGACTAGACAGACAAGACTAGACAGACAAGACTAGACAGACAAGACTAGACAGACAAGACTAGACAGACAAGACTAGACAGACAAGACTAGACAGACAAGACTAGACAGACAAGACTAGACAGACAAGACTAGACAGACAAGACTAGACAGACAAGACTAGACAGACAAGACTAGACAGACAAGACTAGACAGACAAGACTAGACAGACAAGACTAGACAGACAAGACTAGACAGACAAGACTAGACAGACAAGACTAGACAGACAAGACTAGACAGACAAGACTAGACAGACAAGACTAGACAGACAAGACTAGACAGACAAGACTAGACAGACAAGACTAGACAGACAAGACTAGACAGACAAGACTAGACAGACAAGACTAGACAGACAAGACTAGACAGACAAGACTAGACAGACAAGACTAGACAGACAAGACTAGACAGACAAGACTAGACAGACAAGACTAGACAGACAAGACTAGACAGACAAGACTAGACAGACAAGACTAGACAGACAAGACTAGACAGACAAGACTAGACAGACAAGACTAGACAGACAAGACTAGACAGACAAGACTAGACAGACAAGACTAGACAGACAAGACTAGACAGACAAGACTAGACAGACAAGACTAGACAGACAAGACTAGACAGACAAGACTAGACAGACAAGACTAGACAGACAAGACTAGACAGACAAGACTAGACAGACAAGACTAGACAGACAAGACTAGACAGACAAGACTAGACAGACAAGACTAGACAGACAAGACTAGACAGACAAGACTAGACAGACAAGACTAGACAGACAAGACTAGACAGACAAGACTAGACAGACAAGACTAGACAGACAAGACTAGACAGACAAGACTAGACAGACAAGACTAGACAGACAAGACTAGACAGACAAGACTAGACAGACAAGACTAGACAGACAAGACTAGACAGACAAGACTAGACAGACAAGACTAGACAGACAAGACTAGACAGACAAGACTAGACAGACAAGACTAGACAGACAAGACTAGACAGACAAGACTAGACAGACAAGACTAGACAGACAAGACTAGACAGACAAGACTAGACAGACAAGACTAGACAGACAAGACTAGACAGACAAGACTAGACAGACAAGACTAGACAGACAAGACTAGACAGACAAGACTAGACAGACAAGACTAGACAGACAAGACTAGACAGACAAGACTAGACAGACAAGACTAGACAGACAAGACTAGACAGACAAGACTAGACAGACAAGACTAGACAGACAAGACTAGACAGACAAGACTAGACAGACAAGACTAGACAGACAAGACTAGACAGACAAGACTAGACAGACAAGACTAGACAGACAAGACTAGACAGACAAGACTAGACAGACAAGACTAGACAGACAAGACTAGACAGACAAGACTAGACAGACAAGACTAGACAGACAAGACTAGACAGACAAGACTAGACAGACAAGACTAGACAGACAAGACTAGACAGACAAGACTAGACAGACAAGACTAGACAGACAAGACTAGACAGACAAGACTAGACAGACAAGACTAGACAGACAAGACTAGACAGACAAGACTAGACAGACAAGACTAGACAGACAAGACTAGACAGACAAGACTAGACAGACAAGACTAGACAGACAAGACTAGACAGACAAGACTAGACAGACAAGACTAGACAGACAAGACTAGACAGACAAGACTAGACAGACAAGACTAGACAGACAAGACTAGACAGACAAGACTAGACAGACAAGACTAGACAGACAAGACTAGACAGACAAGACTAGACAGACAAGACTAGACAGACAAGACTAGACAGACAAGACTAGACAGACAAGACTAGACAGACAAGACTAGACAGACAAGACTAGACAGACAAGACTAGACAGACAAGACTAGACAGACAAGACTAGACAGACAAGACTAGACAGACAAGACTAGACAGACAAGACTAGACAGACAAGACTAGACAGACAAGACTAGACAGACAAGACTAGACAGACAAGACTAGACAGACAAGACTAGACAGACAAGACTAGACAGACAAGACTAGACAGACAAGACTAGACACAAGACTCTCAGAGATAGGTGACGTAGATGGACTTGTAGAATATGCGATCGAAACCATTACAACAGCGTGTGATGCTTCGATGCCAAAGCGCAAATTTGCCTTAAATGGAAAAAAGTCAGTTTACTGGTGGAACGCTGAAATCAATAATCTAAGGAAGAAGTACGTTACGGCACGCAGGTCCGCCCAACGCCACAGAAGACGGCGGCAAAGCACAACAGACAGGATGGCTGGACAAGAAGTGGACCTAGACGCGAATTTCAAAAAAGCGAGAAAGGAATTGCGCATGGCCATCAAAAATAGCAAACAGAAATGCTGGCTCGAACTTTGCCAATCCATAAATGAAGACCCATGGGGCCTCCCATATCGAATTGCTACGAAAAAACTAATGGGTAGACAACTGATACCTGGGATATCGTGCCCACAACGGATGAGAGAAATTTTTTAAACCGAGAGAAAATTAAAAATAGTTGGGTTCGCAGATGACGCCGCGGTGGTAGTGACTGCAAAGGAAATAAGTACACTAGAACTAGCAACTAACGAAACCCTTCGGCGGGCAAATAATTGGTTAAAAGAGCAGGGTCTAACAATGGCAGTTCATAAAACAGAAGCGATACTTATCACGGATAAGAGACTATTCACCCCACCGAAACTCGTTCTGGAAGGGCAAAATATCCCTTTATCGAAATCATTGAGGTACCTTGGCGTCCAACTCGATAGCGGTCTGAGATACACAGACCATATAGCCAAAACATCGAAAAAGGCAGCGTCTACAGTGACAGCTTTGGTAAGGTTGATGCCGAACATTGGAGGACCGAGGGAATTAAAACGGAAACTTCTCAACAATGTGGTACACTCAAAAATTCTCTACGCGGCGGAAATATGGGCGGGCGTAACGAAAAAGATTGGAGCGAGAAAACTACTTACAGGAGTACAAAGAAGAAGTGCTCTAAGAGTAATTTCTGCCTACAGAACGGTTTCGGAGGCCGCGGCGCTGGTACTTGCAAGCACACCCCCAATAGACTTACTGATTCGCGAGAAACAAGAAGTCTACGAAGACCTGCAACAACACAGGGCGAAAAAAGAAGTAAAACACGAAAGAGCAGCCGCTAAGGAGAGAGCACGTAAGAGACTCATGGACCGATGGCAGACAAGATGGGATAACGACACTAGTGGCAGGTGGACATACAGACTTATCCCTAACGTAACAGCATGGTATGAAAGGTCACACGGACATATGAGTTACCATCTTACACAAGCACTCACTGGTCATGGATGCTTCAACGCATACCTAGAACGGTTTAAAAAAAGAGACACGGCGGAGTGTTTTTATTGCGGTCATATCCCAGACGACGCACAACACACTATCTTCATGTGTACAGAATCAGAGAACGAAAGAACTCGACTCGCGGAGACACTAGGCGGTACAAAACTAGAAGAACAGAACATCATGGAAGTTATGTTAGAGAGTGAGCATAACTGGGATGCAGTACAAGCTTACATAACCGAAATCATGTTGGGAAAAGAACAAATGGAGAGAGAATGGAAGGCGATTATAATATCACACGAAACACAAAGAAGCTAACATGGACGACTAGATATGTGACGAAAAGACCGAAAAATGGTTTATCACACGACTGCATAACTAATACGACAGAAGACGAAAGACGATATCGAAACGAGTAAAGGACAATGAAAATAACAGTAAGGAAACAATTGGTACAAACACCACCACCCACCTGAAGTAATGCTCACGCAGTTCCGGGTGGAGTGTAGTGTAGAGACAGAGGAGGGGTTTTAGTGGGTATGCTGGTCACGAAGAACTCGATCAGAGAGCCCCACACTACACGGGTTTGAATATCCGGTGTGCAACAATGCATACCCCCTCCTCTCTGAAAAAAAAAAAAAAAAAAAAAAAAAAAGACAAGACTAGACAGACAAGACTAGACAGACAAGACTAGACAGACAAGACTAGACAGACAAGACTAGACAGACAAGACTAGACAGACAAGACTAGACAGACAAGACTAGACAGACAAGACTAGACAGACAAGACTAGACAGACAAGACTAGACAGACAAGACTAGACCGACAAGACTAGACAGACAAGACTAGACAGACAAGACTAGACAGACAAGACTAGACAGACAAGACTAGACAGACAAGACTAGACAGACAAGACTAGACAGACAAGACTAGACAGACAAGACTAGACAGACAAGACTAGACAGACAAGACTAGACAGACAAGACTAGACAGACAAGACTAGACAGACAAGACTAGACAGACAAGACTAGACAGACAAGACTAGACAGACAAGACTAGACAGACAAGACTAGACAGACAAGACTAGACAGACAAGACTAGACAGACAAGACTAGACAGACAAGTCTAGACAGCAAGACTAGACAGGCAAGACTAGACAGACAAGACTAGACAGACAAGACTAGACAGACAAGACTAGACAGACAAGAATAGACAGACAAGACTAGACAGACAAGACTAGACAGACAAGACTAGACAGACAAGACTAGACAGACAAGACTAGACAGACAAGACTAGACAGACAAGACTAGACAGACAAGACTAGACATACAAGACTAGACAGACAAGACTAGACAGACAAGACTAGACAGACAAGACTAGACAGACAAGACTAGACAGACAAGACTAGACAGACAAGACTAGACAGACAAGACTAGACAGACAAGACTAGACAGACAAGACTAGACAGACAAGACTAGACAGACAAGACTAGACAGACAAGACTAGACAGACAAGACTAGACAGACAAGACTAGACAGACAAGACTAGACAGACAAGACTAGACAGACAAGACTAGACAGACAAGACTAGACAGACAAGACTAGACAGACAAGACTAGACAGACAAGACTAGACTGACAAGACTAGACAGACAAGACTAGACAGACAAGACTAGACAGACAAGACTAGACAGACAAGACTAGACAGACAAGACTAGACAGACAAGACTAGACAGACAAGACTAGACAGACAAGACTAGACAGACAAGACTAGACAGACAAGACTAGACAGACAAGACTAGACAGACAAAACTAGACAGACAAGACTAGACAGACAAGACTAGACAGACAAGACTAGACAGACAATACTAGACAGACAAGACTAGACAGACAAGACTAGACAGACAAGACTAGACAGACAAGACTAGACAGACAAGACTTGACAGACAAGACTAGACAGACAAGACTAGACAGACAAGACTAGACACACAAGACTAGACACACAAGACTAGACAGACAAGACTAGACAGACAAGACTAGACAGACAAGACTAGACAGACAAGACTAGACAGACAAGACTAGACAGACAAGACTAGACAGACAAGACTGGACAGACAAGACTAGACAGACAAGACTAGACAGACAAGACTAGACAGACAAGACTAGACAGACAAAACTTGACAGACAAGACTAGACAGACAAGACTAGACAGACAAGACTTGACAGACAAGTCTAGACGGACAAGACTAGACAGACAAGACTAGACTGACAAGACTAGACAGACAAGACTAGACAGACAAGACTGGATAGAGAAGACTAGACAAACAAGACCAGACATATAAGACCGACAGTACTAGACCTACGAGATTAGATAGACAAACAAAACTTGACAGACGCCCTATCCAGTCTTGTCTCTATTTTCTCTATCCAGTCTTGTCTGTCTAGTCTTGTATTTCTAGTCTTGTCTGTCTAGTCTTGTCTGTCTAGTCTTGTCTGTCTAGTCTTGTCTGTCTAGTCTTGTCTGTCTAGTCTTGTCTGTCTAGTCTTGTCTGTCTAGTCTTGTCTGTCTAGTCTTGTCTGTCTAGTCTTGTCTGTCTAGTCTTGTCTGTCTAGTCTTGTCTGTCTAGTCTTGTCTGTCTAGTCTTGTCTGTCTAGTCTTGTCTGTCTAGTCTTGTCTGTCTAGTCTTGTCTGTCTAGTCTTGTCTGTCTAGTCTTGTCTGTCTAGTCTTGTCTGTCTAGTCTTGTCTGTCTAGTCTTGTCTGTCTAGTCTTGTCTGTCTAGTCTTGTCTGTCTAGTCTTGTCTGTCTAGTCTTGTCTGTCAAGTCTTGTCTGTCTAGTCTTGTCTATCTAGTCTTGTCTGTCTAGTCTTGTCTCTCTAGTCTTGTCTGTCTAGTTTTGTCTGTCTAGTCTTGCCTGTCTTGTCCTGTCTGTCTAGTCCTTCTGTCTAGTGTTGGCTGTCTAGTTTTGCCTGTCTAGTCTTGCCTGTCTGGTCCTGTCTGTCTAGTCTCGTCTGACAAATCTTGTCTCTCTAGTCGTGTCTATCTAGTCTTATCTGTCTAGTCTTGTCTGTCTAGACTTTGCAGTCAAGTCTTGCTCGTCATGTCCTGCCTGTTTAGCCTTTCTGTCTAGGGTTGCCTATTTAGTCTTGTCTGTCCAGTTTTAGCTGTCTAGTCCTGTCTGTCTAGTCTTGTCTATCTAGTCTTATATATCTAGTCTTGTCTGTCAAATCTTGTCTCCCTTGTCTTGTATGTCTTGTCTGTCTAGTCTTTTCTCTCTAGTCTTGTCTGTCTAATACGCCCAGTCTGTCTAGTACGCCTAGTCTGTCAGGTCTGTCGTGTATGTCGGGTCTGTCGGGTCCCTTGGGTCTGTCGGGTAGTTTCTGTCGACTTTTGTCGTACTTCTACGTCATCGGCAGTTTTTGTGCAATTTCTTCCCTTAACCTTTCTGCCCCCATTTACTTCCAGCAATAGATCGCCTGATTTGGTTTTCCTAGCACTAGTGATCATATTTCCTGGGGTTAGTCAAAAATGGTTAGAACCGAAGTGGACACTAATCCACATCGGTTCTAACTATTTTTGATAGGTCAACATAAGAGTGGTCTTCCTCTCTTATAAAGACAGCCTCGGTAGTTTTTGTCTTTTCCCTTCCCACGGAGGTTTTTGGTGTATCCTCCTTGTCAGTCCATTTACCTTCCAGTGTTTTATCCTGCTGTGGTTCTCTTGTTACGCCTGTGTGGTCTTTTGGGCAGTATACCCTCAGCGAAATATCTATATTTGCAAATACAAATTCGATCGCTTTCTTGGCTGTTCTCCAGTCCACTTTTGTGGGTTTGAAGAAAGCTAGTTTTTTTCTGCCATTTTTTTCGGTGATGGTTTTTAACTTTTGTAGACAATGGAACACGTTTTTTGGGTCTACCTGCTCTGAAGCTTACCATTTGGTGAATATACCTGTAAGAATCGGTAATGTCGCCGTTTTGATCTGGAATTCCTATTGTGTGTCTCAGATATACCACGTTTCCCACCTTATCATTTTGTTTGGATGTTACTCCTGTCCTTGCATAAGCCTTGAGTGAGTGCTTTGGGCACTCCCTGATTGGGTGCAGGTTTTCGTCAACGCACCAGATGATGTCCCACTCTGTGGTTGCGGCCAACGCGTCGTCGTATCCTTCTTTAACCTTCCGGTACGCCTTGGGAGGCCATATTTTTTCAGACACCATCTGGACATCTTCAAAGGTTTTGCAGTTTTTAATTTGGAAGTGTAGCTCTTCCAGTTGTTCTTCCTCTTTTGTATTAATGCTTTGTGAAGATGCATCTCGTGTCTGATGTCTGATAGATCCTTTGATGTCTCTGGTTATATCTTGCTTAGTCAGAGTAGAATGTGTTACTTGTCCACTAACCCATATTCTCTCGAGTGGCGCGGTTAAAGCCCACATCTCTTCGGTGATTTTCTTGATCTCCTTCCTTGTGCTGGGGCTGGCTTTAACTAACGTTCTCAACTCCTGAGATCGTACAATTATTTTCCTAGTTATTTTCTCTCCTTTTCCATTTCCGGGAGTCGCTCCTGCTTGGTATTGTCTTATCTTTTCCTCTTTGCCTGTAGTTCGTCCGCGAAAGAAGATCTATCTCTAAACGCTGTTTTACCTGGCGGCGTTCTTTGGACACTAGTCTTTTTTAGGAGAGGGTTATCTTCCTCCGTTACATCCTTATTACCTCCCATATTTGAATGGTAGTTCAAGAAAAGAGAGAAATAAATAAAAACGGACAGAAGTGATATCTGCTCCGATTTTCTCCAGGTACTGTATGTTTACCTTTTAAATCGGCGAGATTAAATTCTTTATTTTTTGGGAACAAAAAATGTATCTTGTTCAGAAATATAATTATATCATTATCGCTACTTGAGAACCGCGTGGGTTCTAAACACTCAAAAGAAAAACTAACAAAAACACAGCAATTCGAGTTTTTGTCTCTTATTTTACTTAAATTTACGCTATCATGGAGTCTTTTCTCACACTAAAACTATAACTACTTTAATCAGTCAAAATTCTATAACGGCTGATGTCATAATAGGAATTTTTTTTTAACAGACTTGGCCTGTCTGGGCTGTCTGGCCTGTCAGGCCTGTCAGGCCTGTCAGGCCTGTCTGGCCTGTCTGGCCTGTCTGGCCTGTCTGGCCTGTCTGGCCTGTCTGGCCTGTCTGGCCTGTCTGGCCTGTCTGGCCTGTCTGGCCTGTCTGGCCTGTCTAGCCTGTCTGGCCTGTCTGGCCTGTCTGGCCTGTCTGGCCTGTCTGGCCTGTCTGGCCTGTCTGGCCTGTCTGGCCTGTCTGGCCTGTCTGGCCTGTCTGGCCTGTCTGGCCTGTCTGGCCTGTCTGGCCTGTCTGGCCTGTCTGGCCTGTCTGGCCTGTCTGGCCTGTCTGGCCTGTCTGGCCTGTCTGGCCTGTCTGGCCTGTCTGGCCTGTCTGGCCTGTCTGGCCTGTCTGCTCTGTCTGCTCTGTCTGCTCTGTCTGCTCTGTCTGCTCTGTCTGCTCTGTCTGCTCTGTCTGCTCTGTCTGCTCTGTCTGCTCTGTCTGCTCTGTCTAGTGTCTTAGTTGTCATCTTAACTGTCATTTCAACTGTCATATTCACTGTCATCTTAACAGCCATCTTAATTATGATTTTAATTGTCATCTTAATTGTGATCTTAATTTTGTCTTAATTGTTATATAATCTGTCATGTTAACTGTTATCTCAACTGTCAAAACAAATGTTAAATCTATACTAAATTTGACATCTGTTAATAATTTGACAAATATATCAACAACTTAACAAGCGTCAACCATTTGACAAATTGAATTAAAATCTGCTAATAATTTGATACATATGTCACTTTTGACAACCCCTCAATAACTTGACAATCTAAAATGGGAATCTTAAGAACGGGGATTTATGAAACAAAGGGCGACTGTCCCTTACTCCTGCGGCATCTCGCCGGACAATTTAACCGAAGCCGACCCGCACCCCCGCCCCCGATTCATTCTATACGGATAGATATTTATATATTGAAAATGTTCGAGGGGCGGCGGCGGCGGGGATTTTCCCCGACCGCATTCGTGATTCAATCGGAATCGAGTTAAGCGAGCGCGAAATGATTTACCGCCGCGCCCCCCGTTTAAAGGGATATTTTCCACCCCCAACCCCCGCGCACGACCCAGCGCCGGATCTCCAACCATTAAAATCCGCATAAATGACAATCTCACACTGAACACTTCATTCTCGGAATTGTCAAAAAAAATGTCAAACATATTACAGGTATCATAAATGACAATCTCTAATCAAATACTCATTTTGATACTTACGTAGTAACGCCACCGCAGCTACAGATTTGAACAAAATCGATAGTTGGATTAGGTTATAACGGAGTAAATAAAACCTGATAATGTCTCGATGCGGTTGCGTTAATACGTAAGTACCCTCATTTTATTGGACGGATCGATTTAATTAAATATCACAATTTTGACACAAGCTACAGATAAGTTAATATTTCTAACATTTCTTTTAAATACGGAGCAATGGTTTTCAAGCTTTGATAGAACAATCTTGACAACTGTCAAAAGCAACTTGTCAGGCTTTGATAGATTAATCACGATAGATGTCAAAATCATTAAATAGTGGATTGTCAAGCTTTAGCGGGGTAATTTCACTACTGCTAAAGTGCATCCCCAAGTTTTGGTGGATTAATTCTCACAGATTGTCAAAAGAAGCGAAAGTCGTCAAGCTTTGGTAGATTAGTATTGCTAAAACGACAGAAATCACATTTATCAAATTATTGAAGGTAGTGTCAGTTATTGAGGGTTCCGTATATTCATTGAAGATAGTGTTCATTCATTGAAGGTAGTATCTAAATATTGAAGGTAGTGCTAAACTATTCAAGTTTGTGTCATATTATTGGTGATAGTGTCATTGCAGTTCATTGCATACACATTTACAGTTCAGATACTACCTTTAATAATGTAATAGTACTTTCAATAATATGAAATTGCCTTCAACAATATGACTACCTTCAAATAATATAACACGACCTAATAATTTGACACTAGTTTCAATAATTTGACACTAGCTTCATTAATTTAACACTATCTTCAATAATTGAACTATACCTTCGATGACTTGGCACTATCTTCAATAATTTGACATATGTAGTTTTTGTCGTTTTTACAATACTAATCCACCAAAGCTCGACAATTTTTGCATCTTTTGACAATCTGTCAGAATTAATGTACCAAAACGTGAGGATGCACTCTGACAGTTGTCAATATTACTCCTCGAAAGATTGACAACCTGCACTTTAATAATTTTGACATCTATCATGATTAATCTATTCAAGCTTGACAAGTTACTTTTGGCAGTAGTCAAGACCAATCTCTCAAAGCTTGACAACTATTGCAACATATTCAAAAAATATGTTAAAAGTACCAACGTATCTGTCATTATATTGTCATTTCACCACGTATCACTTTGATACCTGCTATCATTTTGTCATTCACTTTGACAGTTCCGTCACTGTCTTCAATATTGTAATACCGCTTTCAATAATATGACACTACCTTCAATAATATGAGACTACATATAAATAATGTTACACTACCTCTAATAATATAACACTACCTTCCAATAATGTAACACTACCTCCAATAATATGACACTACCTTCAATAATTTGACACTACCTTAAATAATTTGATACTACCTTCAAGGAGTGAACACTACCTTCAAGGAATAAACGCTGCTTTTAATAACTTGACACTACCTTCAATAACTTGACACTACCTCCAATAACTTGACACTACCTTCAATAATTTGACATATGTCATTCCTGTCGTTTTAACAATACTAATCTACCAAAACTTGACAACTTTTGCTTCTTTGACAATTTGTCAGAATTAATCTACCCAAATTTAAGGATGCACTTTGACAGTTGTCAAGATTAAACTACAGCTTGAAAATCAGCTCTTTAATGATTTTGACATATATCATGATTAATCTATCAAAGATTGACTAGTTACTTTTGACAGTTGTCAAGACTGATCTGTCATTCACTGATCACTGATCTATATATGTCATTATATTGTCATTTATGCACGTATCACTTTGATACCTAGCGTCATTTTAACATTCATTTTGACAGTTCCGTCAAGTCACTACCTTTAATAATGTAGTGCTACTTTCAATAATATGTCAATTGCCTTCAATAATATGACTAACTTCAAATAATATAACACTACCTCCATTAATATGACACTACTTTCAATTATTTGACACTACGTTCAATAATTTGATACTATCTTCAATGATTGAACTCTACCTTCAATAACTTGACACTATCTTCAATAATTTGACATATGTCATCTTTGTCGTTTTTAATAATATGACAATAATAATATGACACTATGTAGTGTCATATTATTGGAGGTACTGTAACATTATTTGAAGGTGGTGTCATATTATTGAAAGTAGTATTACATTATTAAAGGTAGTGACGGAACTTTCAAAGTGAATGTCAAAATGACACTAGGTATCAAAGTGATACGTACATTAATGACAATATAATGACAGATAAGTTGATATTTCTAACATTTCTTTTAAATAAGTTGCAATAGTTGTCGAGCTTTGACAGATCATTCTTGACAACTGTCAAAAGAAACTTGTCAAGCTTTGATAGAATAATCATGATAGTTGTCGAAATCATTAAAGAGCTGATTGACAAACTTTAGGGGGGTAATCTTGAGAATAGTCATAGTACAACCTCAAGTTTTGGTAGATTAATTCTGACAGATTGTCAAAAGATTCAAAAGTTGTGACAAGTTATTTAAGATAGAGTTTACTCATTGAAGATAGTATAACATTATTGAAGGTAGTGTCCGATTATTAAAAATAGTGTCATATTATTAGAGGTAGTGTTATATTATTTGAATATAGTCATATTATTGAAGGCAATGTCATATTATTGAAAGTAGTATTACCTTTTTAACGGTAGTGACGGAGCTGTCAAAGTGAATGTCAAGATGACGCTAGGTATCAAAGCGATACGTGCATAAATGACAAAATAATGAGAGATAAGTTAATATTTCTAACATTTCTTTTAAATATGTTGCAATAGTTGTCAAGCTTTGATAGGTCAATTTTGACAACTGTCAGAAGTAACTTGTCAAGCTTTTATAGATTAATCATGATAGATGTCAAAATCATTAAAAAGCTGATTGTCAAGCTTTAGTTAGCAGGGCAATCTTAACAGCTGTCAAAGTGCATCCTCACGTTTTGGAGAACTAATTCAGACAGATTATCAAAAGAGACGAAAGTTGTCAAGCTTTGGTAGATAAGTATTGTAAAAACGACGGAATTGACATATGTCTAATTATTGAAGATAGTGTTAAGTTATTTAAGATAGATTTTACTCATTGAAGATAGTATCAAATTATTGAAGGTAGTGTCAAAATATTAAAAATAGTGTCATATTATTGGACGTAGTGTTATATTATTTGAAGATAGTCATATTAAGTAATGCAATGTCATATTATTGAAGGTAAATTCATATTATTGAAAGTATTGTTACATTATCAAAAGTAGTGACGAAGCTGTCAAAGTGAATGTCAAAATGACACTAGGTATCAAAGTGATACGTCCATTAATGACAATATAATGACAGATAAGTTGATATTTCTAACATTTCTTTTAAATATGTTGCAATAGTTGTCAAGCTTTAACATATCATTCTTGACAACTGTCAAAAAAAACTTGTCAAGCTTTGATAGAATAATCATGATAGATGTTGAAATCATTAAAGAGGCTGATTCTCAGGTTTTAGCGGGGTAATCCTAACAACTGTTAAACACATTTGCTTTTGGACATTCACTTTGACAGCTGTCAGAAGTAACTTTTCAAGCTTTTATAACTTAATCATGATAGATGTCAAAATCATGAAAGAGCTGATTGTTAAGCTTTAGTTAGCGGGGTAATCCTAACAATTGTTGAAGTGCATCCTCAAGTTTTGGAGGATTAATTCTGACAGATTGTCAAAAGAAGCGAAAGTTGTCAAGCTTTGGTAGATTAGTCTTGTTAAAACCACAGAAATGAAATAAAAGTATCAAATTATTGAAGGTAGTGTCAAATTATTGAAAGTTGTGTCATACTATTGGAGGTATTGTTGTATTATTTGAAGGTAGTGTTATGTTATAAGAGGTAGTGTAACATTATTGGAAGTTACTGTCATATTATTGAATGTAGTGTCATATTATTGGAGGTAGTGTTACATTTTTTGAAGGTAGTGTCATATTTTTGAAGGTAGTGTCATATTTTTGAAGGTAGTGTCATATCATTGAAAGTGATATTAAAATATTGAAGACAGTGACGGAACTGTTAAAGTGAATGACAAAATGCGACAGATATCAAAGTGATGAAATGACAATATAATGACAGACAAGTTGGTATTTTTAAAATATCTTTTAAATTTGTTGAAATAGTTGTCAAGCTTTGAGAGATCGGTCTTGACAAATGCCAAAAGTAACTTGTCAAGCTTTAATCATGATCAATCATGATACATGTCAAAATTATTAAAGAGCAAAAATTATCAAAGTTATTGGAGGTAGTGTCAAGTTATTGAAGGTAGTGTCAAGTTATTGAAAGCAGCGTTTATTCCTTGAAGGTAGTGTTCACTCCTTGAAGGTAGTATCAAATTATTTAAGGTAGTGTCAAATTATTGAAGGTAGTGTCATATTATTGGAGGTAGTGTTACATTATTGGAAGGTAGTGTTATATTATTAGAGGTAGTGTAACATTATTTATAGGTAGTCTCATATTATTGAAGGTAGTGCCATATTATTGAAAGCGGTATTACAATATTGAAGACAGTGACGGAACTGTCAAAGTAAATGACAAAATGATAGCAGGTATCAAAGTGATACGTGCTGAAATGACAATATAATGACAGATACGTTGGTACTTTTAACATATTTTTTGAATATGTTGCAATAGTTGTCAAGCTTTGAGAGATTGGTCTTGACTACTGCCAAAAGTAACTTGTCAAGCTTTAATAGATTAATCATGATAGATGTCAAAATTATTAAAGTGCAGGTTGTCAATCTTTCGAGGAGTAATATTGACAATTGTCAGAGTGCATCCTCACGTTTTGGTACATTAATTCTGACAGATTGTCAAAAGATGCAAAAATTGTCGAGCTTTGGTAGATTAGTATTGTAAAAACGACAAAAACTACATATGTCAAATTATTGAAGATAGTGCCAAGTCATCGAAGGTATAGTTCAATCATTGAAGATAGTGTTAAATTAATGAAGCTAGTGTCAAATTATTGAAACTAGTGTCAAATTATTAGGTAGTGTTATATTATTTGAAGGTAGTCATATTGTTGAAGGCAATGTCATATTATTGAAAGTACTATTACATTATTAAAGGTAGTACCTGAACTATAAATGTGAATGTCAAAATGACGCTAGGTATCAAAGTGATACATGCATAAATGACAATATAATGACAGATAAGTTGATATTTCTAACATTTCTTTTAAATAAGCTTTCATAGAATAATCTTGACGACTGTCGACTGCAACTTGTCAAGCTTTGATAGATTAATGATGATAGATGTCAAAATCATTAGGGAGCTGCTTGTCAAGCTTTAGCGGGGCAATTTTGATAACTGTCAAAGTGCATCCTCGAGTTTTGGTAGATTCTTTCTGAAAAATTGTCAAAGAAGCACAAGTTGTCAAGTTTTGTTAGATCAGTATTGTTAAAACGGCAGAAATGACATATGTCAAACTATTGAAGGTAGCGTCAAATTATTGAACGTAGTGTCAAATTATTGAAGTTAGTGTCATATTATTGGCGTTAGTGTTACATTATTTCAAGGCAGTGTCATATTATTAGAAGTAGTTTAACATTATTTGAAGCTAGTGTCATATTATTGAAGGTAGTGTCATATTATTGCAGGTAGTGTCATATTATTGAAAGTAGTATTACAATATTGAAGACAGTGACGGAACTGTCAATGTGAATTATAAAGTGACGACAGGTAGCAAAGTGATACGTGCTGAAATGATAATATAATGACAGATAACTTGGTATTTTTAACATATCTTTTGAATATGTTGTAATAGTTGTTAACGTTTGAGAGATCGGTCTTGACAACTGCAAAAACTAACGTGTCAAGTTTTAATAGATCAATTACGATACAAGTCATAATTATTAAAAGACAGGTTGTCAAGCTTTAGCGGAGTAATCTTGAAAATTGTCAGAGTACATCCTCAAGTTATGGTAGATTATTTATGACAGATTGTCAAAAGATGCAAAAGTTGTCAGAACAGCTTTGGTAGATTAGTATTGTAAATACGACAGGAATGACATATGTCAAATTATTTAATATAGTGTCAAGTTATTGAAGTCAGAGTTCAATCAATGAAGATAGTATCAAACTATTGGAGGTAGTGTCAAGTTATCGAAAGTACTGTCATATTATTAGAGGTGCTGTTATATTATTTGAAGGTAGTCATATTATTGAAGGCAATGTCATATTATTGAGGGTAGTATTACATTAATAAATCTAGTGACGGAACTGTCAAAATGAATGTCAAAATGACGCTAGGTATCAAAATGATGATCAAAGTGCGTAAATGACAATATAATGACACATAAGTTGATATTTCTAACATTTGTTTTAAATATGTTGCAATAGCTGTCAAGCTTTGATAGATCTATTTTGACAACTGTCAAAAGTAACTTGTCAAGCTTTGATAGATTAATCATGACAGCTGTCAAAATCTTTAAAGAGCTGATTGTCAAGCTTTAGCGGGGTAATCTTGACAACTTTCAAAGTGCATCCTCAAGCTTTGGTAAATTAATTCTGACATTAGTATTATAGAAACGACAGATATGGCAAATTATTGAAGGTAGTGTCAAGTTATTGAAGGTAGAGTTCAATCATTGTAGTTGGTATCAAATTATTGGAGGTTATGTTAAATTATTGAAGGTAGTGTCATATTATTAGAGGTAATATAACATTATTTGAAGGTAGTGTCATATTATTGAACGTGGTGTCAAATTATTGAAAGTATTGTTACAATATTGAAGACAGAATTGGTGAAACCATCTTATGTTACAGATAATCTACAAACTTAAAACAAACGGAACACAGCCTGAATATATAAACATATTCAGCCTTTCCGGAGCTCTATAACAATTATTGATTCTTTTTAGGACTACGAAAACAAATCTCACATGGAATTTTTAAGTTATTTTACAGCTTTCAGTCCACCTTCATGGCACTCAACAAAAACCATAAAAATAACATTGTTTTTAAGATCATGTCTTTCCAATACCTCAAGTGGATAGCCATCTGTGGACGCGTTTCAAGATTTATCTCTCATCAGCACAGCATTGCTTCCATGAACAATAATTTGTAAACCACTCACTTGAAAACCCATGTGGTGTTTAAGGTTAGATGTTTATAATTTAGACATTTTGTGAGAGAGACATGTACTTAGCAGGTTATTACTTGAACTGATAAGATAGAATTGGTGAAACCATCCTACGTTATAGATAATCATACAAACTTAAAACATACGGAGCACAGCCATAAGATATATTGAACTTTGAACTATTAAACTTTGAACTATTGAACTGTTTTCATTTCACGTGAGATTTGTTTTGGTAGTCCTAAAAAACCTCAATAATTGTTATAGAGCGGAAAAGCTGAATATATTTATATATTCAGGCTGTGTTCCGTTTCTTTTAAGTTAATATTGAAGACAGTGACGTAACTGTCAAAGTGAATGACAACATCAAGACAGGTATCAAAGTGATACGTGCGAAAATGACAACATAATGACAGATGAGTTGGTATTTTTACAATATCTTTTAAATATGTTGTCAAGCTTTGATAGATCTGTCTTGACACCCAAAAGTAACTTGTTAAGCTTCAGATGTCAATAATATTAAAGAGCAGGTTGTGAAGCTTTAGCGGAGTAATCTTGACAACTGTCGGAGTACATCCTCTAGTATTGGTAGGTTAATTTTGACAGATTGTCAAAATATGCAAAAGTTATCAAGCTTTGGTACATTAGTATTGTAAAAACGACTGAAATAACACATGTCAAATTATTGAAGATAGTGTCTAGTTATTGAAGGTAGAGTTCAATTATTGAAGATACTATCAATTTATTGAAGATAGTGTCATTTTTTTAAAATTAGTGTCGTATTATTGGAGGTAGTGTTATATTATTTAAAGGCAGTGTCATATTACTGAAGAGAATGTCATATTGTCGAAAGTAGTATTACATTATTAAAGGTAGTCACGGAACTGTCAAAGTGAATGTCAAAATGACGCTAGGTAGTGATACGTGCAATAGCCGAAATTAAGAATGCTCTTGCAGAGATGAAGAACAACAAATCCCCGGGTGAAGATGGCATACATATCGAATCCATAAAACAAGGAGGAGACGCTCTACTACATGCCATAAAAGCACTATTCAACACCTGCTTAGAAGAATGTGCTACACCTGGCGAATGGAACAACGCCTCCACAGTTATTCTACATAAAAAAGGCCTTATAATACAGCTCGGAAACTACAGACCGATAAGTTTGCTACCACATCTATATAAACTTTTCACCAAAGTAATCACCAAAAGGTTAGAAAATAAACTAGACTTCTACCAACCCAAAGAACAGGCTGGGTTTAGATCGGGATACGGGACAAATGACCATCTTCAGGCTATGAAAACTCTCATTGAGAAGTGTAATGAATATAATAAGCCCCTTGTCCTGATTTTCATAGATTTCGAAAAGGCGTTCGATACAGTTGAATTACCCGCCATAAAAGCTGCTCTAGACCAAGCACGAATAGACTATCGATATACAAAGCTAATTGAACATATTTACCGAAACGCTACAGCAAGTATAAGGCTACACGACAATACCAACAAATTTAAAATTGGCAGGGGAATTCGCCAAGGGGACACTATCTCCCCAAAACTATTTACCACGGTTCTCGAATATGCTTTTAAAATGGTATCTTGGGAACACCTAGGAATTACAGTGGATGGAGAAAAATTTAACCACCTGAGATTCGCAGACGACATCGTCCTAATAGCCGACAATATCAAAGATGCAAAAACTATGCTCAACGACCTAAAACAGTCAACGGAAAAAGTGGGCTTTAGGATGAATATGGGAAAAAGAAAAGTTATGACCAACCTAGTGCTAAGCGATCAAATCAAAATAGATGATGCTAATATAGAAGAAGTAACTTCCTATATATACCTGGGGCATCAGATACGCATAGGCAGCGAAAACCAAACATGCGAAATACAGCGCCGCATAGGCTTAGGATGGGCAGCGTTTGGAAAACTAACTAACATCTTGAAGAGCGAACTACCAATGTGTCTCAAACGGAAAGTGTTCGAGCAATGTGTGATGCCGGTAATGACGTATGGGTCAGAGACTTTAACACTAACAAAGCGTTCCGCAGCAAAACTGCAGGTAACACAGAGGTCAATGGAACGGGCCATGCTTGGCATTTCCTTACGAGACAGGGTACGAAACGAGGTCATCAGGGAAAGGACGGGTGTCTGCGACATTATAACACGCATCTCCAACATGAAATGGAGATGGGCAGGCCACGTTGCCAGACTTAGGGATGGCCGATGGACTAAACGGCTTTTGGAATGGAGACCCCGTGCCGATAAAAGAAGTAGAGGTAGACCACCAACTCGATGGACCGATGACATCAAGAGGGTGTCACAAAACTGGATGAACAAAGCACAACATCGTGATGTCTGGAAAGAGTTAGAAGAGGGTTATGTCCTGCAGTGGACGCAAACGGCTGGACAATGATGATGATCATGAGTGATACGTGCATAAATGACAATATAATGAGAGATAAGTTGATATTTCTAACATTTCTTTTAAATATGTTGCAATAGTTATCAAGCTTTGAAGCATTAGTAGATTAATCACTATAGATGTCGCAATTATTAAAGAGCAGGTTGTCAAGCTTTAGCGCAGTAATCTGGATAACTGTCAGAGTACATCCTTAAGTTTTTGTAGATTAACTCTGACATATTGTCAAAAAATGCAAAAGTTGTAAAGCTTTGGTAGATTAGTATTGTAAAAACGACAGAAATTACATATGTCAAATTATTGAAGATAGTGTCAAGTTAATGAAAGTAGAGTTCAATCCTTGAAGTTATTCAATTGTTGTATTTGGTAAATATTATAGTATCGATCTTTCACATGTTAGACATTACGCCATCTATTATATTTTAAGTAAGTTACTCTCTGCCACTTCTCACCATAACCTATAACTGTTTGCAGTATCAAAGTACCGTTTGTCACGTTGAAACATGTTAATGTTAATCATTATTAAATATATTTATTTATAATTACTAATAGTCCATTTTACGTTGTTTAATTAAAACCCACCACCTCAACAATAGTATAACATTATTGAAGGTAGTGTCCCATTATTAAAAATAGTGTCATATTATTGGAGTTAGTGTTATATTATTTGAATATAGTCATATTATTCAAGGCAATGTCATATTATTAAAAGTAGTATTACCTTTTTAAAGGTAGTGACAGAGCTGTCAAAGTGAATGGCAAGATGACGCTAGGTATCAAAGCGATACGTGCATAAATGACAAAATAATGACAGATAAGTTAATATTTCTAACATTTCTTTTAAATATGTTGCAATAGTTGTCAAGCTTTGATAGATCAATTTTGACAACTGTCAGAAGTAACTTGTCAAGCTTTTATAGATTAATCATGATAGATGTCAAAATCATTAAAAAGCTGATTGTCAAGCTTTAGTTAGCGGGGCAATCTTAACAGCTGTCGAAGTGCGTCCTCACGCTTTGGAGAACTAATTCAGACAGATTATCAAAATAGACGAAAGTTGTCAAGCTTTGGTAGATTAGTATTGTAAAAACGACGGAATTGACATATGTCAAATTATTGAAGATAGTGTTAAGTTATTTAAGATAGAGTTTACTCATTGAAGATAGTATCAAATTATTGAAGGTAGTGTCAAAATATTAAAAATAGTGTCATATTATTGGACGTAGTGTTATATTTTTTGAAGATAGTCATATTAAGTAATGCGATGTCATATTATTGAAGGTAATTTCATATTATTGAAAGTAGTGTTACATTATTAAAAGTAGTGACGAAGCTGTCAAAGTGAATGTCAAAATGACACTAGGTATCAAAGTGATAAGTACATTAATGACAATATAATGACAGATAAGTTGATATTTGTAACATTTCTTTTAAATATGTTTCAATAGTTGTCAAGCTTTGACATATCATTCTTGACAACTGTCAAAAAAAACTTGTTAAGCTTTGATAGAATAATCATGATAGATGTCGAAATCATTAAAGAGGCTGACTGTCAGGTTTTAGCGGGGTAATCCTAACAACTGTTAAACACATGACACATTAATTCTGACAGATTGTCAAAAGAAGCGAAAGTTGTCAGGCTTTGGTAGATTAGTATTGTTAAAACGACAGAAATGAAATTATTGAAGGAAGTATCAAATTATTTAAGGTAGTGTCAAATTATTGAAGGTAGTGTCATATTATTGGAGGTAGTGTTACATTATTGGAAGGTAGTGTTATATTATTAGAGGTAGTGTAACAATATTTATAGGTAGTCTCATATTATTGAAGGAAGTGTCATATTATTGAAAGCGGTATTACAATATTGAAGACAGTGACGGGACTGTCAAAGTGAATGACAAAATGATAGCAGGTATCAAAGTGACACGTGCTGAAATGACAATATAATGACAGATACGTTGGTACTTTTGACATATTTTTTGAATATGTTGCAATAGTTGTCAAGCTTTGAGAGATTGGTCTTGACTAATGCCAAAAGTAACTTGTCAAGCTTTAATAGATTAATCATGATAGATGTCAAAATTATTAAAGTGCAGGTTGTCAATCTTTAGAGGAGTAATATTGACAACTGTCAGAGTGCATCCTCACGTTTTGGTACATTAATTCTGACAGATCGTCAAAAGATGCAAAAATTGTCGAGCTTTGGTAGATTAGTATGGTAAAAACGACAAAAACTACATATGTCAAATTATTGAAGATAGTGTCAAGTCATCGAAGGTATAGTTCAATCATTGAAGATAGTGTTAAATTATTGAAGCTAGTATCAAATTATTGAAACTAGTGTCAAATTATTAGGTAGTGTTATATTATTTGAAGGTAGTCATAGGTAGTCATATTGTTGAAGGCAATGTCATATTATTGAAAGTTCTATTACATTATTAAAGGTAGTACCTGAACTGTAAATGTGAACGTCAAAATTACGCTAGGTATCAAAGTGATACATGCATAAATGACAATATAATGACAGATAAGTTGATATTTCTAACATTTCTTTTAAATAAGCTTTGATAGAATAATCTTGACGACTGTCGACTGCAACTTGTCAAGCTTTGAGAGATTAATGATGATAGATGTCAAAATCATTAAGGAGCTGCTTGTCAAGCTTTAGCTGGGCAATTTTGATAACTGTCAAAGTTCATCCTCGAGTTTTGGTAATTCTTTATGAAAAATTGTCAAAGAAGCACAAGTTGTCAAGTTTTGTTAGATCAGTATTGTTAAAACGGGAGAAATGACATATGTCAAACTATTGAAGGTAGCGTCAAATTATTGAAGGTAGTGTCATATTATTGGCGTAAGTGTTACATTATTTCAAGGCAGTGTCATATTATTAGAAGTAGTTTAACATTATTTGAAGCTAGTGTAATTTTATTGAAGTTAGTGTCATATTATTGCAGGTAGTGTCATATTATTAAAAGTAGTATTACAATATTGAAGACAGTAACGGAAATGTCAATGTGAATTATAAGGTGACGACAGGTATCAAAATGATACGTGCTGTAATGACAATATAATGACAGATAACTATGTATTTTTAACATGTCTTTTGAATGTGTTGTAATAGTTGTCAAGTTTTGAGAGATCGGTCTTGACAATTGCCAAAACTAACTTGTCAAGTTTTAATAGAGCAGAACAAAAAAAATAATTATTTATAATAATTAATTATCATTATTATAAAAACAAAATTATTAAAGTGCAGAATGTCAAGCTTTGGCGGAGTAATCTTGACTGTCAGAGTACATCCTCAAGCTGTGGTAGATTAATTTTGATAGAGTGTCAAAAGATGCAAAAGTTGTCAAGCTTTGGTAGATTATTATTGTTAAAACGACATAAATGACATGTGTCAAATTATTGAATATAGTGTCAAGTTATTGAAGGTAGAGTTTAATCATTGAAGATAGTTGTTGTATTTGGTAAATATTATACTATCGATCTTTCACATGTTAGACATTACGCCATCTTTTATATTTTATGTAAGTTACTCTCCGCCACTTCTCAACATAACCTATAGCTGTTTGCAGTATCCAAGTATCGCTTGTCATGTTGACATGTTAATGTTTATCATTATTAAATATATTTACTTATAACTACTAGTAGTCCATTTTACGTTGTTTAATTAAAACCCACCACGTCAACAATAGTATCAAATTATTGAAGGTAGTGTCAAATTATTGAAGGTAGTGTCAAATTATTGAAAGAGGTGTCATATTATTGGAGGCCGTGTTATATTGTATCAAGGTAGTAATATTATTGAAGGCAATGACATATTATTGAAAGTAGTACAGTGAAACTTGTCTAAGACGGAACCCGTAAAAGACGGTAACCTGTATTAAACGGATTTTTTTGCTATCCGTTCACATTCCCATTTAAAACAATCCGTGTAAAACGGAAAATAATTTTTTAGACGGAAACGGATTTTGTCATATTTAATGGTAGTGGTAGTCAATTCTCCATGCTGGAAGATTCGTCTATCAATAAGGAAGTAAGGGGTAGTAGTTCTCTTAGTTTGATTGGTGTTTTGCGTCGGTATCATCTGAGCAAACAGATCAGCGATAACCTAATAAACATTCTAAACGGTTTTCCCGAAAGAAGATACCAACAGCTAGTGTAAACAAAATTTTGACATTAAATTTGGCACAGTTTGTGGGGAAAGCGCGGGTGTCTGTCAGCAAACAGTTGAGGATTAGAAACAAAGAATCGTAATAGAAATTGCTATATAAGCCTAAGGACATAGCATACGGAGATGAAACGGCCCCTTTGTTTCGTGCTTTACCAAATAAAACTTTTGCACTAAACAATGAGAAATGTGTCGGTGGTAAGCATTGAAAAGAACGAGTCACGTTATTTTTTTGTTCTTTTGCTGATGGAAAATTCGAGAAATTCAGAACCTTTGGTTACTGGCTTTGAAACTCATGTGCTTTAAACAGTTTAAAATGACAAATTCACATTCAAATTAATTTGGAATCTACATATGGCTTAATGTATGGCTTAATGTATGCCCCCCAAAGCCGGACTCTAATTTAGACGAATATTTTGCAGCACTAATCCTTGTGCTCCTCAGGTGCTTAAGTATTTCAATTTAGGAATGGAAAGAAAATACTAAATTTTAATAAACCAAATGTATTACATACTTGTCCATACATTAAAAATTGAGAATAAAAGAAAATAATGATTAACCCGTGTAAGACTGAAACCTGTTTAAGACGAAAATATTTCCCAGTCCCTTGAGGTTCCGTCTTAGACAAGTTTCACTGCATTACATTATAAAATGTAGTGACGGAACTGTCAAAGTGAATGTCAAAATGACGCTAGGTATCAAAGTGACACGTGAATAAATAACAATACAATGACAGATAAGTTGATATTTCTTTTAAATATGTTACAAAAGTTGTCAGGCTTTGTTATAGGCCTTATTGTAGACTTCCAGTGTTGTCTATTAAGATCGACACTGGTACGAAAACTTTACGTGTGATTTCATGCTATGCTCCACAAACTGGGTGTGCGGATGATGAGAAGGATGAGTTGTGGAACAACCTCGAAGCTTACCTACAGTCTGTTGAAGAAGAACTCCTGTTCATTGATGGTGACTGAAATGGCCACGTTGGAGGGAATAGAAATTGATACTACAGAGTACATGGTGTACAAGGCGTTGGAGAGCGAAATTGGGATGGAAACAGAATCCTGGAACTTGCTGAGGCCTTAGACTTAGCTGTGACTAACACCTTTTACAGAAACCGGCCATCGCACCTCATTAGCTTCAGTAGTGATGTAAGAGATACGCAGATTGTTTATTGATTGGTGATTACCGAAGTTTGTCACTGATGTAAAAGTCATATCAACGGACAATATTGAACCCGAACATCATCTGCTTCTCCTCAATTTTAGGATTCGCCTTTATCTCTTCAACAAAAATATTAAAACTACATGGGAACGAATTAGATGGTGGGAATTAAAACAACACCACATCCAGCTGAAAACATTTATAGGTTCTTTAGCTATGCCAGAACATGGTGAACACATTGATGAAATCTTTTTTTTTTGCACGTTCTGGAGGTGAAAATCTGCAAACAGACAACACCCGACCCGTGCTGAGTGGTAGTGTAGGGCTGTCCCCCTAAAGGGACTAGAGAAAACTCCACCATTCAGATCCCCCAGCCAAAACCGGAGAGAACGTCATGGAATCCAACATTTGGCATAACTTACGTTGATGAAATCTGAACAAAGGTCTCCACAAATATTATGACTTGTGCTACTAACATCTTAAGGTAAATCACAACCTGGATGCAGTTTCACCAATAAAGAGATATGGTGGTGGAATTATGGAATTATCATGTGCAAGATGCCACCAGGATGAAGAAGTTAGCGTATAAGACGTGGAACCAATCGGGACTGGATCTTGATCGTCAGCTATATAGAAGATGGAAAAACAGGAAGTGTCAAAGGCTAAAGCAGACCATTACAAGAACATGTACGAAGAGCTACACGGCAGAAAGGGCAAATAATCGCCATTGGACATGTTATGATCATTAATCCCTTGACATGCGAATAAAATGCGCGTTGACGTGTCATATACATGTGATCTTATCACATATACATGACGTCTTAGAGCCGTCATTGTATGTCAAGGGGTTAAGAATGAAACTCAACAACTTCTACAGAAACCTAATGAGATCGTTAACCGATGGAAACAGCACTTCGAAAATATTAGCAACGAAAAATTTGCGCATTCGCCACTACCAGCTCCGGATACTATACTTGTCCAGTACCAGCCATCACGGTTGCCGAAGTTGAGACTGCTTTGAAGAAAATGGAAAGGCAACTAGACCGGATGATCTTCCATCGCAGGTGTGGAAGATGCTTGGGCCACAAGCAGCTCAGTTTCTAGCAGATATCTTCAACAAGATCATCAATGAAAACAAAACTCCTCTTGCTTGGTTCAACAGTGTAACAATACCAATTTGCGGAGGTAAAGGAGATGTGCTCTGTTCAAATTATCTACCGATTCGCCTCCTTTGCCACACTATGAAGATATTTGAGCGTATCGTAAATTCAAGCCTTCGTGAGATAATCAAGATTGCCTCAAACCTATGGGGTTTTATGAAAGGTACAAGGACAATCGATGTTATTTACGCCACTTATCTTTTGATGGAAAGGCACTTACAAAAGAGGAAACCACTCCATATAGCCTTCTTGGAACCTGGAAAGGCAGGGTACCTCGTGGTCTAATATGGTATGCACTACCACAGCATGCGATACCAGAAACATATGTTCAATGGGTTTACCTTCTTTATCGCAGTGTCACCAGCTATGTCCGATGTGCTCAAGGAAGCTCCGAAACTTCTCCCATCAGAGTTGGTGTTCATCAGGGGTCAGCTCTGTCCCCGCTGTTCATCATCTGTTGTTTTGACATCATCGCAGCCGAACTACTGCAACCACATCCCTGGACCTGGCTCTAGTCTTTTGATGGAAAGACACCTAGAAAAGAGGAAACCACTCCATATAGCCTTCTTGGATCTTGAGAAGGCTTTCGACAGGGTACCTCGTGATCTAATGTCGTAGTGCTGTCGTAGTGCATAACATCACTACGACAGCACGGGGTACCAGAAGCATATATTCAATGGGTTCAGCTTCTTTATCGGAATGTCACCAACTATGTCCAATGTGCTCAAGGAAACTCCGTAGCGTGTTCATCAGGGGTCAGTTTTGTCCCCGCTCCTATTCATCATTTGTCTTGATACCATCGCAGCCGAACTACAGCAACCACATCCCAGGACCTTAGTCTATGCGGACGATATCATTGTAGCCTGCAAGTCTCGGCAAGAATTGGAACAACATGTTCAATGTAGGAAAACTGCATGGCCTACGACTTAATATTAGGCAGACAGAGTATAAGGAGTGTGGAGTACCAAGTGAAGGATCTATTCACATTAATGGCACTGCACTCTGAAAATCATGTGTATTTAAATACTTGGGTAGTCTAATCTGTTCAGATGGTCAAACACTCCCAGACGCCCGAAACAGAGTCAACGCTGCATGGATGAAATGGCGCTATGTCTTTTTTGACCAGAATGTGAGTACAGATATAAATATCTGTAGTCAGAAATTTACAGAACCATTGCTCGACCAGTAGCACTGTATGGTACTGAATGCTGGCCAGTAACGAAGAGAACTAACTACATGTCAGTAGGGAAAGATAGTTGTTTCTTGACCCTCCTCCTCCTACAACCCCCTATGGCCTTGACCTTGACACTTCCGGTTTACGGTGCGACTTCCGGTTTCCGATTTCGATTTCCGGTTTCCGGTTTCGCCTTCTGGTTTCGACTTTCGGTTTCCGGTTTCTGGTTTCGAATTCCGGTATGTTTTTGATTGTTTTGCGTTTAATTTAATAAACATATTAAGATTTTGATATTTATCAGTAGTCGTTTAAGCGTTGCCGGATGCTTGGCAGTCATAACAACTTCCTATTATCTTATCAGCTCCAAGTGAGTGGAGAAATAATAAATTATGAAGCGCGATCTAATCAATTTCCTAGGATTGTTTTTCGTTTAATTCAATGAACATATTAAGATTTTGATTTATCGGTAGTCGATTAAGCGCGACCGGACGTCTAGTGCTGATAACACCAGGCAAGAATAGAGGGACGAGACTAGACAGACTAGGTTAGACAGACAAGCGGGGAAAATTCAAAGTGAGTTGCGGGTGGGTAGCGGAGAATCGTGTATGCATACATAATTGATTGCAAACATATTACGGATTGATTCAAATGAGATTATTGGTTTTAGACCGGACAGGATCGGACAATAGCGAACAAGGCCGAACAAGAACGGACAAGACTAGACAGACCACATATTTTCTGTGATATTTATCCGAATAATTTCCTATGTGTAAGCGAAATTTCTTAAACTTGTCTGTGACCCAGATAGTATTTTTTTTCATTTATATAAATACCAAAGAGTTCAAATTTTTGGCATCCACTTTTCTTCTACTTGCATCCACTTTTCATCTACTTGCATTCACTTTTCATCACACTAAACAGAGTGCGAGGTCTATATAACCCCACGCTAAACAGGGTGTGAGGTCTATGTAACCCCACGCTAAACAGGGTGTGGGGTATATGTAATCCTACTCTAAACAGGCTGTGTAGCCTCACGCTAAACAGGGTGTGAGGTCTATGGTGCCTCACGCGGTATTGTGCGTTCTAAAACCAATAATCGCATTTGAATCAACCCGTAATATGTTTGCAATCAATTATATATGCATACACGATTCTCCGCTAGCCACCCGCAACTCATTTAGAATTTTTCCCGTTTGTCTGTCTAATCTCGTATGTCTAGTCTCGTCCCTCTATTCTTGCCTGGTGTTATCAGCACTAGACGTCGGGTCGCGCCTAATCGACTACTGATAAATCAAAATCTTAATATGTTTATTAAATTATACGAAAAACAATCCTAAGAAATTGATTAGATCGCGCATCATAATTTATTATTTCTCCACTCACGTGGATCTGATAAGATAATAGGAAGTTGTTATGACTGGCAAACATCCGGCAACGCTTAAGCGACTACTGATAAATCAAAATCTTAATATGTTTATTAACTTAAACGCAAAACAATAAAAAATATACCCGAAATGGGAACCGGAAGTTGAAACCGGAAACAAGAAGTGGAAACCGGACCTACAAGGTCAAGGTCAGAGGAAGTTGTAGGTGGAGGAGGGTCTAGAAACAACTATCTTTCCCTACTCATGTCATGTAAATGAAGATGATTCGCTGGACACAGGGACTTACTAGATTGGACCATATCAGGAATGATAATGTTCGGGCTACATTTGGTGTGGCTCCAATCCCTGAACATGTGAGGGAGAGGGAGAGTCGCTGGTATGGCCATGTACTGCGAAGCAATCACTTAGTCGCGAGAACTGCACTTGATATCAATCCAGAAGGTCGACGACGACGAGGTCGATCGAGAAAGCGCTAGCTGGATACTATGCGGAACTAGTAAATGCAATAACTATAGATGCTCAAGGTCAGTCAGTATGGAAGAAAAAGTGCAGAAAAGCAGAGCCTGTGATAAAGCTAGGAAGATGATAAGTTATCATGCTTTGTCTTTGTCGTTAATGATCAGGCTTTGTCGTTAATGATTTTGACATCTATCATGAATATTCTACCAAAGCTTGACAAATCACTTTTGACAGTTATCAAGATTGATCTATCTTGATAAGTGTCAAAAGTGACTTGTCAAGCTTTGGTAGAATATTCATGATAGATGTCAAAATCATTAAAGAGCTGATTCTCAAGCTTTATTGGACTAATCTTGACGACTGTCAAAATATTAGATTGTCAGAAGTAATGTTATTGGTTAAATCAAAATTTAACAAAAGTGTAAAATCTTCTGTCAAATCGAATATCAAAATTTTGACAGTTGTCACAACAGTTGACAGTTGTCAACTGTTATGTCCAAAAATGTTTGGTTTGAGTAAATTAGCGCAGATAATGCAATTTCGCAATTTGTTGAAATAAATTCGCGAATTAGCGTTTATGAAAATGAATAGCGGTGAGTGAGTGCACTATGTAGTTATGCTTAGATAACATTCTTTACAAAGTGCGAACTTGAAACGGCGTAATTAGTTTTTGCAAACCGCTGAAAATAGCAACAAAGTTGCTGCGAATTAATTAGTCTTGACGGGAATCAGCTAAGGTTTCCTCTAACTAGACGTGACAAGCTGCCGAAAATTTACGCGGATTAATTAATTCCGCGCGAAGAAAAATTGTCATTTTTGCAAAGAGTTCGCACTAATTTGCAAACTTTGTTTGATTCAAATTTGACAGCGACTGCTTAATTAGAAAACTATCTGGTTTAAGCAAGCAACTAAATGGAATCATATTTGTATAAACCATTTCCAGGCAAACATCGCGCCAATTAATAATTAAAAAATAATTAATATAATTATATATAAAATATAATTAATCATTTTCGCGAAACTGCAACGAATGATAATCATACTCTTTCTGCGCCAAAGTTCATAAGCAGTTAGTGAGCCGGCAAACAGACTACATAGTTAGAATCATTATCAAATGTTCCTTTGTTTTCGGTGCGAAAGTTTGCGAATTTTTTGCAGGCGCACTTAATGAGGGTATTAACTAGCTACCCGCACTCTTAGTTCTTTAATAGACTTATAAGTTTTCCTGCTTCTTTTTTGCAATTAATTTAGTTTGCGAAACTTTGGTCGGACGCGAAACTGCTCCGCGATCGCTTTCTTGCATCGTCAATTCCTCCTTTACGAATGTTTTAATTAAAATATTAATGATAAATAAATATTGCAATTTTTTCTCTAATTCGTAGTTTGCTAGTATTTGCTTAAAAAAGTTTGCAAATCAGTTATTTACCAATTTGTTTAGGACACAAATTAACCACAGAGGATTAAGTCAGAAAGACTCGTTTTTAAACAAGCTACCTTATAACTACTTAAGTTGCCTAACTAGGTATCTACAATTAATACTAGTCTATACAGTTTTGTTTCTAGTTTAGTTTGATACCAAAACGCCCGCTGTAGACTAGTTAGTTTTTGAGTTATGCCGAGACAAAGTTGACTTGGTTTTCAAACTAAAAATTTCAAAAATTAGTTTGTTAAGTCTCAACTAGTTATAGCCGCTATAACTACATAATAAAAGAAGCAAAGTCCTTGAAATTTAAACTAGTTGTTTTAGTTTTAGTGCTAATTTATTCTCATGTTACTACTTTGAATTTAGACTAATTAATAAAGTAGTTATACAAAGTCAAAGTTGGACTAGTCAAATTAACGAGTTTTTCTTAAAAAAATCTTATTCAAATTTGCAAAACTAATTTATGTATCCAAACATTTGCAAATTAATTGTTTCCAGTCGTCTGAAATTTGCTTAACTATTGGGCAAAAGAAATGTTGTCATTTTTGCTCATTGTTTGCTCGCAGAAACTAATTGAGGAGGGTTTTTTAGTCATGATAGATAAATTGAGACTCGATTTTAAATGAGTATAACTAACTAAGTTGTCTAACTAAGTACTTACAATTAATACTAGCCTATACAGTTTTGATTTTAGTTTAGTTTGATACCAAAACACCCGACATAGACTAATTAGTCTTCGAGTTATGGCGAGACAAAGATGGCTTGGTTTTCAAACTGAAAATCTCTAAAACTAGTTTGTCAAATCTCGACTGGTTCAAGCCGCTATGACTACTTAATCAAAGAAGCTACGTCTTTTGCAATTTAAACTAGTTGCTTCAGTTTTATTGCTGGTTTCTCCGGATGTTATAACATTACATTTAGGCTAATTAGTAAGGTAGTTATAGGATTCAAAGTTGGATTAGTCAAATTTATTAGTTTTTCTTAAAAAAATCTTTCCCCAAATTTGCAAAAGGAGTTTATGTATTCCAACATTTGCTACTTAAATGGGCAAAAAAAAGTTGTTGCCATTTTTGCTTTTTCGAAAAACTAAATGAGGAGGGTTAAGTCAAGTTACAATAGATTAAAATTTAAACTCGCTTTAAAATAAGCATAACTAGCTAATTTGTCTAACTAGGTAGTTACAATTAACACTGGTCTATACAGTTTTGTTTCTAGTTAAGTTTGATACCCAAACGCCCGCTGAAGACTAAATAGTCTTCCAGTTACGGCGAGACAAAGTTGACGTGGTTTTCAAACTGAAAATCTCGAAAACTAGTTTGTCAAATCTCGACTAGTTCAAGCCGCTGCACAGTGTTCTGAATCTGAAAACAGTTGGCCAAAAATCGAAAAAATGATAGTCACCGAATGAGTTTATTTCAATAGAATCTTGTAGAGGATGCTTCAGTGTATGTTATTCTAAAAGAAAAACCGCTACGCGAGTTCAAAATTACCCTTGTCGACTCAGCGCGCACACGTGTAGCGGGTCAGAAATATCTTTGTTTATAAGTGGGTGTAACTTTTTACTGGAGTGTCCTTTTTCGTTTTTGTTTGATGGAGGGTGTAAAGGAAGGTATGTAGAGTTTTTACATATATAACGTTTTCATTAATTTATACTAGCGTGTGTTATAAATCATGTCAAAGATGTGTCTACATAACGGTTTTTCTATTAAAAGAATTTCCGTAAATTAGCAAAAAAGTTATCACTGCAGCGGGGCATAAGAGGTTGAGATATGAAACATATAGATTACGATGTTTTGTAATAGAATCTAGAAGAAAAACTTGCCTATTTCTGTCTTTGTACATGTGAGATTAGAAATACGAGGCGCCGACCGAAATGGCGACTCGCCGGGCAAACTGTTTCTTAGTTTAGGATCTATACATACACAGTTGGGGTGCAGGACTACCTGCTATTGCAAGATTTGTTTGATAATTTTCATTTTATATTTTTTCATATATATATATATATATATATATATATATATATATATTTTATTACTATCGTAAATTCCCTTTAAAGAGAGCGTGTAAACTTGAACAAAAATCATGTTAACTCAGTAATGCGGCGACGTTCTTCCCAAAACCTCTTCATTCGTGCACTATGTTCTTTCTTCCGTTCGTCCGTTCACTTTTTTCCTCGTATCTTTGGGAGCAGTTCTTTATCAAATTTCTGGTGCATTATGGTGTTTCTAAATTTAACCCGATCATTCATGTCGTGTATCGTGATGTTTAGGTGCTTGAGGTCTTCTTTAGTTTCCTGTATCCATTTCGACCTATTTTTAATGTTGAAAGTAATTTTGAAAATTTGTTTCGTAATTCTGTTCTGGTCCATTCTGTATATGTGACCAAAATAGGTAGCTCGTCTCTTTCTGAAAGTGTCAGTGTCTTAATCCATATTCCCTCTTTATTCACCGGCCCAAAATTTTTTTGGAGAATTTTACGTTCTTGTTTCTCTATTTCTTTGATTTTTGAGTGACCATGAATTAATGTTGTTTCTGCGGCATAAAGTGCTTCAGGAAGAACGACTGTAGTGTTGTAGTTTTGCATTAAGAGATATTGATTTTTTGTTATGATGAATCCATGTAAGTCGGTAGGCTCTCTGTAATTTTTTAATTTCATATTTAGGCCGGACGGTTGGATGATTTCTTCTAAGTATTTAAACTGAGAAACTCTGGATACAGAACCATATTGTGTCTTGATGGGTAGATTGTTGGACGGGAATCGTTCTATATACTGTGTTTTTTTATAAGATATCAGGAGACCAGCCTTTTGTGAAATTTCGTGTAATTTTTCCCACGCTTTCCTCATTTTTTCTCCGTGGATCCTCTTCCTTTCTTCCGTCCACTTTGTTCCGGTCTTGCTGGGCTTCTCATTCTCCGACATCACTTCCATTTAACCTTTTGTCTGTAAGTCTCTCTATTTTCAATTTCTGTAATGTTTATTTGAGCTTCTTCCAGATCATTTCTTACTTGGACTATTCATGGAGTTGTCGTCTTGACTCCTTGTATGTATGTGAGGACTCGCTTGGCGATCCTGGTTTCTGGTAGTCTGTAGAGGTGTCTATAAAATTTGAGTCTCCTTTTCCTGATGTCTGAAGCGAGGTTGGATATTTTTTCTGTTGTTTTCCTGGAGTGTAGTCTGTATCCGTCTTCTGTTTGTTTTGGGCCTAAAATTTTTCTCACGATTTTCCTTTCTTCTTTTGGAGGATTTTCTAAATCTCTTTTTGTGTGGAGTGTTAGAGTCTCACTCGCATACAGTGCTTCTCGTTTCACTACACTGTTGTAGTGTTTAACTTTTGTGTTTATTGAGAGGCATTGTATGTTGTAGATGTCTCGTGTTTTGAAGAAACCCCTCATCATTTTATGTTGTCTAGTTTTTTGGGCTATTTTTTCTCCTCCTGTAGGTTCTAAAATTTCTCCAAGGTATTTAAAATGGGATAGATACTCTTTTGATTTCAATGTATTTCGTATTCAATTTTTGTATGTTGATTTTTGTGCAAAGTAATTCTGTTTTTGTGAAGGAGATTTGTAGTCCAACTTTTTCTGCGCATTCTTTGAGGACTTCTATCTGCTTGATTGCTGTCGCTTCACTCTCCGCAAGTATTGTTATATCGTCTGCAGAAGCTAGACATGAGATTTCTACTTTGTCTTTAGTCCTTCCTAATTGTGTGGGTTTCCAGCGCTTTTGAGCTTTTAGCTCTTTTTCCCATTCTTTCATCACTTTGTCTAAAGCCACATTGAAGAGTAGCGTGGACAGGCCATCTCCTTGTCTGACACCTGTTTTTGTCAGAAATTGTGCTGAAATTTCTCCCATGAACTTTACTTTTGATGTTGTGTCTGATAGAGTTTGTTTACTGAGTCCTAGTGTCTTCAAGTCCAGTCCTTGGTCTTCCAGGATTTCGAAAAGTGATTGCCTGTCTATGGAGTCATATGCTTTTTTTGAAGTCCACAGAGGTGCATATAACTGGTGAATTTCTGATGGCTTTGTGCTTGAGTGCTGTTTTTAGTGTGAATATCTGTTCTGCACATGAGCGACCTGATCTGAATCCTGCTTGGTATTCCCCTATTTTGTGTTCTAGTTGTTCCTCTACTCTTTGGAGGAGGCACATGGACATTACCTTGTAGGCGACTTGTAATAGGGAGATACCTCTGTAGTTGTACACAGCTCTGTCCCCCTTTTTATGTAGTGGGTGTATGAGTGCACATTTCCAGTCCTCCTTTCCAGGTAATTTTTCAGATTGCCAAATTTCTTGCATAATTTGTGTGAGTTCTCGTAGTGAGTTTCGTCCTAGATTTTTCAATAATTCCGCAATGATTCCATCTTCTACATATGTTCTGTTGTTCTAGAGCCTTTGAATGTGTCTATTGATTTCTTCTTGTGTGGGTGGTGGTGAATCCGGGTGTCTTTCTGCTATTTTTCTCTGGGGTATCTTGAGGTGGGTTCTTGACAGTTTAATAGATTACAAAAATATCTTGATAGTTCTCCGCAGTTTTCTTGATTGGTGATTGCTAGCTCTCCTGTTTCTCTTCTGAAACATAGGTTTTTGTGTAACCTTTGATTTTACCTGCGAATGTTCTATAGAAGTCTCTTATCTTCTTCTTCTTTCGAATAGGCCTACTTTGGACCACGCTTGTTCCACTGTTGGGCTTTGACCTTTGCCCAGTATTGTCGCATCTTCTGCCGGTGTAACTCTTTTCTCTCTTCTGTCCAGGGGGTACCTTTCCTTCGAGGTTTTTCCTGAAATCCACGGACTTCCTTCAGGGTGCGTCTCACAGACCGTCTGTTTTTGAGATCTGTTATTCCCAGTTCTTTAATATCCTTCTCGGTCTCTGTCAACCAAGTGGTACGAAGCTTCTTGTTTTGCTAGAAGGTGAACAGACGGTTGGTTAGTCGGTTTGGAGGCAATCTTGCAACGTGGCCATAGAAAGCTACCTTTCTTTTCCTTGCACAGTCAGAGAGTTCGTAGAGCTCAGAGTTATGCCGCCTTCGGAATTCCCCATCTTCCTTTACCGGGCCTAGGATCTTCCTGAGGATTCTCCTCTCTCTGATTTCCAAATTCTCTATTAGAACCCTTCGGTTCAAGGAAGACACTCCATGGCATACAGGGCTTCTGGTCGTAAGACTGGTGTGTAGTGCTTAAGTTTCAGGTTGCACGACAGGCATTTCTTATTGTAAGTCTTCTTAGTCAGCCGATAGGCAAGTTCTAACTTGCTGACTCTCTTGGATAATGATGCTCTTTCTGATAAGTTGGTTTCAATCCATTCGCCGAGATACCTAAATTTCTCAGTCCTCTTGATGTTTCCCTGTTCTAGTTACATCTCTCTGTTTGCTTCTCTGATATTGGTGAAGAATTCTGTTTTCTCCAGCGACACTTGAAGACCCACTTTGGCAGCCTGTTTTCGGAGGCAGTTTACCTGCAATGTTGCCATCGCAAGAGAATCAGCAAACAGTGCCATGTCATCTGCAACGGCCAGGCAATCCACAACCAGCCCATCGTTCTTATGTCCCAGGTAGATACCACTCTGAGCACCCAAATTGTTCAGTTCCTTGCGCCATTCTCTCATAACCTTTTCAAGGGCACAGTTGAAGAGAAGTGGGTAAAGTCCATCCCCTCGTCTCACTCCAGTTTTTATTTCGAAGCTTTCTAAAATCTCGCCTCTAAATTTAACCTTGGAATGGGTGTTGGTCAAAGTTTCTAGGACGAGTCTGCGGGTTTTGTTGTCTAGTGCTAGTTCCTGGAGTACTTTTTAGCGTTTCTCTATCAATGGAATCGTAGGCCTTCCTAATATCAACAAAGGTGACGACCACCTTGCGGTTTCTCATCTTGGAGTATGCAAGTACAGTTTTAAGGTTGAGGATCTATTCAACACAGGATCGGGTCTTCCTAAAGCCCCCCCTGGTATTCTCCCTATTACAACTTATACAACTTATTTATCCAACTGATTTTCTGCCCTTGTTTGTAACGCCTTCGAGAGAATCTTGTATGTTACCGGGACGGGAGAAATTCCACGGTAGTTGTTTAGATCCGTAAAATCTCCCTTTTTGTGAAGCGGATGAATCAAAGCAGATTTCCAATCGGGTGGTAATTTCTCTGTTTCCCAGATGTCCTGGATGATCTCGGTTAGCTTGCGCACGGCATTGTTTCCAGCACCTTTCCACAGTTCCGCAACGGTAGAGTCCTCTCCAACTGCCTTATTATTCTTAAGAAGTTGAATAATCTGGCCAATTTCTTCCAATGAAGGGGGAAGCGAATCCGGGTTTGGTGTGGTTTGTTTATACTCGAAGTCTTCGCTGGGTAGGTCACAGTTGAGTAGATTTTTAAAGTACTGAGCCAAAAGGTGGCAGTTGCCCTTGTCGTTATAAGCTAGTTTGCCTTGTGAGTCCCTGAAGTGGAGGCTTGGCGGAGCGTATTTTCTGAGTACCTGCTTAAAGGTTCCAAAGAAATCTCTGGAATTATTCTTAGCAAAGCTCTCTTCGATTTGGGTTAGTTGGTTTTGTGTGAAGGTTCGTTTGGTTCCTCGAATTATCTTGTTTCAAAAATTTATGCCAATTTTCCTTGGTTTTTTTAGAATTCCACTTCAGCCAGGCTATCTGTCTTTGGGCTATTGCATTGTCACAGTCTTCAGTCCACCACGGATGCTTCCTTCTTCTAGCGAGAAAGTCGAATTCATTGGCCGCCTTGACAAGAGTCTCCTTCAGTTGATCCCAGTTGTTTAGGTCTGTGTTGTTCAGTCTCTGACTTCGTTCTTGACTGTTCTTGAGACGCTCGACGTCAAATTTTACCATTTTGGAGGTTCTGTGTAATCTAGTGTTTCTGGGCTGGAGTCTTATTTTGATCTTTGAGAGGTAGTGGTCTGAGTCCAGATTGGCGCTTCTTAGTATCTCCACGTTTTGTATTTCCTTTTGAGATTTGCGTGAAATGGCCTCATGATCTATCTGGAATTTACCCAGGTGGGTATTAGGTGAAATCCAAGTCTTCTGCTTCATTGGCAAGTGTTTGAAGGCTGTAGACTTCATGATCAACCCAAAAGTCCTACACAGATCCACCAATCGTTCTCCGTTGCGGTTGGTTTGCTTATGCGCCGGATAATTGCCTACTATGTTTCTGTATTTTTTCTCTCTTCTCAATTGAGCATTGAAGTCACCAAGCAGTATGACGGTGTGTCTCTCTGGAAGTTTAGAGATAATATCTTCTAAGTCTTCCCAGAAATTATCAGTTCTGTCTGGATTGCGTCTGTTGTCCTGGTTGATTGGGGCATGCACATTGATTATACTGTAGCCCTTGTTTGCGCATTTAAGAGAGAGGATATATGATATACGACTACTCGGGGAGGTAAAGTCGGTGACTGAATCCAGTATCCTGTGACTGATTATAAATCATGTATCTAAGTGGGGTACGTTCTTCATTACCCGCTGACCCACTTTTCCTTTGAGGATTCTGTAGCCTTGGGACTCGAAGTCATGTTCGTCCGTAAATCTGGTTTCCTGTACTGCTGTCAGAATTATGTTGTGTCGTGTTAGTGAATCAGTCAAATGTTTAAGTTTTCCCACTTTTAGCAATGAGTTGGCATTAAATGTTGCGAAGAAGCTTTGCCGTCTTGGTCTGAGTTTACCTCCGGTGATTTCAGGATGCTCCGACATCCTTAAAGCATGTTGGTGCGGACTCCCCAGAATCCGAAGGTCCGCTAACGTCACCATAGGTGACGGTGGATTGGTTACCACCTGGGGTAGTGCATTTAGCGAGATTTTCCTTCATGCTTAGTTGAAGAATATTCTTCATGGGACAGTAGCGAGCCACTGTCCAAGATACTACCCAAGTTGTTAGCTTGGGAGGCTTATTATTCGAGGCTGTCACCCCTAGAAAGGTCGCCTTCACTACGGCTAAGGAGTCCTGTCCACCCCACTCTTCCCAGGTGCTAGGCTCCGTGCCATTGTTACCAAAGATGTTCAAGGGATATGTATTATTTAAGAAGTCTCTTATATTGTAATTTCTGAAGTTTTCCTCTATGCACTTTAACTGTTCTTTCATAATTTTTTTCTTGGTTTGTCTGAACATTTTTGTGACCTCTCTTCTTGTTCCATTAAATTTCTGTTGTGTTACTGGTGATTTTTTACTGTTGTAGGTTTGGAATGCGCGTTTTCGTTTTTCTAGTGCTTTCATACATTCTGAGTCCCGCCATGGGTGTTTTGTGTTCTTCTTAAGTGGAATCAGTTATTTTGCCTTCTGTACGATTTTCCTGTGAAAGTCTGCCCAGTTGTTTGCCTGTTCTTTATCCCATTCTTGTTTTATGTTTGTTTCCTCGATCATTTTTGTGTCGAATTTCTGCAGGTGTGTTTTTTTATGTATTCTACGCTACACCCTCTCCTCCGGCAACAGATAGACTTAATATCTAACAACAGAGCCGAACAGAAGAGATTATTAATTACCAATAGACAGAAAGAAAAATACAACCTTCTCAGACGGAGACAAAAACCTGCACCAAAACCACTCAACATCGACAAAGTGGTTTACAATCTTTCAGACCAGCCCCTAGACGAACCTACCAAAACCGTACTGGCCAAGGGTTTTAACTTTGAAATAGCACCAACTCGCCTTCCCAAAGAAGACATAATCACTGGTGTCGAGATTGATATTTCACAACTCCCTGCCACATTAGCCGAGACAATAAGACAGGAAACATGCCACATTTTAAGATCTGCCAAACCACCGACAAGAAACATCTCATACGAGGAATTCAAAGCCCTCAAGGCACTAATAGAAAACAACAGCATTGTGGTCCTACCAGCTGACAAGGGACATTGCTCTGTAGTCATGAACAGTGCTGACTATAAACAAAAAATGACCACAATCTTAGATGATCCAGCTTATCTACCCAGTACAACGGACCCCACAAAAAATACACTCTGGTTAAGATATGTGGACGACACATTTGTATCTGGCCCCACGGCAGACCAGAGCTGGACAAATTCCTTAACCATCTTAACTCCCAACACGACCAAATTAAATTCACAATGGAGATAGAAAAGCATCAACAACTTCCTTTCTTGGATGTTTTGGTACAGAAGAAACCTGACGGCACTTTGAGCCACACTGTGTACCGGAAACCAACCCACACAGACAGATATCTGAACGCTTCTTCGCACCATCATCCCAAACAACTAGCATCTGTAGTCAACACTCTTGCCACCCGATCCAAAAGACTAGCCGATCAGCTTAACTTACCGAAAGAATTGAGGAACTTACGAGAAGCTCTTTCTTCAAATGGATATCCAAACAGCTTAATATCCAGAGCTTTCCGTCGTACAGAGAACAGTAGCCAAAGAACTGAAGAACGCCCGAAACCCGTTAGCACAGCATACCTACCATATGTTCATGGATCAACTGACAAAATCGCCAGAATACTTAAAAGACACAACATCGACACCATTTTCAAACCTAACCAGAAAATATCCTCCATGCTACGCAGCGTTAAAGACACCATCCCGTTAGAATCCCATGGAATTTACGAAATACCTTGTGGAACATGTGAACGAACCTACATTGGACGTACCAATAGAAAAATATCTGCTAGGATTCAAGAACATGTAGTTTCAATCAGACACAGAGACAAAGTTTCATCGGCACTTGTCCAACACACAAACACCGGTCACTGGATGGACTTTAGAAATTCAAGGACTGTTGCACAGATTAGCCACGAAATGTCACGAGTATACAGAGAAGCCATAGAGATAGAAAAACGAGACTACTGAATGAACACGAGAGACGATTCCTTGAGACTGCCCCCAGCATGGCGACCGATCATATGCACCCTCAAAATGCAATCCCAGACACCCCAGACTCATGTACGACCAACAAAACAAACAAACAACCGAACTGAAGCACCGCACACAACACGCATGACCCGAAGCCAGACAGCTATAAGTAGTCGCATCGCACGAATGAGCTCTTAGTATGCGTCTAACGGTTGACCCGTACGGACGCATATATCTCTTGAGAATGGCGAATGTTAGTTCGCCGAAAAGTCGAGAATCCGGTTCTTTACAGAGCCAACCCTCAGCATCAACGCGGAATCCCCGAGAAAACAATACAACACAAGTATCTATCCGCGAAAACCTCAAATACAACATATATATATATATATATATATATATATATATATATATATATATATATATATATATGTATATATATATATATATATATATATATATATATATATATATATATATATTAAATTAATTGAATTAAATCAAATCAAATTAAAATACGTATATATATACCTACATATTTAAATGATATTTCAAGCAATTTTTAAAAAAGTGCTCGGCCATCATGCATTCGCCATTTTGAATTTTTTAATTAAACAATGAAATTCATAATCAGTGAACTCGAAAACACTTATATACCAATTTATTTGAAATTTTGATAAATTTTGAATGAAATAGTCGCCCATATAGGATCCGCCATTTTGAATTTAAAAATTATAATATGAAATTTGTAATCAGCAGCCTGGAAAACCCCCATATACCAATTTACGTTTAAATCTGAAACTCTTTCTATTTTTGGCCAATTTCTTTGAAATCCAGACCACAGTGCGAGTATAACTAAGTTGTCAAACTAGGTTCTTACAATTAATATTAGTCTATATAGTTTTGATTCTAGTTTAGTTTGATACCAAAACGCCCGCTATAGTCTAATTAGTCTTCGAGTTATGGCGAGACAAAGTTGGCTTGGTTTTCAAACTGAAAATCTCTAAAACTAGTTTGTCAAATCTCGACTGGTTCAAGCCGCTGTAACTACTTAATCAAAGACCCTACGTCCTTACATTTTAAACTATTTGTTTCAGTTTTAGTGCTAGTTTATTCTGATGTTACTACTTTGAATTTAGACTAATTAGTAAGGTAGTTATACTAAGTCAAAGTCGGACTAATCAAATATATTAGTTTTTCTTAAAAAAATCTTATTCCAAATTTGCAAAACTAATTTATATATTCAAACATTTGCCAATTAATTGCGTTCAGTCGTCTGAAATTTGCTGAACTAATGAGCAAAATAGGTGTTGCTAGTTCTGTTTGTTCGCAAAAACTAATTGAGGAGGGTTATGTCAAGTTAGATTAAAATTTAAAGACTCGCTTTTAAACGAGCATAACTGACTAAGTTCTCTAACTTGGTAGCTAGAATTAATAGTAGTCTATACTATAGATATTAATAGTAGTCTATACTATACTATAGATTTGTTTCTAGTTTAGTTTGATATCAAAACGCCCGCTGCAGGCTAACTAGTGTTTGAGTTATGACGAGACAAAGTTAACGTAATTTTCAAACTGAAAATTTCGAAAACTAGTTTGTCTAATCTCGACTAGTTCAAGCTGCTATAACTACTTAATCAAAGAACCTACGCCCTTACAATTTAAACTAGTTGTTTCAGTTTTAGTGCTAGTTTATTCTCATGTTACGACTTTGAATTCGGAGTAATTAGTAAGGTATTTATACTTTGAGACAAACTTTGACTAGTCAAATTGAATTTTCTTAATTATTTCTAATTTACAAAATTTCTAATTTTATTTCTAATTTACAAAACTAATTTATGTATTTAAATATTTGCCAATAAATTGCGTTCTGTCGTCTGAAATTTGATGAACTAATAGGCAAAATAGGTTTTGCTAGTTTTGTTTTGTTTTTTGTTTAAGTCAAGTTGGATTATAATTGAAAGACTCCATTTTAAACGAGTATAACTAACTAAGTTGTCTAACTACGTAGTTACATTAATACTAATCTATACAGTTTTGCTTCTAGTTTAGTTTGATACCAAAAAATCCCGCTATAGACTAATTAGTCTTCAAGTTATGCCGAGACAAAGTTGACTTGATTTTCAAGCTGAAAATCTCAAAAACTAGTTTGTCAAATCTCGACTAGTTCAAGCCGCTGTAACTACTTAATCGAGGACGCTGCGTCCTTACAATTTAAAGTAGTTGTTCCAGCTTTAGTGATAGTTTATTCTCATGTTACTACTTTGAATCTAGACTAATTAGTAAGGTAGTTATACTAAGTCAAAGTTGGACTAGTCAAATTTATGAGTTTTTCTTAAAAAAAAATTATTCCAAATTTGCAAAACTAATTTATGTATTCAAAAATTTCAAAAACTAATTAATTGCGTTCAGTCGTATAAAATTTGCTGAACTAATGGGCAAAACAGGTGTTGCTAGTTTTGTTTGTTCGCAAAAACTAATTGAGGAGGGTTAAGTCAAGTTAGATTAAAATTGAGACTCGCTTTTAAACGAGTATAACTAACTAAGTTGTCTAACTACGTAGTTACAATTAATCTTAATCTATACACTTTTGCTTCTAGTTTAGTTTGATACCAAAACTCCCGCTATAGACTATTTAGTCTTTGAGTTATGCCGAGACAAATTTGACATGGTTTTCTAGCTGAATATCTGCAAACTTAGTTTATTAAATCTCGACTAGTTCAAACCGCTATAACTATTTAACTAAACAAACTACGCCTTAACCATTTAAACTGTTTTTTTCAGTTTTAATTCTACTTTCCTCTAATGTTAAAAGCTTTTAATTTATGGTAATTAGTAAGGTAGTTATACAAAGTCAAAATCGGACTAGTGATATTAATGAATATTTAAACATTTCGAACTAGTGTGCAAAAATGTTGTTGCCATTTTGCTTTGTTCACAAGAATTAATTGCGCCTCAAGTTTGCACTTGATAAAGAATGTAATCTAGTATAACTACATAGTGCACTCGCTTAACCGCCGTTAATTTTCATCCAGGCTAATTCGCACATTTGTTTTAATAAATCGCGAAATTGCATTAATTTCCCTAATTTAATCTACTCGCTTGAACTCGCATTTTCTTAAAACATCTTTCGCAAATCTGAATTATTGTCAAATCTAAGAAGTTTGACAAATGTTATGATCTATCTAGATTGCGGTGAATTGTAGGTTATATATCTATCTAGATTGCGGTGGAAATAAACAAAAGAAAATGGAAGGTATCTTGATGTGTGTTCGAGCAAAGGTATCTAGATTTCGGCTGTGTCTATTAAGTTTATTCGTTTTTAAGGGGGTGCTGAGATGTTTTAGTGCGAATTTTTTGCACGAAAATCAATGAAATCGCAAGTTGCGGCCGATCGTATCGTTTTAACGCGCGCCGTCGGGTTCAATTTGCGAGGGTTTTTTCTATTTTTTTTTCTTTTTTTCTGCGGAGATAGAGAGGGTGCGATTTTTACGAGAGGATGTCGGTGTGTGCGTGTGTGTGTGTGTGTGTGTGTGTGTGTGTGGATGCCGCAAGGCGGCGTCCGTGCGGAAAATTCAAGTCATTTGCGGGACGTTTTCGAGATTTATGATAAGCGGGACGGTCAATGCCTCCTCGACAACGATCACTTCCGCTCGGACGCCCTTCCCCGCCATCAAAACTAATAAGATTTCCGGGTTCCATCTCGACCGACGCCGTCCAGCGCCTGTAACACACATTCATCCCCCGTATTATCTAGACACCTTTGGATATATAGCAACTTTTGTTTTGATTTGTTTTCATGACCTTCTCCAACTAACGACTTCAGGCTTGCTGAATTTACTCTATTTTATTTAACTAATTTTTTTAGATACCTATCTAAATTAATGTTAATTTGGTCCAAATATTATCTAATTAGTCAATGGCTGATCAATCTAACTTTATCGATGTCAAGACTCTGCTATCAAAGTTTGAGAATCATTTGTTATACATATTTTGACACCTGTCAAGACTAAGCTAACCTTCACAAATTACTTTGGCAGTTCTCAAGGCCAATCCATCAAACACTTATCAAGACTAACCTAACCTTGACAAGTTACTTTGACAGTTCTCAAAGCCAATCCATCAAACACCTATCAAGGCTAGCCTAACCCTGATAAATTACTTTGATAGTTCTCAATGCCAATCCATCAAAGCTTGACAACCAGGTGTTATTTGTGCTTTATTAATAGTTTATCTATTAATTTTCTCATAATCTCTTGAGGTATTAAACTAGTTGACTAACAAAATAAGTTTTGTTATAGAAAACTTAACGTTCTACAAGTTTTATCCGAAACATATTTGCGAATTTTCACAAAATTTTGAGATATTTCGCGTTGAAGTTGAGCGACTTTTCAAAAGAGAATTGAGAGATTTAATCTGATTTAACATATACAGACTCGATATATAGTCTTAATCCCAGTAAATTAAGGAAGATTAAAGCTTGCAAAATGATAAAATAAGTTGTAACTCGTGCAAATTTAATCATTTCCGCGAAAAAAACCAGACAATAAATTTCCATCAATAATTTCCTTTTGTGTAGAAGAATATCGGAATATCAAGGAAGCGAAAATTTCGCGGAAAGGGCAAATTTTCGCAACAAACACGAACAAGATCCTAATTAATTTGCAAACTCGCCGTAAACATCGCTGTACCTGTCGGCTCGCTTGATTTATCTTCGTAAATGCATTACTTATAGGAGAATCTACTCCGGCTGCGGAACAATCGCTGTTTATTAGATTAAAAGGCTTTTTACCGGTCGCACTTGACGGAATCCGTTTTGTTTTTCCGCGCAGACAAAGGAAATTCGCGAGGGAAACCGGCTCTCTGTTTCCCGGTCGCGATTTTAATTAACGACGCTCTCTGTAGTCTAGACTGCCTAGTTTCACTAAATAACGGGTTTAGTGTGCGATTTAATCATTGAATAAAGACTCAATTCAGATCCGGTTTGCACTGGCAAATTAAAACACATTTTGATGCAAAATATTAGTCTGACTAGTCCGAACTACACGGACTAGTCAGACTAATATTTTGCATCAAAATCGTCCAGCCCTTGGCGTCTAGTCTATATAGTGCGTCTACGCCGCCTAGGCTATCAAGGCCGTCTAGTTCGCCTAAGCCGTCTAGTCCATCAAGCCCGCCTAGTCCGCCAAAGACGTCTAGACCGTCTAGTTTGTCTAATCCGCCTAGGCCGTCTAAGTCGGCGCAATCGTCTAGGCCGTCTAAGTCGGCGGATTCGTCTAGGCCATCTAAGTCGGCGAAACCGTCTAGGCCGTCTACTCTGATAAGTCTGTCTAGACCCTCTAATCCGTCTAGTCCGTCTAGTTCGCCGAGGCCGTTTAGCTCGTCTAGTCCGTTTAGTTCATCTAGTCCGTCTAGTCCTTTTAGACCATCTATTGCGTCTTGTTCGTCTATTCAATCTAGTTCGTCTAGTCCGTCCATTCCGCCTAGTTCGGCTAGTCAGCGTAGTGCGTCTAGGCTCTCTAGGCCGTCTCGGCTGTCTAGGCCGCCTCGGCCGTCTAGACCGTCTAGTATTGTCTGTTTAGTCTTGGCTGTCTAGTCTTGACTGTCTAGCCTTCTCTGTCTAGTCTTGTCTGTCTAGTCTTGTCTGTCTAGTGTTGTCTGTCTAGTCTTGTATGCCTAGTCTTGGCTGTCTAGTCTTGTCTGTCGAGTCTTGTCTGTCTAGTCTTGGCTGTCTAGTCTTGTCTGTCTAGTCTTGTCTGTCTAGTCTTGTCTGTCTAGTCTTGTCTGTCTAGTCTTGTCTGTCTAGTCTTGTCTGTCTAGTCTTGTCTGTCTAGTCTTGTCTGTCTAGTCTTGTCTGTCTAGTCTTGTCTGTCTAGTCTTGTCTGTCTAGTCTTGTCTGTTTAGTCTTGTCTGTCTAGTCTTGTCTGTCTAGTCTTGTCTGTCTAGTCTTGTCTGTCTAGTCTTGTCTGTCTAGTCTTGTCTGTCTAGTCTTGTCTGTCTAGTCTTGTCTGTCTAGTCTTGTCTGTCTAGTCTTGTCTGTCTAGTCTTGTCTGTCTAGTCTTGTCTGTCTAGTCTTGTTTGTCTAGTCTTGTCTGTTTAGTCTTGTCTGTCTAGTCTTGTCTGTCTAGTCTTGTCTGTCTAGTCTTGTCTGTCTAGTCTTGTCTGTCTAGTCTTGTCTGTCTAGTCTTGTCTGTCTAGTCTTGTCTGTCTAGTCTTGTCTGTCTAGTCTTGTCTGTCTAGTCTTGTCTGTCTAGTCTTGTCTGTCTAGTCTTGTCTGTCTAGTCTTGTCTGTCTAGTCTTGTCTGTCTAGTCTTGTCTGTCTAGTCTTGTCTGTCTAGTCTTGTCTGTCTAGTCTTGTCTGTCTAGTCTTGTCTGTTTAGTCTTGTCTGTCTAGTCTTGTCTGTCTAGTCTTGTCTGTCTAGTCTTGTCTGTCTAGTCTTGTCTGTCTAGTCTTGTCTGTCTAGTCTTGTCTGTCTAGTCTTGTCTGTCTAGTCTTGTCTGTCTAGTCTTGTCTGTCTAGTCTTGTCTGTCTAGTCTTGTCTGTCTAGTCTTGTCTGTCTAGTCTTGTCTGTCTAGTCTTGTCTGTCTAGTCTTGTCTGTCTAGTCTTGTCTGTCTAGTCTTGTCTGTCTAGTCTTGTCTGTCTAGTCTTGTCTGTCTAGTCTTGTCTGTCTAGTCTTGTCTGTGTAGTCTTGTCTGTCTAGTCTTGTCTGTCTAGTCTTGTCTGTCTAGTCTTGTCTGTCTAGTCTTGTCTGTCTAGTCTTGTCTGTCTAGTCTTGTCTGTCTAGTCTTGTCTGTCTAGTCTTGTCTGTCTAGTCTTGTCTGTCTAGTCTTGTCTGTCTAGTCTTGTCTGTCTAGTCTTGTCTGTCTAGTCTTGTCTGTTTAGTCTTGTCTGTCTAGTCTTGTCTGTCTAGTCTTGTCTGTCTAGACTTGTCTGTCTAGTCTTGTCTGTCTAGTCTTGTCTGTCTAGTCTTGTCTGTCTAGTCTTGTCTGTCTAGTCTTGTCTGTCTAGTCTTGTCTGTCTAGTCTTGTCTGTCTAGTCTTGTCTGTCTAGTCTTGTCTGTCTAGTCTTGTCTGTCTAGTCTTGTCTGTCTAGTCTTGTCTGTCTAGTCTTGTCTGTCTAGTCTTGTCTGTCTAGTCTTGTCTGTCTAGTCTTGTCTGTCTAGTCTTGTCTGTCTAGTCTTGTCTGTCTAGTCTTGTCTGTCTAGTCTTGTCTGTCTAGTCTTGTCTGTCTAGTCTTGTCTGTCTAGTCTTGTCTGTCTAGTCTTGTCTGTCTAGTCTTGTCTGTCTAGTCTTGTCTGTCTAGTCTTGTCTGTCTAGTCTTGTCTGTCTAGTCTTGTCTGTCTAGTCTTGTCTGTCTAGTCTTGTCTGTCTAGTCTTGTCTGTCTAGTCTTGTCTGTCTAGTCTTGTCTGTCTAGTCTTGTCTGTCTAGTCTTTTCTGTCTAGTCTTGTCTGTCTAGTCTTGTCTGTCTAGTCTTGTCTAGTCTTGTCTGTCTAGTCTTGTCTGTCTAGTCTTGTCTGTCTAGTCTTGTCTGTTTAGTCTTGTCTGTCTAGTCTTGTCTGTCTAGTCTTGTCTGTCTAGTTTTGTCTGTCTAGTCTTGTCTGTCTAGTCTTGTCTGTCTAGTCTTGTCTGTCTAGTCTTGTCTGTCTAGTCTTGTCCAGACTTCGGGTGTATACGGACGGTTCAAAATCCAACAGTGGTACAGGTGCTGCCTTTGTTGTCTACTTTGACGGAGAGGAAGTACATTATAAGCAGTTTAGACTAGAGTATTACTGCTCTATCTTCCAGGCTGAGCTTATAGCCATACAACACGCCTTGCGTTATGTGGAAGAGCAATCCAACTGCTCTTGCTCTATTTTATGTGAAAGCCGTTCCGTTCTTGACGCATTGAAACACATGAATTCGTCCAGTGAATTGTTAATGGAAACCTGGAAAATAGCTGCTCGTGTATCGAAGAAGATCAAGCTCCAATGGCACTGGGTTAAAGCTCACGCTGGAATCGAGGGTAATGAGAGAGCAGACAGGCTTGCCAAACTTGCAGCAGACATGGAAGATCTCCCCATCGCTTATAGCAGATTGCCTAGGAAAGCACTAAAATCGAATTCCAGGGAACACTTTGAGAATCTCTGGCAGGATAGATGGTGGACGGCTAAAACAGGATTGTGGACCAAGACGTTTATACCATCCATCACAGCCTGGAAAAGCTTTAACGTCAGTCTGTCACACCACTCGGTTCAACTAATAACTGGACATGGTAACTTCAAGGCGTATCTTCACAGATTTGGCAGGAGGGATTCTCCGTTATGCAAGTGTGGTGAAAACGACACTGCGGAACATGTCATCTTTTCGTGCCCAGATACCGCACAGTGGAGACAAACTCTGGAGCTAGACTTCAAACAAAATGGACTTAACTGGCCTAATAACCAAGAGCAGCTTAAGTCAATTAAAAAGACTAAAGATTGGTGGCTTACCTTCGACAATAATGCGAAAAAACTAACCAGGCTAAACCACGACAGTCGGTTTAGTTAAACAAAGATCAATATGATACAAACTGAAAATAGGTCTTGGCATCAGTAGATTAAGAAACGCAGCCAGCATAGTGTCGAGCTCGACGGAATGCTGACTTTCATATGCACACATATGAAAAATCAAACAAATAGGCTGTCTAGTCTTGTCTGTCTAGTCTTGTCTGTCTAGTCTTGTCTGTCTAGTCTTGTCTGTCTAGTCTTGTCTGTCTAGTCTTGTCTGTCTAGTCTTGTCTGTCTAGTCTTGTCTGTCTAGTCTTGTCTGTCTAGTCTTGTCTGTCTAGTCTTGTCTGTCTAGTCTTGTCTGTCTAGTCTTGTCTGTCTAGTCTTGTCTGTCTAGTCTTGTCTGTCTAGTCTTGTCTGTCTAGTCTTGTCTGTCTAGTCTTGTCTGTCTAGTCTTGTCTGTCTAGTCTTGTCTGTCTAGTCTTGTCTGTCTAGTCTTGTCTGTCTAGTCTTGTCTGTCTAGTCTTGTCTGTCTAGTCTTGTCTGTCTAGTCTTGTCTGTCTAGTCTTGTCTGTCTAGTCTTGTCTGTCTAGTCTTGTCTGTCTAGTCTTGTCTGTCTAGTCTTGTCTGTCTAGTCTTGTCTGTCTAGTCTTGTCTGTCTAGTCTTGTCTGTCTAGTCTTGTCTGTCTAGTCTTGTCTGTCTAGTCTTGTCTGTCTAGTCTTGTCTGTCTAGTCTTGTCTGTCTAGTCTTGTCTGTCTAGTCTTGTCTGTCTAGTCTTGTCTGTCTAGTCTTGTCTGTCTAGTCTTGTCTGTCTAGTCTTGTCTGTTTAGTCTTGTCTGTCTAGTCTTGTCTGTCTAGACTTGTCTGTCTAGTCTTGTCTGTCTAGTCTTGTCTGTCTAGTCTTGTCTGTCTAGTCTTGTCTGTCTAGTCTTGTCTGTCTAGTCTTGTCTGTCTAGTCTTGTCTGTCTAGTCTTGTCTGTCTAGTCTTGTCTGTCTAGTCTTGTCTGTCTAGTCTTGTCTGTCTAGTCTTGTCTGTCTAGTCTTGTCTGTCTAGTCTTGTCTGTCTAGTCTTGTCTGTCTAGTCTTGTCTGTCTAGTCTTGTCTGTCTAGTCTTGTCTGTCTAGTCTTGTCTGTCTAGTCTTGTCTGTCTAGTCTTGTCTGTCTAGTCTTGTCTGTCTAGTCTTGTCTGTCTAGTCTTGTCTGTCTAGTCTTGTCTGTCTAGTCTTGTCTGTCTAGTCTTGTCTGTCTAGTCTTGTCTGTCTAGTCTTGTCTGTCTAGTCTTGTCTGTCTAGTCTTGTCTGTCTAGTCTTGTCTGTCTAGTCTTCTCTGTCTAGTCTTGTCTCTCTAGTCTTGTCTGTCTAGTCTTGTCTGTCTAGTCTTGTCTGTCTAGTCTTGTCTGTCTAGTCTTGTCTGTCTAGTCTTGTCTGTCTAGTCTTGTCTGTCTAGTCTTGTCTGTCTAGTCTTGTCTGTCTAGTCTTGTCTGTCTAGTCTTGTCTGTCTAGTCTTGTCTGTCTAGTCTTGTCTGTCTAGTCTTGTCTGTCTAGTCTTGTCTGTCTAGTCTTGTCTGTCTAGTCTTGTCTGTCTAGTCTTGTCTGTCTAGTCTTGTCTGTCTAGTCTTGTCTGTCTAGTCTTGTCTGTCTAGTCTTGTCTGTCTAGTCTTGTCTGTCTAGTCTTGTCTGTCTAGTCTTGTCTGTCTAGTCTTGTCTGTCTAGTCTTGTCTGTCTAGTCTTGTCTGTCTAGTCTTGTCTGTCTAGTCTTGTCTGTCTAGTCTTGTCTGTCTAGTCTTGTCTGTCTAGTCTTGTCTGTCTAGTCTTGTCTGTCTAGTCTTGTCTGTTTAGTCTTGTCTGTCTAGTCTTGTCTGTCTAGACTTGTCTGTCTAGTCTTGTCTGTCTAGTCTTGTCTGTCTAGTCTTGTCTGTCTAGTCTTGTCTGTCTAGTCTTGTCTGTCTAGTCTTGTCTGTCTAGTCTTGTCTGTCTAGTCTTGTCTGTCTAGTCTTGTCTGTCTAGTCTTGTCTGTCTAGTCTTGTCTGTCTAGTCTTGTCTGTCTAGTCTTGTCTGTCTAGTCTTGTCTGTCTAGTTTTGTCTGTCTAGTCTTGTCTGTCTAGTCTTGTCTGTCTAGTCTTGTCTGTCTAGTCTTGTGTGTCTAGTTTTGTCTGTCTAGTCTTGTCTGTCTAGTCTTGTCTCTCTACTCTTGTCTCTCTAGTCTTGTCTGTCTAGTCTTGTCTGTCTAGTCTTGTCTGTCCAGTCTTGTCTGTCCAGTCTTATCTGTCTAGTCTTGTCTGTCTAGTCTTGTCTGTGTAGTATTGTCTGTCTAGTCTTGTCTGTCCAGTCTTGTCTGTCTAGTCTTGTCTGTCTAGTCTTGTCTGTCTAGCCTTGTTTGACTAGTCTTGTCTGTCTAGTCTTGTCTGTCTAGTCTTGTCTGTCTAGTCTTGTCTGCCTAGTCTTGGCTGTCTAGTCTTGCCTGTCTAGTTTTTTCTGTCCAGTCTTGTCTGTGTAGAGTTGTCTGTCTTTTTTATTTTTTTAAGGAAAGTTTGGTTTTATTTGCAATTAAAGACAAATTACTAAAAAACATTCCTTTCGCTTCGCACTTTACACTGGAATCCGCTCTCTCATTTCTTCAGTGTAAGGGCTGTCCGTTCTACTTCCTGCTGTCTTTCTCCTTGTTTTCAACAATCTTCCGAACGATGGTAGATACTTCTTTCCATGACTTCTCCGATCCTGTTAGCCCCTCCATCATGTTGTACGCATTAAACGTATGTCCAGTGGTATGCGCGAAGTTCGTTCTGTCTTGTGTCCAGTTCGGGCAATCAAAAAGCGTATGATTTACATCGTCTACCTCACCGCAGTAATTACATCCGTCCGTCTCTGCTCTCCTGCGATCATACAGATATTTCCTGAAACACCCGTGGCCTAACAAAGCTTGAGTTAAGTAAAAGTCTGTTTCACCATAGTTCCTCCTAGTCCATTTTTCTATATCTGGAATTAAGAACCAAGTCCATCGTCCATAAGTTGCATTATTCCATTTTTCTTGCCATCTCCTCATCAAATTTTCTCTGGCTTTTACCTTTTCGATCCCGTTATACTTTTCCTGTCTTTCTTTGATTTGGAGTTCTACCCGAGGAATTCCTGCTATAACTCCCACCCCTTCCGCTGATATTGTCCTGTATGCGCAGCATGCTCTGATACACAGCAAACGCGCGATTTTAGTAAGACTAAGAATTCTTGTTTTAGTTTCTGTAACAATATGCCAGGCTGGTGCTCCATACAATAATTGGGACTGGACCACGCTAAGAAGTTGCGGATTCGCCGATATTTGGCAGAAGACTAGCGAGAGCATTTGCCGTCTTTTCCGCCTTCTGGCTAATTTTGTTCACGTGATGCACAAAGGATAACTTGGTGTCCAGCCATACTCCCAGATATTTTACAGCTGTAGTAGGGGTTACCGTAAAACCTTTGGCATTAAAAGTAATCAGGGATGTAGTTCGTTTGGGTGTTAAAAGTACTGCTTTCCTCTTCTCTGGCGCCAGTTGAAGTTGCCGCTGCTCAAGCCAGTTTTGCACTCTTTGTAGCCCTGTATTACCTGTATCCATTAGGATGGATTATTCTTTTGCGGTTACCACCATCGCAAAGTCGTCGGCGAATCCAATTAAGGTTATTCCCCTCGGCATTTCCGTTTTCAGCAGGTCGTCATAGAGTATATTCCACAGGGTGGGGGCCAAGACTGATCCCTGTGGTACACCACTGTTTATCCTTATTTTTTTAATTTTTCCTTCTGCCTCTATGATGAGCTCTCTTTTCGATAGATATGACACTAAAATATTAATAAGGCTATCCTCTATCTTCCTATTTCTCAATTCATTTAATATTTGTTGCCACGAGGCACTATTGAAAGCATTCTTCACATCGAGTGTTATTACGGCACACAGTCTCCGGTGTCGAGCTGAGTAGGCACTAGCTTCTCTGGCAATTTTAATCACTTTTATTATGGCATCCACTGTCTGTCGACCTTCTCTAAATCCAAACTGATTTTCAGACAGGTCCCCTGTTCGTAAAAGTTCTTTTTGGAGTCTAGCTAATATTAATTTTTCGTATAATTTACCCTCTACGTCCAAAAGGCAGATTGGTCTAAAAGATGAAGCATTTTCTAAAGGCATTTTACCATTTCTTAACAAAACAAGTTTCGCTCGCTTCCACTCTGCTGGGAATTTCGCCTCGGCTGCCAGTTTATTATATACGGCTAATATATAATCCGGTCTTTCCGCTGCAACTCGCTTTACCAATTCTACTGGAATATATCCTGGCCCTGGTGCTTTATTGTTTTTCAATTTTTGGCAGGCTATCAGCAGTTCATCCGATGTGAAGTCGACAAAACTGGCGTCTTTATTACCAATAAAATTTACTTCCTCGTGGTCTGGGAAAAGGTGATCAACTACTTTTTCTACTGTTTCCATAGTTAGTTTCAATGAAGGTGTGTGCCCTGTCAGCCTTTTCTTGATCGTTTTGTAGCCATCCCCCCAGACATCATTATCTATATTCTTACACAGAATTTTCCAGTGTTTTATTCTCGATACTTTAATAGCGTTTCTCAAAATTTTCTTGCTCTTTGTATATTCGTCCCATAGGAGCCGGTTAACTTCGGGTAAATTTCTTGTCGCGTTTCTGGTGTAGGTCCTTCTTCGAACACATTCTTTGCGCAGTACAGATATATCCTCCGTCCACCAGTATACCGGTGCTCTTCTGGTTTGGGTACTACGTTTTCGCATTGATATATCGCATAATTTTGCAAGGGTATTGGAAAAGCCTCTTGCAGATGTTGTGTCTTCATTTTCTTCTATTCCGTCTAATGCATGTTGCAGTTTCTGTTGATCCATCTTGCTGACTTTCCATCCTTTACTTGAATTTCTCCTTAAATTATGTGTCTGTTTCCTGGTTGAGATATCAAAAACAATAAAGTTATGATTACTTAGAGATTCTTTTTCACTCACTTGCCAACCGTTAATGCTTGTTCTAACGTCTTCTGTTGTTATTGTCAGGTGTAAAATTGAGGAGTAGTCCTTTCTTTGAAACGTAGGTTTCTGTCCATCATTGAGAATAACTATATTATTAGCTGCAACCCACTCTGTAATGATTTGGCCCCTTTTGTCCGAGAGATCCCCATTGCGGTGATTTTGCGTTGAAGTCGCCAGCCACAATAGATTTTTCTTTTGTATTTTTAATTTCACTTCCGATTGCATCCAGCATTTCCTCAAGAGATTGTATGTTGTCATTTCCAGAGGAATAACAACTATAAAGAGTAAAATCTGATGTTTTAATATATGTAAACCCGGGGCATTGTCCATGTTTTTTAATTATAAGATCGCAGTCTACTACTTTTATTGCTGTGTCCATTTGTTCGTCGTATAACTAGTCCATTCTGTTTTTAATAGCCTTGCGATTCGGTTCACTGAGAACTAAGATTCCTGCCGCTATGTCTTTGGCGGTAGCAAGCGCCATATCGTGAGCAGGCCGGCTCCTGTTCGTGTTAATTTGTAATATTCTTATTTTCTTTATGTTCTTGTCGCCTACCTCCATTGTTCATTGGGCATTTGGAATTTCCTGATGCGCATTCCATTGCTCGGTGCCCATCTTTTCCACACTTTAAGCACATGTGCTCTCTGTCTGGACCTTTACATTGGGTTTTAACATGACCATAATCCCAGCATCTGTAGCATTTAAGTTCTTTTTCTCTTTCTACGATTTTGCAGTTTGTCCATCCAATTTTAATTTTTTCGAGACCAATGAATTTTATAGCGTCAGTTTCAGACATTATAATTGTGACATTCTGTTTGTTTCCATAGGCTGGTCGTAGGGCTCTTACCTCGAATTTTTCGGGTTTAATGGAGGTGGGTTTTGTAATAGCCTATTTGATTTCCGCCTCTGTTACAACCTCATCCATTCCTTTTACATGGATTATTTTTTTGTTTACTCGAAGAGATGTGGTCGCCCCTGGTGTTTTCCCATGAATTTCTTTTTTCAGAATTTCGGCTTTATCAGCTCCGTCTTTAACTGTTAGCAGAAGTTCCCCATTTTTAGTTTTGATTATATCTTCAATTTCTACACCGATTTCACTAGGGTTTACTGCTTGTCTAACTGTTTTAAGCAGATCAGCATATGACTTGCCATTCATTTTAATGAGAAGAGCTTCTTCCGTTCTCGGTTTTTTTGAAGTGTTTGCCAAGGGATGGTTACTACTAATTTTGTTGAATATTGATGAATTTTCTAGTCGCAATTTGTCATTCGTTGTTCTAAACATTATAGTTTCTACGTTAGAGTCTGCAAAAAGGTATTCCATTTGCCTCGCGAACATAAGTCCGCTTATTCCGTATAACTCAGGTACGGCTATTTTCGTCTTTTTTTTTGCATGTAGCTCTTTATTGATTTGAGCGATTTGAAGCAGTTTTCAGCATCGATTTCCAAAGTCACATGAATGATACGTTTCCCTCATTATTAGGGAAACCTAGCGAGTATGTCATCATGGCCACTTCTCCTTTTGTTTTGTTTTGTCCTTTAAGTCCGTTTATACCTCCAAATTTATTAATTGCTACCTCAACTGATTTGTTTTGGGTGTCGAAATTAGTGCTGCAGGGGAGTATAATTTCGTAATCTATTGGAGCCTCCAATATGTTTCCTCTTTCAACTTTTATTCTAGGAAATACTTCATTTATCCAGTCTTCTTCTGGAATTTGATGAAAATTTTCGAACGTTTCTGTTTCTTTTAATGCCTGTCTTCTATTTATTCTAATTTCTGCCTTCTGGCATTCTTCACACATATTTTTTTGGTAAGATTTGTTATTTTCTGCGTATGGTGTAGTTCCACGGATTTCACTTGTTTTCATAACTTTACATTTTCCTCGTGCATTTTCGACTCACTTCTTTCTTTTCCAGTTTCATTTGCTGCCTCTGTAAGCCAATCTTTCAGTTTTTTGCTCTGGAGTTGTTCGGCTAGTAGTGACATTTTTCCCGTTAATTCTTTTAATCCCTTTTTTGGATTATACAAGTCTTTGACTGTGTTGTCCATCAGCCTTATTTGTGTAAACAGCGTTTCTAGAATAGATTGAAACACATTTCCTTCCCTCCTGATGTCCTTTGTATTCACTTCTGAATTCTGGGAATCTGAAGTTGGTTCACCTTGCCCACAAGTTTTGGTTTTCAATGGGAGATTGAAGACAAATTGGAACAGACAATTGGATCATTTGATCCTTGCTTACGGTGTCCAAAGACTCCATTTGGAGTAAGAGTAGTATTTAGCTATGCTTATACTTTGTATAAAACGTTTGAATGTGTCGATAAAATTTTAATGAAATTCTTGTGACAGCCGTCAAAAACTGTCAAGAGTTGTCTGTCTAGTCTTGTCGGTCTAGTCCTATCTGTATAGCCTTGTCTGTCTGGTCTTGTCTGTTAGTCTTGTCTCTGACCCACTCCGTGGAACGTCCTTCCGTCGCCTCCTTACGGGAGGAAGTAGGAAAAAATAATACGAGGAGGGAAATACAAGGGTGGAATCCCTTAAAATGAAATTGTTCCGCACGGGCGAAATGTCGATGTTGCTTTTCATGTGGTGGTCGAACCACCTGGTAAGAATTCGTCAATTTAAGCACCAAGCGCGTACGTAGCCAACATGTCGGCTGAGGTCAGACGCATGAAAATGTCGCGGACTTGCCGAGCTCTTAAAACACAGAGACCGATATCTCATATCGCGGCGTCATTTTTCGCAAATTTAGCGCGGTCTCGACCCAGGTCGGGTCACCAGGGTGAAAGGTCCTTTGAATAGAGGCCGAGAACCAATTAGAACAACAAAAGTGACCCGAACACTTTCTAAGACGTATTTCTGGTGCAGCTGCTCCAACAAAACGGTCTTCTCCATCCTCTCTCGGGCAACCTGCTCGATTCTCTTGAATAACAGCGAATTCGGCGGGAAACACATACGGAATCTTTTGCGGTCCAGGCTTTTGGTTCTTAGCGAGCAACGCGATTTCTGCAAAATACGCTCCATCTTGTAAATGACTAATTTATTTCCTAGTTGGAGTAGAAACGGCGACACTTCCATTGGCAATGAAATACATGCATTCGCTAATAGTAGCCGTCTTCCCGATGATGTCGTTGTACAGAAATACTTCACGATTTAAGTTGCCGACAACTTAGGCAATGATTTCCGACGGGAGCTCTCTCAGCAATGAAATTCTCTCGATTAACTCTCTGCAAAAATGCAGGTTGATGTCTCTCCTCTATGTCTCTGATAGCATCGCCAGGATGGAGCTCTTGCGGAAATAGGTCAAAATTAATAGGTCAATAACTCAAAATTTAGCGAAAATTCGCAAATAAGTTTCAAATAAAACTTGTAGACCATAACATTTCCTATAAGAAAACTTGTTTTGTTAGTCAACTAGCTCGACGTTCGACGAGATTTAGACTAAATTCTAGGTGCAGTTTATTTTTGGAAATCACAACCAAGCTGTTTTTTTTTTAAATTGACCCATATTAGAATTAAAACAACTCAAAATTTTGCAAGAATTTTCAAAAAAAGTTTCGAAAGGAAGGGAGCGTGGGCACCGGAGCGAAAGAGGGATTTAGACCGGACAATACCGGACAAGAGCGGACAAAACCGAAGACGAATAGACTAGCGGGAAAATTTAAAATGGGTTGCGGGATGGCGAGTGTAGAAGTAAAAACTGTCAGTTTCTTGGAATTAATCTATTTGTTTATCCTATTGAGAGTTTGACCTAGTTTTTAGTGAACCCGTGCAAGTGAATCGTGAGAAAGTTAAAAGCGTCGAGTCAGCATTTTCTTGTTTCAACTTGTCTAGATCCAAACGATAATCAATTAATTTAAATAAACCATGTAACTTGTATGCCGCCTCTTGATCCAGATCGAATTGAACGGACCTGCTTCATAATATGATATATCTGCTTCTATTCCATTTGGTTGATGAGTGAAAAGTTATGACGAAACTATCGAAAGCGGGTACAATATGCTAAGACGAATAACAAATACTTATCCGAGTATAATTCGAACCAACCCAGTACATATTTTGCGTACTTTCCCAACTAATGCCTTACGGCGGTTTTAAATGGTTGACGCAGACTGAAATTTTAGACTTTGACGTGACGAAAATGAGTGACGATTCACCTATTGACTATTTCATCGAAGCAGACATCGAGTATCCTGAATCGCTACAGGCCCCATATGACGAGTTTTGATAGTAAAACAGCAGCGTTAACACTTAATTATAAATGCTATCCACACCTATTTATATCGTATAGAGTTCTTTGAATCGGTGAGGGTGCGAGGTTTATGTAACCCCACACTAAACACGGTGTGAGATCTATGTAACCCCACGTTAATCAGGGTATGAGGTGTATGTAACCCCACGCTAAACAGGGCTTGAGGTCTATTTCTAATCAGCTTTTATCAGCTTTCCTCATTGGGTTAGTTGGATTAGCATTAGGTTAGGTTAGCATTAGGTTAGTTTACGGAGGTTAGGAATGAAGCGCTGGTAAGATCAGACAGAACCAGAGAAGACCAGACCGGATTAGGAATGCAGCACTTCCTCATCTCCGTAACCTTTGCTAGTCTATTCGTGTATTATATTCGTGGGTTATTATATTCGGATATTGTCTGCTCTTGTCCGGTATTGTCCGGTCAAAATCCCTCTTTCCCTCCGGTGCACCCCCCACCACCCCGAGCGCTGGGGCCATCTACACATACACGCTCGACCACGTTCAGAACTATTTTCTATAGGTATTTCCATACGGAGGGGTAAGCTAAATTTTACATGTAATTCCCCATATGGCGGGGGAGCTTAGATTTTACATGTAATTTTCCATAAGGCGGGAGAGTACATGTAAATTCCCATAAGGCGGTGTGGCCTAGAAGGAACAATCTTTCCCTACTCAAGTTGTTTTCTCTACAAAATTCACTCAAATTCGACTCGAAATATCTCAAAATTTTGCAAAAATTCGCAAAAAAGTTTCAAATAAAACTAGTAGAGCATTAAATTTCTTATAAGAAAACTTGTTTTGTTAGTCAACTAGTTCGACGCTAGACGAGATTTAGACTAAATGCTAGGTGTAGTTAATTTTTGGAAACTACAACCGTTGTTTTCTCTTGAAAATTGAATCAAATTCGAATCAAAAAACTAAAAAACTTGCAAGAATTTGCAAAAATGTATCAAATGAAACTTGTAGAGCGTTAAATTTCCTATAAGATAACTTCTACTGTTAGTCAAGTAGTAGTTAAACGTAATGAGATTCAGACTAAATTGTTAATATTTCCATTCGAAAAGTTTCAACAAACCAGTATTCTATTGAAATTTTACTCGAATTTTTTGCAAGATAACTCAAAATTTGGAGAAAATTCGCAAAAAAATTTCAAATAAAACTTGTAGAGCTTCAAATATCCTGTAAGAAAACTAATTTGCTTGGTCAATTAGCTCGACGCTCGACCAGATTTACACTAAATTCTGGGTGTAGTGTATTTTAGTAAATCACAACCAAGTTGTTTTTTCTTGCAAATTGACTCAAATTCGAATCAAAATAACTAAAAAATGCTAAAGAATTTGCGAAAAAGTTTTAAATGAAGCTTTTAGAGCATTAAATTTCCTATAAGACAACTTCTATTGTTAGTCAACTAGTTTTAAACTTAATGAGATTTTGACTAAATTCTAATTTGTTCCATTCGGAAAGTCACAACAAAACAGTTTTCTATTGAAAATTTACACAAATTGTATGCAAGATAACTCAAAATTTAGCGAAAATTCGCAAAAAAAGTTTCAATTAAAACTTGTAAAGCGTTAAATTTTCTGTAATAAAATTTGTTTAGTTAGTCAACTAGCTGGACGCTTGACGAGATTTAAACTAAATTCTAGGTGTAGTTTATTTTTGGAAATCGCAACCAAGTTATTTTTTCTTGAAAATTGACCCAAATTCGAATCAAAATAACTCCAAAATTTGCAAGAATTTGTAAAAAAGTTTCAAATAAAAGTTGTAGAGCGTTAATATTCCTATAAGAGGATTTCTTTTGATAGTCAACTAGTTTTATATTTAATGAATTTTAGACTAAATTGTTATATTAGTTCCATTCTGAAAGTCACAAAATAGCAAATTTCTCTTGAAAATTCGCTAATATTTTGTGCAAGATAACTCAAAACTTAGCGATAATTCGCCAAAAAGTTTCAAATAAAACTTGTAGAACATTCAATTTCCTATAAGAAACCCTCTTTTGTTAGTCAACTAGCTCGACTTTGGCCGAGCCTTAGACTAAATTGTAAGTCTAGTTTATTTTTGAAAATCAAAACAAAGTTGTTTTCTCTTGAAAATGCACTCAAATTCGACGCACAATATCTCAAAATTTTGCAAAAATTTGCAAAATAGTTTCAAATAAAACTTGTAGAACATTAAATTTCCTATAAGACCACTTCTCTTGTTAGTCAATTTGTTTTATATGTGATGGGATTTAGACTAAGTTGTTATATAAGTTTCATTCTGAAAGTCAGAACATGGCAGTTTTCTCTTGAAGTTTCAATCAAATTTTATGCAATATCTCAAAATTTAGCTAAAATTCGCAAGAAAGTTTCAAATTAAACTTATAAAGCGTTAAATTTCCTATAAGAAAATTTGTATGGTTAGTCAACTAGTTCGACGCCCGACTAGAATTTGACTAAATTCTATGTGTACATTTTTGAAAATCACAACCACTTAGTTTTTTCTTGAAAATTGACTCAGATTCGAATCAAATTAACTCAAAAATGTGCTAGAATTTGCAAAAAAGTTTTAATTGAAACTTGCAGAGCGTTAAAATTCCTATTAGACAACTTCTATTGTTAGTCAACCACTTTTAAACTTAATGAGATTTAGACTAAATTGTAATTAGTTCCCTTCGAAAAGTCACAACAAACTAGTTTTCTAATGAAAATTTACTCAAATTTTATGCCAGATAACTCAAAATTTTGTGAAAATTTTTGCAAAAAAGTTTTAAACAAAACTTGTAGAACATTAAATTTCTGATAAGAAACCTTGTTTTATTAGTCAACTAGCTCGACGTGCGTTAGACTAAATTGTAAGTCTAGTTTATTTTTGAAAATCAAAACCAAGTTGTTTTTCGTTCGACGCACAATATCTCAGAATTTCACAAAAATTCGCAAAAGGTTTCAAATAAAACCTGCAGAGCGGTAAATTTCTACACTTCTACAAGTACACTTCTTCTGTTAGTCAACTAGTTTTATATTTAATGAGATTTAGAGTAAACTGTTATATTGTCCGGATTCCCGGGAAGACGACCTTGACCTCACACTCGTAGACATGAGCAGTCCAGCCATGTCTACAGAGGCAGAGGTAGATGTTCTTGTAGGGACAGAGGAGGACTTGCCGCCTCCTGTCACAAAACAAGAAGGCGCACCAAAATAGCCCAAGTGAACATCCATCATGCCAAAGCAGCTTCAGCTGTGATGGCTAGGATGTTCACTAAGCAGCAACTAGGGCTGGCGCTGCTTCAAGAACCCTGGACCTACGGAGGTAAGATCAGAGGCCTTGGCAACAAGGAATGTAAGTTGTTTTGGGACAGCCGTGAGGTCTCCCCTAGAACTTGCATTATGGTAAGAAATGGCATAAATTACTTATGTCTTTCAGAATTTTTAACGCGGGATTTAGTACCGATTCAGGCCCTCATCAAGACCGAGGGTTTCCACCGCGAAGTAGTGATCGCATCAACATACTTCCGTGGCGATGGTAACAGCATACCACCCATTGAAGTACAAAAGCTGGTAAAATACTGTATTAGGAGAAGGCTGCCACTCATCCTGGGATGTGACGCGAACGCACACAATGAGATGTGGGGCAGCACGGACACTAATAAGAGGGGTGAGTACCTTTTAGAATACCTCATTAAAGAGAACTTAATTGTGTGCAACGTTGGGAACACACCAAAATTTGTCACTAAAGTCAGAAATGAGGTACTGGATATTACGGTAGGTAGCGCTAACGTAAGTAAACTAATTAAAAAGTGGAGGGTTTCAAGTGAGCCCTCAATGTCAGATCATAGGATCATAGAGTTTGAGCTGGAAGGAGCGAGTGAGGAAAACACCCCCATTCGAAACCCCAGACAAACTTTGTGGCCTATGTTTAGTTCCCAACTAAAAGAAAACCTAGAGCAGGCGACAGTGCGGGGTAGTATCAAACACTACACCGTGCTGGAGCAGGCTGTAGGAGAAATAAATGTATCAATCACCACGGCATTTGAATCCAGCTGCCCGGTAAAAACCGTGAAGGAGCATAAGGACGAAAAATGGTGGAACAAAAATTTGTCTACATTAAGAGCAAAAGTACGTAGGCTTTTTAACAAAGCCAAGCAGTACGGAAATTGACTAGAATACTTTGAGGTGCTTACCACCTACAACAAAGAGATCAGAAGGGCAAAAATGGAAAACTTTAGGACCTTCTGTGAAAACATAGAATCCACGCCGGTGGCAGCTAGACTGCACAAAGCACTAGCAAAGGATAGAGTGGAAATGACAACCACTCTCAAGAAACCGGATTGGACCTTCACGGAGGATGAAGAGCAAAGAGCTCTCCTCCTACTAGAAACCCATTTTCCGGGATGTAGAGGATACAGGGAGACCGAGGGCTTGATGCAACCACGGAAACCAAGTCGGGCCGACTGGAAGAGGGCAGCGTCCATCTGTACGGAAAACCGAATCAGATGGGCTATCGGCACTTTCCAGCCTTTTAAGGCCCCAGGTGTGGACGGACTAGTTCCTGCCTTCCTACAAAAGGGAGAGAGAGAACTAATGTCGTATCTTCTAAATATCTTTAGAAGTAGCTTAGCGCTCGGATATATACCGGAGCTATGGAGAAGGGCTAAGGTGGTATTTATACCGAAGGTGGGGAAGAAAGACACCACTCAACAGAAGTCATTTAGACCCATTAGTCTAAAATCTTTTATGTTAAAGACAATGGAGAAGGTGATTGATAATTACCTATACTAGGACTATAATGCTGGTAGGTACACCACTACACAGGAGTCAGCATGCTTAAAGAGCAGGGAAATCCACAGAAACCGCCCTGTATCAGCTGACATACGAAATAGAAGCAGCACTAGAGATAAAGGAAGTAGCGATTTGTGCCTTCTTGGATATAGAGGGAGCTTTTGACAACACCTCACACGAGGCTGTCCGGGCGGCCCTCGAAAGAAGGAATATCGACAGCACTATCTCAAAGTGGATGGGAGAATTGCTGAGAACTAGAACGGCGGAGACACAAGTGGGAAAAGACACCATTAAGATCTCCACAACTCGAGGGTGCCCACAGGGAGGTGTACTATCACCGCTAATGTGGAGCCTGGTAGTTGATGAACTTCTGGTTAGGCTAAACGACCTAGACATCAAATGTCAAAGTTACGCCGATGACATAGTCATAATGGCCAGCGGAAAATTTGAGGGCACGCTCTGTGAAATTGTTCAGAGGCCTCAAAGTAACTAGTAGATGGTGTCAAACAGTGGGATTGAGACTCAACCCGAGCAAAACCACGGTGATACCATTTACTAGAAGAAGAAAACTAAACTGCCTACATCCCATACTCATAGATGGGAAGGCAGTAGAATACCAACAGGAGATAAGGTATCTGGGTATCACACTAGATAGCAAACTCCTATGGAATAGACACGCTGAGGCAGTGGTAGGTAAAGCCAAACGCGCCCTAATGGTGTGCAGAAATCTGGCAGGAAAAACGTGGGGTTGTAACCCCACTATCCTGCGGTGGATGTACACTATCATAGTGAGACCTGCAATCACTTATGGGGCAGTTGCGTGGGGAAGTAGAATCAAGCTGGCCTCTATGAGGAAACAGCTTGAGACGATTCAAAGACAGGCGTGTGTCTGCATCACGGGGGCGATGGCGTCGTGTCCGACAGCAGTATTGGAGCTGCTGCTGGATCTGACTCCGCTGCACCATGTGGTGGAGAGCGCCGCCAGATCGGCGATCATAAGATTCGGCAAGGAAGGAATGGGCAGAGGTAAAATAATCGGGAACAGATACCGAAACAGCCTCGCTGCCAAGATCCCCTTGCTGGAAGTACCAAAAGACGAAATGGTATGCAAATACCGTAGTAGAACCCGTAGTAAATATAGTAGTAAAACCGATTGGAGCGACGAATCCTCAGCATACCACATAGGGTAAAATGCCATCAAGTGGTATACAGATGGATCGAAGACAAAGGAAGGCACTGGTGCAGGAGTGTTTGGACCTCGTACCAGATACTTCGAATCCATGGGAACATCCCCAAGTATCTTCCAAGCAGAGGTACACGCAATCGAAAGATGTGCACAGTTTATCCTCGACAGGAATTACCGCAAAAAACGAATTGTTATCCTGTCAGATAGTCAAGCAGCCATCAAGGCCATTAGCTCATACACCATCAGATCCAAACTGGTATGGGACTGTGTGGGGAAGCTGAACAAGCTTGGCAGGGATAATAAAGTAACGCTATACTGGGTACCAGGACACACTGGTATAGACGGAAACGAAGAAGCCGATCACCTAGCAAACAAGGGATCCAGTAGCCCCTTTATAGGTCCGGAACCCTTTTGCGGTATGAGCGTGAACACCATCTGCAAAATTAGGCTCTTTGGACTTTATATAGATCAATCGCTTGATTGGACTACACATATTGAATATATCACAAAGAGTCTGAATAAGGCAGTTTTTGTCACTCCAGAGCTATATCAACACAGAAGCTCTTAAGATGGTGTATTTCGTCACATTCCAGTACCATTTAAGGTTTGATATAACGTTCTAACGGGAAATATGAAGAAATAATCCGCAAAGATGAAGAAACAAGAGGAAAATGGATGAAAACCTGGAAAGAACTTCCAGGGCTAAAGCAATCCAAAGTGATGCTGGAATCTTTTAACCAGAAGAGAACAAAAGCTTGCCTGAAACTAAGCAGGAATAAGTTCAGAATTCTGACAGGAGCCCTGACGGGACACTGCAGACTTAGGAAACATCTCAAGGCCCTAGGCCTATAGGAGGATGATGGATGCAGATTCTGTGGCTCAGCGGAGGAAACCCCCATACATCTGTTCAAAGACTGCGGAGCATTACTCCACAAGAGACAGATGTACCTTGGGGCTCACTGCTTGAACACAGAGGAGCTGCAGGCCTTGAATCCCACCCAGAACCTGAGATTCCTAAATGAATCAGGATTAGAGGAGGCGCTCTAAATGCGTAAGTACACCAACACTTGGAGGTGGAGGGTGGGGTACAATAGATCTATAAAGGTCTCAGTACAAGTCGTCACCACCATATCTACAATCTACAATCTACAAACTGTTAAATTGGTTCAATTCTAAAAGTCGGACCAAAGCAGTTTTTTCTTGAAAATTCACTCAAATTTTGAGCAAGATAACTCAAAATTTAGCGAAAATTCGCAACAAAGTTTCAAATAAAACTTGTGAAGCATTACATTTCCTATAAGAAAACTTGTTTGGTTAGTCACCTTGTTTGACGTTCGACGAGATTTAGACTAAATTGTAAGTCTAGTTTATTTTTGAAAATCAAAACAAATTTGTTTTTTCTTGAAAATGCACTCAAATATCTCAAAATTTCATATCACACAAAATCACATATCTCAAAATTTTGCAAAAATTCGCAAAAAAGTTCCAAATAAAACTTGTAAAGCATTAAATTTCATATAAAACGACTTCTCTTTTAAGTCAATTTGTCTTATATGTGATGAGATTTTGAATATATTGTTATATTGGTTTCATTCTGAAAGTCATAACATGCCAGTTTTCTCTTGAAGTTTAAATAAAATTGTATGCAATATCTCAAAATTTAGCTAAAATTCGCTAAAAAGTTTCAAATAAAACTTATAGAGCGTTAAATTTCCTATAGGAAAACTTGTTTGGTTAGGCAACTAGTTCGACGCCGGACGAGATTTAGATTAAATTCTAGGTGTACATTTTTGAAAATCACAAGCAAGTTTTTTTTTTCTTGAAAATTGACTCAAATTCGAATCAAAATAACTCAAAAATGTGCAAGAATTTGTGAAAATGTTTCAAATGAAACTTGTAGAGCGTTAAATTCCCTTTAAGACAACTTCTATTTTTAGTCAACTAGTATAAAACTTAATGAGATTTAGACTAGATTGTAATTAGTTCCATTCGGAAAGTCACAACAAACCAGTTTTCTGTTGAAAATTTACTCAAATTTTAAGCAGGATAACTCAAAATTTAGCGAAAATTCGCAAAAAAGGGTCAAATAAAACTTGCAGAGAGTTAAATTTTAAGAACTAGAGCGGAAAATTTCGTATAGGTAGACTTCTTCTGTTAATAGACTTCTTATTAGACTTCTTCTTTCTGTTTTGTTTAGACTTCTTTCTGAAGATTCGTCCTCAAAATCTCCCAATGTCGCTGGATAGAGCGCGTCAAGTCGCGGATGTATTATTCCCAGAGCATGCTCCCTTTGACTGGCTACAACCAGAAGTCGTAAATACGCCCCACTTCACGAAAGAGGAACTTTCTATTGCGAGCAAGCGCATTAGAAACGGTAGAACACCAGGCCCCGACGGTGTACCACCTGAGGTAGTGAAGATAACAGCTGCACATCAATCCGACTTCGTCCTGAAAGTCATGAACAACTTGTTAACCGCCGGAAACTTTCCAACTAGATGGAAGCGTGCGAAGCTCGCCCTCATCAGGAAGGGGGATAAACCAATAGATGATCCCACATCCTACAGGCCTATCTGCTTACTCGACGTATGTGGGAAACTATTAGAACAGCTTTTACTAACGAGATTGAAGGAAGAGCTCCAGACAGGAGTCGGATTGTCAAAGCACCAGTATGGGTTCAGGGAAGGACAATCCACCATCACGGCCCTAAAAGCTATACTGGAAATCGCAAAACAGGCCAACAGTGGGTCCCAGAGAACCAAGTAAATGTGTTCTCTCCTAACATTCGATGTTAGAAATGCGTTTAACAGTGCATCTTATGGTCTGTTTAACTACTAGAGGCATATCCCCCTATCTATTGCGGTTGCTGTGAAGCTACCTCAGTGGGAGAAGCACCATACTGCAAGGAGATCAACGAACTGAAGAGAGTAAAATTAGTAGTGATATTCCACACGGTTCGATATTGGGACCCACTTTGTGGAACATACTATACGACGGAATTCTGACAATGAGGCTTCCAGTGGGGGCTACTATAAACGGCATCGCAGATGATATAGCACTGGTCGCCAGAGCCAGGACAAAACAAGAGTTGATGCAAAAAGCAAACCATGCAACATCCCTATTCAGTGCGTGGCTGAAAGAAAAAAACCTGAGTCTAGACTCTGGTGCTAGCAGCAGAAAAAACTGAAGCTGTCCTCCTCACGGGACTGAGGCAACATTGCCCCATATTATTTAAAGTAGAAGAGGCAATAATAAGACCAAAAGAGACCATCAAGTACCTTGGAATAACCATCGACAAAAGGCTTTCAATCGCTGGACACATAACCGAAGCAGCAGCAAGGGGTTTAAGAACACTGGCAGGGATACAACAACTCATGCCAAATCTGGTGGGGCCAAAGAGTAGTTCGCGCAGAATTCTCAGCTCTGTAGTGCAGGCTACCATGCTGTATGGTGCCCCTATATGGGCCTCTGGACTAAAAAAAGAAATTAACCTGCAGAAGCTCGCACAAGTTCAGCGAAAAATGGCACTACGTGTAAGCAGAGCTTACAGAACAGTTTCAGGAGTGGCCGCGCAGGTTATTTCAGGTATCCCCCCAATAGACCTGATCGCAAACGAGAGGAAAATAGTGTATGACTCAGAGGGCGACAAACAAAGTAAACGACTGGCCAGACAAGAACTCCTCGAGAAGTGGCAAGAAAGGTGACAGTTAAGCGAACGAGGAGAGTGGACGAGACTGTTAATCCCGGACATACTTCCCTGGATCACCAGAGGACACGGGGAAATTAACTACCATCTAGCCCAGTTCGTCTCCGGCCACGGATGTTTCCAGGACTATCTGCACAACATTGGCAAGGCATCTGACGACCTGTGTGTATACTGTGGGGAGACGGACAGCGTGATTCACCCGATATTCGATTGCTGGAGGTGGGAAACAGACAGAGAAGAAGCGGAACAAAAACTGGGAGAATCAATCCATCCGAGAACTATAATCAAAAGTATGTTGAAAGATGGGTCACGGTGGAGGAACATCTAAGGGCTGATTCAGAAAATAATGAACGAAAAGGAGGTCGATGAGATCAAATCGAGGAACAAAATAAAGTAGATTAAATTTAAGCCATCCGTCACAAGCGGGTCCAACGGATGCGTTCCAGGGGGGGCACTTGCCTGGTTAGGTTAGGTTACCGCCAGCTACGCCCCCCCTCCAAAAAAAAAAAGACTTCTGTTAGTCAAGTAGTTTTATATTTAGAGTAAATTGTTAAATTGGTTCAATTCTAAAAGTCAGACCAAAGCAGTTTTCACTTGAAAATTCACTCAAATTTTGAGTAAGAGAACTCAAAATTTAGCGAAAATTCGGTTAGTCACCTTGTTTACCGCTTGACGAGATTTAGACTAAATTGTAAGTCTACTTTGTTTTTGAAAAATAACAACAAGGTTGTTTTCTCTTCAAAATTCATTCAAATTCAACGCGATATATCTTAAAATGTTGCAAAAATTTGCAAAAAAGTTTCAAATAACTCTTGTCGAATGTTAAATTTCCTATAACAGTACGTGTTTTGTTAGTCAACTAGCTTGACGCTCGACGAGATTTAGTCTAAATTGCAAGTCTAGTTTATTTTTGGAAATCACAACTAAGTTGTTTTCTCTTAAAAAATCACTAAAATTCGACGCGAAATAACTCAAAATTTTGCAAAAATTCTCAAAAAATTTCAAGTAAAACTTATAGAGCGTTAAATTTCCTATAATAAAACTTCTTCTGTTATTTAAGTAGTTTTACATTAAATGAGATTTGGACTAAAAAATGAGACATGGTAATTAGTTCCATTCTGCATGTTAGAACAAAGCAGTTTTTTCTTAAAAAATTTACTAAAATTTTATGCAAGATAACTCAAAATTTACCGAAAATTCGCAAAATAGTTTCAAATAAAACTTCTAGAGCGTTAAATTTCTTATAAGAAATCTTGTTTTGTTAGTCAATTAGCTCGACGCTCGAAGAGATTTAGACAAAATTTAAAGTCTCGTTGATTTTCTAAAATCACAACAAAGTTGTTTTCTATTGAAAATTCACTCAAATTCGACGCAAAATATCTAAAAAATCTGCAAAAATTCTCAAAAAAGTTTCAAATAAAACTTGTAGCTCGTTAAATTTCCTATAAGAAAATTTGTTTTGTTAGTCAACTAATTCAATGCTTAACGAGATTTAGACCAAACTGTTAGACTAGTTCAAAAAACTCCATCGAGGAGTTAACCGGTGCACACAGTGTACAATCCACAACTACATAGTTTGCGAAAGGTCTTATTTTGTTCGTAGGTAAATACAAAAACGCGAATCGAGCGTGCGAGCGTGCAGGGGCGCCGGAAGGCGGGGGGGCCGCGCGCTCTCGGGCGTTCAATCTAGGCAACGGCGGAAAACGCGCGGCTTTTGTTTTTACAGCCGCTTGTCTTTTGTTTCTGACAACTTCCATTTAACTCTTCTCTTTATTTTAACTCTATCTTCCATTTAACTTTATCCCCTTCGCCAACTAGATCGCAAAACATTCCAACTTTCACTTGAACTCTACGACCCAATTCTAATACGACTTAAAACTAGTTCAAACTAAATCTACATCTATATAGATTTTACCTGTATTTAGTATATAGTCTACATATATTAAACAACTTAATATTATATAGTAAACAACTCAATATTGTTGACTAAACTTTATAAGTAACTGAGATATCAATGTTGGTTTTTGCAAAGTTTCACTCAAATTCATGGCAAAATATCTTAAAATTCAGCAAAAATTCGCAAAAAAGTTTCAAATAAAACTTGTAGAGCGTTAAATTTCACATAAGAAACTTTGTTTTGTTAAACTGCTGGTTTAATACTAAACCAGATTTAACGTAAATTGTTGCACAAGTTCCTTCGCTTGTTCCTTCATGATGTTTCACACAAATTCAAGGCAAAATATCTCAAAATCTAGCAAAAATTTGCAAAAACGTTTTAAATAAAACTTGTAGAGCGTCAAATTTCACATAAGAAACCTTGTTTTGTTAAACTGCTGGTTTAATACTAAACCAGATTTTGTGTAAATTGTTGCACAAGTTCCTTTGCTCGTTCCTTCGTGATGTTTCACACAAATTTAAGGCAAAATATCTCAAAATTTAGCAACAATTTGCGAAAAAGTTTCAAATAAAACTTGCAGAGCGTTAAATTTCACATAAGACACCTTCTTTGGTTAGACTGCTGGTTTAATACTAAATCAGAAGATTTAGTGTAAATTGTTGCACAGGTTCCTTTGCTTGTTCCTTCATGATGTTTCACACAAATTCAAGGCAAAATATCTCAAAATTTAGCTTAAATTCACGAAAAAGTTTCAAATAAAACTGGTAGAGCGTTCAATTCTACACAAGAAACCTTCTTTGGTTTAGGTACTGCTTTAACACTAAACCAGATATGGTCTAAATTATTACACAAATTCCTATCCTTGTTTCTTCTTGAAGCTTCATTCAAATTCAAAGCAAAATATCTCAAAATTTAGCACAAAGTGGCCAAAAAGTTTCAAATAAAACGTGTAGAGCGTTAAATTTTACATAAGAAACCTTATTCCGTTAAGTTGGTTTAACATTTATCCAGATTTAGTCTAAATTGTTACATACGTTCCAATCCTTGTTTCTTTTTGAAGCTTCACGCAATTTCAAGGCAAAATATCTCAAAATTTAGCAAAAATTCGCGAAAGAGTTTCAAATACAACTTGTAGAGCGTTAAATTTTACACAAGAAACCTTCTTTTGTTTAGCTACTGGTTTAACATGAAACCAGATTGGGTCTAAATTGTTACACACGTTCCTATTTTTGTTTCTTCTGGAAGCTTCACTTAAATTCAAAGCAAAATATCTAAAAATTTAGCTAAAATTCGCAAAAAGTTCTAAATAAAACTTGTAGAGTGTAAAATTTCACACAAGAAACTTTCTTTTGTTAAGTTATTGGTTCAATATTTGCCGAGATTTAGTCCAAATTGTTACACCCTTCCCTATCCTAGTTTCTTCTTTTAGCTTCAGTCAAATTCAAGGCAAAATATCTAAAAAATTAACAAAAATTTGCAAAAAAGTTTCAAATAAAACTTGTAGAGCGTTAAATTTCACACAAGAATCCTTATTTTGTTAAGTTGTTAGTTTAAGATTAACCCAGATTTAGTCTAAATTGTTACACACGTTCCTATCTTAATTTCTTCTTTGGGATTCAAAATATCTCAAAATTCAGCAAAGATTCGCAAAAAATTTTGGAATGAAACACTTATAACACTTAAAGCTTATTAAATAGCCTATTCAAAACCGCCTAGTCTACAACCCAATTCTCTATAAATCCCCATCTAAACTCTCGCATTTGCTAAGCTTATCGGGTGCGAATTTGTTTCGGCGATGTTTTCGCGACAATTTAATAATTTATTTGTGCCGCGCGTTCTCGCGAAATAACACCTTTTTCGCGAAACTTGCAAGTTTGAAGCTAATCGAGTTGGCGAAGTGGATTTTTGATGTTGGTTTTCAAAGGGAATTAGTTAACTAGGCGGGGCAGACTGTGCGGATTCGCGTCGCGAATCCAATGCCGAATAAGTTTCGTTTGAGGGATTTTTTCGAATTCCGGATTGTTTCGGCAGGAAATTTGCAATACAAACGAATAAATTTGGGTTGGATGGAAACTGAAAAGTAGTGGACAATGTTATTTGATGATATCTAATAGAGTTAGTTGAGTAATTTTAAAACTAGATACGGTTTCTTGTAGTAAATTGAATTCTCTATAAATTTTGTTTAAAACATTTTTGCAAATTTTGGCTCGTTTTGCACATATCTGGCGATTAAACATAAAGATTTCGATTAAAATTAAAATATGATTCAAAACCGGTTATTTGGATATTTCTAAAGGAATTAGTTAACTAACTACTAAGTTATATAGAGTTTCTTATTGAAAATTAAATTCTCTATAAGTTTTATTCAAAACATTTTTGCAAATTTTGGCTTGTTTTGCACATATATGGCGATTAAACATAAGGATTTCGATTGACATTAAAATGTGATTCAAAAAAGGTTATTTGGATGTTTCTTAAGGAATTAGTTAACTAATTTCAAAGCTAAATAGGGCGCCTTATAGGTTATTTAATTCTCTATAAGTTTTATTGGAAACATTTTTGCAAAAATTGGCTTATTTTGTAAAAAATCAAGCGATTAGAACAACAAACATAGTTTGTTATTCATATGAATTTTTGACATTATTTGATGATTTCTTATAGAATTAGTAAACTACTTTAATCCGGGTTATGATCTGCACGGTGTCACTGCTAACAGTGCGGTAAGCCCTGGCGACCCTGATGGCCACTGGGCCCAGTGCCCGTCGCAAACGTTCCCTGTTACGAGCGTAACCCCTCACCGCCGCTGCCCACACCGGTGCCGCGTATAGGAGTCCACTAGCAGCCACACTGGCCATAAGCCTCCTCTTACCCTCCCCAGGCCCGGTGGCCCTCGTCATGAGACGCGCCACCTGTTGTGACGCGCGTGCCGCATTGCCGGCTGCGTGGCACACGTGTATTCCCCACTGACCCGCCTGGGGGATCACACCGAGGTACCGAATCGACCGTACGACCGGTATCCTCTCTCCCGAAAGTTCGATCTCCAGAATGCCCCTACCTAACCTTCTAGTGGAGAGCAGGGCCGCCTGTGTTTTAGAGGCGGCGAGCTGAAGGCCCGTCGTCTCCATCCACTCCCGAACGAGTTCCCCCGCGTGCGTGACCCTGAGACGCAGCATATCCCAGCACCTCTCTGTGGAGACAAGTGCCAGGTCATCTGCGTACGCCACAATACCCACCCCTGTGGACAGTAACCGTCTCAACGTCCGCAGAAGGCCGGCATAGACGACATTCCACAAGAATGGTCCTTAAACCGATACCTGCGGAACCCCAGCAGACAACCCCCGTTCACGTCAGTCCTCCCACTCGCAGTACCTGATGGTTCTGTCGCGTAGGTAATCGGCAGTAAGCCTCAGCAACGTCTCCAGTAGTTTCCACCCTGCTAGGGCATCGAGAACTAACCACCATTTTACCGTTTTGAAGGCACTGGTGACGTCAAAGCTGACGACCAGACAATGCCCCCTGGTACGGTACGGTCCCCTGTTGGTCCCCTCTGCGACACGAAGGACTCCCCGAATGGCATCCTCCGTCCCAACCCCTTTACGGAAGCCGAACTGTTCCGGAGCGAGTCCGACCCCTTGCTCGATAACGGCTTGTAACCGCCATAGGAGCAACCTTTCCTTTTGCCCCACCGCCCAGCAAACAGATCGGTCTGTACGCACGACGCGTCGAGGGATCCTTACCCGGCCTTGGAATAAGGCCTTTTTCGCGGGTAGTGAGGCTACCGCTCTGCGGATTTCCTCCACGGTGAAGGAAGCCACCGCAACGTACCGCTCCACGACAGCACGTCCTACCCGCCCCGCCGTGGCAGGGAAAATGTGCTCCACCACGGCTTCGGTCCCACCCATCATGCACGCGTCAGGACCCTTCCCTCGGTGCCCGAACCGACCCATGACTATGAGATACGGCAAGCCCCACGGATCGCGGTCGACCAGAAGGCAGAGTTCCTGCCACCGCTGGGATTAGCTCCGCGCAATCGCTCGTCGAAAATCACCACGGTCCTATTTCGCCCGCTCCTCCGCAGCCTCACACGGCACCCCTCTACGCCGCGCCCTCTGAAGTTGACGCCTAGACGCCACCGCCACCCGTCTTCCTTTCGCCACTTCTGGCGTCCACCAATAAACCGGCTTCCGCCCCCCTGAGGACAGATGTCTTTAAGGGACGCCAGCTATGCACGCGTCAACCACCCTGTTCACGAACGCCCCGGTAAGATCCTCCGCGGCCAGCCCGTGCGGTACATTTCCTCGAGTCATCTCCCGAGTAATAGCTTCCCGGTCAGCTCTCCCAATTATCCAACGAGCGCGCTGCTCGCGCGGCTGCCCCTCGATGGCTTTACTGTCCAGGTGAAAGGAAATGCATTGGTGGTCGCTCAGCGACTCCCAATCGTCCCTCACCTGCCAATCCCTGACTCTTCCCATCGGTCCCTGCGATGCGAACGTCAAGTCCACGATTGACGTTCGCGGACCTCTTCTGAAGGTCGGAACCTTTCCCCGGTTGCAATTGCCGAGGTCCAGTGCCGACGCCCAATCCAGAATCCAGAACCGTCCTCCCTCTCGCGTTCGTGACGTCGCCGCCTCACTGGATTTCCCAAGCATTAAAATCGCCCCCAATAAGGAGCGCCTGCCCCCTATGCGCCTGGATGGAACGCGCCGCGCTGTTCAGGCAGTCCGCAAAAACCTCATGTGGGTTGTTGCGGGAGAAGTAGCAGCTGTAAGCTTCCATGCGAACCCGGTTTTCTGCGGCGTACTCCTCGAGGGAGTCGTGCGCTCCGCCCGATCTGTTCAGATTTAAGATTTCTTTGCAGTCCCAAAGTGCGCGCAGTTAGCCGCGTCCGCCCGGTGCCCCTCTTTATCGCAGAAGGGACAGTGGGGCTTTTCCCCGCATTCCCGCGCTAGATTCCCTGGCTTTGCACACCGGTGGCAACATTTACTACTGTCCACGCCTTCGCAGCGCGCCGCCTTGTGGGTTCTCAGCAGCGATGGCACCGGTCTTGGCTAGTGCGCTCGCCGATGCGCGCCACTGAGAGTCCCACCCGGACCCTTTCGACCTTCGGTAGAGCGGCCGCCGTGCGCTTACTAGTCGTCACTGTTGTCATCAAGGTACCGTCGCGGCACTCCCGGAGCACACCGATTTCGATATGGCCGATGCCGCCCGCGTCCGCGCCCCCAGCGCTTAAGGCGTGCCTAAGCGCCACATCTACCTCGGCAGTTGTTGACGCAGCGTCCAAGTTCCTAACGGTTAGAGCAGACCGGTTTGCCTGCACTAACCTGACGCTGTCGTCCCCTACCTTATCCTGCGAGGCCCTACGGAGTGCACCGGCATCACCCCGAACCCGGAAGATGACGTCCCCGTCCGCCGACTTCGTTACTGACTGCACCTTATCCAGCGCTCCGGTTCCCGACGCGCCCTCTCTAACTTCACGCACTCGGTCCGCGTAACTGCCATCCCCGGCCTTAATGGCCATGCTCTGTTGCGCGTTAGGCGCCTTGAATGCGCTCTGCTTTGGCACCGTTGCCCCCTCTGAGATGTATACACGCACCAGCATGTTGCTCCTGTGGAACACACAGGCCACCAACTTACGGAAAGTGGCAATGTTTGCCTTTGACGGCACCTTAATATCCACGCTCCACCTTTCCTGGCTTGCCAGTCGGTCCCTCACCGAAGTCAGTAGTATAGCCCTTCAACGTCCACCCCTGAAGTGCAGGACCCCTTAGCCAACGTCCATTCTTTCATCTACTTCTTTTTTTTAACACCACTGCCAAGTGCTGGATGGTTCGGCCTCCCTCGACAGTGATTTCCTCCGCCTCGTCCATGGGGTAACCGTCAAGCAAGAGAGGCTGCTTGACGGTCTCTGCAGTGAAAATCGTCACGTGCTGACGATTCTTTTGCGCCAGAGGGTTCCCGACGCGTCCCTCTACTAGTTCCCACGCCGCCGGAGGCCACAACTCCCTGACCAGCTCGCAGGCCGCTTGCGATGTTGACGCACTGGCCACCCTCGCAAGAAACGAGGCCGAGGCCTCCTCCGGGACCTGCTGCCTGGTCTTCTGTATGGGCGGGGCCCTGTCCGTTTGGACGCACGTGTCCGTTTTCCTGGGTTTGGGGGCCGTGACCGCCACGTTGCGTAGCTCCTCCATCTCCCATCTCGCCATGGCGTAGATGCTGTCCAAGTCGCGTGCGACCGCCTTAATTTCAAGTTCCTGGTGTTCCAGGCGACGAGGTCCAACAACTCAGCAATCTTCTTTCCCAATTGAGCGAAGTGGTCCGTCCCCTGCCTCTTCGTACGTTGACGTCCGACGACGATGCGCACCGCTTGCGCTTGGTCGCGTCACTAACTTCGAAGTCCAGGTCAGCCATGTTTAGGTTTCCTCCACTGAACACGTTTTCATTGCTCACAGCCTGTTTCGGGCTGTGCCCGAGCGACATTCGCGCCTCGAAATGGCTAAGTTCGCCTTTTCCCGCACTTGCACCGTCCCCGGCGGAGGCCTTGCGTTACCTGCCACACATATGGCCGCGTTACCGGAAAGAAAATGCAGTAACGCGAAAGAAAAGTCAAGAAGACCCGGGTACCTTTATGGTGGAGGCGTAGAACATAAATAGAATGACGCCGGGCGTCGGTGCACTAAAAATATAGGTACGGATCGACGCGCTGGTCCGAGGGAAGCCTAAAGACACCACCCTCAACCCTATTCGGGCTAGGATGCCGCGGATGTCGACGGATAAAGTTATGGAGGTATCGAAACACGTTTTCAACGGAAGTGCAGAAACTCGCCCAGGGCATTTTCTCCATGAGTTGTGTTGTGTTTGGCGATTAAACATAAAGATTTCGATTAACATTAAAATGTGATAAAAAAAAGTTATTTGGTTATTTCTAAATCAATTAGTTAACTAATTTCAAAGCTAAATAGGGCGTCTTATAGATAATTAAATTCTCTATAAGTTTTATTCGAAGCATTTTTGCAAAACTTGGCTTATTTTGCAAAAAAACAAACGATTAAACGCAAAGATTTCGGCGAAAACACAAAGTTGGTATTCAAAAGAATGATCGAAGTTATTTGATGATTTCTAATAGAATTAGCAATCTAATTTCAAAAATAAATAGGGTTTCTTATAGGAAATTTAATTCTCTATGAGTTTTATTTCATACATTTTTTGCAAATTTTTGCTTGTTTTACACCAAACTGGCGATTAAACAGAAAGATATCGATGATGCATAAAATGTTATTAAGTGAAGTTTATTCGATAATTTATAACATAATTAGTGAACTGATTTCAAAACTATATATGTTTCCTTATAGAAAACTAAATTCTCTAAAAGTTTTATTTGAAACATTTTTGCAAATTTTGGTTTGTTTTACGCCAAACCGGCAATTAAACAAAAAGATTTTGATGTTAACACAAGATAAGAATGTTATTCAGTGAAGTTTGTTCGATTGTTTCTAAAAGAATTAGTTAACTAATTTCAGAACTAAATAGCGCTACTTATTAGAAAATTAAATTCTCTATAAGTTTTCTTTGAAACATTTTTGCGCATTTTGTCTTATTCTGCACAAAAATCGAGTTCAGACTTGAAGCTTTCGTTTGATAACTCAAGGTTTTTGAAACTAAGTTTGACTAGTCTTGTATGACAGTCTTGTCTAGACTTGTTTAGTCTTATATAGTCTTGCCTAGTCTTGTCTAGTCTTATATAGTCTTGTCTAGTCTTGTCCAGTCTTGTCCACGTCTTGTCCACGTCTTGTCCACGTCTTGTCCACGTCTTGTCCACGTCTTGTCCACGTCTTGTCCACGTCTTGTCCACGTCTTGTCCACGTCTTGTCCACGTCTTGTCCACGTCTTGTCCACGTCTTGTCCACGTCTTGTCCACGTCTTGTTCACGTCTTGTCCACGTCTTGTCAACGTCTTGTCCACATGTTGTCCACGATTTGTCCACGTTTTGTCCACGTCTTGTCCACGTCTTGTCCACGTCTTGTCCACGTCTTGTCCACGTCTTGTCCACGTCTTGTCCACGTCTTGTCCACGTCTTGTCCACGTCTTGTCCAGTCTAGTCCAGTCTAGTCCACTCTTGGCCAGCGTTGTCCAGTGTTGTCCAGTGTTGTCCAGCCTTGTCCAGTCTTGTCAAGTCTTGTCAAGTCTTGTCAAGTCTTATCTTGTCTGTCTTGTCTGGCTGCTCTGGCTGCTCTTGCTAATCTAGCTGCTCTGGCTGGTCTGTCTGGTCTGTCTAGTCTGTCTAGTCTGTCTAGTCTGTCTAGTCTGTCTAGTCTGTCTAGTCTGTCTAGTCTGTCTAGTCTGTCTAGTCTGTCTAGTCTGTCTAGTCTGTCTAGTCTGTCTAGTCTGTCTAGTCTGTCTAGTCTGTCTAGTCTGTCTAGTCTGTCTAGTCTGTATAGTCTGTCTAGTCTGTCTAGTCTAGTCTGTTTTGTCTTGTCTGATGTATGTAATGTATGTATGTAATATTGTATGACCACTAGTTTATTAGTTAGACAATGTTTTCTGCATGAATTAGTATTCCGCAAATTCGCGTACAATAATTGGCGAGAGCGGATGTTATCTGGCGTATAACCGGCTCGGAAAATAGATTCGCAGTATGGTTGCGCTAATTTCAGGTGTACGTCCGGGTGGCACGTGCGAAATCAACGTAATTTGCGAAACTTGTGTAACGATATTCGCATAAATGTAACGCGTGTCTCTGATTGCCGTCGATTTTGCAAACAAAGACGGGCATGAGAGATTTTGCTCGCAAAAATTCGCCAACGGGAATCGATTCTGTAGAGAATAATTGGCGGTTTCGAACGCAACTAGCAAACTAATTGCTGAATTGCTAGCTTGCTGATTGATAATTTGATGAACTAAACGCGGTGTCTTGTGAACAACTAAATTCCCTACAAATTTTATTTAAAACAGAATTGAAACTGGGAGATTATCATTACGTTATCTTCAAATCTGTCAGTAGCTGGAATTACACGGATATCTTCTGTTACTCTTTGGTACACCCCGCTCAAGATGCGTGGTGTGAGCCGTTCGCTGCGTCAAAGCAAGTAACGATATTATGACCAACAAATATTAAGGCCAACAGATATTATGACATATATGACATCTCATTTTAAGCTTTATTTAAAACGTATTTGCGAATTTTGGCTTATTTTGCGAATATTGCGCATTGAAACTTAAGGAACTCATACAGCACCAAACCATTATTACCGACTAAATAATTTATTCGAACTCGATTAAGGCTCAAAGCAAACAAGTTTGAGTAATTTGGGTCGATAGCCTTACCATCTCCTATCCTGTAAATGTATTTTGAATCTTTACTTATTCATTTCGATTAGCTTGCAGTACTTCACATAAAAAAACTAATCATAACTATTTAGTCTAAATCTCGTTAAGTATTGAATTAGTGGACTAACCAAATATGTCATGTTATAGGAAATTTAATTCTCTACAACTTTTATTCGAAACTTTTTCACGAATTTCGCCAAATTTTGACACTATCGCTCCTCAAACTCAATTCTCACAAAAAAAAAACGAATTAGCTTTAGCAGTCTAACTCAGGCCGAGGCCGCACTACGGTTTCTTCCCGCGAGCGGTAAACGCTATAACCGCGAAAAGGCTCGAAACACACAGTAAGTTATGGAAAAAGTCAGTCCCGGGAAAAAACTGCGAGTGCGGTGTCATTAGCTTACTTGAGTCACAAATTCACGCGAATAAAAACCGCGGCGGTTTAGCCGCAGTGCGGCTTAGGCCTTAATCATGTAAACTACCCTAAAGCAGCTAAATTTTCATAGCTTAAAGCGAAATTAAAAACTTAATTTTGCTACAAAAAATGAGCGTATTAGTTTTAGTAGTCTCAATCAAATCATGTAAACTACCCGGAACCATCTAAATCTGCATAGTTTTAACAAATCCCAATAATTTTCGATCGGGTCGGATCCAAAGGGCCGTGCCAAAGATAACACGGGACGTAATATCGCAGGAGGCTGTGATAACGTGCGTGCGTAATGAAATCCTGATTAAAGCCGGCCGTGACCGACCCGACCCCTCGCGCCCTCGCCGTCCCCATTTGGCGAAGTCAATTCCGCCAAACGTGCCAAATTGAATCGACGCGAAATTAGACACGGCGGATCTGCATTTCGCACACGTCGGATAGTTTGCGAAGGTTTAGACAAGATTGGTTCGGTCGGACCGGGCTGCGAGTTAGATTTAGTGCACACCAAATGGGTTTGTTAAGCTTTCAACTTTTTACGGTTAGGGAAGGGAAACTAATAAAGCTATCGACCCCAATCACTCTGAAATATCTTCCTGATGGTTTCAGCATGGATCAAGACTTGACAGACGGGACTAGATGGACATGACTAGATAGACAAGACTAGACAGACAAGACTAGGCAGATAAGACTAGACAGACAAGACTAGACAGACAAGACTAGACAGATAAGACTAGACAGACAAGACTAGACAGACAAAACTAGACAGACAAGACTAGACAGACAAGACTAGACAGACAAGACTAGACAGACAAGACTAGACAGACAAGACTAGACAGACAAGACTAGACAGACAAGACTAGATAGACAAGACTAGACAGACAAGACTAGACAGACAAGACTAGACAGACAAGACTAGACAGACAAGACTAGACAGACAAGACTAGACAGACAAGACTAGACAGACAAGACTAGACAGACAAGACTAGACAGACAAGACTAGACAGACAAGACTAGACAGACAAGACTAGACAGACAAGACTAGACAGACAAGACTAGACAGACAAGACTAGACAGACAAGACTAGACAGACAAGACTAGACAGACAAGACTAGACAGACAAGACTAGACAGACAAGACTAGACAGACAAGACTAGACAGACAAGACTAGACAGACAAGACTAGACAGACAAGACTAGACAGACAAGACTAGACAGACAAGACTAGACAGACAAGACTAGACAGACAAGACTAGACAGACAAGACTAGACAGACAAGACTAGACAGACAAGACTAGACAGACAAGACTAGACAGACAAGACTAGACAGACAAGACTAGACAGACAAGACTAGACAGACAAGACTAGACAGACAAGACTAGACAGACAAGACTAGACAGACAAGACTAGACAGACAAGACTAGACAGACAAGACTAGACAGACAAGACTAGACAGACAAGACTAGACAGACAAGACTAGACAGACAAGACTAGACAGACAAGACTAGACAGACAAGACTAGACAGACAAGACTAGACAGACAAGACTAGACAGACAAGACTAGACAGACAAGACTAGACAGACAAGACTAGACAGACAAGACTAGACAGACAAGACTAGACAGACAAGACTAGACAGACAAGACTAGACAGACAAGACTAGACAGACAAGACTAGACAGACAAGACTAGACAGACAAGACTAGACAGACAAGACTAGACAGACAAGACTAGACAGACAAGACTAGACAGACAAGACTAGACAGACAAGACTAGACAGACAAGACTAGACAGACAAGACTAGACAGACAAGACTAGACAGACAAGACTAGACAGACAAGACTAGACAGACAAGACTAGACAGACAAGACTAGACAGACAAGACTAGACAGACAAGACTAGACAGACAAGACTAGACAGACAAGACTAGACAGACAAGACTAGACAGACAAGACTAGACAGACAAGACTAGACAGACAAGACTAGACAGACAAGACTAGACAGACAAGACTAGACAGACAAGACTAGACAGACAAGACTAGACAGACAAGACTAGACAGACAAGACTAGACAGACAAGACTAGACAGACAAGACTAGACAGACAAGACTAGACAGACAAGACTAGACAGACAAGACTAGACAGACAAGACTAGACAGACAAGACTAGACAGACAAGACTAGACAGACAAGACTAGACAGACAAGACTAGACAGACAAGACTAGACAGACAAGACTAGACAGACAAGACTAGACAGACAAGACTAGACAGACAAGACTAGACAGACAAGACTAGACAGACAAGACTAGACAGACAAGACTAGACAGACAAGACTAGACAGACAAGACTAGACAGACAAGACTAGACAGACAAGACTAGACAGACAAGACTAGACAGACAAGACTAGACAGACAAGACTAGACAGACAAGACTAGACAGACAAGACTAGACAGACAAGACTAGACAGACAAGACTAGACAGACAAGACTAGACAGACAAGACTAGACAGACAAGACTAGACAGACAAGACTAGACAGACAAGACTAGACAGACAAGACTAGACAGACAAGACTAGACAGACAAGACTAGACAGACAAGACTAGACAGACAAGACTAGACAGACAAGACTAGACAGACAAGACTAGACAGACAAGACTAGACAGACAAGACTAGACAGACAAGACTAGACAGACAAGACTAGACAGACAAGACTAGACAGACAAGACTAGACAGACAAGACTAGACAGACAAGACTAGACAGACAAGACTAGACAGACAAGACTAGACAGACAAGACTAGACAGACAAGACTAGACAGACAAGACTAGACAGACAAGACTAGACAGACAAGACTAGACAGACAAGACTAGACAGACAAGACTAGACAGACAAGACTAGACAGACAAGACTAGACAGACAAGACTAGACAGACAAGACTAGACAGACAAGACTAGACAGACAAGACTAGACAGACAAGACTAGACAGACAAGACTAGACAGACAAGACTAGACAGACAAGACTAGACAGACAAGACTAGACAGACAAGACTAGACAGACAAGACTAGACAGACAAGACTAGACAGACAAGACTAGACAGACAAGACTAGACAGACAAGACTAGACAGACAAGACTAGACAGACAAGACTAGACAGACAAGACTAGACAGACAAGACTAGACAGACAAGACTAGACAGACAAGACTAGACAGACAAGACTAGACAGACAAGACTAGACAGACAAGACTAGACAGACAAGACTAGACAGACAAGACTAGACAGACAAGACTAGACAGACAAGACTAGACAGACAAGACTAGACAGACAAGACTAGACAGACAAGACTAGACAGACAAGACTAGACAGACAAGACTAGACAGACAAGACTAGACAGACAAGACTAGACAGACAAGACTAGACAGACAAGACTAGACAGACAAGACTAGACAGACAAGACTAGACAGACAAGACTAGACAGACAAGACTAGACAGACAAGACTAGACAGACAAGACTAGACAGACAAGACTAGACAGACAAGACTAGACAGACAAGACTAGACAGACAAGACTAGACAGACAAGACTAGACAGACAAGACTAGACAGACAAGACTAGACAGACAAGACTAGACAGACAAGACTAGACAGACAAGACTAGACAGACAAGACTAGACAGACAAGACTAGACAGACAAGACTAGACAGACAAGACTAGACAGACAGACTAGACAGACAAGACTAGACAGACAAGACTAGACAGACAAGACTAGACAGACAAGACTAGACAGACAAGACTAGACAGACAAGACTAGACAGACAAGACTAGACAGACAAGACTAGACAGACAAGACTAGACAGACAAGACTAGACAGACAAGACTAGACAGACAAGACTAGACAAGACTAGACAGACAAGACTAGACAGACAAGACTAGACAGACAAGACTAGACAGACAAGACTAGACAGACAAGACTAGACAGACAAGACTAGACAGACAAGACTAGACAGACAAGACTAGACAGACAGACTAGACAGACAAGACTAGACAGACAAGACTAGACAGACAAGACTAGACAGACAAGACTAGACAGACAAGACTAGACAGACAAGACTAGACAGACAAGACTAGACAGACAAGACTAGACAGACAAGACTAGACAGACAAGACTAGACAGACAAGACTAGACAGACAAGACTAGACAGACAAGACTAGACAGACAAGACTAGACAGACAAGACTAGACAGACAAGACTAGACAGACAAGACTAGACAGACAAGACTAGACAGACAAGACTAGACAGACAAGACTAGACAGACAAGACTAGACAGACAAGACCAAGACTAGACAGACAAGACTAGACAGACAAGACTAGACAGACAAGACTAGACAGACAAGACTAGACAGACAAGACTAGACAGACAAGACTAGACAGACAAGACTAGACAGACAAGACTAGACAGACAAGACTAGACAGACAAGACAAGACAGACAAGACTAGACAGACAAGACTAGACAGACAAGACTAGACAGACAAGACTAGACAGACAAGACTAGACAGACAAGACTAGACAGACAAGACTAGACAGACAAGACTAGACAGACAAGACTAGACAGACAAGACTAGACAGACAAGACTAGACAGACAAGACTAGACAGACAAGACTAGACAGACAAGACTAGACAGACAAGACTAGACAGACAAGACTAGACAGACAAGACTAGACAGACAAGACTAGACAGACAAGACTAGACAGACAAGACTAGACAGACAAGACTAGACAGACAAGACTAGACAGACAAGACTAGACAGACAAGACTAGACAGACAAGACTAGACAGACAAGACTAGACAGACAAGACTAGACAGACAAGACTAGACAGACAAGACTAGACAGACAAGACTAGACAGACAAGACTAGACAGACAAGACTAGACAGACAAGACTAGACAGACAAGACTAGACAGACAAGACTAGACAGACAAGACTAGACAGACAAGACTAGACAGACAAGACTAGACAGACAAGACTAGACAGACAAGACTAGACAGACAAGACTAGACAGACAAGACTAGACAGACAAGACTAGACAGACAAGACTAGACAGACAAGACTAGACAGACAAGACTAGACAGACAAGACTAGACAGACAAGACTAGACAGACAAGACTAGACAGACAAGACTAGACAGACAAGACTAGACAGACAAGACTAGACAGACAAGACTAGACAGACAAGACTAGACAGACAAGACTAGACAGACAAGACTAGACAGACAAGACTAGACAGACAAGACTAGACAGACAAGACTAGACAGACAAGACTAGACAGACAAGACTTGACAGACAAGACTAGACAGACAAGACTAGACAGACAAGACTAGACAGACAAGACTAGACAGACAAGACTAGACAGACAAGACTAGATAGACAAGACTAGACAGACAAGACTAGACAGACAAGACAATTGATTTGATTTGATTTGATTTGACTAGACAGGTAAGACTAGACAGACAAGACTAGACAGACAAGACTAGACAG